>JALPQD010000107.1:2787153-3387153 GCA_023101885.1 Typhlomys cinereus
TGAGTGTTTAATTCTCTTGACCTCGGTTTTGGTATGAATTCTTATACAAAGCTAGACTATGAATTTTTAACAGAGATTCTTTTTTTCCCACATATACAAACTTAATACTTATATATACAAACTTAATATAGATATACAAAAATATTCAAACATAATATATACATAAACAAACAAAATATGTACATATACAAAATATATACATAAATATACATAAATATATACACATAAATATACATAAATACATACACATAAATATACATAAATATATACATAAAATATATACATACACAAACATAAAATATACACAAACTTAATATATACAAACTTAATAGATACACCGGTCCTCTCCCTCCCTTCAACCCTCCCTGGATACCATTGCTGCCTCCTCTCTTTTCCCCTTCCTTTCCCCCCTCCCTCCCTTTCTCCCAGTGCCCCCCCATTCCTGGAGCATCCTTTAGTGTGCATGTCAAACGTCTCTCTGGCTCCTCCTCTCTGATGAGGTGTAAGGACTCAGTAGCATTGCCTAGATCTTTCCTGTGTTCCCCTTTAATATAGGAACACTATTGTGGCTGTTTTAACAGAGATTCTTAACAAGGAATAAAACCCCTTCTTCAACTGTTTGAGCATGAATTTATTAGTACCATTCAGACAAACTGCAACATGTATTTTTATTACACTTGTGCCCTATCCCTGCATTTACTATGGTTAAATTTTTGCTGCTTTTAGTATTTTTAATTTAAATTTTACATTGTGAGTTGCATTCTTGCATAAAATCTCATAATAGTATTGCTCTTGTTTTTATATTACTCAGGTTTTAAGATGTTTTCTTCTTATCCCATGAATGGGCATTCTCTCCTGTTCAGTCCAAATAAGATTTGCATATTTTTCTCTCAATGTCACTGCTTTTCCTTTATTTTCTTCCTCATCTTACTCACTTTATACATTATAAATATTACCTTTCATACTTTTAACAATGTCTAAAAAAATCTATGGACCCTAACAGTATAACAACACTCCTAAACTTAGCATCAAAATTCTATCTACAGAATATTATCCTTGTTAATCTATTCCAACAGTTCCTGAAGTAAAAAGTGGGGGCTTTTGTTAATTGGCTTCATTAGACATTTTCACAGGAGAACATCCAGAAGCTGATGTTCTTTCTTCACTTGTTTTTCTTCAGTGGTGCTGATGCAGAGGCTGGAACAAGCACCTTGAGTTCCTGTACTTAAAAACTAGATTCAAAACTATGTGTCTCAATTCTGTCACATTCCATCACCACATGAACATTGAAAATGCTTCAACTAAAGGAACATGGCTTCTTTTTAGTTCTAAGGTCCATTTTTAATTGGGTATTTACTTCCTTGGTATTTATTACTCTGGGTTCTTTGTATATTCTGGATATTAGTCTTCTATCAGATGTGCAGTTAGTGAAAATTTTCTCCCATTCCATGGGTTGCTTTTTTCCTCATTAACAGTCTTTTGTCAAACAGAAGACTTTTAATTTTATGAAATTCCACTTATTGAGTCTAGTCTTATATCATGTACATTGGGGTTCGATAAAATAGTGCTGACCTACACCAATCAGTTCAAGTGTATTTATTATTTCTTCTAAGAGTTTTACACTCTTGGTCTAACATTGAACTCTTTGATCTATTTGGAGTTAACATTCATGCATAGTGACAGGTAAGGGTCCATTTTAATCCTCTGAAATGGCATCAAATGGCAAAAAGGAACAAGGGGTTTATTTTCTCTCACAATTCCTGGTTATAATTCTTAGTCCAGCTTGATGGGAGGGCATGCACCAACACCTGGGTCGAGGGAACTGGCCATACCATCACCACATAACATCTGAGAGAGGAATGGTTCTTACTTGCCAGACCAGCATGTCTGGCCAAGTATACGGAAGGATGTTGACTTTCTCAACCAGATTTCTGTGATTTATTCCAGGACCTAATCTTACCCACCATAGACTAGGCCTTCCCTATAAACTAGACAATCTCCTTCAGGTTTTCTCTGGGCTTAACTTGACTAATAATTCTTGACAAATGTGCCCAGAGCTCAAACCCTCAACTGTCAAGTTGACACCTGTGCCTGACTATGACACTCCACCCTTTGTCAACTTGACATAAAGACATAGCACTTTTAAAATGTAACCTTCAATCCTTGTCCCCACAGATGTTAAAAGTTATTTTAAAAATATGAATACATTTCGCATATAAATTCAAAATGTTTTCATTAAAATGTCAGTTCCAACATTTTAAAAGTTGAAGTTTCTTAATCGTAAGAATGTATTAAATCAAAATAAGTTAAATACTTTAAGACAGATAAAACATTAAAACAGAAGTATCTTGATGTAACAAGAAAACATTAAATTAAGATCAAAGTCTAGCAAATCTCCACATCCTATATTTCAATCTCTGTTTTCTGCCACTCATCACATAGTCAAGGAAGCTCACAGATTCTAAACAATCCCACTCCCTGTTTGCAGCTCCAAGTTGTAAAATCAGAGTTCCTTGAACCAGGCTTTATCTCTGTTCACCACCATCCTCAGCAGCAATCCCATGGTTCTGATATCTCCAGCACTCTGGGTTCACCTCTGCAGCTGTGAGCTTCACCTTTTCTTGCAGGACTCTACATCTGCCACTTGATGCCAAGCTTTTGCTGCTCTTCATGAACCATGTAATCATATACCAAAACCAGTACCACCTGGGGGACACTGCCAGATTCTGAAGGGAGTTTGAAATGTAGTTGGTCCACTTGAGCCACAATTGGACCAAGTTTTGTATGCTGACACTGGAAAAGCCTCTTTTAGGCAGCCAAACTTCCCAAGGGCAAGAAACAGCTTTAACTTGGGCTTTCCCCTGAAGGAATCCAGGTTTTCAAACCACGAAATCACCACACAATGGTTTTCACGTTTTCCACCATCCCAGTGCAAGTCACTAGGTTTTCCTTCACTGGTATTCATTTCTCCAACAGCAGCAGATATTCTGCTGCTTGCCTTTCCCAGATAAAGAGCTTTATGGCCACCAACACAGCTCTCCTCTGTCAAGCAAACCAGTCTATCGTGATTAAATTCAGCTTTATGAAAGTCCTTGTTCCCCTTATCACAAATTGGACCCAAACAATCCATAACTCTCTCAGCACTGACATTATCTAAATGGCCCACCAAACCATAGAATGGTATTTATAATCCAGAAAATGAAAATCTTCAAACATTTCCAACTTTGTCCAGTGAAACTGTTCAAAATCCACAAAATCCACATAGTCAAATTTATCAGCAACACCCCATTCCTGGTATCAAATTCTGTTACAGTCAGCCTGCATGGTTGCTGATAAATGACATCAAATGGCATAAAAGAAGAAAGGGTTACTTTCTCTTATGATTACTCATTACAGTTCTTAGTTTTGCTTGATGGGAAAGCACACACCAACACCTGGGCAGAGGGAACTGGCCATACCATCACCACATAACAGCTGAGAGAGGGATGATTCCCAAAGCATAAAAACCAACAAATGCTGGGAAGGATGTGGGGAAAATGCTCCCTCCATCATAAAAGAACAAAGGGTTTACTCTCTTACGATTACTCATTACAGTTCTTTTTTGCTTGATGGGAAAGCACACATCAACACCTGCGCAGAGGGAACTGGCCATACCATCACCACATAACAGCTGAGAGAAGGATGATCATTACTCGCTTGACCAGCATGTCTGGCCAAGTATACAGAAGGATGCTTACTTTCTCAACCAGCTCTCTGTGATTTATTCCAGGGCCTAATCCCACCCACCATAGGCTGGGCCTTCCCCATCAGCTAGACAATCTCCTTCAGGTTTTCTCTGGGCTTACCTAAACTAATAATTCTCCACAAATGTGCCCAAAGCTCAACCTTCAACTGTCAAGTTGACTCTTGTGCCAAACTATGACTCTTCTGCATGCAGATATCTAATTTTGTCTGGCACAAGTTGTTGAAGATGCTGTCCTTTCATTTTTGGGGGTAACCTATATAAAATCAGTTGACTATAGGTGTATGTGCTTATATCTGGGTCTTCTATTCCAATCCAGTGATCTATATATTTGTTTTGAAGCTTTTTTTTTTACTAAAATGGCTTTCAGTATATTTTAAGATCTGGTTGGTAGTACCTTCCACAGAGCTTTTATTACTCAGAATTGCTTTTGATATTTGGAGTGTTTTGTGCTTCCACCTGAATTTTGAAGTTGTTTTACCAATTTCTTTGAAGAACTGTGTTGGAATATTCTTTTGGTGTTTTATTAAATCTGCATAATAATAAATAAATGGGTTTTCTTAATAGGACTCCATCCAGAAAGGAAGTAAGGTCAATTGGACAGTAAAAGGAGTGAAAAATGATATACTTTCATAGCATTTATGTAGGAATGTATCAAAGAACAAAAATATGTTACAAATTAATTTCAAAAGAATCAAATGCTCAGTGTTAGAGTGGAGACTATGAAACATCTAGAAGAAAGAGTAGAGTGTACACTTGAACTGATTGGCCTAGGTGAGCATTTCTTGGAGAGGACCCCCAATGTACAGGAAAGTAACATCAACACTCAACAAATGGGACTTATGATATTAAAAATCTTCTGGGCAACAAAGATCTTGTTTTGTGAGCAAAAAAAACAACTCACAGGATGGGAGAAATCTTTACAATCAACATACTTGAGAGAAGAATAATATCCAGGGTATACAAAGAACTCAACAAATTAATATGAAGGAAACAGATTACAGTAAAATTAAATTAAAATATGCCTTAGAACTAAAAAGAAATTTCATTCACAGGAAGAAATTCATATATAATGCATATCTTAAACAATGCTCCACCTCTCTATTTATTAGGGAAATGCAAATTAAAATCATTTTGAAGTATCATACCTTCCCAGTCAGAATGACTAAAATCCAAAGCATAAAAAACCAACAAATGCTGGGAAGGATGTGGGGAAAATGCTCCCTCCATCATTACTGATGGAAAAGCAAACTTACACATCCCCTTTGGAGATCCATATAGACATTACTTATAAAGTTAGAAATCAATATTCCCTATGATGCAGCTATGTCATTCCTGGGAATATTCCCCTTAAAATATCATCTCACCACTCCACATGGACCAGTGAGAAACTCAGGAGAAACAATCATTCAGAGAGTATCTCTGAGGCAGGTTCTGGAAAAAAAGAAAGGAAAGGTTTACTATCTGTGGGTATGACCACTGAAGGACCACTTTAATTCCCAAAGAATTCTACATCTTTTTTTAATTTCCACTCATACAAACTTAACAGGTATACCGGTCCCCCCATCCCCCTATGCCCCCCACCCCCCTTCCCTCCCTATCCCTCAGTGCCTCCCCCTCCCATCCCCAAAGCATCCTTTAATGAGCATGCCAAACTCTCCTCTGGGTCCTCCTCTCCGATGAGGTGCAAGGACCCAGTGGCATTTCCCAGAACTGTTTCCTGTGTTCCCTTTAAGTTTAGGAACACTACTGTGGCTTGTCAATCCCTTGCCTCCAAGAATCCTAGTGCCTTTAGCAAACGCTAGACTTTGTGGGGTCAATAGTGTGTTGGACATTGCGCAAGGCATGCAAAGTCCAATTATGATTGCTTTGGTACTAACTTGTGTGGAGAATCTTGCATATTATTGCTTGTCCCATCGTTGTGCTTTACAATCTTACCGCCCCCACTTCCACAAATTTCCCTGAGCTCAGGATGGGGAGAGATTAGGCTGGCCTAGTTCTAGGTGGTTGATATAGAGTCTCTGATGTTCTGGATTATGGTTCGTTGATTTATTTATTTTTTTCTGTTTTGCTGCTCCTGCAATGCCCTTCAGTCCATCCTGATGAATATTGGATATCACCCCCATGGCCAGAGATAAAAACCTGTTAAATTAGAGTCTTGTTATAAGAGTATATCAAAGATAGATGTAATAAAAGTAGGAAACCGCGGTGAGGGAGGGGTCAATCATCCATTTGCGAAATGGTTACTTTCTATCTGCCAGACAATACTCCCTCCCCTTATGATGAGATCATACCCCATCAGTTGTAAATGATCAGGACGGAAAGTCTGTGCGCTTAACCAGATGTCTCTTTACTTACTTGCAGTCCTTGAGGGTGGCCTATTTTCTCTGCTGTACACATGGTCACCTCTCTCCTTGTTACTGGAGTGGCCCTCCATCCCATCCCTCCTAAGATCCCATAATATTACAACAAAGAAAAAATGTATATACATGTTATTGCAACAGTATTTACAATAGAAAAGAAATAGAGTCAGCCTCGGTGACTAACAATAGATGATATGGATAATGAAAATGTGTATCTATATGCCAATGGCATACTATTCAGCTGTCAAGAAATAATGAGTTAATGATATTTACTGGTAAATAGACCTAGATGGAAGAAGTTATGATGAGCAAAGGATCCCAGAGGCAGAAAGACAATTGCCAGAAGTTATCCTTAGGAATGGATCGTAGCAGTAATCTCAGAGTAATAATTAAATGGAAACTTCCATAACACGCACAAACTACAAAGCAACATTAAACCATGGAGGGGCAGAGGAAGATCCCCAAGAGTGGAGACATGAGAACACAAGTAAGAAAAGCTCTCAGCACTTAGCTGTGGTGCATCTATTGCAATGGAATATTAATGAGGCAGAAAGGCCAGCTGGCCAGAGTGCAGGTTATGGATGACCCTGTATGCTCAGCCATAATCAGGCCCTTAGATTGTAAAAGCCTGTAAGCTGACCAGGACCCTCAAGGCAGGACAGGGCTTCTGCATCCAGAAACTCACTCTAATGACATCTACTTCAACCAAATCCACAGAATGGTTGAGATCTCAACATTTCCCCACAGACCAATGAGGACCTCAGGAAAAACAACTACACTCAGTAGCCACTGATGGACCAGGTAAACTACCATAGAATCTGGTCCTCGATGGCAACACACTCCTTGAAGGGGGCCCAGTGTTTCACATATGCAGAGTGACTTGAGGGAAGGAGGGACATGGCAGGTTGGGAAAGGGAGGGGAAGTTGGGAGAGGAAGAAAGGGAGGAGGATTAAGAAAGGGAGGGAGAGAGACATGGACTCAGTGAAGTATGCATTTCTAAATAAATGTTCTGCTGGAATAGATGATAATCTTAAGATGGTGCCTGTTAAAGGGCTTCCTCAATATTAAATGGAGTATTATACAGATCTCAGGGAAATATGTTGGTTCAAAGCATTGTTTCTACTTCGACTTTCCTTGTTAGTTTCTGATTGGGTTATCTACTAATGCATGAGGAAGCTGTGCCAAAATCAGTTACCTATATCTGGATTCAATTATGCATTAATTGGAATAATAATTGAATTCAAATATTCACTGTTACATTTGGTGCACAAGTATTAATTATAAATTTTAGTATTATCATTACGTACTGACACCCTGTTTTCTTTTCTGAATGATTTTGGATTAATGGATATTTCACATGATGTGAGTGTAGATTACTTGTGCTTGTTTTTAGCTTTGTTTGCCTGTAGTATTATTTTCCATTTTTTGGTTATTGGTTTGTGTATATATTGCTACTTAGATGTGTCTCTGATGGGTAGAGAACCATAAAGTTTGGTACTTAATTCAATCTGGAAATCTTATGAAAAAATTGAAATTTATTTTGTGTGTATGAGTACAGCTTGCATGGAGGTCAGTAGACTTCTTGTGGAGTCAGTTCTGTCCTCTCTCCTCTTCCATAATGCTTCTTGAATCAAACTCATGTTGTCAGACTTGGCACCAAGCTCCCTTAAACTATTAGGGCATATTACTGGCCAGACCCAAACCTTTTATTGGAAGATAAGAATCATTTACATTCAAAGTTACTATGGAAAATGTGCATTGCTTCTGTCATTTTTAGTTTTACTTCTGGTTGTTTTGCTAAATGATTTTCATTTCTTTTTCCTATATTCCTCTTGGAGGATGATATTTTGCTTGACTGAATCATTTTGGATTATCAGTTTTCATTGCTTTGTCTAGTCTTGTTGACTTGATTTCTTCTCATGAACTAATAGCTATTTTTCCAGATTTCACCTCAGGTGTGAGTTCTTAAATTCTTTTGTAATTTTCTGTGCTTTGTTTTCTTTGAAGGCCTGTATTTCTCCTTTGAACTGGAAGATATGTTTGCTGTATATATGGTGTTCTAAATTAACAGCAATTTCTCTCAGAAAATGAAATGTTTTTATTTATGGATGTCCCCTGGTTCAAATTCCCTATACCCTACAAACCTGTTCAATGGTCTCTTGTGATGTTAGAAAATTTGCCTATGGGGAATGCACGATATGAGCACACAACCTCCTGGGTTTATCTCTGACATTGTAACATTTCTGAAGACTGAGGGACCGGGGTGTGTAGAATGCCAATACCTTATGTTTGCATAATGCACAGCATAAAAAGCTCATGTGGAACACCCCTCCTGGTTGGGAGCAATTATAGAATTATACACAGCATGGCAAAATCACAGAATTTAGAAATCAGAATCTGAATGCTTTGATAGAGGCAATGACCAGTAGTAAGTTCCAAAATACACTGACCTCACAATCTCTTAAACTTGTCCCTGTAAACTGACTTCACAGGTTGTCATTATAACCAGTAGGGGGCAATGAAGGACAAATAACTGTTTCCAACAGATCAGTAAGAACCATTAACTCAAAGAAGACTTGACATAGAGTTGGTGTCCTTTGCTTACTGATGAAGACTCAGAAGTCACAATTCTCTGACCTGGAACAATCTGTTAATCAAAACTTTCCCATTGTCTTATTGGACACTTCTTCCTGAGGCTCCCCAGTGGGTAAATTAGACACTGAGATATCCAGCACAAAGGCTCAGGGGAATACAGTTGCAATGTTGCATGAAGGCTGTTTTACAAAAAGTTCCTTTCTTTGGTAAGAGTGTGAGAATAAAAGGAGGCATGAGGCAGTCCAGCCCCACTGTAAGGATCAAGAGCTGTATCTATCATACTTGGTATTTTTCTCTTCTTGTTCATCTCTCAAGTAAGTAGTAGAAATCTGCCTGAGAAGATTTTAGTTCCTACATCACATCAACCATCTAAGACAAGAATTCAAGAAATACCTTCATCTCTATCTCATGTTTATGTTTGCGGGATCCCTCTGCTAAGCTATACTGATTCAAGCCCCTTATTCTCCTTATGCCTTTGAACTTGTGCCACATAACACAGGTTGCCTGTCCAGGGGTTTGATCCTGACAGCTGTGCCTCTTATGCCCCCATAAGTGCTCTAAGAGAACTCCCCGAAGTCTACTGCACGAGTATTCTGAGTGAAATTTATAACATGGCTCTAGTTTCCCAAGCTACCGCTTTGGACCCAAATGTGCCTCAGCCAATGCAGAGATGCAGCTAGAGCCTGAGCAGGAGGCTGATCATTGCTATCATGGCAACAGAAGCAGATAGTGTTTGTCAGAGGGTTTAGGTTAAGGAAAAAGTGACAAGAAAATCTTGGATGCATATGCCCTGTGTTTCTTGACCTTCCTTTCATTAACCAACTTCCACGTGGGCATCTAGTAGCAGAAAGTAAATTCCATGAATAATGAAAAATAAATGATAAGATTTTGCTGTAACCAAAGACAGAATAGTGATTCTCATGAAGGCACAGAAAAAAATGGGTTAATCGTGCCCAGTTGCATTTCAGATGAAGCAAATTAATAATAGAATGATATGGATCCTATTAATTATAGACAATAGTTCAAACTATTGTCAGCAGCCATTATTTGTGACCAGCACAAAGAACCCAATTATAATGATCCACCAAACAGATTCCTCACTGTCTTCTATCAAGTTGCCAAGGGAACTTGAGATATCCTGGATCCTCTGCTGAGAGGCTTAGCACTTCACTCATGCTGTCACTACTTTGACATCTGCATCCATGTGTCACTCAGCTAAAAATACTGTCTGTAAACCGGGCTATGGCCCTGGAATGTCAGCATGCAGCCATTATTCTCTCTGTCTCATAGAGCTCACACTGTGGCTTCTTACGTATATGTTTACTAGGCCTCCATGCAGCGAAAGATATAGTTAGATTCTGTGTGTTCATAAAAAGGCTAATCTGACCTCTGAAATTATACAGATCTGTAAACTATGTATTTCCTTTCCATCAACATTTCTGTAGACATTTCCAGAAAGACATTTTCCTTTTTAATTTAGCTCTGATTTTCTCACTCTGCATCTGGTTTTCATTGCTGGGTGAGCAATATGGCCCTGGTATTCTCAAGAAAAATTCTTTACAAAGTCTATTCTCTTCAAATTCAGTATATTACACATATGTGGAGTATTTCAATATCTTCTTTGGTGAAGTGACAAGTTTGATGATGAAACAAATGAAGTACAAATTACTTCTCATGTTAAATATCTGTATATTACCTTGATTGCACTCGTTCCTTTTCTAATGGTGTCATTTACATTGACCTGAATGTTCAATGCTCCTCCTTGTAGACAGTGAAAGAATTAGTGCATGATTTGCATTGCTGTTATACCTCTTGGACACTAGACAAGTCAGAGTTGCTCTGGAAAAGGAAGAACAGCTGGAAATTGTCCTCCTGATCCAGATTGTCATTGACATGTGACCAGGAACTTGTGACAATTGTCTTTCAGTTGGCCATAGCAATCAGTCTGTGAAAGAGCTCATTTGCATGAAAGCTCACCCCTTGATGTGTTAGGATTTAAAGTAAGAGCTGTGGCACTGTCTGTGTGCTGAGCAGTCTTGAAAAGCACAGCCCTGAGCTGTCTGCATCATGGCCTGGGCTCTTGTCCTGCTCACACTTCTGGCTCGCTTCACAGGTCAGGGGTCCTTCTTGGCTGGGAGTGGGCAGGCAACAGTGAACATCTTGTCTCTGCTTCTCTCCTGACTACTGGATTTTTTTACCTGTTTCAGGAACCATATCTCAAGTAATGGTGACTCAGGAACTTTCACTGTCCACGTCTCCTGGAGGGACAGTGACACTGACCTGTGGCTCAAGCACTGGGACTGTAACCACCAACAACTATGCCAGATGGGTCCAGCAAAAGCCCTACCATGCACCCTCAGTTCTAATAGATGGCACAAGCAACCGGGCTCCAGGTGTTTCTGCCAGGTTCTCAGGCTCCGTGCTTGGAAACAAGGCTGCCCTCACCATCACAGGAGCTCAGCCTGAGGATGAGGCTGACTATTTCTGTGCTCTATGGTTCAATGGCTATTTCCACAGTGATACATGCAGATGAGGAACTGAGACACAAACCCTCAGGTGCACCCTTACACTTATCTCTGTATATATGTGTCCACATACATACAGAAACACATACACATAATCACGGATACCACTCATACAAGATGACTTATCTGTCATCTTCTTACACTGTGGCTACATGTGATAGCTGTGGGCTCATGCTGTCTGTCCTTCATTACTGTAGAGAAAGTCTTCAATGTTATTGTCCAAAGCTACAAAATATTATTTTCATGATTTGATGATAAAGACACCGTGTATGAAATGCTTTGTCTATAGCCATCTGTTGCGTGATTATAGGGTGAATAAATTGGAAAAAAGCACATATGTGACCACGTACATGTAAACATGTACATGCATACATATGGATAAATTCCACACTCCTACCAAATCTCAGAAATGCACACATACATACACACTCTATGCTTTTACACATAATCATAAATACACATATTCATATTTAATTTATGCAAATTCATGCATACAATCATAAATACACAAACAAATAAATACACAGTTCGCACTCACATGAACATTCATAAATATGTACACCCATAAACATTCCACACTCATAAGCATACAAACATACATACAGTCCTTACCTTAATCAATTAAAACACATGTGTATGTTACTCTTATTCCTGTGTAGAATTTAATTACAAGAGCAACAATTCATCTGATAATGACATGATGTAGAACTCCTATTTATGTGTAATTACTGCTATGACTCTATTATGTGAAAGTAGACGGTATCTGAAGGGCTTGGAAGATGGGTCAGTGGTTAGTGCTCTTGAGTGAGCATGGGGATTAGAGTTTGGATCTCCAGAACTCATGTGACTGCTGGATAGACTTGGTCTCCTGCTTGTAATTTCAGCCTTGGAAAGTGGATACAGAGAATTCCCCAGAGGAAGCCCTGTAGGAGGATTAATCATCTGCTTTAGGCTGAGATACTATAGCTCAAGAAAGTAGTAGAAGATTGAGAGAGGTGATTCTTGACATCAAGTTTATGTTTCTACAGGTACGTGCACACTTGAAGATATATGTGTCCACATACATACAGAAACACATACACATAATCATGGATACCATTCATACAAATGGATACATGAAAATTGAAAATGAAGAAATAAATCAATGAAAAGTGCATCATTGTAATGAGGAAAGTAATCTTTCCTGTTTACCTCTGGAAGCTTCACTGGTCCTGCTACTAGGGAGTGCCCTCTCTCTTGTTTCTATGTCTTCTAACACACCTCCTTTCCTCCTCAGAAACTCTCTTGAACATAGTTGTAGATAGGCCCTTGTCTCCGTAGGCTGTGCAAAATGGCACCTCCCTTAACCAGGATAATGAATAAAGAGTTATTCCATTTCAAACCCTCACTTTCCTTCTATAGGACAACCAATACACTACCTATCTTCCCAATTTCATATGTCCAAACACATCAGCAGGTACTACCCTGGCTTCTCCTTTCTTAAGCTGCCCATCCATGATCCTTGTGTTCTTTGGATTCCCACATTGACAGTACCACCAGGTGAATCTTCTTCCTTCCTTTCCATCCTTCCTTGATTCTTTCTTTGTTTCTCTCTCTCTCCCTCCCTCCTGCCTTCCCTCCTTCCCTCCTTCCGTCCTTCCCTCTTTCTTTCTTTCTTTCTTTCTTTTTTTCTTTCTTTCTTTCTTTCTTTCTTTCTTTCTTTCTTTCTTTCTTTCTTTCTTTCTTTCTTTCTTTCTTTCTTTCTTTCTTCTTTCTTTCTTTCTTTCTTTCTTTTTCTTTCTTTCTTCCTTTCTTCTTTAGTCACTAATAATGAATTTTTAAAAATTACTTTTAATTTCCTAAGTTAGACATGCTCCTTGCCTCTCTTATTCCCTCCTTTCCTCATTTCCTTCACTTCCTTCATGGGTCCACTTTTCTCCCTCCCCGCCACTCTCTTGTACTTTGGATTATGTGGGTCCTAGGGTTTCATCTGTATCAAGTGCTCTAGTTGGTGTTCAGGTCTCTATGCCAGACCAACACGCCCTTCCTTGGTCAATCACTGATATGGTTATCCCCCTATCTCTGTCTGTTCTCTTGCCTCTAAGGATCTTACTCCCTGAAACTGTTTCTTCTGAGATTCATGCCACTCAACGGGGGAAAGTTAAGATGTTAACACTATATAGGTCTGATGAATTCAGATACCATTGCTGTGAGTTCCTGGTTGCAACTGCTTTGTATTGAATGACATTTCCTGTTCAGTGGTGGACCCCCCTTCTTTAGGCTGTTAAAATCTTACCACCCACTCTCCCAAAAATTGCCTGAGCCTTGGGATGAGGATAGATTTGGTTGGCCTGATTCCAGGTGAACCTTATAGGGATGCTGGTGTCCTATACTCTGGTTGTTTATTTTTGTCATTTTGCTGTTCTTGCATTGCACAAGGTTACATCCAATCTTGGTGTTGAGATCCTTACCTATTCAACAACACAGAAATGGTTAAAGACAGGTCTTTATATAAGAGAAGGAGTAGGTTATAGTAGTGAATGGGTTCAGCTTCAAGGCCATCATCCAGCTGTCTATTAACAACTAACCCCCATGAGGAGGATCACATGTGCAGTTCTTCAAACCAGTCCACACACCAGTGAACATGAAGGAAACTGAATGTGGAGTGGATCAGGTATCTCAGTAATTATGGGTGTTTCTTGACAGTGACCTTATTTCTCTTTTAAACTGTGTTCCTTTGTCTCCATTCTCTCCTCTACTTTCCTAGTTTTAATCTTTTGTGATTATAATGAGTAATGAAGAGATTTTCCCTAGAGTATGTCATTGAGGTCTTGGAATTAGGTTCAACTTATAAGGGAGAATATGTGTTGTCCGGTTATCTGTGCTTGGGATAAGTCACTCAAGTATGAACTCTTCCAACTCCATTTATGGTAAGCATCCATTTACCAAAAACTTTCATTAATTCATTTTTGAGGGCTGAGTAGTAGTATTCCACTGTGTCTATGTGCCACATTTTCATTATTCTTTGACCTACTGTCAGGCATCTAGATTGATTTTATTTTATTTTATTTTATTTTATTTTTTTTCACATTCAAAGCAAAAGAGAATGTTTTATTTTTTTTATTTTTTTTCCTTTTTTTATTAAAAATTTAATTATACATTTTAAAATTTTTTACCAGTTCCCTCCCTCCCCCTCCTCCCCCCGAACCCCCTCCTCCCCCTCCCCTTCCCCCAGTGCCTCCCCCCCAATTCCCAGAGAGTCCTTTATTGTGTACGCCTAACTCTCCACTGGGTCCTCCTCTCCGATGACATATAAGGACCCAGTGGCATTTCCATAAGCCCTTTCTCTTGTTCCCCTTAAGCATAAGATCACTACTATGGCTGTCAATCCCTTGCCTCCAGGGGTCTCGGTGCCCTTAACAGATGCTAGACTTTATGAGGACAACAGTGCGCTGGACATTGCGCAGGGCATGCAAAGTCCCACTATGATTGCTTTGGCCCCAACTATTGTTGAGAATCTTGCAAATCGTTGCTCCTCCCATCCTTTTGCTCTTACAATCTTACCGCCCCCTCTTCCGCAAATGTCCCTGAGCTCCAGGATGGGGAGAGATTAGGCTGGCCTAGTTCTATGTGATTGATATAGAGTCTCTGAAGTTCTGGATTGTGGTTTGTTGATTTTCTTTTGCAGTTTTGCTGCTCCTGCAATTCCCTTCACTCCATTCTGCTGGGCACTGTATGTCACCCTCTGGCCAGAGACAAAAAGCTGTTAAACTGGAGTCTTGTTGTAATAGCACATTCAAGGGTAGATGTAATAAGAGTAGGAAACCTCAGTGAGGGAGGGGTCCATCACCCATTTGCAAAATGATTACTTTTTATCTGCTAGACTATATGCCCTCCCCTTCTGGTGCGATCAGGAAAGAACGTCTGTGAACTTAACCAGGTTTCTCATTACTTACTTGCAGACCTTGATGGAGGCCTATTTTCTCTGCTGTAACATGGTCTCCTCTCTCCTTGTTTCTGGTGTGGCCCTCCTAACCCATCTCTCTTGTTCATAATCCTTGCAATTACTGTGTTACATAGGTTTACTTTTGAGTGTCTCAATGTGGGCTGGGTGAGTTTGGTACTAGGAGCCACCTATTAGGGAGTACATATGGCGCTTAATTTTCTGGGTTTGGGATACTTCACTTAATATAATTCTTTCTAATGACATCCATTTCCCAGCAAATTCCAGTAGTAATTCATCATTTTTGATGGCTGAGTAGTACTCCATTGTATAGATGTACCACAGTTTCCTTATCCACTCGTCAACTGTTGGACATTTAGGTTGATTCCATGGCTTTGCTATTGTAAACAGTGCTGCTATGAACATGGTCGAGCTTGTGCTATCGAGGCGAACCTCTGCTGCATGGGGGGTTATTCCCAAAAGTGGGATAGCAGGGTCATATGGCATTTCAATCTTTAATTTCTTTAAGAATATCCAGACGGCTCGCCAGAGTGGCTGTATGAGCCTGCATTCCCACCAGCAATGTAGGAGAGTTCCCCTCTCTCCACATCCTCTCCAGCATTTGTCGTTGTTTGTATTGTGGATTTTTGCCATCCTGACCGGGGTGAGATGATATCTCAGGGAAGTTTTGATTTGCATTACCCTGATGGCGAAGGAAGTGGAGCATTTTTTAAGATAATTGTTAGACATTTTAATTTCATCTCTGGTAAAGTTTCTTTGAAGTTCCAGGGCCCATTTTTTAATTGGGCCAGTGTTTTCCTTGGAGTTTAGTTTTCTAAGTTCTTTGTGCACTCTGGACAGTAGAGCTCTGTCAGATATGTGGTTAGTGAAGATTTTCTCCCATTCTGTGGGTTGCCTTTGAGCTCGTGTGACAATCTCTTTATCTGAACAGAAGCTCTTTAATTTCACAAGATCCCAACTGTTGAGAGTTGGTAGCAGTGACTGTGCCATTGGATGTCTGTTTAGGAACTGTTGGCCTAGCCCAATCAGCTCGAGGGAGTTCCCTATCCTTTCAACTATGGTTTTTAAAGTCTCTGGCCTGATATCAAGGTCCTTGATCCATTTGGAATTAAATCTTGTACATGGTGACAAGTACGGATCCAGCTTTAATCTTCTGCATGTGGAGATCCAGTTTTGCCAGCACCATTTGTTGAAGATGCTGTTCTTTTTCCATTGGATTCTTTGGGCCCCTTTGTCAAAGACCAAATGGCTGTAACTTTGTGGGCTTATATCTGGGTCTTCAATCCTTATCCATTGATCTGTGTGTCTATTTTGGAGCCAGTACCAGGCTGTCTTTATAACTATGGATTTGTAGTATAGACTTAGGTTTGGTATGGTAATACCTCCAGCTGTGTTTTTGTTACTCAGGATTGTTTTGCTATCCTGGGTCTTTTGTGCCTCCATATGAACTTTGAGATTGTTTGGTCAACTTTGAAGAATTGCTTGGGATTTTGATTGGTATAGCATTGAATCTGTATATTGCCTTTGGTAGGATGGTCATTTTTACAATGTTGATTCTGCCAATCCAGGAACAAGGGAGGTCTTTCCACCTTCTGGTGTCTTCTGCAATTTCTTTCTTTAGGGTTTTAAAGTTTTTCATTGTAAAGGTCTTTTACCTCCTTAGTTAGGTTTATACCAAGGTATTTCATTTTTTTAGGGGTTATAGTAAATGGTATGGTTTCTCTCAAGGCTTTTTCACTTCTTTCATTCTGAGCATATAGGAAGGCCTCTGATTTTTGCACATTTATTTTGTATCCTGCCACCCTGCTGAACTTCTCAATTAGTTCCAGGAGCTTCCTGGTGGAGTTTTTGGGATCACTCAGGTATAAGATCATGTCATCTGCAAATAGGGATAGCTTGACTTCTTCCTTGCTGATTTGAATCCCTGTTATGTCCCTTTCTTGTCTTATGGCTTCAGCTAAGACTTCAAGTACAATATTGAATAGAAGTGGTGAGAGTGGACAGCCTTGTCTAGTTCCTGATCGAAGTGGGAATGCTTCCAATTGTTCCCCATTGAGCATAATCCTTGCTGTGGGCTTGTTGTATATAGCTTTTATTATATTGATTAAGGTTCCTTCCATTTCCACTGTCTCTAGCGTTTTGATCATAAAAGGCTGTTGGATCTTGTCAAAAGCTTTTTCTGCATCTATGGAGAGTATCATGTGGTCTTGGACTTTGGACTGGTTTACATGATGAATTACATTTATTGATTTGCGTATGTTGAACCAACCTTGTGTGCCGGGGATGAAGCCTACTTGGTCCCCATGAATGATCTTTTTAATATGTTTTTGAATCCGATTTGCTAAGACTTTGTTGAGAATCTTTGCGTCTGTGTTCATCAGGGAGATCGGCCTATAGTTTTCTTTCTTAAGTGAATCTTTATTAGGTTTTGGGATTAAAACGATATTAGCTTCATAGAAGGAATTTGGTAGTGTTCCTTCCTTTGCTATTTGATGGAACAGTTTAAGTAGTATTGGTGTTATTAACTCCTTAAATGTCTGGTAGAACTCTGTGCTGAATCCATCTGGTCCAGGACATTTTTTGGTGGGAAGATTCGAGATTACTTCCTCAATTTCCTTATATGTTATAGGACTATTTAAATAATTCACAACTTCCTGATTCAATTTAGGTAAGTTGTGTTTACTTAGAAATTCATCCATCTCTTGTGTTGTCAAACTTCACAGAGTATAAGTTTTTGAAATATGATGTTATAATTCTCTGGATTTCTTGGGTATCAGTAGTGATAACTCCATGTTCATTTCTAATTTTGTTAATTTGGGTTTTCTCTCTCTTGCTTTTGGTTAGTTTAGCTAGGGGTGTATCAATCTTGTTGATTTTTTCAAAGAACCAGCTTTTTTTTTTTTATTTCAGCTCACACAAACTTATTAGGTACACCAGTTCCCTCTCTCCCTCCTCCTCCCCCCGTACCCCCTGCTCCCCCTCCCCCACCCCTCTCCCTCCCCATCCCCCAGTGCCTCCCACCACAATTCCCAGAGAGTCCTTTCTTGTGCATGACTGATTTTCCTCTGGGCCCTCCTCTCCGATGACATACAAGGACCCAGTGGCCTTTGCCGAACCCTTTCCCGTGTTCCCCTTAGGTATAGGAACACTGCTGTGGCTGCCAATTCTTTGCCTCCAAGGATCTTGGTGCCTTTAGCAGGTGCTAGACTTTGTGAGGTCAACAATGTGTTGGACAATGCGCAGGGCATGCAAAGTCCAATTATGATTGCTTCTTGATTGGTTGATTTTTTCTATCGTTTTCTTAGTCTCGATTTCAGATATTTCTCCCCTTATTTTGCTAATCTCTTCTCTTCTACTGCCTTTGGGATCAGATTGCTCTAGTTTCTCTAAAGCTTTAAGCTGCATTGTTAAGTTGTTTATTTCTGATGTTTCCATTTTTTTGACGTGGGCATTAAGAGCTATGAACTTACCTCTTAGAACAGCTTTCATTGTGTCCCAGAGATTTTGGTAAGTTGTATTTTCGTTATCATTCACTTTCAGGAAATCTTGAATTTCCTTTTTAATTTCTTCCTGAATCCAGTTCTCATTCAGCATCATAGTGTTAAGTTTCCAGGAGTTAGTGTATTTTCTCTTGTTTGATGTGTTGTGGATGTTCAGCTTTAGGCCGTGGTGGTCTGATAGGGCACAGGTTAGAATTTCAACTTTCTTGTATATGTGTAGATTCATTTTGTGGCCCAATATGTGATCTATTTTGGAGAAAGTTCTGTGTGCTGCTGAGAAAAATGTGTATTCTTGGTGCGTGGGTGAAAAGTTCGATAGAGATCTGTGAGGTCCATTTCTTTCAGGGTTTGATTAAGTTCCAAAGTGTCTCTGTTAAGCTTTTGACCTGTTGATCTATCCCATGTTGAGAGGGCGGTGTTGAAGTCCCCAAGAATTATCGTTTGGGGGTTGATTTCTTGCTTTAGACGCTGTAGGGTTTTCTTAATGAATGTGGAGGGGCCCATATTGGGTGCATATATGTTCAGTATTGTGAAATGTTCCTGGTGAATTGTACCTGTGACTAAAATGTAGTATCCATCCGTGTCTCTTATAATTTTTTTTCGTTTGAAATCCACTTTGTCTGATATCATAATGGCTACCCCTGCCTGTTTTCTGTTTCCATTAGCTTGTAGAATTGTTGACCAGCCTTTTATTTTTAGAGCGTGCCTATCTTTTGTGGTGAGATGGGTTTCCTGCAGGCAACAGATTGATGGATTGTGATTTTTAATCCAAGTTTGTAATCTGTGTCTCTTGATCGGTGAATTAAGTCCATTAACATTTAGTGTTATAATGGAGAAACTATTGTTAATTCCAGACATTTATTATGTTTAGTAGCTTTTATAAGTATATTGCTTCGCTTTTAATGGTGTTATATTTGCCTTCTGTTCTCCTGGATATGCCTGTTTTTTTCTTCACGCTTGAGTATCATTTCTAGCATTTTTTGAAGGCCTGGTTTGGTGGCCATGTATCCCTTAAAGTTGTCTTTGTGCTGGAAAATTTTTCTTTCTCCCTCGATCATGACTGATAGTTTTGCAGGGTAAATCAGCCTGGGTTGACATTTTTGCTCATTCAATACTTGAAGTATGTCTCTCCAAGCTCTTCTTGCTTTTACTGTTTCGACTGAGAAGTCATTTGTTATTTTAATAGGTTTAGCTTTAAAAGTGACTTGTTTTTTCTCCCTTGAAGCTCTCAGCACCAGTTCTTTATCTTGAATGTGGAGTGTTTTAACTATTATTTGCCGGGTGTGCTTCTATTTTGGTCGTATCTGTTTGGGGTGCGGAATGCCTCTTGTATATGAATGGGCCTCTCTTTTTTTAGATGAGGAAAGTTTTCCTTGATGATCATTTGAAAAATTTCCTCAGGGGTGGTATTTTGAGATTCTTGCTCTGGTATTCCATGAATACGCATGTTAGGCTTCTTCAGAGTGTCCCATATCTCTTGGATTTTTCTCTCAAGTATCTTTTTGGCTTTAACAACCTCTTCCATTGAGCTGGTTAGTACTCCCACTTTATCTTCAAGGTCTGAAATTCTGTTTTCTGCTTCATTAGTTCTGTTGATAAGACTCTCTGTGGCGTTCTGGGTTGAAGATAACTTGTCTTTTAGCTCAGTTTTAAACTCTACTTGAGTTTGTTTTAACTGCTCTATGCCACTTTTTGCTTCTTGCACTGTTTTTCTCAACTCCTCCAGATGTCTGTTGTGTTCCTCTTCGAAGCGATTGATTCGATTATGTAATTCCTCCCGGATTTCCTCTTTCATAGTATTGAACATGGTAATGATCATATTTTGGAAGACCTTATCCTGGGTGAGGCTTTCTTGGCCTTTTTCCGCGGGTTTGTTCTTGTTGGAGTCTAACATGGGATTAATTTCTTCAGTGGGAAATTTGTTTACTTGAGTGTTGCTTCTCATGGATTTGCACTTTGACTTTGGCATTGTCATTTTAACTCTTAGGATCTCTCAATTTCACTAAACTGAATTATTTGGCCTGGGGTACTGGTGGGCGGGGCCTGAACGGGGACTTATCTAGGGCGCGGGGTGAGGCCCGGCTGGACCACGTGCGTGTCCTGACCGGTGGAGCGGGGTGGGGTGAAAAGGGCTAGATTGATTTTATAACTTTGCTACTTTGAATAATGCTACAGTGAATATGGATGCTCACGTGTCACTATAGTACGATCGAGTAGTTTTGGCGGCCATTTCCAGCAGTAATATAGCACGGTCATATAGCATTTCAATTTTCAGTGTTTTTAGAAACTGCCATATTGATCTCTAGAGTGGTTGTACATGTCTGCATTCCTACCAGCAATGTATGAGGATTCCCTTCTCCCCGTATCCTCTCTAGCATGGGTTGTTGTATGTGTTTTTGATTTTGGCCATTTTAACAGGGGGGAAATGATATCTCAGGGTCGTTTTGATTTTCAATTAGATGATACCTTAAGGTAGTTTTGATTTGCATTTCCCTGATGGCTAGGTAGGTAGAACATTTTTTAAGTTATTTGTTGGATATTTCTTCCTGAGGAAAATTTCCTTTAATTTCCATGGCCCACTTTTTAATTGGGCACTTTATCTTTTTGGTGTTTAAGTTTTTGAGTTCTTTGTACACTCTGAATATTAGTCCTCTATCTCTTATATGGTTAGTGAAGATTTTGTCCCATTCTGTGGGCTATCTTTTTGTTCTGTTGATATTATCTTTAGGGGAACACAACCTGTTTAATTTCATGAGATCTCATTTGCTGAGTATTGGTTATATTTCCTGTGCTATTTGGATCTGATTTAGGAAGTGTTTGTCTAAGCCAATGAATTCAAGGGAATTCCCTCCTCTTTCTTCTGGGATGTTTAGAGTCTCTGGTCTAAAATTAAGATCTTTGATTCATTTGAAATTGATTTTCGTGTATGGTGATAAGTAATAGTCTATTTTCAATTATCTGGGTTATGGTTTGATTAAGATCCAATGTATATCTTTTTTAAGTTTTTACCTGTTGATCTATCCAATGGTGAGAGTAGAGTGTTAAAATCCCCTACTATAAGTTTGTTTGGGTAGATTGTTGTTTAAATGTCGTCACATTTGTTTCATGAATGTGGCTGAGCCTACATTAGGAGCGTATCTGTTTAGTATTGTGAAGTCTTCCTGATGAATTGCTTCTTTGCCTAATTTGTTGTTGCCTAATCCCTGCTGGGCAAGCCTGGGAAAGAAGGGGAAAGTCAGCAGGGGCCTGAGGCGTGAGGCAAGGGAGTGAGCAGCATGGAGTCACCACACAGACCCTGGAAGTCAGGTGAGAAGCTAGCAGAGATGAGGTGCCTCAGATTCTTTTAATTAAGGAAGCGTTTGAGTATACATAGGGCCAGGGGTCCAATCAGGTATTGCCATCTCTCCACTTCGAGGGAAGCCACTAGTCAATTAGCCATTTACTAGGTGTCCATTGCAGAGGCAGGTTAGATGGCCGCTTCCCATTGGTTGTTCATCCCTCTGCCTGCATGGTTCCTCTATTGGGACATATCTGGGACATGTCCTTACTTGTTCAGGCTTCTCTGTTGCCCGACCTCCTAGATTCTAGAGCTCGGTTTAGAGCCTCACTGAATCAATAATACCACAATTTGTAGTATCCTTTTGTGTCTCTTATGATTTCTTTTGGTTTGAAGTCTATTTTGGCAGATAATCAGAATTGCTTCCCCCACTTGTTTCCTTTTTTCCATTAGCTTGAAGTACTTTTGACCAGCCTTTCGTGCTGAGATTGAAAAAAGTGAGGAAGCCCTAAGAGAAACAATTCCATTTAATATAGCCTATAAAAAATTGAAATGCTTTGGTATAAATCTAGCCAAGAAAGTGAGAGACTTGTACAATGAAAACTTTAACACTTGTTGCAATTCACCTGCATGGTTTCTGACAAATCGCCATCAAACTGCTTAAGGGAAGAAAGGGTTTATTTTCTCGAAATAGTCTGTTTACAATCTATAGTTCAGCTTGACAGGAGAGCATGAACCAACACCAGGGCCAGGGGAACTGGCCATGTATGACATCTCTACATAATGGCCGAGAGAGGGACGATCCTTACTTGCCAGGCCAGCATGTCTGGCCAAGTATATACAGGGATGCCAACTTTCTCAATCAGCTCTCTGTATTTTATTCCAGGGCTTAGTCCCACCCACCATGGTCCGGGCCTTCCCCATCAGCTGGACAATCTCCTGCAGATTTGCTCTGGGCTTAACTCAACCATTAATTCTCCACAAATGTTCCCAAAGCTCAAACCCTCAACTATCAAGTTGATGCATGTGCCTATCTATGAAAACACCCCAAGGAAATAAATTTCAGTACCCTGAACAGGCATCCATTGTGAAAGGATCTTAGATCCCTAAAACCTGCTATTAACCCGGAGCCTAAGGCTTTGGCCAAGGGGCCATCACATGAGCACCTAGCATAGATCTCAATGAGAGAGGAAATCTGATCTGTTAAGCTTGCTTTTAGTCCCAGAGCTTAGAGGTGTGGCCATAGGCCACATGAATCCTAGTGCCCTCACATGTCCCTGCACATGAAAGGGAAAAGCAGAACCCCCTTTCTTTCTCCATACTAGAATGCCTAAGCATCTCCCTTCCTATGCCAGAACCCCATGGTGACTGCACTACCATGTAAAACCCTCTCTCTTTCTCCCTTAGGCCAGCTGAACACTGGTTGTCTTGTGCATTGACAATACAGCCTACTAGTATCTTTGGCTTTTGCTTCACCTGGTCCTCTAAAAACCTTCGTTATTCATAAGGATGCCTTTATATGTATATGTTTCGCACTCCATGCAATGAACAGCCTAAATGGCTTAGTGTAGTCAAGAAAATGATAAAAAAATTTCAAAAAAGAACATGAAGAAACTTTTGAACCTCCCAAAAAGACCACATCTAGGAGTTACAGAATAAGAAAAATTTGATGTTAAATTTGTTAGTACTAACAATATTAGGTTAAATAAAAGAAAACTTACCACAAATCAAGGGAAAATGCCTATCCATGCAGAAGAGACTCAAATACAGAACATCAAATAGGAAAAAAAAAATCCCTCTTCCATATTATAGCTAAGTAAATATAAAATGCTAAGCATAAAAAAAATGGTATCAAAAGCTTCAAGAAAGGAGACCCAAGTTGTATATAAAAGCAAATCATCAGAATAAAGCTGATTTCTCACTGGAGCTTTTAAAAACTGAAGCACCTAGAGTAACAATCTTCAAGTTCTGAAAGAACAAAAATGTCAACATAGACTAATTTACCTAATAAAACCATCCATCATAGTGAAGGAGAAAGTAAACCTTTCTTTGCAGAAACATGCTAAACCAGCATTACAAACAAACTTCACTTAAGAGAAGAATAAGAGTAGCCAAGAATCCACAAGGAAAATAATAAATGGCACACTCTACTAACAATTATACAAAGTAAGAGTTAAAAGGTGAAAAAATTGCCAAAATTAATATATATATATATATAGATATGTAAATGACTCATAATTGATGGTCTTAATTTTGAAATAAAAAGACACGAGATATATTCCTGGGTTAAAAAAAAAACCACGCATTTGTGGTGATAAGAAACAAATTTCAATATCAAATATAGATTTCTTTGAGTGAAAGGAGACAGAAGAATATTTCAAGAAATAGATACCAGGAGGGCTGGAGAGATGGCTCAGGGGTGAAGACTCTTCCTCACAAGCAGAAGTTCCTGAGTTTGGATCCCAGGTCCCATGTAAAAATGCCATGTGGAAATAGTGGTAGCCTGCACTTCAGGCCCTGGAGGGTAGAGCCTGGGAAGTCCCAGAGCAAAGAGGTAGAAACAATCCAGGACTATTCCTGAAGTCACCCTTGGTTCTCCACAGGGACATGGTGCCCTGTGATTCACACACACACACACACACACACACCAACAAAAAATGAAAAAGGGAAGGTACCAGGAAACAAGCACCTGTTGTTATGCTGACATCTTACCAGACTTAAAGTCCATATAATCTAAATAATAAAGGAGATAACTTCATTCTCATAAGGGAATAATCCACCAAAAGGTCATGTTAGTTTGCTCTGGGTAAAGCTCCGCTATGTGTTATTGTTGTATATTTAAGATTAGTTGGCATATACCCATATGCAGTCTTGGAAGGAGCCTGTGGAAGAAGTGTGGGAAGAATATAAGAGCCTGAGAGTGGGTGGGATACAACCGACAGTATCCTCTGGTCATGGCAGGGCTGTGGCATTCGAGAACTCATCACAGTGATGTCTACTTCTACTGGACCTCAACAAGAGCTGGCCTGTCAACGTGTCACCATTGTTGAGGTTAAGACATCAAAATGACCAACCTTATGATGTCTGGATCCAGTATGTATCAATGAGAAAGTGTAAGACCATGATAACAGGTAAGACTGCACCCTCTTTTTTCTCCTATTTATTTTCAAGTACTGTCAGCATGATCTTTGATTTTAGGGAGTCAACTTTACTGTCTCTTGTGGCTCAACATCATAGTTCTTAACTTTTGGACTCAGATATGTATGTGCTCCTCCTGCTCAGCCTATTGCTCTCTGCAGTATCTGTGACAACACCATCCCACACTTACATGACCACTGAGAATCATGGTGGTTTCTAAGTTATGTAGATATACCCAAGATTCTTCTGGACTCAGTTACCAAAAATATCAAAATTGTAAGCTTGTTCGTCTCTGCCCAGAGGTTCAGTTCTTGTTTAGAATAGGGAATGTCTCCAGGGACATTGATCATCTGTTTTTACCTGGAAAAAAAGTATGTCCTTGCACACTACCTTAATAACAGTCTTGTAGCTATCATGGTTGTGTAGAAACCGTTAAAGTTTATTTTCCTTATTAATAAGAACAAAGTTTTTTTTAAATTTTCTAGGTTTTTGTATAATTAAATTTTTATTTTATTATTTTTTTCAGGGAGACAAGGTTTATTCTTGTTAGAGTTCTAGGAGAATCCAGTCCAAAGGCAGGAAGACGTGTTGGCAGAGGATGGGACTGGCTTTTCACACTGTCTGTACATGCCATCAGGAAGCAGGGAAAGAACAGTTGGTGGAGCTAGTCTGTAAAGCTGTATCTTCTGAAGCTTTCACAACCTTCCCAGATAGTGTATAAGCAGTGATAATGAGAGAAAACTATGCAAATTTCATTTGGGATAAATAGGAGAGAATGCCCATTCATGGGATAAGAAGGAAACAAAAACTCACTTTATCTTTTGTATTTTTAACAATGTCTAAAAAATCTATGGATCCTAACAGTATAACAACACTCCTAAACTCAGTATCACAATTTTATCTATAGCATATTGTCATTGTTAATCTATTCCGCAACAGTTCCTGAGTAAAAAATGGGGGCTATTGTTAATTGGGGCTGGTGCGACATTTTCACAGGGAAACATCCAGAAGCTGAAGTTCCTTCTTCAGTTTTTTCTTCAGTGCTGGTGATACAGAGGCTGGCACAAGCACCCTGAGCTCCTGGTTTTAAGAACCAGCTTCAAAACTATGTGTCTCAATTCTGTCACATTACATTGCCACGTGAACACTGAAAATGATTCAACTAAAGGAACATAGCTTCTTTTTAGCCTAAGGCCCATTTTTAATTGGGTAATTACTTTCTTGTTATTTATTATTTTGGGTTCTATGTATACTCTGGATATTAGTCTTCTATCAGATGTGTGGTTAGTGAAGATTTCTCCCATTTCCTGGGTTGCTTCTTTCCTCATTAATAGTATCTTTTGTCAAACAGAAAACTTTCATTTTTATGAAATTCCACTTATTGAGTCTCACTCTAATATACAATAGGGGTCCGATAAAATAATGCTGACTTAGGCCAATCAGTTCAAGTGTACTTCTCATTATTTCTTCTAAGGCTTTTACAGTCTTTGGTCTAACATCGAAGTCTTTGATCTATCTGGAGTTAGCATTCATGCATGGTGACAGGTAAGGGTCCAGTTTTAATCTTCTGCATGCAGATATCTAATTTATCTGGCACCATTTGTTGAAGATGCTGTCCTTTCTCTCATTTTTGAGGGGACTTATGTTAAAAATCAGTTGACTGTAGGTGTATGAGCTTATATCTGGGTCTTCAAGTCCAATCCATTGATCTATATTTGTTTTGAAACTGTTTTTACTATAATGGCTTTTCAGTATAGTTTAAGGTCTGGTTGGTAGTACCTTGTCCAAAGCTTTTATTACTCAGAATTGCTTTTGATATTTGGAGTGTTTTGTGCTTCCGCCTGAATTTTGAGGTTGTTTTACCAACTTCTTTGAAGAACTGTGTTGGAATATTCTTTTGGTATTGTATTGAATCTTTATATTGCTTTTGGTACCATGGTCATTTTAGCTTAATTCTACCAATCCAGGAACATGGGAGGTCTTTCCATCTTCTGTGTCTTCTTTTTATCTTGGATAGATTTATTCGAAGGTGTAATTTTTGGGGGAGCTATGTGGAATGGAATTGTTTTCCTCAAGTCTCTCTTACTTTGTCTATCCTTAGTGTATAGGAAAGCCACTACTTTTTGAACATTAATTTTGTAGTCTGCGCCTCTACCGAACCTATTTATTAGGTCCAGGAGTTTCCTAGTGTAACCTCTTGGATTTCTCAGGTATAGAATAAACTTTTCACAAGACAAAATTCAAATGTTGTCCAGGATGCATAGGGAAGGGAACACTCATCCATTGCTGGTAGGAAAGCAACCTTATAATACTCCTATGAAGATCAGTATGGAGGTTCTTAAAAAAGTTACAAATATGATTCAGCTATAGAATATCCTCAAAGAGCACTCTATCCTGCTACTGAGTCACATATACTTCCATGTTATTAGCAACTCCATTCACAATAGCAAGGAAATGGATTCAGCCCAGATGTCTAACCATAGATGAATCAGGTGCAGGAATTACTTGTACGAAAAAGAAAAATGGATACATCCTTGAGGCCACAGAGAAAGACAACAGTTAAGTGAGACAGGAAAATAACAAACGCTGTAAAATCACCCATATGACAGAAGTCCCCATAGTCCAAAATGCTAAGGAGAGAACCAACTTAGGACATTTATCCCCTGACCTTCACATATCTATTGTGGCATGTGAAGCCACATTGTCTCCTATACACAACAAAATAATAATAATAAAAATTAAAATAAAAATAACATAATGCCTGAGATTGACAGGATCCATCATATTACACTCCAAATGGCTTCTATACAAGTTATAAATCACTAATATTCAGAACCAGTAAAATTATACCTCAGTGAACTAACGTAATTCACAAGGCTCACTTGTGGAAATCAGGCTGTATATAGATTTTGAAATCAAGAATCTCTTTTTAAAAACAAATTACTGAATTATTATTTTTATGTACATGCTCCTTGTCTTCCTTGTTCCCCCTCGTTTTCTCCCTTCCTTCCATCTCACTCCTATCCCATTCTATCTTTCTTCTGATCCCTACCTGGGACCAGTATACTCACTCCTATTTTCCTGTCCTTTGGTTCTATGAGTCCTTGGGTTCCCTCTGTATCATAAAAATATGGAACACTTCATGAATTTGCATGCCATCCTTGAGCAGGGGTCATGCTAATCTTCTGTATATTGTTCCAGTTTAGTATATGTGTGCCAAAGTGACCCTAAAGTCATAGAACCTTTTGAACAATTTAAACATTTTTCACATAAATGAAAATGGAGATAGAAGGTTATAAAAGAAAACCCAACATAAATTATGGAACTGAAAAAATACAACAAACGCACTAAAATGAAACTATTAAGTACTCAAAACGGTAGGAATCAGAGAAGACACTAGCACTAGCAGAGAAGAAACAGTGATTATCAGCTATGCAGGGGGCACTGTTGGTGTTCTCATCTGCTGGCAAGTCCTGGGAGTGATTCACAATGTTCACCTTTGATGCCCTGGGCCACCATGTTCACTGGCTTGCGTTGAGGTTACAGCAGGTGCTTCCTCCCATTGGGCCAACTCAGAGCTCATAACAAGTGCAGCTGTCTCCCCATGGACGTGCTCTTTGGGCCGAGGACACTAGTAGAAAAGAAAAATTAATTATCAGCTCTGTAGGGGGCACTGTGGGTGTTCTCATTTGCTAGCAAGTTCACCTTTGATATCCTGGGCCACCGTGTTCACTGGCTTGAGTTGGGGTTACAGCAGGTGCTTCCTCCCATTGGGCCATCTCAGAGCTCATAACAAGTGCAGCTGTCTCCCCATGGACCTGCTCTTTGGGCCGAGGACCTAGAATTAGACTGTGGAGGTGATGATGTTGGCATTATAGAGCACAGTGAAATACCTATACACAGATCTTTGGAAATGTGATCTGTACCCCCCTGCTGCTTCACCCTAAGCAAGCTGAGCTCCTCAGTTGCCCCTACCCATTTGTGTTCTGCTCAAGGGTAAATTCAGGCTCTTCAACTCCCATTCCAGTCTGTTCCTAGTCCCGGGTCTGTGATGCACAGCCACAGAATGCAGAAATAGGAGGATGATGAGCTTGAAGTCAGTCACCTGAGGGTTGGGAATTGGGTAGGTGGTAGAAGCGGACACCTAAAGAATCTAGACACCAAATATGCAGGTTCCAGAGGAAGGAGCCAGTTAGAGGAAGCCTCAGATGGGGACTCTTTTTCATCTTGGCAATTTGCTTTCTTGCTTAGAGATTTTTTGGATGCCGAGTCACATTAATTCCTGTGATTTTTCTATACTAATGTCTAAGAAATATCTAAGAGAATTTTCCTCATCTTTAGAAAGCAAAGAAATGCAAATAAAATCTCCTATGTGATACCTACCTTGTTAAGATTAAAAAAAAAAAACAACAAATAACAACAAATGATAAGAAGAATGCCAGGAAATAGGAATCTTCATTCACTTTTGGGGGGTATGTAAATTAATCTGGCCACTCTAGAAGTATGAATATTTCTTTAAAAAAATAAAAAAAATTGTGACCCACCTATACTATTACACCACTCTACTACTCCAAAGAATATTCCCAGAGGACTCTACAGCATGTCCTTTAGAAACACGCATAGCGATGTTATTCATGGAGCAAGGACATGGAGCCAACCTTGATACCCACAGTGAGTGGATAATGGAAATGTGGTACATATATAGAATGGTGACTTATTCAGCTATAAGGAAAGATGAACTCATGACATTCACAAATAAATGGATGATGGATCTAGATAAAAGTAATAAATGGATGATGGATCTAAGAAGAGTATACTCAATATCACAATTTAGTCACAGAAGAAAAATACATTTCTCTTTCATGTGTGCACACTAACAACAAGCGTCAAGATTTGTGCAGTTACTAACCTTCAGCTTTGAATCTTCACTTGCAATAATATTCATGGTCAACAAAGAAGAGATGACTGTGGAACACCCAGCTCCAGAAGTGTTTTGCAATCCTCTCACCTTAAGGATCAGGGAATTTAAATTGAAAACGAAGTCACTAAAATACTACAAACACATTAAGTGGTCAGTGAAAACTCCAATTTTCTAGATATCCTTTTGACTTCTTCCTGAGAAATTCCTGAGCACATCTTTATTAGCTATTTTATATACACTCATTATATCTATGTATCCATTTATCTACATAGTTCTTTTATACAAAAGTGTAAAGTTAATACAGTGATTCCTTTTTAAATTTTGATATGTGCTGAGAAGCCGTCCAATGAATACATAAAGATTCAGCTTTCCTATGTATTCATTTTATAGATACATACTAAAATATGTGTCAAAGTTATTTAATTCTTATTGCATAATATGATAGCAAATATGATAGCAAAAAATCAATACAAGAGGTGTGTGGGGTTCTCATCTGTATAATGACAAAACTGATTATTTTAATATTAATTTTCCCCCCTGAGTCCATCTTGATGGAGAGTCAGGCAACACCGGAGTCCATGTTAGGTCTCCCATCTCATAAATGCTATTCAGACATTGGTTGAAGCTGGGCACAAGAAGACTACAGTAAGAGGAACAAATTTACATAAAGGCAAACTCCGTGTCTCTTCTGAGGATTAAGAGTTGCAAGCAGAGTTCTGTTGTCTGTCTGACTGAACAAAGCTCTGGGTGTCTCCACCATGGTCTGGACACCACTTTTCCTCACCCTCTTCCTTCACTGCACAGGTCAGGACCATCCTCAGCAACTTGATGCTCTAGTTCCCTGGATCTGCCTCTGAGATCCATGTCCTGAGTGTTCCTTTCCTCTTAAACCTCTAAAACCCAGGAGGTAATGAATTTCTGTGTTTTCAGGTTCCTTCTCCCAGCCTGTGCTGACTCAGTCACCGTCTGTATCTGCCATCCCTGGATCTTCAGTCAAGCTCACTTGCACGTTGAATAAAGAGTACAGCAATTATTATATTGAATGGTATCTACAGCAATCAGGGAAGGCCCCTCAGTTTGTGATGAAGCTTAATAGTGATGGAAGCTCTACTAAGGGGAATGGGATACCAGATCGCTTCTCAGGGTCCAGTTCTGGGGCTGACCGCTACTTGACTATCTCCAACATCATGTCTGAGGATGAAGCTGACTTTATTTGTGGTACACCACATAGCAATGTATAAACACAGTGACTCAGAAGTATGAGGAAGTGGGGCAAAAACTGTTAATTCACAACCCAAACCACTTCATGCCTTTTAAACAAGATGTTCAATATATTAAATACCTAGATTATTTATTTGCAGAAATAAATCTTAATGAATTTGAATATTACTAAGCTTTTTAGGACAGCTTTACTCATCAAATCAGGTGCTCATGGAAACTGCAAACATAGATTGCCATGCCCTATGTATGTTGTATTGGCCTAAATACTTTGTTATCTTATTAGATTAGTAAGAATGGTAAGGTTATTACATACTTTCTTACATGTTCAACTCCTTGAGGGTGATCAAACAAACTTCAACAGTTCCTACACCACCATGATAGCTACAAGACTGTCATTAAAGTAGTGTGCAAGTACATACTCCTTTCAAAATACAAACAGATGATCAGTAGATATTCCACAGTGTTAAGTTTATTTGACCACCCTCAAGAAGTGTGTAAAAACTTCACAATCCTTAATAATCTAATAGGATTTCAGAATTAATAAGTAATATGATTGAAATCCCTGTGAGTTCTGAATCACAATGTCATTTGGAAAACTGCAATGAGAAATCATGTAGCAGAATTAATTTCTTACCCAGAGATGGATGAGACAGGTTGGTAATTATACTGCATTCCAAGAGATACTGACCTGAAGCAGCAGATTCCCAGTGGATGCTGATGCACAATTAGACCTTTTTTTCTAAAGAAACTGATTAGTTGAGCATGTTTCTTCCAACATTTTCAATTTCTGATAAATATGAAGAGGTTTTTATATATAATATGAATTCTCCTAGAAATGAGGCTTTTGCAATATTTATCTTTGAGATGTTTAAGGTTAATAACTTCACTCAATAAAAGAAGTACCTATTAATGGCAAAATATATGCCTAAAATTCTCAAGAATATCTCCTTTTGTGTGTATATGCTCATAATGTATAAATAGAGATAAATGTATATAATTTCCTATACTTTTGTATGTCATATGCTAAATCATCAAATAAAAATACCATGGAACTTATTTAAATTTGCAGTCAGTCATCTAAAGAAGTAACTAAGTTTTCTCTTAGAGTACTTTTCTCTATAATTCAGAAGGGATTAGACAGTAAAGTACCTCAGACAGAAGGCAGAGGTATTGGAGAACACAAGTTAGAAAAGACCTGGAGTAGAATGAATGTCTGTACCCTCTGTACCTAGGGAGGGATGGAAACATTGGGTAAGAAGGACTGGTAAATTTAGGCAGGTCAGTGATGGTTTCTGCCACGGGTCAACCTAGAATGTATCTGCCATTGCTGAGTCTCTTATTATCTATCATAGGAGACAATAGATACAATTGCGTGTATGTAACTTTAATGAACAATTATCTCCAAAGCTCCAAGCATTACTCCTACTTGATGGTTGGTTTGACACTTATGTTGATATTTGTTCTGTTTTCTAAGTAATGCTTTTCGATGACCATGCAGTTTAGTTTTCTATCATAATCTCCACGAATGTCTGTGTCCTTCCATTGAACTTCTATTCACACTTAACATCCTGAGCAAATGCTTTCTCCCTTGAACTGTTCACAGGGACATATGAATCTGTGTCTGCTCCACACACTTGGTTCCACTTCCTTTGCAATTCTCAAGCTCTCCTTGGGTTCATTCTTTGTATCTGTCCATGGCAAACATTCTCCCACAGAAAAGTTTCAGCAATTGCTTCAAAAGACCCAGATGATCCTTCTTTATGTGGCATTTCCTTTCATGTGACTGAAATTAAAGGGGCCAGAAGAACAAACACCATTTTATATCAAGTACTTGTGAACCATTGTGACTGTTCTGGGACCGGAAGAGAATGTGTTCAGACTGCCCCTGTGGTTTCTGCTGGCAGGTACCCACAGTGTTGAATGGTTGATTGACAAGGGGCCATAAGGATGAGTCCTTCCCTGCTTGTGAGCATTCAGCCTGTATTAGTTAGGGTTCTCTAGAGTCACAGAATTCACAGAACAAATATATATATATAGAATATATATAGGAAATTTATTGAGTTGGCTTACAGATATGGCCAAGGTAGTCCAGTGAAGGCTGTCAGTAGCCAAGGTAGTTCCAACGATGGTTGCCAATAGCTAGTTGCTCAGTTCGGTAGTCAAGTAGGTGGTGGCTGAAGGCTGGAGAACTCCTAGAGTCTTAGTCTAGTGGAAGGTCAAAGGAACTGAGTGGCTGGAAGGAAGAACGATTCTTAGCACAGCTGCAAGAAGGGATCCGTTCTCCTTGGTGGCTCCTTTTTATATGATGTAGTATTGGGAGAATCCTTTGAGAGCTTTGGAGTTCTGATAGTATCTAGGACATGTACTATCCTTTCAAGTAGTCTCAGTTGATCCTTTCCAGAGGTGGTCTCAGCCCAGCTTAGTTAATATCCTGTGTGTCAAGTTGACACCCAGGCTTAACTATCACAAGTCCACCCCTTGTCAACTTGACACCAAATCAAATTTCCTTAGGCCATTAAAAATTCTCCAAATAAAAATAGTAAGATTCTGAGTTCCGCCTAACATAATATAGCTATCCACGTACAACCGCACACTCATTATTTTTTTCCAAGATCAAAGACAATGCCCCTTAAGAAATGCTTAGTCTTAGTGTCCCATAACACAATATCATAATGTAGATTATAGCATTTCATATCATAACTACAGATTAACATTATATTATATTACATAAATATCTTCTTAGAGTATGTGCACATGCACAAGTCTATTCTTGACAGTCTAGACCAGAAGCACTCATGGCAATTATAATCCTCATTTCTGTAACTAGTTATGTGGCCTTAGGTGGTATTTATAACTACCTTCTCTACTACCCATTCTGTATTTCCTCCACCTTCAGCAAGTACTTCTGCAGGTCTTGGCTCTTTACCTGGAGGGGTTATCCATACCTTCATTCCTGAAGGATCTGGACCATTTACTGTCTTTCCTGTGTTGGGTTGCTGTAAATTCCCATTGACCTTAATCACAGGACATGGTAATACCAAGTGACACCCTATACTCCAGACATATTCTTCCTTACCACCATTGTGGAGAACCAGCCCAATTTCTCCTTAGTGATCTGGGTCAATCACCCCAATCACCCCTCCTAATACTGTTATTCCTTTCTTAGCCTGTTGGCTCAAGGGCATCAGAAGTCCAAAATAACCAGGAGGAAGCCTTAGCTTCCAGTTCAAAGGAATATTTGCTGTGTCTCCTGGCAGAAGCATCCCCTGCTCTGGACTCAAAACTTCTAAGCCAGTAGAATACAGGCTTGTGAGTACAGGAAGCAAAAATTTTCCTAATGGGTCACTAGGAGTGATAGTAAGAGGAGCTATTCCTGTTTCCACCCTTTGATTCCTAGCTATAGGAGGCACAGTACCATATATTGGACGCTGGGTTAAGGCATATACTGCCTTCTGGAGAATTCTGCCCCATCCCTCCAGACTCTTACTACCCAATTGACGCTGTAATTGTGCCTTTAAAAGACCATTCCACTGTTCTATCAAGCCAGCTGCTTCAGGATGGTGGGAAACATGGTAAGACCAATGAATCCCATGGTCATGAGCCCACTGCCTTACTTCTTTAGCTGTGAAATGAGTTCCCTGGTCAGAAGCAATGCTGTGTGGAATTCCATGACTGGTGGATATGGCATTCTGTAAGTACCTGGATGGTAGTCTTGGCAGAAGCATGACGTGCAAGAAAGGCAAATCCATAACCAGAATAAGTATCTATCCCGGTAAGAACAAAGTGCTGCCCTTTCCATCTTGGAAGTGGTCCAATGTAGTCAACCTGCCACCATGTTGCTGGTTGGTCACCCCGAGGAATAGCTCCATATCGAGGACTCAGCGTTGGTCTCCGCTGCTGGCAGATTTGGCACTCAGCGGCAGCTGTAGCCAGGTCAGCCTTGGTGAGTGGAAGTCCATGTTGATGAGCCCATGCATAACCTCCATCTCTGCCATTTTGTTCATGGGCCCATTGGGCAATGACAGGAATGGCTGGGGAAAGAGGCTGACTATCCACAGAACGGATCATCTTATCCACCTGATTATCGAATGTTTCTTCTGCCAATGTCATCTTTTGATGAGCATTTACATGAGACACAAATATGTTTGTGTCCTTTGCCCACTGGGAGAGATCTATCCACATGCTTCTTTCCCAGATGTCTTTCTCACCAATTTTCCAATTATTTTCCTTCCAAGTCCCTGACCATCCTGGCAAACTATTGGCTACAGCCCATGAATCAGTATACAGTCGCACATCTGGCCATTTTTCCTTCCAGGCAAAGTGTACAACCATGTGCACTGCCCGAAGTTCTGCCCACTGTGAAGATTTCCCTTCTCCACTGTCCTTTAGGGTTGTTGCAGAAAGGGGTTGCAGCGCTGCAGCTGTCCACTTCTGGGTGGCACCAGAATAGCGAGCAGAACCATTTGTGAACCAGGCCCTAGTCTTCTCTTCTTTAGTTAGCTGATCATAGGGCACACCCCAGGAGGCCATAGGTGCATGCTTAGGAACAGGCCCGCTCGGGCCCTGTCTCGTATGTACCACTTCCATTTGATAATAGGTTGCTGCTGTGCCCGTCCAACTTTATGGCTTGCTGGGTCAGATAACACCCAACTCATGATGGGTAACTCAGGTCGCATGGTAACTTGGTGACCCATTGTCAGACATTCAGTTTCCACTAAGGCCCAATAACAAGCCAAGAGCTGTTTCTCAAAAGGAGAGTAATTGTCTGCCGATGATGGCAGGGCCTTGGTCCAAAATCCCAAGGGTCTCTTTTGTGATTCACCTATGGGAGCCTGCCAGAGACTCCAAACAGCATCTCTATTGGCGACAGATACTTCCAATACCATTGGGTCTGCTGGATCATATGGTCCAAGTGGCAAGGCAGCCTGTACAGCAGCTTGAACTTGCTGAAGAGCCTTCTCTTGTTCTGGGCCCCATTCAAAGCTGGCAGCTTTCCAAGTTACTTGGTATATGGGTCTAAGTAACACATCCAAGTGAGGAATGTGCTGCCTCCAAAATCTAAACAGGCCCACTAAACGTTGTGCTTCTTTCTTAGTGGTGGGAGGGACCAGGTATAACAACTTATCCTTTACCTTAGAGGGGATATCTCTACATGACCCACACCACTGAACTCCTAAAAATTTTAGTGAAGTGGAAGGTCCTTGGATTTTGGTTGGATTTATTTCCCATCCTCTGTTGCGCATATGCCTTACCAACAAATCCAAAATGCTTGCTACTTCCTGCTCACTTGATCTAATCAGCATAATATCATCTATATAATGGACTAGTGTGATACTTTGTGGAAGAGACAAGCGAACAAGATCTCTGCAAACCAAGTTATGGCATAGGGCTGGAAAATTAATATATCCTTGAGGTAACACTGTAAATGTATACTGTTGGCCTTGCCAACTGAAGGCAAATTGCTTCTGATGATTTTTATGAATAGGTATGGAGAAAAAAGCATTTGCAAGATCAATGGCTGCATACCAAGTACCAGGAGATGTGTTTATCTATTCAAGCAAGGAAATCACATCTGGTACAGCATCTGCAATTGGAGTCACAACTTGGTTAAGTTTGTGAAAATCAACAGTCATTCTCCATGATCCATCTGTCTTCTGCACAGGCCAACTGGGAGAGTTAAAAGGAGAGGTGGTCGGAACCACCACCCCTGCATCCTTCAAGTCCTTTATGGTAGCACTAATTTCTGTAATTCCCCCAGGGATACGATACTGTTTCTGATTCACTATTTTCCTTGGTAGAGGCAATTATAAAGGCTTCCATTTGGCCTTCCCAACCATAATGGCTCTTACTCCACATTTCAAGGAACCAATGTGAGGGTTCTGCCAACTTCTAAGTATATCTATTCCAATTATACATTCTGGTACTGGGGAAATAACCACTGGATGAGTTCGGGGACCTACTGGACCTACTGTGAGTCGAACATTAGCCAAAACTCCATCAATCACCTGACCTCCATATGCCCCTACTTTAACTGGAGGGCCACTATGCTTTTTAGGGTCTCCTGGAATCAATGTCAACTCAGACCCAGTATCTAGTAGACCCCGAAATGTCTGATTATTTCCTTTCCCCCAATGCACAGTTACTCTAGTGAAAGGCCTTTGTGGAAGGACAGAAGAAAGACTAATATTGAAGCTTTTTGCTATGGTATCAAGGTCCTTCCTTAAAGGGGCCCAGCCTCCCCTTCATTCAAGGGGTTCTGGATCTGTAAATTGACTCAAGTCTGGAAATTGGTTGACAGGCCGTGATTCTTACTACTACGAGTAAAGGCAATTTTTCCTTCATTTCTGTTAGAATGTTTTTGCGTGTACAGGTCAAATAAGAACTTTGTAGGCTTCTTATCTATTTTACTTTTGGGGACACTATGGTTAATTAGCCAATGCCAAAGCTCTAAGCAAGTGAGAACCTCATAAATACTGTTCTGTCTATGCTGCACATTATGGTTAGTACACTTACTTTGCCATTGGCAATTCAGTGCTGCCACTTGGCCCCTACTACTTCTCAATCCACCTAGGCCCATTGAATTTAAGTCTTCCAACTGGGCGGCAGCATCTCCCATTGTTAGGTCTGGAACAAGGAGAAGAGCAATGATAGGGGCCTTCATATTTGGTGCCGCCCCTCTCACCAATTTATTAAGTACATTTCTGGTAAAAGGCATGTCATCTGGATTCTCCCATTGAGAATTGGATTTTAAAGAACATATCCAGTCAAGCATACCAATTTCCCTGAGCCTCTTAATCCCATCGTCAACATTAAACCAAGGAATGTCTGGAATCTCTAGTTCCTTTTCAGATGGCCAAACTTTAATAAATACTTCAGCTACCCACTTGAATAAACTCTTGGCACCATTTTTAACTCTGTGAGTAGCAGTGTTAAACCTAGAATCTCTACTCAATGGGCCCATTTCTGTGAACTTACTTTTATCCAGTTTTATGCTCCTTCCACCAGTATCCCACAGCCTTACAATCCATTCCCAGGGGTATTCTCCTGATTGCTGCTTAAACGTGTTGAAAAGTCATGGAGTTCTTTAGGGGTATAGCGCACCTCCTCATGGACCACACTTTCTATTTCACCTTTAGGAGCCTGTTTAGCCTTGAGCCTAGTTATAGGCCTGGAAGCAATCACAGGTGGGCGTGATGTAACCTCAGTATTTACTTGTGGCAAAGGTGAAAACAGCACTTTTATAGAGGGTGGGTGTGGAGATTCATTGTCTACTAAGGGTGGGGAGACCATTTCCTCAGACGGAATAAATGCACCAGAAGTTGAGGGTTCAACGTCCTTGTCCTCATCACCAGTTTGGTCTTCCCACACATCAGCATCCCACTTTTCAGGATCCCACTCTTTACCAATCAGGGCTTTTACTTTAACCGCCGACACCTTTTGAGGCTGGGAATTTAATTTACGTTGTAACTCAGCCACTCTAATAATCAAAGTTTGGATTTGATTTTCAGCAATTTGAGCCCTATTGTTACTGGAGAGAAGATTCTCTTCTAGGACACATTTAGAAACTTCTAAGTTGTTTATACGCTTTCTGAGTTGGATATTTTCCTTGCTGAGATCTTCCTTTTCCATTTATAGTTTAATGAGAGATGCTAGGAACAACCAGCCAGCATCATCAAGCATCATCATTTTCCTCATTTTTAGTAAAGTTTCATATACAGAATTACTGAGCTTCTCAATCCTCGCAAGAGGGGAATCAAGACTGTCCAACACACCTACTTTTACCAGTTCTAGAAACAGTTAACTCCAAACAGTGTCCTCCATGCCACTAGGGGAGTCTTTAGTCACTGGCACTGGGTCAACAAGCCAGCTCCAGAAATCACAAAACTTGCCAGCAAAATTCATTCTTACAATTCTGCTTCTCTAGAACCACTCCTGGTACCAATTTCTGTATTAGTTAGGGTTCTCTAGAGTCACAGAATTTACAGAACAAATTATATATATATATATATATATATATATATATATATATATATATATATATATGAAATTTATTGAGTTGGCTTACAGATATGGCCAAGGTAGTCCAGTGAAGGCTGTCAGTAGCCAAGGTAGTTCCAACGATGGTTGCCAACAGCTAGTTGCTCAGTTCGGTAGTCAAGTAGGTGGTGGCTGAAGGCTGGAGAACTCCTAGAGTCTTAGTCTAGTGGAAGGTCAAAGGAACTGAGCGGCCGGAAGGAAGAACGATTCTTAGCACAGCTGCAAGAAGGGATCCGTTCTCCTTGGTGGCTCCTTTTTATATGATGTAGTATTGGGAGAATCCTTTGAGAGCTTTGGAGTTCTGATAGGATCTAGGGCGTGTACTATCCTTTCAAGCAACCTCCTGGTCACTATTCCTATTCAATATAGTATTCAAGTCTTAGCTAGAGCAGCAAGATGAGAGAGAGAGAGACAGAGAGAGAGAGAGAGAGAGAGAGAGAGAGAGAGAGAGAGAGAGAGAGAGAGAGAGAGAGAGAGAAGATTCAAGCAGAAAATGAAGAAGTAAATGTATCCCTATTTGCAGATGATATGATTATGTACATGAGAGACCTCTCAAGACCTTCATTAGGAAATTCCTAGAGTTGATAAACGTATTCAGCAAAATGACATCTTACAAAATTAACAAGCATAATCAACAGTCTTCCTATATTTCAAAGATGTGCAGAGAAAAAATGAAGGGAAACAATTCCATTCAACCATAGCCTCAAAAAGTATCTAGGGGGTTGGAGAAATGGCTCAGGGCTTAAAATTCTATCTCACAAGCAGAAGATCCTGAGTTTGAATCTTAGGTCCTACATAATAGTGCCAGGCAGAAATTGTGGCAGCCTACACTGCCATCCCTGGTGGGCAGAGACTGGGAAATCCCAGAGGGACACAAGAAGGAGGTAGAAGCAATCCAAGATGATTCCTGAAATCACCCTTGGGCCTCCACAGGGACACACACACACACACACACACACACACACACACACACACACACTCACACACTAAATTAAAAATGATTAAAATACCTTGGAATAAACTTGACCAAAGCAGTGAAAGATCTGCACAGTGAAAACTTTAAAATATTGAAGAAATTGAAAAAGATACCAGAAAATGGAAAGATCAACCAACCATGTTGGTAGATTGATAGGATTACTATTATAAAAATGGCTATCCTACAAAGAGAAATATACATATTCAACACAATTCTTACGAGATATCAAAACATTCTTTACAGAAATTGAAAAATCATCTTACAATTTATATAGAAACATTAACAACCCTTAGATAGCCCAAAGAATCATAAACAAAAAAGGAAATACTGCCGTATATATCATTGTATCTATTTTCTAGCTATATTACAGACCCATAGTAATAAAAGCATTATGGTACTGGCCCTCAGACACATTGATCAATGAAGTCAAATGCAGGACAAAGACTCAGGTGTCAAAAGTACATACACATTGAATAAAAGACAATATCTACAATAAGTGATGCTGGGTAAACTGGATATGGACATGAAGAAAAATAAAGCTTGCATGATTCATCTCACCTTGAACAAAAAATCACATTCGAGTTTAACAAAAGTCTTGGTACCAAACCTGAATCTAAGAAAGTTCTAGAGAAAATATATACTTCAAGAAGTAAGCATAGTAAGTACTTTCTCAATAAATAAATATCAAATGGGTTTTCTTAATTGTCTCTCCACAAAAGAAGTAAGACCAAATGGAAAGTAGAAGGGGTGGAAAATGATGATTATATTAACAAATTAATTCCAAACGGATGAAATAGCTCAGTGTTAGAATGGAGACTATAAAATTCCTAGAAGAAAGAGTAGAGAGTACACTAGAATTGACTGACACAGGTGAGCATTTCCTGAACAGGAACCACAATGTATAGGAAATAAGATGAACGCTCAACAAGTAGGACTTCATGAAATTGAAAAACTTCTGTACACCAAAAGATATCATTTTTTGAGCAAAAAGGCAACCCATAGGATGGAATTAAATCTTTACAAACCACATATTTGAGAGAGGACTAATATCCATAGAATCTACAGAACTCAAAAAATTAAATACCGAGGAAGCAGATTATATTAAAATTAAATTTAAAAATTTGCCTTAGAACTAAAAAGAAACTTTTCAGAGAATGAAATTCAAGTATGTAACATATATCTTAAACAATATTTCACTTCTCTAGTCATTAGGGAAATGCAAATTAAAATCACCTTGAAATATCTATCATCCTTTCCTCATCAGCATTGCAAAAATCCAAAACACAAACAACCACAAATGATGACAGTAATGTCATTCATTACTGATGGGAGTGCAAACTTATACAACTAATTTGGAAATCAGTATGGAGGTTACCAAATTATTTAGAAATCAATATATCATATGATGCAGCTATGCCATTCTTGGGAATATTCCCACTAAAATATCATCTCACCATTCCACATGGACCAGTGAGGTCCTCAGGAGAAACAACCACTCAAAGAAAAAATCACTGAGGCAGGTTCTAGAAAAAAGAAAGGGGAGGGTCCCCAGCTGTGGATATAGCCACTTGAAGGACCACTTTAATGACTAAAGAACACTACATCTTACTACAAAAGTGCATGTATATGACATGTTCATATCAGCAATATTTACAATAGATAAGAAATGGAGTCAGCCTAGATATGTCACAGAGATGAACGGATAATAAAAATGTGGTACATATATGCAATGGAATGCTATTCATCTGACAAGAAAAATGAATTAATGATATTTGCTGGTAAATTGATCTAGTTGGAAGAAATTATGCTGAGCAAAGCATCCCAGATGCTGAAAGACAATTGCCACATGTTCTCCCTTATGAATGGATCCTGGCATTGAACCTTTAGAAATGGAAACATCTATAACACCCACAAAGCAACATAAATCACAGGGGGGCAGTGGCGGAAAAGATCCCAAAATAGTGAATGTATAAGAACACAGAAAAGAAAGGCTCTCAGCACTCAACCACGATGCATCTGATTGCAATGGAATATTAATAAGGCCGAGAACCCAAATGACCAGAGTGCAGGGTATTGGTGACCCTCATCTGCTCAGCCATCATCAATCAATCAAAATCTCTCCTCATCTAAAGCTCAGGGAACCTTGTGGAAGAGGGAGTGGTAAGATTATGAGAGTCCAAAAATAGGACTTCAACTTTCCTTAGATCATTTCTAGTTAGATTATCTACATATGAATAAGGAAGTTATTGCAAAATCACTCATTATTACTATTTCATTAATACTATTCATTGGCATAGTATTTGATTTCAAAGTTAGGTGTTGTGATATTTGGTGCACAAATATTAATTTAAAAAAGTTTAACCCTTACCATTGTAGAATGACTTCTACTTTCTATTCTGACTGATTTAAAATTAATGGATATTTCATATGATATGGGTGTTTGTTTTCAGCTTCTGTTTGCCTGTAACATAATTTTGCATTCTTTTGATTATCAGTTTGTGTATATATTGACATTTAGATATGTTTGGGACTGGCAGAGAATTGTGAAATTTTGTTAATTAATTCAATATTAAAATCTTTTCAAAAATTTAAATTTATTTTGTGTGTATGGGCAGAAGCTTGCATGGAGGTCAGTGGACAACTTGTTGGAGTCAGGTCCCTGCTCTATCTTCCTACCCTGTAGTTCTTTGAATCAAACTCATGTTGTCAGACTTGGCACCAAGCTCCCTTAGCTGTTAGAACACTTTACTGGCCCCCAAACCTTTTATTGGACGATAAGTATCATTTACATTGATAATTACAATGGAAAATATATATTTACATCTGTCATTTTTCAGTTTCATTTCTAGTTGATTTGTATAATTGATATTCATTTTTATACTATACTCTTTTTTTCCTATATTCTTCTTGGCAGATGATGGTTTACTTGACTGAATCATTTCTGACCATTTATCAGTTACATTTCCTTGTCTAGATTGTTGACCTTTACTCTTCTCTTGAACTAATAGTTATTTTTCCTCAATTTTCTCTGAGTTGTAGGGCTTCTTAAATTTTTTGTAATTCTATATTAGGGATCAGAAATTTCTTTGCTTTCTTGTCTTTGAAAGCCTTTATTTCGCCTCTGAATGTGAGAAAACATGTTTTCTGTGTGCACAGTGTTCTAAATTTGCAGCAATTTCTCTCAGAAAACGAAATGCCTTCCTTTATTTATGATCTGATTAGCTGTAATGTATCACGAAAACTTTCCTTTTGGTAAAGTCTATTTCAAGTTCTAAATCTGGTAGTACTCAAATACCCATCATTTTCCAAAATCAGGAAATTTTTCTTCCATGATTTTATTGAATATATTTTCTATTCTGTTAATCCTACACTGCCTTATCTTCATTAAAAACTATAGAAGTACTTACAAAGTAGACCTAATTAAGGAATGAGTAATTAATACAAAAAAGCTTAAAAATACACTGGTATATAATGTGACACTTATTTGTTTTTTTTATTTCCACTCATACAAACTTAACAGATACACCAGTCCCCTCCCTCCCTCCAACCTCCCACACCCTGTGCCCCCTCCCCTCCCCCCTCCTTCCCCATCCCCCAGTGCCTCCCTTTCCCATCCCCGGAACATTGTTAAATGAACTAAATCACACCCTTAAAGATATCAGGCCACCAGAAGGCACTGAAGAACTTCTCAATAGTCTCTACAGATATCAGTCAACTGGCTCAAACTCACTGTACCCTATAGAGTTGTTCACTGGTCCCTTGTGATGTTCACCCATGGGGAAAAACCATGTTATGGATCATGGGTTTTCTACATCTGACAGTGTAACATTTCTCAAGACTGAAGACAAGGTAGTAGAAAGTTATCATTTCATATTTGGATAACTCACAGCAAAAAAAAATGCATATGGAACATAACTCCTAGTTGTGGGAAACTATAGAATTATAGACAGCATACCAAAATCACAGACTTTAGAAATCAGAATCTGAATGCTTTGATAGAGGTAATGACCAGTAAGTTCCAAAATAAACTGGCCTCATAGTCTCTTGGACTTGTTGGTATAACTAGCAGGGGATAATGAGGGACAGCTCTGTGTTTACAACAAATCAGTAAGAATCATTAATTCAAAGGAGATTGGCATAGAGTTAGTATCTTTGCTTAGAGATGAGTACTCAGAGTTACATTTTCTCTGCCCTGGAACAATTAGTTAATTAAGATTTTTACCTTGTCTCAGTAGGCACTTCTTCCTGAGGCTCCCCAGTAGGTAAATTAAACACCAAGATCCAACTGAAATATAGAAGCAATGATGCATGGACATATGTTTCAAGAAAAAGTTCCTTTTTCAGTAAGAATGTGGGGATAAAATGAGGCATGAGGCAGTCCAGCCTCATTGTAAGGATCAGGAGCTGTGTCTGTCATGCTGTGGACTTTTCTCATGCATCTCTCAAGTAACACATACAAATGCACATGAAATTTTTGTTCTTATATCACATGAACCATCCATGACAAGAATTCAGGGAAAACCTTCATGTCTATCTCTTGTTCGTGTTTGCAGTTTCCCTCTACTAAGCTGTGTTGATTCAAACCTCTTTATTCTGTTTTTCTTTGAATATGGGACACACTCACATGGCCTGTGCAGGGGGTTCAGTCTTGGGAGGTCTGTCCCTCATGCCTTCATTAGAGTTCTAGGAGAACTCTCTGAAGTCTCCTGCATGATCTTTCTGAGCTAAATTTATAATATGGCTCTGGTTTCCCAAACTTCTTTTTTGGATCCACTCTAACATAGTGCCATGGTTTGAATGTGTGTTGCCCCTTAAAGACTGATGTGTCTGCATTCTAGGCTACTGGTAATGTTTGGGAAATTCATAACATTGTTAGTATGTGTAGCTTGCTAGAGGAAGGGCCATCACTTTTTGCAAGGATTCAGCAACTGTGTCTTTACTGGATCTGAATATAAATCTGCATATTACTCACCTTTGCTCCATGGTATAAAGTAGTATGTTAGGACAAGACCATTGCCTCAGGAACCCAAACTTGAAAGTATAAAGATAGGAGCAGGAGTGAGTGAGGACTCATTTGCACAGCAAGTTGCTCCTCTGTGAAGCCTCTAAGGCTGAGATAAAAGAGACTTTAGTCAGCCCAGCCATAGGAGTGTGATCTGAGAAGGGGCTGTGCTCACCATGGCTTGGATTCCCTTTTTCCTGCTGCTTCTCTCTTACTGCTCAGGTAGGGACAGGCCTCAGAGTACCAGGGAAGACCTCTGTTGTCAGTCAGTCCAACCTGGTCACATATCCAAGAAGTTGAACCCAGGTTCAGTCATTTATTATAATCTCTCTGTTTACAGAATCCTTCTCCCAGTCTGTGGTGACTCAGCCTCCTTCCCTCTCTGCATCTCCTGGACCATCAGTCAAGCTCACCTGCACCCTGAGCAGTGGCATTACTGCTGGTGGTAAAAACATTTATTGGTACCAGCAGAAGCCAGAGAGCCCTCCTCAGCTTTACCTGTACTACTACTCAGACTCAGATAAGAAGCTGGGGCCTGGGGTCTCCAACAAAGTCTCTGGATCCAAGGATACCTCAAAAAATGCAGCAAATTTGCACATCTCTGGGCTGCAGGCTGAGGACGAGGCTCTGTTCCATCTGGCACGATTATGCTGCTGACAGTGACAGAGGCAGATGGGGAAGTTGGCAAAAACTGTGCAAGCCATGGACTTGGTTCTTATCTTGTCAATATTTTAATACCTGTAGATTGGTATAGTATGAGATAAAGGAAATTTCCAGTCACAATTTTTCTTCCACTTTTTGCATCAAATAATAAAGATGAAAAATTACAATGGAAAAAGAACAGCATCTTCAACAAATGGTGCTGGCAAAACTGGATATCTACATATAGAAGCTTAAAACTGTACTCGTATTTGTTACTATGCACAAAAATTAATTCCAAATAGATCAAGGACTTTAATATTAGGACAAAGACTATAAAAATCCTAGTTGAAAGGGTAGGGAGCTCCCTCAAGCTGATTGTGATGGGACAATAGTTCTTAAACAGTAATTCAATAGTACAGTTACTAGAACCAACACTCAACAGATGGGGTCTTATGAAATTAAAGAGCTTCTGTTCAGATAAAGTGATTGTAAACCAAGCAAAAAGGCAACCCACAAAATGGGAGAAAATCTTCCCTAGCCACATATCTGATGGAGCTCTATTATCCAGAATGCACGAAGAATGTAGAAAACTAAACACCAAGGAGATAAAAAAAAAAAACACCAAATGCTGGAGAGGATGTGGAGAGAAGGGAACTCTCCTACATTGCTGGTGGGAATGCAGGCTTATATAACCCCTCTGGCGAGCCATCTGGCGATTTGTAAAAAAGTTAAGGATTAAAATGCCATATGAGCCTACTCTACCACTACTGGGAATAATCCCCCATAATGCAGAAATTCATTACAGTGACACAGGCACAACCATTTTCATTATAACACTATTTACAATAGCAAAGTCATGGAATCAACCTAAATGCCCAACAGTTCACGAGTGAATAATGAAAATGTGGTACATTTATACAATGGAATACTACTCAGCCATCAAAAATAATGAATTAATGAAATTTGAGGGGAAATGGATGAAATTAGAAAAAATTATATGAAGTGAAGTATCACAGGCATGGAAAGTTAGGCAATGTATGTAATCCCTAATAGGTTGATACTTGTTCCAAACCCATTTAATGACATATTCAAAGGTAAATCTCTGTAGTAATTACTGTAATTGCAAAGGATTATAAACAAGAGGGAAGGGGAAGGAAGACCCCCAAAAAGGAAACTGGGGATTACACTTCAGTAGAGTAAACAGGCCACAGTCAAGTATTGTATATAGGTAGCGAGACATCTGTGCAGCTCACTCTCACTTCCCTTCCTGGTCACTTGGAACAGAAGGTTTGATATCACCAATCGGGGAGGGTATAGCAACTTGCAGATAGATGGTAACCATCTGGAAATGGGACACTGCCCCCCCCACTGCTGTGTCCTATTCCTATTCTTCCATCTACCTTTGAGTCTCCTCTTATATTAAGATCTTCATTTAAACAGTCTTTTATCTTTGGTTAGGAGGTGACCTTCGATACCAACTGGGATACAGCCAAGGGTGATGCAGGAAAAGCAAAACTGAAAACAACAACAAACCACAATTCGGAACACCAAAAACCCTGCATTAATCATCTGGAACCAGACCATCCAAATTTCTCCCCATCCTATAGCTTAGGGAAACTTGAATAGAGGAGACAGAAAGATTATAAGACCCTAAAGATGGGGAGGATCAATGATAATGAAAAATACTCTACAAAATTTAGGGCTGCAGCAGCCAGGATTGGACTTTGCCTGACCTGCACAATGGCTGACATGTCTATGACCCTCCAAAGTCTATCATGGGTCACAGGAGAGTAGGCTCCAGGAAGTAGGATCCTTAGAGACAATGGACTAAACAGTCATAATGGAGTTCACGTACCAATAGGGAACCCAAGAAGGGGCTCTGGACTATTCCACTGAGTCCTGAAGCCTCACTAGGGTGGACAACTCAAAGGGAGTTTTGCCATTCACACAAAATATGCTCCAGGGTATGGGAGGGAAGAAGGGGGAGGTCCTGGCAGAAGGGGAAGGAAGGAGGCGGGTGAAAGGAAGGGGGGAAGGGAGGAGAGTGCAAGTAGGATGACTGGGGAAGGGAGGAAGGATGGAGAGGATTGGGGTACATATTGAGCTTGTATGATTAGGATAAAAATAAAATGTGGGAGGACGAAAAGATGAAGAATTATATAATTAGAAGGTAACAAAAAAAAAAAAACCCTCAGTTCCACACTGTATCACTCTACTCCAATATGGGGGAAACAGGTATTTAGTGATTTAATATGTGGAAAAAAGTTTCTTGGCTTACAGAGGAAGCTTATTGGGAAAGATACTGTCCTGTGTGCAACAAGAGGGATGTCCTTATATTATTACCATAGAGGGTCCACAGCCTGGCATAAAATACCCTCTACTCTCAGAACAGTAACAGCAGCAGCAGCATTAAATTTGACTTTTGGCCATGCTGTTCTGAGAAATGTGAAATTAACAATTAATTTTTTTTCCATTGAGGATAATCAAGGAGGAAACGTAACATGAAACCAAAGCTACCAAGGATCGAAAATGCATTTTCATCTATCACATCATTGATGGCGTTCTGGATGTAAAGAGTTCACTCATACATTCTATGCCCCCTTTAGTGGATATTTTGCACATATAAATAATGTATGTCATATACAAATACTTTGTGCTTTATAAATCTTTAACAGCTATTAAAGTGTGGTAAAGTATGCTACCTAATTAAGTTTCATATCTATCTACAGGATTCCTTGAAAAGAGTACATTTTACATCTGTGGAACAATTAATTGTGCTGAAGAATTATTTACTGTGCAGTCATTTCTAAATTCATGAACCTAGTGCTAAACATGAGTTGAATAAATTGAGAACAGATAATGATACATAGTACTGATATCATTGAATTTAATCATTTTGCATTTGATTCTAAAACAAAGATAAGCACAGCTTTTCATTTAAATTGCGTTTGACATGTCATATATTTTTATTCATTTGTTTGACTAGTTATGAGTTTGATAGTTGTTGAGCTTCCAGCCACTATCCTTTCAATTTTAAATCTTAGATGAAAGGAATTGACCCCTTCCATTTTCACTCTTTCTTCTTTGAAATTTTCATTTACAAAGAAAATGAGTTTATGTCCTTGCCCCCCCCCCCACGTCTCTATTATTTCTTCTTCTCATTACTCCCTTTCTCTCCTGCCCTTTCTTCTGTTCAACAATCCAGCCCTGTTCCTCCCACTCTCATGGCCCTCTGTGCCTACACTAGTAAGGATCTAGGCATCTGTGGTAGTGTAAGTGGCCCTCCAGCGAACAAATCTACATGTAGGGAAACAAGCTCTCCTTCTCTTGTTCAGCATGTTCTCCAAAGATTCTTTCTAAGAATTATTGCTTCTTCTGGGATTCTTGCTCATTTATGAATGAATGTTGATATGTCTGGTAATCTGGTGGAAATATTGTCTCCTTGTGATGAGTTCCTGGATGCAGCAACTCTGTCATGACCATAGTGTTTTAGCAGGCAGTGCATTTTTCCCATCTTTAGGTTCTTTTTTTTAATTTTTTTTATTATTATTTATTCAACTGTGCGCATGTGCTTGTGTATGTGTGCGCGTGTGTGTCTGTGTGTGTGTGTGTCTGTGTGTGTGTAGAACCACGGACGAATTCGCGAACCACCATGGACGCTTCCACCTCCTTCTGCCCTGGGATTCACAGGCTCCTCCCTACCAGGACCAGAAACACAGGCTGCCCCCGCTTCCGCCTGGTGTCTATACGTGGGATCTGGGATCCGAACTCAGGACCTTCCGCCTACAAGGCGGAGGCTTAACCCCTGAGCCACCTCTCCAGCCCCCATCTTTAGGTTCTTAACAATTTTGCTGCCTCCTCTTCCATTAGGTTTCCTAAGCCTTGGGATAGAAGAGATTTTGATGGCCTGATTAGGAGTGCATATTTCAGTTGTGGTTCTCTGCATCATAAATCCTCCATTGCCATAGGATGCAGCTTGGGCAAATGCTGAGAACTCTTCTTATCTAAGAGTATAATAAGAAGTGTTCATATAGTTTACTATCAAGTACATATAGTGGACACTAATATATCAGTTTCTATCTAGTTTCTATGTTCTTTCTTTCACTGTTATTTGGATAGCTTTATAGTACCAGGCTTGTGTCTCCTGACAATATGGGGACTTATAACTCATTAAGAGAGTTTTTGGTTACCCCAGGCATTGTATAACACCATGGCTCCACTGGACTCTTCTTACCAGAGTTGGTGATTGTAGTATTCTTGAGCTGGGTGAGTCCATTGATCATTTTTCCCCTAAGCTACTACATGCTTTATTTCCTCCTCTATAATTAGCTATATCCTATCTCCTTCCTTCCATCCCTTTAAAAATTATTGTCCATAGTTACTTGTTTATCTCTTTGTCCATGTTCTTTGTTTCAACTGTCTAGAGACTTCCTCCATTCTGCTGAATTGCCGTCTGTTGTGGTTTATGGATGTTCCAGAAGCTTTTATTTGAGTATGACATTCTAAAAGTTCACTGTTAGCATCTACTTGTAAAAGAGAGTATGTGGTATCTGTCAGAAATTTCTGTGTCTGAGATCCTTCAATGAGTATAATTTCTTCCAATTATATCCATTTACCAGAAAATTTCATTAATTGATTTTTCCTGACAATTCAATAGTATTCCATTCTGTGTATACACCACAGTTTCACAATCTATTCATCCACTGTTGAATATCTAGACTTATTACATTTCTTTATTATTGTGAATAGAACTGCAATGAACATGGATTTACAGAGTTCTCTGTAATAATTCTCAAATTATTTGAGAATATTTCCAGGCACGATATAATTGGGTTATATGGTGTTTTGACTTTCAACTTTCTAAGAAATCTCAATGCTGACCCTCCAAAGAGGTTGTGTAAGTTTGCATTCCCAACATCAGTGATGGAGGGATCCCATCTATCCACGTCATAGCCAGAATTTACTGTTATTTGTGTTTTGGATCTTAGCCATTCTGACCTAGGTGAGATGACATTTCAGGGCAGTTTTGATTTTTATTTCCCTAATGGCTAGGAACATAGAAAAATTGTAAGATGGTAAGATATTTGAATTTTGCCCTGTGAATTTTTTTTTTGTTTCTAAGGCCCATTTTTTAATGGGTAGTTTACTTCCTTAATAATTAGTTTTTTAAATATGAGTTTAGAAAAGTGTGAGTTTTTCTAATTTCTAATAGTTTTTTTTTTCTAATTCTGTGGGTTTCCTTTTTGTTTAATTAGCAATATCTTTTGCTGAACAGAAGCCTTTTAGCTTCATGAAATTCTACTTGCTGAGTGTTAGTCTTATTTTCTGTGCATTTCGGATTCTATCCCGGAAATGTTTAGCTGGGTCTATCAGTTCATGTGTACTTTTTTCTTCTAAGAATTTGGAAAAAGGATAGAATCTTCAACAAATGGTGGAGGGAAAATTGTATGTGCATATGCAGAAAAATGAAACTGGACCCTAATTTGTCAAGGTTAGACAAAAACTATAAAACTAAAATCATCTATTTAAAAAATCAATCGGGTGTAGATGTGTGAGCTTTTATCTGGATCCTCAATTTTTATCTGTTGATCAATATTTTTACTTTTGGCCAGTACCATACTGTTTTTATTACTGTGGCTCTAGAGAGCTAGGTATTGCCTTCAGCAGACCTTTTATTACTTAGGATTTTTTTTGCCATCTGGGTTTTATTGTGTTTCCATATGAATTCTGAGATTTTTAAAAACTCAATTTCTATGAAAAATTGCATTGCAATTTTGATTGAAATTACATCATATCTTTATATTGCTCTTAGTTGGATGTTCATTTTTAGAATATTAATTCTACTGAACATGGGAGGTCTTTCCAAATTCTGCTGTCTTCTGTTATCTTTTTTAAATGTCTTAAAATTTCCTTGTACAGGTATTTCACAGTGTTGGTTAGAATTTTTCCAAGGTATTTTATTTTCTTTTGGAGCTATGGCAAATGGAATTGTTTTTCTCAGTTCTTCCTCCAAAATAGACCACATCAATTTCATTTATCTGTTTATTATATCCCTGCCGATATTGGTTTATACATTCATTCACTACCTCCTGGAATGCATGTCATTCTTCTGGTAGTTCCTTTCTCATTTCTTTGGTCATATTAATAAGAGACCTTCAGGAGTTCATAATCTTGATTATTTCTTTCTAATATTCAGGAACTCTCTGGCTGGAATCTATTAATATAGGGTTGGTGTTTTTTTGTGGTGTATTATTTTTTCCATGTATTTAGTATATTTTGTGATTTTATGATGTAACTTGCACATCTTTTTTTTAGGTCATTGGTTGCTTTTCTGGTATGTGTTTCTGGGTCTCCTGAGTGAGAATGGGTTGCTTAACTTTGACAGTTGTTGGAACTACTTTTCTGGATTTAGACAGGATAGTGTTAAAGATGCATCTAGGGTTACTTGTTGCTGTTTTAGAGTTTTTGGTAGCTGTAGTGTTCTTATGTACTTAAGCCTAGCTATGTGTTGGAGGTGAAAGTGTTTATAATTTAATTTTAGTTAGGTAGTTTAATTTTTAAATTTAGTTGGGTGATTTTAGTTTAATTTTTGGTGGGTAAGCTTTGGTTTAATTATCAGGAAAAATTCAAGAGGATAGGATAATGTGGGTATAATAGCTAGTACTGGGGGTTAGATGTTGCCGAAATCCCCCGCAGGGCCAGCCAGGGGGAGGGGGGAGAGAAACAGCAGGGCCACGAGGGGAATACAAGTGAGAAGCAAGCAGTGGACCATTTGCCGCAGATTCAGCTTATTCAGGAAGTGTTTGGGCTTATACAGGATAGGGCTCCAATCAGGTGTTGTCATCCCTCTGCTTGGGGGACAGCCACCAATCATTTGACTCTTTACTAGGTGTCCATTGCAGGGGCATGTTAGATGGCTGCTTCCCATTGGTTGTTCATCCCTCCTTCCCATTGGTTGTTCATACTTCCGCCTATGTTTCCTCTTTTGGGATATATCTGGGTCATGTTGTGTACGTGTCCAGGCTTGTCCATAGCCCAGGAGCCCAGGCTAGGGCATCCTTGAATTGGGAGTGCCACAGTTAGAATTTAGGGAAAGATAATGGCATATAGTTTTATTAGGGGCATGCATGGGTAGGGACTGAGCCAATAGGAGTGGGTATATGGTATGTGGGTGCAATGTATAGAGTTATTAAACAGGGGTAGCAGTCATTTGAGAATAAATGAAAAATGAAACAGGTTACATAACTTGTTATTGTGTGATAAGGCTGCCCTGTGTTCAATGGTAAGATTCTTGAGGTCTTCATTTAGGTAAGTTTGGTCCTCAGCCTTTGGTTTCTAGTATCTAGTATTTCTAGTGGATTTAGTAGAATCCTGGATTTTTTATGGTTTTTGTTTACCCTCCTTTTTAAAAATTGCATCGTCTTTGGTGTTGGAATTCGAATGAAAAGGCACATGTTATATAAGTGTTTTTTTTGTTTATCATGCTGTGATGGCTCAATCACTGGAAGAAACCATAATTCTCCTACTTCCTGAAAAATTCATTACTTACTGATGTGTCATTAGGGTACTCATTACACTTATCTTTATTGGTCCTTGGTTAAAGTCCTGGTATTGACTTTCTCATGATCTGCTGTGTCAGGAAAAACAGAATCTTTCAAGATCCATGGCAAATGTTGGTCATTCCAGACACTCACAGGACTGTGAGTTCTTTCATTGACTAACACTAACACTTTTTGCGATCCTTTATATTTTCCATAAGCCAAATGCATCACCTGCAAACTCTGAACCTTTAGTGGAAATGTGACATACTTTCATGTTTTTCCAATCAGCACAACACTCTCCACTCACACCAAGGTCATAGTCACCTCCTTCTCTGTCCTCTGTGGAAAGAGCTATTCAGGTCATTGCAATTCTATGTACCGAATCCTCCTCACATGCTGCAAGAGTCATATGGCTATTTTAGTCTCTTAGAAGTCTGAAATTTGCTCATTGACCCAGTCTATTTATTAATATCAATTACTTTAAGACAGAGCTGGGGGTAAATGTTAAACTTCTTTGGGCTATGCTATACCTTGGTTATTCATTGGCAGCTTTAACTAAAACTAGTGACCACTAGGGAGTTTGAAGGATCTTCTCAAGGTCTGTAGAGTAAGTGGCCAAGACAATGTCACTCAAACTTCCCATGGCCTATGTGATTTTCTTGTGATTTTTTTCAGGGACTGTAGAGCTGTATCTCCTTAGGTTGTATCTCCACAGATCTATACAAGGTCCCAGCAGGTGCTTCTTTTAACCAGTTCCCTTGGGTAATAATCTCAGTGTCATCCTTCACTTTTTCTGGAGAAAAAAAATAAAACTCAGACATCTGCAGAGAAATAAATTTGCATGAAGATTTCTTTTGCTTTTGGTTAATAAAGAAAGTAAGAGATCTTGGCTAAGCAAACTTGTTCTGGAGCCTTACAAGTTGTGTTTACTGTTGCCTGGATTTTACTATTTTTCATATTCACCTCTTTTTATAGAAGTAGGGGTCGGTGAGATTGCTCAACATACAAAGTAACCATTTGGACACTTAGTGACCAAAATTTTATATCTAGAAACACAAGTAGTAGAAGAAGAGAATCCTTTCTAGGAGTAGAACAGGCTTCATAGAAATAGAATTAAATTCGTGACTTTCAGAATCTCTGGCTCAGACCAATAAGCCGTTATACCTTTGTCCTACCTCATTACACATTATTGGGTCTAAATATTCCTCTTCTAGCTTATCCTGACTCAACTGCCTTCCCTGTCTTCATTTCCTGGAAAAACTGCTAGACTCACCTGCACACATAGCAATTTCATCAATGTCAGTAATTATTGTAAAAACTACTAGACAAACCAGTTGAAGACATTGAGCCTCCCATGGTATCTTCCAGATCATCATTCAGATCCGGATAAGCACTAACTCTGGGGGCTCCCAGAGGTTCTCTGGATCCACAGATTTCTTATCCAATGTAAACATTCTTTCTGTCTCCAATTAGCCTGAGGATGAGACTATTTCCGTGACATGTGGGACCAAAACACTATGACATATATAGTGTACACTTACTGCTACTGTTGGCAGAGTTCATGTTAGCTCACATATAATTCATTTAGTTAATGCTTGCTTTTCTAGATTCCCTGCACTTGCTTTTCTAGTTAGTTTCTTAGAACTGTCTTTTAATTGTGAGGCTCAGATGAAGCAAATCTATGTGTGTTCACAGATGTTGAGTAACCATAGACTTTCTAGCATCATTTCAGTTTGTTTTTTTCCTTCAACATTTCATTCTATTGAATTCTATTTGCATATTATGAGTTAACTACTTTATTTCATTCGCATTATCATTTGGTCATTTTGAATACATTATCTCTGTTTGAATATATTTAGAATCTCTTTTTTGAATTTCTTGTCTGTAATCTTGTCTTTATTCCTCTTGTTTTTGGCTGCTACTATGAGATCAGTAATTTTGAGAAGTGAAATATTTCCTTGATTGATCATATTACTTGGTTTCTGTCCTGGGAATTTCACATCTAGTGTTAGTTTATTAGCTTTTCCCTGTATTCTTATTCAATTCACTTTTCTCCTTTCAGTGAATGTTGTTACAGTGGTCACATATTGTTTCAATTTTTCCCCCCACAAAGTAATGAGGTTCCTTTTATTCCTAGGGTTATTTTCTTGTGGCATAACTCAAGATAGTAAGTATGCATTTGTATTAATGCTCATTAATTCAAGTTATAGTTGCTCGTGGTGTCAGGAGAGTTACTAACAGCAACTGAGGAAACTGGTCACATCATACCCACAGGAAGAGCAGAGAAAGGAACAAAGATCCAACCCATATCTTCTAGCAGCCCAAGGCTTACAAAACTATCTATTTTTCCCTCAATTTTATCTACCTCTCCAGGGAATGGTCCTACCCACTATGAAATGTATATTCCCACAATATTCAGAAATCTCTCATAGGCTTCTTCAGGGCCTTGCCTTAAGTAAATAATTCTTCATAGACTTCCCTATAGCCTCAGTTATCATTTTTACAGTTGACACCTGAAATTGTCAGGTTTGACATTAATTCAGCCTTTTTAGGAAAATAAGAAAAAATAAAGTTAAGAAACTCACAATAATAAAAATATGTGTGAAAATATGCTATTTCTGCATACTTAATTATCTCAGAAGGAAAATAGAGGTTTTGTGAGGCAAACCAAGTATGTATGTGCATAAGGAGCAAAGGTAATATCCACCATGAGTTGAATTGAGACTTACCTTATCAATTAGACAATCTCCTGCAGATTTACTTAAGGCTCTTCTTAATTATCGGTTCTTCATAGATGTGCTTAAAGGCTCAGCCTTAATTGTCAACTTGACACTTGCATCAATGGCACATGAGGCTTCATTCTAATTTTGAGCACCCTACTACTTATTGACTCCTTGGCCTTGCTAATACATTACTTGCCTGAACTATTTGAACAATTTTCTCTTCCCATTTATGCTGTATTTTTCTAAAATATTCATTAAGAAAGGCTGACAGGTAATGAGGACACATGATATTTATGTACTAAATCTACTTCTAGAATAATATGTAAGAGTAAGATAGCTTGCGGGCTATCAGAGATCAGGCATCTCCAAGCATGGGATTTCTTTCTACCTTCTAGTGTCCTCTTTGATTTCTTTCTGCAATGCTTCATAGTTTTCATTGGATAGGACTTTTACTTCCTTGTTTAATTTTATTCCAAGGTATTTTAATTCCAAATAGATCAATGTTAAACCTGAAACTCTGAAACAATTAGCACTTGAATTGAAAGGCCTAGGTAAGGATTTTCTAAAGAACCCCAATCACACAGGAAGCAAAAACCAACAATCAACAAATGAACTGCATGAAATTTTGCTTTGCAAAAGAAATTGTTAATTGCGCAAAAATCATCCCACAGAAAGGGAGGAAATCTTCACCACCTATGAATCTGACAGAGGATTAACATCCAGTGCACACAAACAACTCAAAACTGAAATTCCAAGAAGTCAAATAACCCAGTTAAAAAAAAAAGGGTCCTAGAACTGAAAAGAGACTTTTGTAAAAAAGAAATTCAAATGCAAAAGAATTGTATTAAATCTCTCTGATCATCAGGGAGATGCAAATTAAAATTATTCTGAGATATCATCTTACCCCAGTCAGAATGACTATGATCCAGAATACAAGGAGAGGTAAGAATGGGGAGAAAAAGAAACGCTTCTTCTTGCTGGTGGGAGTGTAAACTAGTTCAGCCGCTTTGGAATTAGTATGGAGATTCAGAAAGTTAAAACAGGAACTATCACATGGCTGAGCTGTACAACTTTCTGGGAATATTCTCAAAGGATTCTACCTCTTACTGCAAAGACACATGTTCATTGCAGCTCTGTCCACATTGCAAGAAAATGGAATCAGCCTACATGATCATCAGTGGAGGATGGGTAATGAAAATGTGTATATATCAATAAAATTCAATGCTGCTTAGCCACCAGAAAGGATGAGATTATGGAATTTACTGGTAAATGAATAAAATTGGAGAATATAATAGTAAGTGAGGTTTCTCAGATTCTGAAAAACACTGCATGTTTTCTCTAATATATGAATATTAATTTTGAGCTTTTTACCAATGTGCTTGGTTTGGAACTCTTGTAGCAGTCAGAAAACTTAAAAAAAAGACCAGTAATTGAGACGAGGGGAGAATTAGGTGAAGACCTTGGAAAAAGGGCAATAGGATACATAGGCATCTGTGTGAGGTGGAAAAAAGGGAGAGGAAATATTTGGGGTGGGGATGAGACAAAGAATGAGCTGCGGGAGTAACAGAAATTGCTAAGAATGTTCAATCAAACAAATAGAAACCTTCTATATTATCAATATGTCAAAAAATCATTTTAGGCAAAAATGGAACAAGAATGGACATTGTATAGGGGAATACAGAAAGAGGAAGTTAGGATAAAGTAAAATAAAAAATGTTCCTGGGTGGTCTAAGTAGAATCCAGAGATGATTAAACAATACTAGAAGCAACAACAATTTCCTGAGTAAGAGGTGATAATCAGTGTAATAGTGGCATGAAATCAAGGGGGCAATCAATATCTTTTTGACTAGATTTTAGTCCTATAGGGGGGTATGGGCTCACTTTTCAGCAGCATTTACATTTCTGGATATGTAAACTAGAACATGAACTTATGAGAGTTGAGAACATAGCCCCTAGTGATGAAGTAATACAAGTGATGAAGGTTTAGATAAAAAATACTATTCCAGAGTGTCTTTTAAATAATGATATCATATCCAGTATAAAACCATTCTGCTGCAAAGGAAGGTAGTTATCACAGAAAATCACACCTGAAAAAATCCAGAAAATGACTGTGGTCTGCTTGAACCTGGGTGGGTCATCTATGTCACTCCAACTACCATCCCAAGCTAATTGCAGAAAAGGTGGCAGTAAGATTGTCGGAGCCTGAAGTGGGGACAGGGAAAAAGCCAGACAATATCTTCTGGACATGACAGGGTTTGTATCTTCATAAATCCACTGTAGCTATGTAGATCCCCTTAAATCCTGCACAGGATCCTCGCAACATTTCATCATGGGGGAGAGAAGAGCTCAAAAGATACCACAGGTCCCTGAAAGACTGATGAAAGCTAATGCAGACAATAAGAAATGAAAGTTGATTTCTTCAATGATGCATCACTGATATAAAATTCATACTCCACCAAGTACTCAGGCCTATGACACTAAAGGCAAATCAGATGAAACCCTGTGGACCACAATTGTGAAAATAGAAGTGTGGTATGGCAAAAGAAAAATTCAAATGTGAAAAAGAGAGGAACTAGAATTGGGAATTAAGGGTTTGAAAATATTATAAGTTCTACATATTCATGTATGTTACACAAAAAGGTAAAATTACATAATCATTTGACTGTAGGTATGTGAGCTTATATCTAGGTCATCAGTTCTGACTCATTGATCAATATCTCTGCTTTTGAATAAGTGCCATGCCGTTTTATGACTATGGGTTAGTAGTATAATTTGAGAACTGATATGGTAATGCTTCTAGCAGCATTTTCATTGCTCAGGATTTTTCTATCTATCCAGGGACTTTGCTGCTTCCATATGAATTTTGAGGATGCATCATTAATTTATATGAAGAATTGCATTAAAATTTTGATTGACATTGCATTGAATCTGTATATTGCCTTTTGTAGGATGGTCATTTTTACAATGTCAATCTTATAAATCCAAGAACATGGGAGTCTTTCCATTTTCTGGTTAGTTACATAATTTCTTTCTTTGCTGTTTTGAAATTTTCATGGTACTGGTTGTTCACATACTTGGTTAGATTTACTCCAAGGTATTTTTTATTTTTTGGAGCTATTGTAAAAAGAATTATTTTTATCATTTTCCCATTTTGTTTGTTCTTGATGTACAGAAAAGCTATTGACTTGTAGATATTAATTTTGTATCATGCTACTTTAATGACACACTTATTATTTCCAAGATTTTCCTGGTGGAAAATCTGGTGTCTCTCAGCTATAAAATCATATCATCTTCAAAGAAGGGAACCATGATTATATGTATCTCTTTTATCTCTTGCTTTATGGCTCTAACTAAGACTTCAATTACAATGTTAAACAGAAGTGGTGGGAACAGACGGCCTTGTTTGATTACTGATCTAAGTGGAAGTGCTTCATGTTTCTCACCATTTAGGATGACTTTTGCTGTAGGTTTTGTTGCATATGGCCTTTATTATATTGACATATATTCTTTTCATCCTTATCTCCAGGATACTTTTTATCATGAAAGGGAATTAAATTTTGCCAAAAGCTTTTTCTAAATCTGTTAAGAAGATCATATAATTTTTGTCTGTTGCATGGTGAATTAAAATTTGCTGATTTGCATATATTTAACCAATCTTGTGTTTCTAGAATGGTCCTGAAGAATGATCCTTTTGATATGCATTGAATTTGGTTTGCAAGCATTTTGTTCAGGATTTTTACAATTGTGTTCATCAATGAGTTAGTCCTATAGTTTTCATTTTTGCTATGTATTTTTTGGTTTTCGGATCATTGTAATACTGGCTTCCCATAAAGAGTTGGAGGTATCCTCCTTTTTTCACTTTGTGGTTAATTAGAGGAGTAATGATGTTAGTTGTTCTTTGAATATCTGGTAGAATTCTTTGCTGAGCCCATACACTCTTGGATTTTTTGTGGTTGGGAGATTTATAGTTAGTGATTTAATGTCATCATTTGTTATAGGACTGTTCAAATAATTAATTTCATCTTGATTCAAATTTATTAAATTGCATGATCTTAAAAATCCATCCATTTCAATTTTCCTGTCATTTCAGAGGCTCGCTATGTGTCCTAGTATATATTATATTTCAGAAAATGTCCCATGGGCTGCTGTAAATAGTGCATATTCCTTGGTTTTTAAGTTGAAAGTTCAATTGGTGTCAGTTCGTTCATTTCTTTTATGGCTTCCTTTAATTAGAGTGTGTCTCCTCACTTTCTGGCCTGTTGACCTATCTATTGATGAGGGTGGGTTATTGAAATCTCCTACTATTATATTTGGGTTGATTTGTTGGTTTACATGAAACTGTATTTGCATAATGATATGGATGAACCTGTTTTTGGTATGTACATACTTACTTATTTTTTGCACATGTGTATGAGTGTGTTTGTGTGTGTTGGGGGAGGAATCTGTATGTATCAGAGGGCACTATGTGTGTCTGTGGACGCCCAAGGATGACTTTGAGAATCACGCTGAATTGTGTTACTTTCTCTTTGCTTTGTTTGGAGCTTTTGGGGTGGCCTCTTATCTCAGAGTGATCAGAAATACAAAGTCATACAAAACTAGCACATAATAATATATAAAGGTGATTTATTGTCAAGCAAGCAGGAGGACCAAATAGGCAAGCAGCATATAACACGGCTCTTCTAAAACTGTACAGAGAAGCAGAAAGGCAGAGAGAGAGAGAGAGAGAGAGAGAGAGAGAGAGAGAGAGAGACAGAGAGAGAGACAGAGAGAGAGAGACAGAGAGAGACAGAGAGAGACAGAGAGACACAGAGAGAGACAGAGACAGAGAGAAACAGAGAGACACAGAGAGAGACAGACAGTGAGAGAGCCTAGTTCTGAGGTCTCTTATTGGTGGTCATGTGACTGGGATGAGAAGGGTGCAGGAAGGGGGGTTTACCCAGGGAGCATGAAAGTCCTTGGGAGCTGCAGACAAGTTTGAGGCCGTGGCATTGTCCTTGACAGATTGGAGCTGCTTTATCTAAGTAGACTGGGAGCTGTAAGGTTTGTGTCTGAACACATATATCAGAGGGAGGGGGGAAACGAGTCATTTTTTGTTTAATATGTCTAACATCTAACACTTTGATTTGGAGTTTCCCAAGGTCTACCTTCCAGGGTCAGAAGTGCAAGTCTAGCACTGATTTGGAGTTAAAATGGCCTATTATCTAAGTTTAGTTGATAAGTTTAAGATAGGATATCAGGTTTCCTCAGTGATGTGTTACTTAAGTATCAAAAGAGCTTCAAGAGAATAGCACAGGAAATGGGGATGTTAGAGTTTAGAAGGGGTCAACAGCTCTTAGGGTTTATTAAAAATATGCAAGAAATCAGAGGATGGCTGTGACCAGAAAGCTGAAAAATAACCTCTCGATAACTTGAATTTGTGTGCTAAAACCAGCAGGGGTCACTGTGAGGCTACTCTGTGCTTACTATACAAGTGTTCACCATAGAGGTGTCCTTAGCTCTCTGATGAGGATTCAGAAGTCACATCTTTGGCCTGGAACAATCCTCTAATGACTTTCATGTTGACTCAACAGTCACTTCCTCCTGGGGCACCCCATTGGATAAATGAGAACCGAACTCTAGCAAGGGTTCAGGGAGGAGCTGTGAAGAGCAATGCAACGTAGAAGACAAAGCCATATCATAAAATGGAATCTGGACCAGGACAGCTCAGGTAAGGAAGCCATGTCCTGGAAAAATTAGCTAGAGCTGCAACAGGGAAGTATGACCTTAGCAAGCCTGCTTCTTAGCTGGATAAGACCTAACTTGGGCACAGCTCTCTCTGCCTAGTCTCTTCCAGAAAAGATTTCTTATGCTTGGTTTTGATGTCTCTTTAAAGTACATTGTGTTTTCTCATGCCCTTGTAACCAACTGATGTAGTTTTACTTAGTTTATTATAAAACAGTAAATTCTTGGGAGAGAAGCTACTGCCAGTCCTCAACTGGATGCATGCAGAAAAAACAATCCTGCTTTTTTGACATCTGTCTATCTATGTATCTATGTATGTATGTATGTATGTATGTATGTATGTATGTATCTATCTATCTATCTATCTCTGTCTGTCTGTCTGTCTGTCTGTCTGTCTCTTGTGTCACCCCAGCAGACCAAGGCTATGTAGGTTATGGCAGAAACAGAAGGAATCATGGATGGAGGCAAATTTGCAGGAAAACTCCTTCTTTGACAAGAGTGTGAGGATGAGTCATGGGACAGTCAAACCCTACTGTAAGGATCAGCATGCAATGGACTTCTCTCGTCCTCTTGTTTATCTGTCAAGTATCACATAGAAATGGACAGCAGCATGTTTAAATTCTTACTTCTCATCACTCTCATGGGACCAAAATTTAGTATAAACTTGTCTCTGATCTTTACCTCATGTCTATACTTGCATGATTCTTCTGCTAGACTGTGATGATTTGGCCCCATGGCTCTATTTATCCTCTTGAACATATTTCACTCATGCATTGCCTGAGCAGTGACTTGCTTCTTGGGAACCCTGAATTTTCTGGATTCAGAACAATTCTAGGAGACCTCCCTGTAATCTCCTGCATGACCTCTCAGACTTAAATTTATATCACAGCTTTGGGGGCTCCAAGCTATTTCTTTAGGATTCAAATATTCCTTAGACAATTCAGGAATCTGCCACAGCCTGAGTAGGAAGCCGATTATTGCTGTCATGGAATAGAAGCAGAGAGGGTTCATCAAAGTGTTTAGGTCAAGCAAAAAAGGGAGAACAAAAATCTCAAGTTCATATACCCTGTGCCTCTTGGGGATCTTTTTACTGATTCTTTGTGGTCATCTCATAACAGCAGGTAAGTCCATGAACCAGGAAAAAGGAAAAATATAGGTTTCTTCTATAATCAAAAATAAAATACTGTCTGCCTAGTCTCTTCCAGAAAAGATTTCTTATGCTTGGTTTTGATGTCTCTTTAGAGTACATTGTGTTTTGATGTGTTTTACATACTGATTCACAGGAAGAGAGAGGTGGATGCTATAGGGCCCATGGGCACAGGGATTTTAGTTGAAGTAAATTAACAGTAAAGTAATATTGATCCTGATAATTGCTATAAGGCTCAGCATTGCAGCCACTCTGTCACCACATTGGCATCTGCATCCATGTGTTCCTTAGGTTAAAAATCCTCTGTCTTGGGGCTGGAGAGGTGGCTCAGGGGTTAAGCCTCCGCCTTGCAGGCGGAAGGTCCCGAGTTCGGATCCCAGATCCCACGTATAGACGCCAGGCAGAAGCAGGACGGCCTGCGCTTCTGGTCCTGGTAGGGCGGAGCCTGTGAATCCCGGGGCAGAAGGAGATGGAGGCGTCCATGGTGGTTTGCGAATTCGTCCGTGGTTCTACACATACACAGACACACGCACACACAGATACATACACACGCGCGCGCACATACACACGCACATGCACACAGTTGAATAAAAATAATAATAATAAAAAAATTTAAAAAATCCTCTGTCTTAAACCAGGGCCATGTCCTTGGAACCTCAGCATGCAGCTTCTCTTCTCTCCGCCTCCACACAGCTCACACAGAACCCCGTGACCATTCTAGGTCCACTTCTTCAAGGGAATGGAAGATTATTTCTGTAAAATAATGGTGACTAGAAGTAAATTCACATGCTCAACAAAGATTGGAGGCATGGTTATATTCTGTGTGTCCACAGAGGAAGAGTCTGATCCTCAAATGATGCAGTCCTGCGTTTTCTCTGTACTCTGTATCAAGAATCCAGCCTTTCTGCTGATATTCCCAAGAAGACCTTCTTACTTTAGCTCTGATTTCTCCACTTTTCATCTGAGATACAGAGTGTTGAACGAGAAATATGGTCCTAGCATTCATAAGAAGAGCACTTCATAACTTTCCCTAAGTGTTGGTCATAGCTTTACTGACTTCAGGCCCAAATTCAGCGTGCAAATCTAATATAAACATTTTCTTTAAAATGCATCATATATCATGTGGAACAAGGAAGCAGAAGTCAATATACTTGCGTTGTTTTTAAAATTCAGCAACAGTATTTATATCAATATTTTTTAAAATTCTTTTTTAAATTTTTTTATTATTATTATTTATTCAACTGTGTGCATATGCGTGTGTATGTGCACGTGCGCGTCTGTGTGTGTGTGTGTGTGTGTGTGTCTGTGTATGTGTAGAACCACGGACGAATTCGCGAACCACCATGGACGCCTCCACCTCCTTCTGCCCCGGGATTCACAGGCTCCGCCCTACCAGGACCAGAAGCGCAGGCCGCCCCCGCTTCCTTCTGGCGTCTATACGTGGGATCTGGGATCCGAACTCAGGACCTTCCGCCTACAAGGCGGAGGCTTAACCCCTGAGCAACCTCTCCAGCCCTATATCAATATTTTTAATAAAAGCCAATATTTTTAAAATATAGGATTAATGTTAATATTATAACATTTATATTGTTGTTTAGTGAGCAAGAATTTCCATAAAACACATGTATATAACACATAAAAATTTGAAATCTTTGATACATGTGTGTATATAATTTATAAATAATTAAATTTACATATTTGGAATAATTTAAATATGTAATTTAATAAAGCTGAAAATAAAGTTTGGATTCTATCATCACCCATATTTACCTCTTGCCAACATTCCATACATCTTTTCCATAAGACCTAATTAGCTATTTTATCACTATGAATTATATTCCTCTTTTACAAAGGTCCACCTTTACACAAATACTTACTAGATACTCTGATACAATGATGCATCTCCAAGAACATAATTTTAAGCACTTCTCTGCATTTGTGTGTAGGGGTATACATTAAGAGTATGCATAAGAGTAGAACAATAAGTTTATTACACCCCAAAAATGTAAAATGTTTTGCATCTCCAGAAATGAATGAGTTTACCTTGCTTTATGTCCTTGCCAATCATGGCTCTTGTCATTCTATACATGCTGATTCATCCTCGTGCTGTGTGATGGCATATAATAATGTCTAATTTTGTGTTCATCACATTAATTATATTACATATATTCATGTAGTTTTGGGCCATTTAAATATTTGGTAAAGTTCCAAGTTTGGTGATGAAACAAATGGAAGTACAAACTAATTCCCATCTTTAAAAACTTACACTGGTAAAAGGTCCCCCTGGTGTTTGTTCTCATTTACATGTGATCAGTAGCTTATGACAATATCTTTCATCTAGACAGCTCAATAACTCTATAAAGGGAGTTCATTTGCATAAATGCTCACTCATTTAGGCAGGAAGAGTTAAAGTAAGAGCTGTGGCCTTGTCTGTGTGCTGAGTAATCTTGACAAGCACAGCCCTGAATTGTCTCCATCATGACCTGGTTTGCTCTCTTTTTCCTACTTCTAGCTTACTGCACAGGTCAGGGGTCCTTCTTGGCTGGGAATGGGCAGGCAACAGTGAACATCTTGTCTCTGCTTCTCTCCGGACTACTGGATTTTTTTTACCTGTTTCAGGAACCATTTCTCAGGAAGTTGTGACTCAGGAACCTTCACTGTCCACATCTCCTGGAGGGACAGTCACACTGACCTGTGGATCAAGCACTGGGGCTGTAACCACCAACAACTATGCCAAATGGGTCCAGCAAAAGCCCTACCATGCACCCTCAGGTATAATAGGTGATACCAGCAACCGGGCTCCAGGTGTTTCTGCCAGGTTCTCAGGCTCAGTGCTTGGAAACAAGGCCGCCCTCACCATCACAGGGGCCCAGGCTGAGGATGAGGCCAAATATTTCTGTGCTCTGTGGTTCAGTAACCATCTCCACAGTGATACATATAGTCAGAGAATTGAAGCAAATAGCCAGGTGCAGCCTTATATGTATATCAGCATAACTGTCTTCTTACAACATGTTTTTAAATGTGGGTTCATGCTTTCTGTTCTCCATTCCTCTACAGGTCATCAGAACTGTTGTAAAAAGCTATAAATTGTTTTCCTTTTCAGAATATTTCATGATAAATACATGTACCATGAATATAGCTGCCTACCATGTTAGTGACCATTGTTAAGTTCTGATATTAGTTTGACTCTCTATAGCCAAAGAACTTCAGATAGTGCCATTCTAAAGTGCCTTCAAACTTATTACAAAGTACAGATATAACACACACAGCGTTAAATGTCTACTACAAAGCAGGACATTTGAGGATTCCCTATTAATACAGATGGGGCCACTAGGCTTGCTTTAAGTTTCAGAAACACATTTCTTAGAATCACAGACAGAGAGGAAGTTTATTATATTGTTCCCATAGCATTCTGGGAGCAGATATACAAGCATTCCACCATTCAATTTTCTGGCAAGTCAAGGTCTAAGAAAGCCTATTAACTATTTAGACAAGATGTCATCATTTCTAAGGAACATAGTGTTAGGTGGTATGTCCCTTACACATAAAAGCCAGTTTAAAAATACACTGTAACTATTTGTGGTCCAGATGATGGGCTGGATTGAGACTGCAAAAACGGAATCTATATGGCCACACATATATACATTTACAATATACACACATGTTATCACTCAGCAGTCATCCACCATAAATATGCCCATTGACACTTCACACTCACACACAATTTAAGCACACACATATATATTCCACACTTTTATGCAGTCATGAATACACATATACAGACACACTCCATATCCAACTGTGCTCAAATAAATACATGCACATGTACGTACACACTTCACACTAATAAACAAATACACATTCATTTAACACTTATACATATGGTTTAAATATATACACATACATGCACACACTCCACTCCACACTCAAATATATACTCATAAACACACATACATTCACACTCCACACTTATACATTAAGAAATAAACATATATGCACACATATATATCATACATACTCCATACTCATAAGTTTAAACACACACACGTACAAACACACGTACTCCAAACAATGACAAATACACACACAAGTACATATGTGTACTCTAATTTAATTACAAAAGAAAATTCACATTATACTGAAATTATATAGAACTGTGATTGTATTTGTAATTAATCATATAAGGACTGTATATAAAGTGAATTAAGTGGAATACATAACTGAAGGGCTTTAAAACATGGCTGGATGGTTAAAATGCTGGTTGTGTAAACATGAGGACTCAAATTTGGATCTCTAGAACCAGTGTGAATCATGGATGGATATGATTGCCTGTAATTTTGGCCTTGGAAGGTGCAACCAGGAGATCCCTAGAGAAAGCTAGCTAGGAAGACTACTTGTCTGGTTTTAAATGAGAAACCATGGCTCAAGATAGAGCATAGAAGAGTGACTGAGAATGATTCTTGACATTGGGTTTCCACATATACATGTGAACACATGTGTGATCCAACACATGCAGACATGCATGGGCACATTCATGGATACCACACATGCACATGTACATATGAATATAACATAAGCAGATGGAAAATGCATCATTTTAATGAAAAATATATATCCCAGATTTTTTCATTTTATTTTCTTTTACAATTTCATACAAAATTACAGCAAATTTATTTTTCACACTTTATTACCTAATCTTATCTCTCTCTTTTTCCAGTATATCCCATCTATTTCTTCGTCAATCTTCTTCCTATTTTCATGTCTTTTTGCATATGCGACCCACTTACTTTTTTTTTTCTCTTCACCATAGCATTGTCAAGTCAGAGCAGAACTTCCTTGGTCCTATTTTCCATGCAGTAGAAGCCTTGTATAATGGAGGTTAGGAACATGTCCTTGATATTGGGAAGGATAGAATCTAGATGTTTTGCATTGTGCAGACCAAAGCCTGCTTCTTGAGGGCATGTGCCTGAGTGGTTGCTGGAGCATAAATCATATACCAGTGGGTATACCACTGAAGAAAGCATATTCTTCTTCCATCCAGCATTAACCCACAGAAGAGTCTCAGAGAGGACTTGAAATACTTCCCTTTACAAGATGAAATGTTGACAGGCTGAATGTGGTGTAGGTCTTGTGGATGCACTCTAACCTTGAGTGAGTCCATGGATGTAACAGTCTTGTGATATCCATAAGATAATGTCTGACTGCATCCTTGACCCCCTCAGACACTTACAATATAGACACCCCCCCCTTCTTTGATGCCTTGTGGTGGGGGAGATGGTTTATATGTCCTGTTTAGGGCCAGCAGTCATCAGTCACTTCTCATTACTTTGGCTAGTTTTCATTTTTTGTAAAAACATCTTCAATTACAAAAAGAAGCCTCTAACTTGAGTGTTGAGTGATACTGTAATCTATGAGCACAATAACAAATGTATAAAGGCAGTTTAATATAGTGTTGTTATAGCTAAATAAATCGTAACAGGTTTCATTTCTTTGGGCCTATGTCCTCCCCTTTCACAGATATTTGGTCTAGTTTATAGTACCAGGAATGTGATTCTCGCTGAAAATCAAGTCTTAAATCCAATTAGGAAGGTGTTGGCTGCCCCCTGGACATTCATCCCATTGTTTCACTGATGGTCATCTCTTATCTGTGGTGGTTGTCAATGTAGCTAGCAGATTTATGGATGATGAAACTATTGCTTGCTTTTCTCCCCAGAAGATTGTATGTACAGTACCTTCTGTTTATATGAAAGCCATCCTTTGATTGACATGTGCAGTGTCTTTAGCAATAGGAACTTACTATACATTCTTCAGTTCAAACAAGAACACTGCCCAAAGCCTATATAAATATGGGGGGCCACTGAGACCTCTCTGACCAACAACTTATCAGGTGTGATCTTACAGCTAGTATTTGGAATTTTGTTAAATTTCCTCCAACTGGAGCATAGTAGGCTTTTTCCATTATACCCAACTTTCTCTTTATGTCCCCAATGTATGGTATGACTGCTGACACTCTTTTTTGAGAAAAAAAATGCTTTTTAGATATTTGTAATATGGGCAATTCCTGTCTGGTTGTGTCTTACAATCTTAGACTGTTATTTATTCCCTCACCACATTGTGTATTATATCCCTTGTCTCCCTCCCACCTTAAGCATTTTGCTCTATTATTCCCTATTTCTTCATTAGTGTAAATAGAGCTAAAATGAATGTGGATGTGTAAATGTCTTTCTAATTACATCAATAGTTCTTTTGGAATATTCACTTGTGTCATATCGAAGTTCAATTTTTAGCTTTTTGAGGAGTCTCTATACTGATTTCTAGTGTGGCTGTACCAGTTTACACTCCCAACAACAGCGAGTAAGTGTTCCTTTCCCACATCCTCAGAAGCATTCATTGTCAATTCTTATTTGTGTTCTTCATCTTAGACATTCAAACTTGGATAATATATCTCAGAGAAGTTTTAATTTGGATGCTCATGATGGCTTAGGGAATTTGAACACGTTTTGAAGATAATTCTTTGACATTTGAATTTCTTCTCCTGCAAAGTCTCTTTTAATTCCAAAAACGAATTGTGTTGTTTATTTTTGTCATTTATTTTTACTTTTTTCATATTTATAAGCTCTTTATAATTAATTTTCTGTTCTTTATGTACTTGTGAGATTAATTTTCTGTCAAATATATACCAAAATTTTTCTCATTCTTTAGGTTGCCTTTTGCTTAACTAACAGTTATTTTGGAGAAAAGAAGCTTTTAATTTCCTGAGGTTCTAATTGTTGATTTTTGACCTTATTTCCTGTGTCAATGTCAGAGGACATATCACATTCAACCTTTCAATTCAACTGTGATTCCTATTCTTTCTTCTAGAACTTTGTTTCAAATTTAACATTTATTTTTTTCTCTTTTTTTATTTAGTTCTTCCACTCATACAATGTTGATAAGTACCCCATTCCCCTCCCTCCCTCCATCTCTCCCTGGATCCCCTTTCTCCCTTCACCCTTTTCTCCTTCCTTCCCCATTCCCTTTCTCCCAGTGCATCCCCCCATTCCTGGAGCATCCTTTAGTGTACATGTAAAACTCCCCTCTGGGTCCTCTTCTCTGATGAGGTGTAAGGACTCAGTAACATTGCCTAAAGCTCTTTATTGTGTTCACCTTTAGTGTAGGAACACTATTGTGGTTGTTAATCCCTTGCCTCTAAGGATCCTAGTGCCTGTGATCCATGCTAGACTTTGGGGAGGTCAATGATATGTTGGTCATTTCGCAGGTCATGCAAAGTCCTATTATGATTTCTTCGGCCCTAACTTGTGTGGAGTAACTTGGATATTGTTGCACATCCCCATCTTTAGGCGCTTGCAATAATACTGCCCCCTCTTCCGCAAATTTCCCTGAGCTTTAGGATGGGGAGAGATTAGGCTGGCCTGGTTCCAGGTGATTGATGTAGAGTCTCTGATTTTCTGAATTATGGTTTGTTGATTTTTTTTCAGGATTGCTGCTCCTGCACCACCCTTAGCTCCATCCTGATGGGTATTGGATGTCATACCCTGGCCAGAGATAAAAGGTTGTTAAAATGGAGTCTTATTATAAGAGTAGATTCAAAGGTAGATGGAGTAAGAGTATGAGATCACAGTGAGGGGGGGTCAGTCTCCCATTTGCAGGCTGGTTACCTTCTATCTGCCAGATTCTATGCCCTCCTTTTCTGGTGAGATCATACTCCATCAGTTGCAAGTAACCAGGAAGGAAAGTCTGTGAGCTTAACCAGCTGGATCATTACTTACTTGCAGTCCTTGATGATGGACAATTTTTTCTGCTGTAGCATGATACCCTCTCTCCTTGTTGCTGGAGGGGCCATCCTTCCCCTTTCCTTCTGTTTATAGTCTTTGCAATTACTGTAGGTATTACAGAGATTTATCTCTGAGTGTGTCGCTAAGTGGGTTTGGTAGTAGGATGTACCTATTAGGAAGTACATATGGCACTTAGTTTTCTGTGTCTGCAATACTTCATTCAATATAATTGTTTCGAATTTATCCATTTCCTGGCAAATTTCATTAATTCATTGTTTTTGATGGCTGAGCAGTATTCCATTGTATAAATGTACCACATTTTCCTTATCCACTCATCAACTGTTGGACATTTGGGTTGATTCCATGACTTTGCTATTGTAAACAGTGCTGCTATGAACATGGTCGTGCTTGTGCTATGGAGGTGAATTTTTGCGGTATGAGGGATTATTTCCAAAAGTGGAATAGCAGAGTCATATGGCATTTCAATCTTTACCTTTTTTAAGAATCACCAAATGGCTCGCCAGAGTGGTTGTATAAGCCTGCATTCCCACCAGCAATGTAGGAGAGTTCCCTTCTCACCACGTCCTCTCCAACATTTGGTGTTGTTGTATGTGGTGTTGTGTGTATATTGGCCATCCTGACCAGAGTTAGATGATATTTCAGGGAGGTTTTGATTTTCATTTCCCTGTTGGCTAAGGATGCAGAGCATTTTTTAAGATATTTGTTAGACATTTCAAATTCGTCCCTGGTAAAGTTTCTTATGAATTTCAAAGCCCATTTTTTAATTGGGCCATTTATTTCCTTGGTGTTTAGTTTTCTAAGTTTTTTGTGCACTCTGGATAATAGAGCTCTATTAGATATGTAATTAGTAAAGATTTTTTCCCATTCTGTGGATTGCCTTTGTGCTCGAGTTGCAATCTCTTTATCTGAACAGAAGCTCTTCTATTTCATAAGATCCCATATGTTGAGTGTTGGTTGTAGTGACTCTGCTATTGGATTTCTGTTTAGGAACTGTTGGCCTAGTCCAATTAGATTGAGGGAGTTCCCTACCCTTTCAATGAAGGTTTTTATAGTCTCTGGCCTTATATTGAGGTCCATGATGCACTTGGAATTAAGTCTTTTACATGTTGACAAATACGGTTGAGTTTTAATCTTCTCTATCTGGATATCCAGTTTTACCAGCACCATTTGTTGATGATGCTGCTCTTTTTCCATTGGATTTTTTGGGCCCCTTTGTCAATGATTAAATGGGTATAGTTGTGTGGGCTTATATCTGGGTCTTCAGTCATTCTCCATTGATCTATGTGTCTATTTTGGAGCCAGTACTAGGAAGATTTTATAACTATGGATTTGTGGTATAGATTAAGGTTTGTTATGGTGATACATCCAGCAGCATTTTCGTTACTCTGGATTGTTTTTGTTATCCTGGGTCTTTTGTGCCTCCATATGAATTTTGAGATTGTTTGGCCAACTTCTTTAAAGAATTGCTTTGGGATTTTAATTGGTATAGCATTGAATCTGTCTATTGCCTTTGGTAGGATGGTCATTTTTACTGATGTTGATTCTGGCAATCCAGGAACATGGGAGATCTTTCTACCTCCTGGTGTCTTCTGTAATTTCTTTCTTTAGGGTTTCAAAGTTTTCATTGTAAAGGTCTTTTACTTCCTTGGTTAGGTTTATACCAAGGTATTTCATTTTTTTTATGGGCTATAGTAAATGGGATTGTTTCTCTCAGGGCTTTTTCACTTCTTTCATTCTAGGCCTATAGAAATGCCACCGATTTTTGTATGTTTATTTTGTATCTTCCTACCCTGCTAAACTCCTGTATTAGTTCCAGGAACTTCCTGGTGGAGTTTTTAGGATCAATCAGGTATAAGATCATATCATCTGAAATAGAGATAACTTGATTTCTTCCTTGTGGATTTAAATCTCTTTTATCTCCCTTTCTTGTCTTATGGCTTCAGCTAAGACTTCAAGTACAATATTGAATAGAAGTGGTGAGAGTTGACAGCCTTGTCTAAGTTCCTGATCAAAGCAGGAATGCTTCACGTTTTTTTCCCCATTGAGTGTAATCCTTGCTGTTGACTTGTTGTATACAGCTTTTATTATATTGAAAGGTTCATTCCATTTCAACTGTCTGTAGGGTTTTGATCATAAAATGTTGTTGGATCTTGTCAAAAGCCTTTTCTGCATCTTTTGAGGGTATCATGTGGTCTTGCATTTTGGACTAGTTAATATGGTGAATTATGTTTATTGATTTGCATATGTGCATATGTTGAACCACACTTGTGTGCCTTGGATAAAGCCTACTTGATCGATGTGAATGATCTTTTTGATATGATTTTGAACCCGAATTGCTAAGACTTTTTTGAGAATATTTGTATCTGTGTTCATCAAAGAGATTAGGCTTATAGTTTGCTTTTTTGAGTGTATCTTTATTAGGTTTTGCTATTTGATGGAAAATTTTAAGGAGTATTGGTGTTATTAGCTTATTAAATGTCAGGTAGAAATGTTCCAGGACATTTTTTGGTGGGAAGATTCACAATTATGTCATTGATTTCCTCATATGTTATAGAACTATTTAAATAATTCAAAACTTCCTGATTTAATTTAGGTAAGTTGTGCTTACTTAGGAATTCATCCATTTCTTTTGCGTTGTCGAAATCCACAGAGTATAAATTTTTAAATATGACATTATAATACTCTGAATTTCTTGGGTATCAGTAATGATAACTCCATTTTCATTTCTAATTTTGTTAATTTGTGTTTTCTCTCTCTTGCTTTTGGTTAATTTAGCTAGGGGTGTATCAATCTTATTAATTTTTCAAAAAACCAGCTTTTTGACTGGTTGATTATTTGTATTATTTTCCTTATCTCAATTTCGAATATTTCTGCCCTGATTTTGTTAATCTCTTGTCTTCTACTGCTTTTGGGATCAGATTGTTCTTGTGTCACTAAAGCTTTATTCTGCATTGTTAAGTTATTTATTTGTGATGTTTTCATTTTTTTGATATAGGCATTAAGAGCTATAAACTTACCTTTTAGGACATTTTTCATTGTGTCCCAAAGATTCTGTTAAGTTATATTTTCTTAATCGTTCGCTTTCAGGAAATCTTGAATTTCTTTTGTAATTTCTTCCTGAATCCAATTCTCCTTCATAGTGTTAAGTTTCCAGGTGTTAGTATATTTTCCGTTGTTTTTTGTGTTTTGGATGTCAAGCTTTAGACTGTGGTGGTCTGATATGGTACGGGCTAGAGTTTCACCTTTCCTGTATATGGGAAGGTTCGTTTTGTGGCCCAAAATGTCATCTATTTTGGAGAAAGTTCCGTGTGCTGCTGAGAAAAATGTGTATTCTTTCGTGCGTGGGTAAGGTCCATTTCATTAAGGTTTGATTAAGTTCTGAAGTGTCTCTGTTAAGTTTTTGACCTGTTGATCTATCCCATGTTGAGAAGGCAGTGTTGAAATCCCCAAGAATTATCATTTTGGGGTTGATTTCTCGCTTTAGATGCTGTAGGTTTTGTTTAATGAATGTGGAGGGGGCTGTATTAGGTGCATATATGCTCAGTATTGTGAAGTCTTCCTGGTGAATTGTACCTGTGACTAAAATGTAGTAATCCATCTGTGTCTCTTAAGATTTTTTTTGGTTTGAAGTCCACTTTGTCCGATACTATAATAGCTACCCTTGCCTGTTTCCTGGTTCCATTAGGTTGCAGAATTTTTGACCAGCCTTTCAGTTTTTGGATGTGCCTGTCTTTTGTGGTGAGATGAGTTTCTTTAAGGCAGCAGATTGATGGGTTGTTATTTTTAATCCAGGTTTGTAATCTGTGTCTCTTGATTGGTGAGTTAATACCATTGACATTTAATGTCATAATGTAGAAATTATTTTTAATTCTGGACATTTTTTTATGTTTAGTGGCTTTTGTAAGCATATTATTTCACTTTTAGGCCTTAGTGGTATTATACTTCCCTTCTGTCCTCCTGGATATGCTTGTTTTGTTCTTCAAACTTGAGTATCATTTCTAGTTTTTTTTTAAAGCCTGGTTTGGTAGACATGTATGCCTTGAGGTTGTGCTGGAAAACTTTTCTTTCTCCCTCAACCATGATGGATAGTTTTGCCAAGTATATTAGCCTCATTTAATACTTGAAGTACATCTCTCCAAGCTCTTCTTGCTTTTACTGTTTCCATTGAGAAGTTATTTGTTATTTCAATAGGTTTACCTTTAAAAGTAACTTGTTTTTTTCCCTTGAAGCTCTCAGCATCTTTTTATTGTCTTGAATGTGGAGTATTTTGGCTATTATTTGCCATGGCGAGTTTCTATATTGGTTATATCTGTTTGGGGTGCAGAATGTCTCTTGTATTTGGATGCGCCTCTCATTCTTTAGATGAGGGAAGTTTTCATTTATGATAATTTGCAAAATTTCCTCAGGTGTGGTATTTTGGGATTCATGCTCTGGTATTCCATGAATGCGCATGTTAGGCTCTTCAGGGTGTCCCATAACTCTTGAATATTTTTGGCTTTAACAACCTCTTCCATTGAGTTGGTTAATTCTCCCACTTTGTCTTCAAGATCTGAAATTCTATTTTTTGCTTCATTAGTTCTGCTGATAAGACTCTCCGTTGAGTTCTGGGTTGAAGATAACTTGTCTTTTAGTTCAATTTTAAACTCTGCCTGAGACTGTTTTAACTGCTCTATGCCTATTTTTGTTTCTTGAACTGTTTTTCTCAACTCCTCCAAGTGTCTGTTGTGTTCCTGTTCAAAGTGGCTAGTGCCACTTAACTTTTCCTGGATTTCCTCTTTAATAGTATTGATCATGATAATGATCATGCTTTGAAAGTCATTCTTTTGGGCCTGGCTTTCTTGGCTATTTTCTGTGAATTTGTTCTGATTGGAATCTATCATTATGAGGTTAATTCTTTCAATGGGAGATTTGTCTTCTTGGGTTTTATTTTTCATGGATCTGTGCTTTGACTTGGGTATTGTTGTTTTGTCTCTTAAGACCTTTCTGTTTCTGTGTGTTTTTGACTGAACTGATTTATTTGGTATTACCACTCTGGGGCAGTTATTACTAGTGTTTGCCTTGGAATTGTGTATATTGGTTTGTTGTTATTGTTATTTCCTAGGTGAGGGTATTAGACTGTTAGTATAACAATTGAGTCAGGTTTAGTACACAGAGGGTGACTATTAGTATGGTTGTGCACTTTTACGATTTAGTACCTTGGTGTATGTGAGGGTGTGTGGTATAATCCCTGAAGTTGTATATGTTTTGGGGGTAACTATATGGAAAAGTTAATCTACAGTTATTAATATTTGAAAGGAGCAGGATGGTAAAAAGAAGGGGTTTACTTTTTTGTGTGGATGTGAAACATTTCTCATGTTATAGGATGATTTTAGAGGACTCAGATGTCTGACCTTTGTCCTCTAGAGCTTTGCTTGAGTTTCCTTTGGACTCTGTTGAATTCTGAGTAGCAGTGTGTTCTCCCTGGATGGTGAACGAGGGTCCCAGGCTGGCCGCAGGTGCAGAGGGGCTGATGGTAATGGAGAGGCTTCCCCTGGACCTGGGGCGTGGTGCACCCACCCAAGCAGTCTGGGTGTTGCTCAGTCTGGTTGGTGGGAGGAGCTAGGATGAAAGCATGATCTGAGGGCTGATGCAACTCACCTGGGAAGGAGGACCGCGAGTATGGGTCCTGTCCCAGGAAGGTGGGAGGGACACAGAGCTCAAATTTAACATTTATGACTTTGCGATATTTGGAATTACTTTTTTATAAGGTGAACAGCGAAAGTCAATTTTATTCTTCTATATGTAGATATTCCATTTTCCCAGCACCATTTGTAGAAAATGTTGATTTCTTTCCAATGTATATATTTGGATACTTGTCAAAAATCAAGTGGCTGTAATTACTGATACATCCCTTTGTGAGCTTATATCCAGTTCCTCTGTCATAATTCATTGATCAATGTATTTTTTTCTGTGCACATACTATGCTGCTTTTATAATTGTAGTTTGGCGTAATAGCTTGGGATCTGGCATGGTGATATACCCAGCAGTATTTGTACTGCTTATTGTTGTTGTGACCATCAGGGACTTTTTGTGTTTCTATATCACTTTTCAGGTTGTCTTTTCCAATTTCTGTGAAGAACTGCATTAGTATTTTATTGGGATTTCTTTGAGTTTGTACATGACTTTCAGTACAGTGGTCATTTTGACAATATTCCTACCAATCCATGACCATGGGATTTGTTTCTATCTTTTAATATCCAATTTAATTTCTTCTTCAGTGTTTTGGAATTTTTATTTCACAGATCATTCATTTTCTTGGCTAAGTTTATTCTAAGTTTTATTTTTGAGGCAATAGTAAATTAGGAGGATTCTTTCATTTCTTTCTCAACTTGCTTGTCCCAGGTATATAGGAAGGTTGCTTAGTTTTATTTGTTGATTTTGTAGCCTACTACTTTACTGAATGTGCTTGTTATGGTTGCATTTCGATGTCAACTTGACAGTTGCAGACTGTTTGGGGGAAGCTGTGGAAGGTTAATGGTTGGAATGGCCCCTGAACAAGCCTGTAGATACTTGACTGATTACTGTGGAGAACCCAGCCCATAGTGGGTGGTATTTTCCAGTGGTGGACCAGATAATAGGAGGTGCAAGAAGAAGGGACTTGCTCTTCCCTGATCCAGTGTCGACTTTATGTGGAGTCCACTCTGCGTGCATGTTGTTTGCCTTGGAGCATCATGGCCTTCTTTGATGCTGCTGCCGCCGCCTCTATCCTTGGCTGACTTGGAGCTTCCCCTTTTCCACCTCGTTGTTGCTGTTCCCGCTGCCTTTGGAAACTGGTCTCTCGGCCTTGCTGCTGTTTGCTATTCATCGCCGACTTCAGAGCCCAGCTGTTCTACACCAACGTTGGAACCCAGCATCTTGACCCTCCAGAGGAGCAAAGGCTTGAGACTTTCTTGGGATCTTTGGGCTTTGTGGAACATTCCAGTCAGGAAGGAGGCTGCTGTGGGCGGCTACCTTGAAGGACACTATTTTTACTGTGTTTTTTTCCCCAATAAACTTGTTTATATATATGTACATATATTACATCCTATAGATTTTGTTTCTTCAGAGAACCCTGAATAATACAGTGCTTTTCAGTTTAATCATTTTGTCACTGGAGCCTTTGGGATGTCGCTACTCCTTCCTTTTTTATTTGTTTCCCTTTTCTTTCCTTTCAAATTCCAGAAGTATAAGACAATGCTATCTGTTCACTAGAACTTTAAAAGGAACTGTGGTACCCTCTTACCCTGGCTGAAGGCCAAGGAAGAGACCATCATGCCAGAAAGTCTAGACACCAAGACTATCTATTGGAGATGGTATTTGCAATCCAAACTGGGAGAATCCATGTCGGTAGCAAAGGGGGCCGTGTCTTCCCTTTCCCAAACAGCACTCTTATGGGAAATCACAGAGATGGACCATCTGAGTGCACCCCCACTAATTATCACTTCCGCCCTTGGCAATATGGGCCCCGACAGAATGGACCTGGGTTTGGAGAATGCATGCTTCACAGATGGGTTATCAACAACTGATGGCAATATACTTCTGGAATTCCTCAAAGGAAGACATAAGCAACCTTACTATTAAAGGAATGGATGGAGGCGGTTATAATAAGAATTACTCTTTTAATAATTATATTGCTAAGTGTTTCCTTCAGCACATCTCTCAGCAGTGCTCCATCAACATGACCACACTACAGGGACTTAGAACAATAACAACTATGTGGGCTCAGCCCTATGGCTATCCGGTGAAGCATTATAGATTAGCTAGATTTGGAAATACTGGGAGAATGTTTCTGTTAAATGCCTTTACCCTCACGCAATGGGTTAGGTTCTTGAAAAAATGTCCTTCCTGAAGGTAACTGCTGACTAGGAAATTATATGTCTATTTGTAGGTACAACATTCTTTGTCCCAAAATGTTCTGTATAAGAGCTGTCACAAAAGTTTCAGTAAACAGGTTCAGATTCACTCAGCCTGGAGAGTTGTGTGTGTTTGTTCTCCATCTCAGATTCCTCCTCACCCTAGTCTGGGGGAGCAATGGTCTTGAGGCTGTGGCTCTGGTCTGCAGCACACAGGAGCATGTTCTGCAATTATGGGAATTCTAGGAGTAGTCTAATGTGCCTGAAGCAAGTCCAGGCACATCAGACCAGAATTTAGAGTTAGCAAGCTATGAAACTGAAAATGAGTGCTAGAGACTTTACTTCAAAGGAAGAGGAACTGCCATTGTACATGTATCATGATGAGAGAAATTCAAAACAATTCCATTTTTTATAGTTAGATACCTTGCGTCAGCTTGGCAACTGAAGGCTTTGAGCTCTGGGCACAGTTGTGAGAAATTACTATCAAGTCCTGAGCAAGCCTATAGGAGACTGTATAATTTATGGAAAGGTTCAGCCCATGGTGGATGGAACTAGTCCCTGAGTAGGTAAGTAAGATAGAGGGAGGTAGGTAAGGAAGGTGATATCCTTCTATATACTTGGCCAGACATGCTTGTCTGGCAAGTAATTATGTGGATATAGTATTAACAGTTTCCTTGGCCCTTAGTTTTCGTGTGGACTCTCCTGCCAAACTATACATGGAACTGTATCAATACTATTGTAAGAGAAAATAAAATCACTTGTTTCCATATAACATGTTTGGTTATGAATATATCAACAACATGCTGAGTAAATCCAACAATCTTAATCAACCATCTGATTCCTCAAAGAACCAGGGAAAACACTTGAAAGGAAGGAATGGTGATTTTATAAGCTCTCCATCCACAGAAAACTACATTGGGAATGGATGCAAGAGAACAAAAGAGTGTCTGATATTTATTGTGACAGATTGGATTATATTATGGTACAGTGTAGAACACTGGTGGTCTCAGATCAGCAGACAGTAGCATTTGCTATGGTTCTTTCATTGCATCAGCTGGCAAATAATTGAAAGTGCCCCAATATTTTAGACTAAAATTTAAGTAAATGAATTTGATGCTAGTTGAGATGTATTTTTTCTTAGCAACTGAATGAGTTGTAAAGCACTAAAATATGTTCATGGCACATACCAATGAGGTGCCATGTCTGTCACTATTCAGTGAGACAGCTTAAGTCGCCATAATGTGCATTCTGTTCTATTGTCAAAGTTTATATTGAAAATGACAAACTCTATACTTGATCAATAAAAGATATAAATCTCAGATTTAGGAATAAGACATGGATTTTTGGGTCAGGCAATGGTCTGGTAAATTGTAGAATCAAGCTGGACTTTCAGTTCTCTGGACCATGGAATACTATGGATGCTTAATGCAACAGAGGACACTGTGGGACCGTGAGATAGTGCCTTTACAGTGCTCAGCAAGGACCATTTACAGGAAGAGAACCTGACCTTAGGGTTGGAGGCTGTGCTTTGTACTGGAATCTCAGTCTTTATGTCTTCCCCTACTGAGAGAGTCCAGGGAGAAGGGGCCTTGGAATTATCTCAGGAGATGATTCCTACCAAGACATTCCCAATGACAAAAGGAAAACCCATTTTCCTCAGGCTGCAGTGTGGGCACAGCTATAGCACAAGTTTCAGGGAAGTCTTTGAAAGTCAAGATAAAGACACATATTCAGAGATAGTTACTTCTCTACAAAGGTGGGAAAGAAAACAAGGTCTAGGTTAGGTTAGACTCAATGTGGCTATGTTCACAATAGCTTGGATTTCTGTTCATTAGGGAAATCTGAGGGGCACTACTCAGTCTTTCTGCCCACTATTATGATTATGCCCCCAGAATAAGGGCTGTGTCCTGGTCTCCTATGTTCTTCTTCCTGAACCTTCTCTGAAGTCAAATCTAAAGGTAGGTGAATTTTTCAGTTATAAATGCCTTTTCCTCTGCAAATCTTACTGCCACTGAGATACTCCCTCTACTATGTGTTGCATGCAGGGGAATTAAAGCTCTTTGGAAATCTTTGAAACTCGGAGTCTATTGCTTGGGATAACACAGTGAGCTCTTCACACATGGGCTATATCATTCTCTTCCTATGCCAGTTTGCTTTTGTACCAGTGAAATAAGACTTTCAAAATCCCACTATATCCTTAGTGTTAGAAACATTCAGCTTCTCTTACATTGTGTCCATAGACTGAATGAGAAAAAGAATAAATGGAGGTACATCTAATGTCACCTGCCATTGGTTATTTTAACCCAGTATCACTTTTCTAGAAGAAAACTAATCCGTGGATCTTTACACTGTGTGCTGAGTCACATATTTCTACATTTTTTTGTAGCATGGCAGCAGTGTGAGTAATCTATCACTAACCTTCCTGAAGTCCCTCAATCCTTTATCACCTGTAAAACTCATCGCCTTCAACCTAGTTTGTAGTTTATATCTTGATCTTTTCCAACATAGGTTCTGTTTTTCTATGTGTTACCTTTGAACACAGTTCCATTTCCTTAGTTTCTCTGCTTTCACCTTGTATCAACCACTCAATAGTGTCTCTTGTCAGGTTCTTCTGCCAGAGTTGAGTCTCTAATATCATAGGAGACAATGACAAATTGTGATTAAGTACCCTGTTAATGAATGGACAATTTGACTTGAAAGCTCCTTGTATCATCCCTACTTATGTCTGGTTTTTGCACTCTCCCTTGACATCTGCAGCCTGTATGCTAGTATCTGTTTGCTTTTTTAGACGTTGCTAACTAGTGGATTAAGCAAATTGATTGTCTACAGTGACCTCTGTGAATGTCTGCTTTTTTTCATTGAACATCTGTTTATACTCAACCTTCTGAACAAGTGTATTATCCTCTGAGTTGTCCACCAGCACAGATTCATTTGTGTCTGTTCCAGACACTTGTTTCTCACCTCCTTTTGGTTCTCAAGCTCTCCTAAGATTGATTCCATGTGTGCTGTGTGCTGTGCCTTCCTGACAACCTCCTATGCAGAAAGTTTCAACAATTGTTCCAGAAGAATAACCCTTGTTTCTTATGGAATTTTATTTTACATGCCTGAAATTTAAGGGTAAAGAAACAGAAGTGTTATATATTAAAAAATTAAGAGCATTGACAGCTCTTCTGGGACCAGAAAGGAGTGTGCTGAGACTCTCTTGGAGGTTTTGCCAGCAGGCTCCCACTGGTGGTAACTTTGAATGACATGGGGCAATATGAATGTCATTGAGTCCTTCAGTTTCTGTGAAGAAAAGTACTTGCCTTTGTTGGTCTAGTTCTCTGCATGTAAGCCTGCATCCCACCTGCCTTTTCCTCAATAGCACAAATTAGCACATGAGGCCAGGCTCACTGTTAAAATAACCTCATCCTGCTAGTGTACAGCTAGGTGCAGGAATGGGTGAGAACTCATTTGCATAAGAAGCCCTTCTTCTGTGAGGCCACTAAGGGCTGAGATAAAAGAGATTTGAGAGTCAGCCCAGCCCAAGAAGTGTGATCTGAGAAGGGCTGTGCTAACCATGGCTTGGACTGCTCTCTTCCTGCTGCTTCTCTCTTACTGCTCAGGTAAGAACAAGTCTCAGAGTACTGTGGAGGAAATTCTGTGGTCTGAGAGCCAAGAAGCTGAACACTGGCTCTGTCATTTATTATAGTTTCTCTGTTTACAGAATCCTTCTCGCAGTCTGTGGTGACTCAGCCTCCCTCCCACTCTGCATCTCCTAGATCAACAGTCAAGCTCACCTGCACCCTGAGCAGTAGCATCATTGTTGGTAGTAAAAACATATTTTGGTACCAGCAGAAGCCAGAGAGCCCTCCTCAGCTTTACCTTTACTACTACTCAAACTCAGATAAGAAGCTGGGACCTGGGGTCTCCAACAGAGTATCTGGATCCAAGGATGCCTCAAAAAATGCAGCAAATTTGCACATCTCTGGGTTGCAGGCCGAGGATGAGGCTGATTATTACTGCTCCATTTGGTACAATGATAATACTCACAGTGGCACAGGCAGATGGGGAAGTAGGAAAAAAACTGTACATATTATGGCCTCAGTTCTTTTCTTGTTAATATTGTACTGACTGTATGTTAATAGTGAAAGAAGTAATGAAAATTACCAGCAGAAATATACTCTTTCATATTTTTACCAAATAATAAAAACCAAAGTATTACACAAGCAGAAACTGACCAATAATGCCCCTGAAATCCTACATTATAACACCTATTCCCCTATGAAAGGAATAGGCACTATTTGTATGTAGACCAGAAGTTGTTTGTCTCACAAAAGAAACCTGCTGTGAAAGATTCTTTTCAGTATGCATCATCATCATCATCATCATCAGCAGCAGCAGCAGAAGCAGCAGCATCAATGAGGATGTCCTTACAATAGTATCTTTGATGTTCCAAAGATCTAGCACTAAGGAAACCTTTTTATCGCCCAACAGTGCCATAGCAGAAACAACAAGTCTGACAAAGGTAAAGTAAAAATTAAAAATTTTCATATTCAGGATATGGAAGAAAAACAACATAAAACTAAAGCTAGCATGGAGCTATAAACCCAATTTCATTCAAAAACTGTAGACTGATTTCTGGATGCAAAGAGTTCATTCATCCATTGTGTGCCTTCTTCAATGGATGTTTTACATATCTATATTATGTCTGTCATTCACAAATTTTAAGGCTTTATAAATTTCTTACAGTTGTCAAAAAGTATGCTTAATATTATTTAGTAGCATGAGTGCTAATTAAATTATTTCTCCCACATTTTTTTTTTCTCATCATACAAGTTCAATAGGTTCCCCCATCCTTTCCCTCCCCCTCTCCAACCCAGTTGTCCCCCCATGCACTCTCCCCCTTCCCCTCTTCCTTTCACTCCCTTCCTCTCTCCCCTTCTCCAAGTACCTCCCCCTTCCTACCTCCCATTCCCTGGATGGAGCATCCTTTTGTGTGAATGCCAAACCTTCCTCTGAGTCTTCCACCCTAGCAAGGGTTCAGGACTCAGTGTCAAAGCCCAAAGACCCTTTCTGGGCTCCCAGTTAGTATGGGAACTCTATTATGACTGTTTAACTCATAGCCTCTAAGGATCCCAATGCCTGGAGCCTTCTCTTGTGATCCATGGTAGACTTGGGGGGGGTCTTTGATATGTCATCCATTGTGCACGTCAGGCAAAGTCCAATCCTGGCTGCTTCAGCCCTAACTTGTGTGGAGTATCTTGCATGTTGATGATCCTCCCCATCTTCGGCTCTTACAATCTCACCCCCTCCCGCCTTCTTCTGTAAGGTTCCCTCAGCTTTAGGATGGAGAGAGATTTGGCTAGTCTGGTTCCAAATGAATAATGCAGGGTTTTTGGTGTTCTGAATTGTGGTTTGTTGCTCATTTCAGTTTTGCTTTTCCTGTACAGCCCTTGGCTGCATCCTGATTCTATCAAAGGTCACCTCCTAATCAAAGATAAAAGACTGTTTAAATTTAGATTTTAGCATGAGAGGAAACATAAAGATAGATGGAAGAATAGGAGTGGGACAAAACTGTGGGTGTGTAGGAGTCAGTGTCTCATTTCCGGATGGTTATTTTCTATCTGCCAGTCCCTGTATCCTCCCTGATTGGTGAGATCAAACTTGTTCAGTCCCAAGTGACCAGGAAGGGAAATGAGAGTAAACTGCATCGGATGTCTTGCTACTTACATTCAATACTTGACCATGGCCTATTTTCTCTACATAAGTATGATGCCCTATCTCCTTTTTTTGAGGTTCTTCTTCTCCTTTCCTCCTTTTTATAATCCTTTGGGATTACAGTGGGTATTACAGAGATTTAACTTTCAATATGTCATTAACTGGGTTTGGAACTAGGATCCACTTATTAGGGGGTGCATATGGTGGCTACCTTTCTGTGCCTGGGATACTTCACTCAATTATTTTTCTAATTCCATCCATTTCCTGGAAATTTTCATTAATTCATCTTCTTGATGACTGAATAGTATTTCATTGTATGAAGGTGTCACATTTTCATTATCCATTCCTCAACTCTTGGGCATTTGTTTTGATTCCATGACTTAGCTATATTGTAAGAAATGTTGTAATGCTTTTGTCACTATAGTGAGTTTCTGGTTTATGGAGGATTATTCCCAGTAGTAGTAGAGCACGGTCATATGGCATTTCAATCTTTAATATTTTTAGAAATTGCCATACTAATCGCCAGAGTGGTTGTATGAGCCTGCATTCCCACCGGCAATGTATGAGAGTTCCCTTCTCTCTAAATCCAGTCCAGCATTTGATGTCGTTTGTATTGTGGATTTTTGCCATTCTGACTTGGTTAAGATGATATTTCAGGGTAGTTTTGATTTGGATCTCCCTGGTGGCTTAGGATGTGGAGCATTTTTTTAAAGGTATTTGTTAGACATTTTGATTTCATCCCTGGAAAAGTTTCTTTTGAGTTCTGGGGACCATTTTTTAATTGGGCCATTTATCTCCTGGGTGTTTAGTTTTTTTTAAGTTCTTTGTGCACGCTGGATAATAGTGCTGTATCAGATATGTGGCTAGTGAAGATTTTCTCCCATTCGATGGGTTGCCTTTTTGCTCAGTTTAGAATCTCTTTATCTGAACAGTTGCTCTTTAATTTCATAAGATCCAATTTGTTGAGTGTTGGTTCTACTGTCTGTGCTGTTGGATTTCTGTTTAGGAAATGTTGGCCTAGCCCAATCAGCTCAAGGGAGTTCCCTACCCTCTCAATTAGGGTTTTTATAGTTTCTGGCCTAATGTTAAGGTCTTTGATCCATTTGGAATTAATTTTTGTGCATGATGACAATCATGGGTCCAGTTTTAATCTTCCGCGTGTGGATATCCAGTTTTGCCAGTGCCATTTTTTTGAAGATGCTGTTCTATTGAATTTTTGGGTCCCTTTTTCAAAGATCAAATGGCTGTAATTGTGTGGGCTTATATCTGGGTCTTTAACCCTTCTCCATTGATCCATGTGTCTATTTTTGAGATAGTACCAGGCTGTTTCTATAACTGTGGCTTTGTAGTGTAGATTAAGTTTTGGTATAGTGATACCTCCAGCAGTGTTCTTGTTACTCAAGACTGTTTTTTGCTATCCTGGGTCTTTTTTGCTTCCATATGAATTTTGAGATTGTTTGGTTAATTTTTTTGAAGAATTGTGTGGGGATTTTGATTGGTATAGCATTGAATCTGTATATTGCTTTTGGTAGAATGGTCATTTTAATGATGTTGGTTATGCTGATCCAGGAGGATGGGAGATCTTTCCAACTTCTGGTTTCTTCTTTCATTTCTTTCTTTTGAGTTTTAAAGTTTTTATGATAAAGATATCTCACTTCATTGGCTAGAATTATACCAAGGTATTTTATTACTTTAGAAGATAAAATAAATGGCATTGTTTCTCTTGGGACTTTTTCATTTTTTCATCCTTGGTGTGTAGGAAGGCCACTGATTTATGGATGTGTATTTTGTAACCTGTCACTCTCCTGAACTTCTGTATTAGTTCCAGGTGTTTCCTAGTGGATTTTGTAGGATCACTCCGATATACAATCATGTCATCTGCAAATAAAGATATCTTGACTTCTTCCTTTCCAATTTGAATCCTTTTTATCTCCTTCTTTTGTCTTATGGCTCTAGCTAAAACTTCAAATGCAATAATGAATAAAAATGGTGAGAGTGGACAGCCTTGTCTAGTTCATAACTGAAGTGGGATTTTTTTGCAGTTTTTCCCCATTTAGTATAATCCTTGCTGTTGGTTTGTTTTATACATCTTTTGTTATGTTGACTTAAGTTCCTTACATTCCATCTGTCTCTAGGATTTTGATGTTAAAAGGATGTTGGATCATGTCAAAAGCTTTTTTGCATTTATTCAGAGTATCATGTGTTCTTAGATTGTGGATTACATATGTTGAACCAACCTTGTGTGCCTGGGATAAAACCTACTTGATCACAGTGAATGATCTGTTTGATATGTTTTTGAATCTGATTTGCTGATATTTTGTTGAGAATATTTGCATCTGTGTTCATCAAAGAGATTGGCCTAGAGTTTTCTTTTTTAAGTGTAACTTTATTAGTTTTTTGGATTAGTATGATATTAGCTTCATAGAAACAATTTGGAAGTGTTCCTTCCTTTACTATTTTATGGAATCTTTTAACACGTAGTGGTGTTAGTTGTTCTTTAAATGTCTGATAGAATTCCTTGCTGAACCAAGCTGGTCTAGGACATTATTTTGGTGGGATGACTTGAGATTATTTCATCAATTTCCTCATTTGTTATAGGACTATTGAAACATTCAAAACCTTCTGATTCAATTTAGGAAAGTTGTGTTTACTAGAAATTCATTCATTTCTTTTGCATTATCAAATGTTATGGAGTATAAGTTTTTGAAATATGACCTTATAATTCTCTGAATTTCTTGGTATCAGTTATGAGAACTCCATTTTCATTTCTAATTTTGTTAATTTGGGTTTTCTCTCTGTTGGTTTTGATTAATTTAGCTAGTGATGCATGAATCTTATTCATTTTTTCAAAGAACCAGCTTTTTGTATGCTTGAATCTTTGTATAATTTTCCTTATCTTTATTTTGGACATTTCTTCCCTGATGTTGCTAATCTCCTCTCTTCTACTGCTTTAGTGTCTCTAAAGAATCAACACAATGAATTTATGAATAATGAATATATTGAGTTGGCTTACATATATGGCCAAGGCAATCCAAAAATGGCTGCTAGTAGCTGCTCAGTTCAGTAGTCAAGTGGGTGATGGCTGAAAGATGGAGGATTCCTAGAGGATCTTTAGTCTCGTTGAAGACTTGGAGGGTTAGAAGGCTAGACCGTCTAAGAAATGAAGAAACCAGGTGGCTAGAAGGAAGAGCAATTCCTAGCACAGCTATAAAAGTGACTCTTTCCTTTTATATGGTTCATTACTGGGAGGTTCCTATGAGATCTGTGAATGTTCTGATGGGATCTAGGGTGGGTATCAATCCTTCAGGTGGTCTCAGTTCATCTTTCCAGGTGTTGTCTCACCTGATCTTTGTTAATACCAGGTGTGTCAAGTTGACACTCAGGGTTAACTATCACAATTGCTAAGTTATTTATTTGTGACATTTATGTTTTTTGATATAGGCATTAAGAGCTACAAACTTACCATTTAGGACAGCTTTCATTGTGTCCCAGGGATTTGGTTGTTGTATTTTCAATTCAATTTCAATCCTTCATTTCTAGGAAATCTTGATTTTCTTTTTTGATTTCTTTCTGAACCCATTTCTCATTCAGCAACATAGTATTTAATTTCCAACTATTTGTATATTTTCTTCTATCTGTTGTGTTGTGGATGTCAAGCTTTAGACTATGGTGGTCTAAAAGGGTACCAGGTATAATTTCAACTTTCCTGTATATGTGGAGATTCATTCTGTGGCCCAATATGTGGTCAAGTTTGGAGAAAGTTCCAGCTAATAAGACTGTGTATTCCTTGGTGTTTGGATCAAAAGAGATCTTTTAGGTCTATTTTAGTAAGAGATTGATTTAGATACAATGTGTCTCTGTTGAGCTTTGGTCTGTTGATTTATCCCAAGTTGAGAGTGGGATATTGAAATTCCCAACTATTATCATTTTGGGATTGATTTCTTGTTTTAGATGTTTTAGCATTTGCTTAATGAATGTGGAGGAGCCCATATTAGGTGTGTATATGTTCAGTATTGTGAAGTCTTCCTGTTGAATTGTTTCTGTGTTTAAAATGTAGTATCCTTCTATCTCTCTTATGATTTCCTTTGGTTTGAAGTCCACTTTGTCAGATACCATAATTGCTATCCTTACTTGTTTTCTTGTTTAATTAGCTTCAAGAATTTTTGACCTGCCTTTTACTTCCAGAATGTGCCTATCTTTTGTGATGAGATGTGTTTTCTGAAGGCAGCACATGGACAGGTTGATTTGTAATCCATGTTTGCAACCTATGTTACAACCTATGTCTTTTGATTGGTGAGTGAATTCCATTGACTTTTTTGTGTTTAGTAGCTTTTATAAATATATTATTAAGTTTGAAGATTGTGGTGGTTTTATATTTCCCTTCTGTCCTCCTGGATATGCTTGTTCTTTTCTTTAAGCTTGAGTATTTTTTCTGGTATTTTTTTGGAGGCCTGGTTTAGTGGTCATGTAAACCTTCAATTTGTCTTTATGGTATAAAATTTTTCTTTTACCTTCAATCATGACTGACAGTTTTGCCGGGTATATCAGCCTGGGTTGACATTTTTGCTCATTCATTATTTCAAGCACATCTCTCCAAGCTCTTCTGGCTTTTATTATTTTCATTGAAAAATCATTTGCTATTTTAACAGGCTTACCTTTAATAGTGACTTGTTTTTTTCTCTTGAAGCTCTATTTGCCCTGGCCAGTTTCAATTTTGGTCATATCTGTTTGGGGTGTGGAATGCCTCTTGTATTTGGATGGACCTCTCTTTAGATGTGGAAAGTTTTCCTTTATTTTAATTTGAATAATTTCGTCAGTCATGGTATTTTGGGATTTTTGTTCTTGTAGTTCATGAATGCACACATTGGGCTTCTTCCAGGTATCCCATTACTCTTGAATATTCCTTTCATGTATCTTTTTGGCTTTAACAACCTCTTCAGTTGAACTGGTTTGTTCTTCCACTTTGTGTTCAAGATGTGATATTCTATTTTGTGCTTTGTTAGTTCTGCTGATAAGACTCTTTGTTGAGTTCTGTGTTGAAGATAGCTTGTCTTTTAGTTCCAATTTAAACTCTGCTTGAGATTGTTTTAGCTGCACGATGCCTATTTTTGAGTATTTTTGCTTTCTTGGGTATTTTCTGTGAGTTTGTTCTGCTTGAATTCTATCTTTACTGTGTTATTTCTTTTTGTAGGATATTTATAGTCTTGGTTTTGGTTTCTCATGGATTTGTGCTGTGACCTGGGCATTTTTGATTTATCTCTTATGTCTGTTTTTTTTTTTTTTTGTTTGTTTGTTTTTGTGTGTTTTTGGGTAAGTTGAATTAGGCAGTATTACTACATTTGAACAATTATTGCTAGTGTCTGCATTGGAGTTGGATATGTCTGTCTGGTGTTGGTGCTATTTTCTAGATGAGGCAATTTGACTCTTAGTACATCTAAGGTGGGTTTAATCTAAGGGATTAAAGATTAGTACAGTAATGCAGTTTAAAAAAATTTTTTATTATTATTATTTATTCAACTGTGTGTATGTGCGCGCGCGTGTCTCTGTGTGTGTGTATGTGTGTGTAGAACCACGGACGAATTCGCGAACCACCATGGACGCCTCCACCTCCTTCTGCCCCGGGATTCACAGGCTCCGCCCTACCAGGACCAGAAGCGCAGGCCGCCCCCGCTTCCGTCTGGCGTCTATACGTGGGATCTGGGATCCGAACTCAGGACCTTCCGCCTGCAAGGCAGAGGCTTAACCCCTGAGCCACCTCTCCAGCCCCAGTAATGCAGTTTTTTAGACTTATTTCCTTGGTGATATGTGAAGGTGAATGAGATAGTCCCTGAAGTTGTATGGGTTTTTGGGTGGGCTATATCAAAAAGTTAAACTATTGTGACTAATAATTGAGAATATCAGGATGTTATTAAGGGTCTACTGATCTTAGCTGGATGCAAAATTTCTCTCCCATATGATGGGATGATTTTAGCAGACTTTGGATATATGGTGTTGGTTCCCTAGCCCGTTGTTTCTGTTTTCTTTGTACTCTGTTGAATTCTGAGTTGCTGGGAGTCTTCTAGGGTCTGGAGCAGAAAGGCACATTGAATGTGGGGCATGCAGTTGACATGGGGCCTTTTTAGCAATCTAGGAGCCTTAACTGAGGTGCAGAGAGTCCACTGATATCCAGGGTCTGGGCAGAAGCTAAATTTTATACTTATGTACTGGATGAACAGGGAAGGAATATAGTTTCCTGGTACAAATAGGTATGTCTCACAAACATTCTTATGGTGAAGTCTTTTTCAAACAATGACCCTAGTGCTGATTTAAGTTCAATAAATGAAAATAACTATGTTTATCTCATTGAATTCAACAATCACCTATTTTAGCCTAAAACAAAAATAAATGTCAAATTGCATTCAAACTGAGAGTCTGAAATGCAATATAATTTTACTTATTTGCTTGGCTAGTTGGGGGAATGATAGTCCTTGAGCTTGCAGTCGTTTTCTTTTCAATTTCTTTTAAATCACATCGCCCTTCTTGTTGGAGACTAATGGACCAAGGCACATGTCACAAGATTACTTCTCTGCCTCATCATGCTGTGAGGATGCAGCGACTGTGGAAGAAATCATCATTTTTCTACTTCCTGAAAAATTCATTTAGCTTTGCCATTAGGTTAGTCATTATACTTATCTTTACTGGTCATTAGCTGAAATATGGGAAATGACTTATCCATGATCTGTTGTGTCAAAAGAAACAGAAATGTCCTATGTCAATGGCAAATGGTCATTCAAGAAACTTCAGACACGGAGTTCTGTCCATTGCCTAACATCTATAATATTTGTTGTCCCCAAATATTTCAGCAAACCAATGCATAACCTGCAAATTCCAAACCTTCAGGATGAATGTGACATCGTTTCATGATTTTCTGATTCAGCACAGAACTCTTCATTTAGGTAAAGATTATAATTTCCTGACTTCTGTGGAAAGAGCTGTTCAGGTCATTGTTAACAACTCTCTGCAAACATACAGCCTGCAGCATCCTTACAAAGTGCAAGAGTCATATTACCATCTTAGCCTTCTAAAAGTCTCGAAACATGTCATTAATAAAACTTATTTGTTAATATCAATTGCTGTAAGGGAGAATAGAGGCCTGCTTTATGAAATTTTCTGAGCTTACTGTATTTTGGCTATCCACCCAATGTTTCTAGCAGGTTTAATTGAAATTGTTGTGAATCAGAGACAAGTAGGAAGTATTGGTGTGTCTTTCCAGATCTGTAGGCAGTTATGATAATTATGTCACCCAAACTCTCCACGAGTTGGGTTTTATTTTTGCCAGTATTTGCTGAGGGAATGGGCATGATGTGTCTCTCTGTCATAGTATCCTGCCCACAGGTCTAGAGAAGAGCTCAGAAGCTGCTTTTCACAATTAACAATTGTTACCTTCCTAGGTAACAATATCTGTGTCACCATTCACTTCCTGTGAAAAACGAAATAAAATTCTACCTTCCCCAGAGAAAAGAATTTGCAAAAACTGTCCTTACTTTTTTATTAAAAGAGAAAACGAGAGACCTTGGCCAAGAAACTATGTGTTGAAGCTATATAGGGTGGTGTCCATTGTATCTTGAATTATATTCTTCACATTCATCTCTCTTAATAGGAGTAGGGGCCAGTGATATAGTTCAATGAATATGTGCCTCATTTGCAAAATGGATGACCAGGAAAAACCCCAAGTCCCCCATGCACTGCCCTGTGCCTTTGTCAGTGTAATGCCATTTCTTTATGCTGGATAGAGATCAGTATTACCCTTGCAAACTTTCTCCCTTTTACCACTATGACCATCATCCTCTTGTTCCCCAAATTTTCACAATATGTCTAGGTATCTACTAGACATCATGGAAACCAAAGTCCATGGACCGATCTCAGACAAATGAGGACCCCAAAGAACATTTCATCATTCAACACAGGACAGTCTTATCACCCAAATAAAAGATAAGAAACCCATCATATTTTCTATCTATTCCCAAGTGATCATCACTCCAGTTTAAAACTTCTGAATTTTACGTGAAAGTCTCATATACCTACTCAAATGGGTCTTAGTTAGAACTTAGAATTCACTTTCACATTCGCTGAATAACCCCTAAAAACCAGTGTCTCCCATTCTAACTCCCATATTCCAAGATATTATATACATAGTATTCTCTCCTCTGTAAGCTTAAACCAAACCTCAACTACCAAACCAGATACCCAATCGTAAATCTTTCAGCTAAAATGAGATCACAAATACTTTCACATAAAAACTGAGGTTTACTGCAACAACCACATCCATAAAACTGCACCAACTCTAAACTGTTAAGCAACACCCTCCATCCATATCCATGGAAGCTGTAACAACAATAACAGTCTAAATCTGCCAACTATATTAGACTCAAAAGAGTCAAACACATGCCACATAAAGAAATAAAAGACTTAACACAAGATGTACAAGTTATATAATAAAACCACAAAATAAAATAAAAACCAGGAAAAAAGTCTCCTATACAAACCATCAACCCTATAATGATAGAGTGCAAGAGAATATCTTCATGAATATTAGCTAGGAAAACAATAAATCAAGGCAATGATTTCCAAAGGTTGGTTATTAATATGACCAAGGAAATGGGAAAAGAACTACAAATGGGATGAGAAGATCTCTGAAAGGAGAATAACTGCATAAACAAACATGTTCAGGAAAAGAATTGGTACTAAATGAGATAAAAAAAACAGCTGAACTAAGCATGGAGCATTTGAAAAATCTCAAAAGGAGATTAAACTTGAAATTAAAACCAAGGTGATTAAAATCCAAAACTCAGTGGTAAGCCTCACTTACAGAATAGATCTAGAAGAAAATAGAATATCATAGCTAGAAGACAAGTTTTCAGAACAAATTTGTTCAGCTAAAGAACAGTAATTGGAACTGGTTTGGGAACTCCCTCCTTGCTTGATAACTTACACAGTACCAAAGAGTATGGAAGAAGTTTTTTGGGGAGAAAAATAATCAAAAGTCTCATCAACTTGTAAGATCTGCAAGTTCCAATAACAATTGCCATGGCAACAAAAAACCACCAGTATAATAGCAGTGTAAGTATCAAAGAGAAAACCAACAGCTTTCTGAATGGATTTAAGACCAGTTGTCAGAATAAAATACATTTCTGTTACTTTAAACTAGGTTCAGACCCCAGCACCGAAAAAAAAAATACAAAAAGACCAAAAAAAAAAAAAAAGGGGGGGGGGGACTAGAACAAGAGCCTATGAAAGGGAAGGAATTAGTTTATGAGAGAATAGCTATGAATCTTTAGGAAATTTAGGAAGCTAATTCACCAAATTGCTCTGTAAATACCAGCTATTACACTCAAAATTGGAAGAGCAGTCAGCACTAAACCTAGAAGCCTTCTTCCACAACAGAAGCATGACTTGCCAAAATGCATAAAATAAATGTCTGTGGACTGCTTGTCCCTAAACAGGACATACAAGCCTCACCTACCCCCCAAAACAATAAGTCCTAGAAGCAATAGGGATAGAAGGAGCATACTTCAACATGAAAAAGACCATGTACAGCAAGCTTATAGTAAAACTCATCCCAGATGGTGAAAAACTTGAAGCATTCCCACTTAGATCAGGAACTAGAAAAGACTGTCTACTCTCACCACTTCGTTTTAATATTATACTTGATATCTTAGGTACAGTTATAAGGCAAGAGAGGTAGATAAAAGGGCTACCATCAGGAAAGGAAGATATCAAGGTATCCCTCTTTTAGAAACAACATGATTCTATACCTGAGAGACCCCAAAAGTTCCACCAGGAAAATCCTGAAATCGATAAATCTGTTCTGTAGACTGGCAGGTTTCAAATTAATGTTCAAAAATACTGACTTTGCTATATACCAAGGATGCACAAAGTGAGAAAAACCTCAGAGGTACAAATCCATTTCCCATAGTTCCAAAAAAAAAAGAAACTCCTGGAATAAATTTAATGAAGGATGTGAGAGATCTGTATGATGAAATCTTTAAAATACTAAGGTGATTAGACAAGACACCAGACGATGGAAAGACCTCCCTTGTTCCTGGATTGGTAGAATTAACTTTTTATAAATGAATATTCTAAAAAAAAGAAACTCCTGGAATAAATTTAATGAAGGATGTGAGAGATCTGTATGATGAAATCTTTAAAATACTAAGGTGATTAGACAAGACACCAGACGATGGAAAGACCTCCCTTGTTCCTGGATTGGTAGAATTAACTTTTTATAAATGAATATTCTACCACAAACAATATACAGATTCAATGCTATTTCATTCAAAACTCCAATACAATTTTTCACAGAAACTGATAAAACAATCTCAAAATTCATGTGGAAGCACAGATGGCCCAGTACAGCTGAAATAATATTGAGTAATAAAAACTATACCCATCCTTAATCTATACTAAAAACATAGTAATAAAAAACTGCACTTGTTCCAAAACAGAGACTTAGATTAATGGATTAGAATTAAAGTTACAGTTAAAAGCTCATATACTTACAGTCAATTGATTTTGACATAGGCATCCTCCACCCTCCAAAAAATTGGAGAAAGGACAGTATCTTCAACAAATGATGTTGATAAAATTATATATCTCCTTGCAGAAGAATCAAACTCAATCTTTTTTTTCACCATCCATGCAAATTAACTCCAAATGGATCAAAGATTTCAATGTTAGGGCAGAGACAATAAAAATTTTAGAAGAAAGATTAAGGCATGCACTTACACTGATCAACCTAGGTCAGTGTTTTCTGAAAAGGATCCAAAATACAGAGGAAATAGTAACACCAACCCTCAACCAGTGGTATTTCATGAAACAAAAAAGCTTCTTTTCAGCAAAAGTTATTAACAGACTAGGAGAAAATATTCACTTGGCACATATAGGATAGAGGACTAATATCCAGAGTACCTAAAGAACTAAAAAAATTTAATACTAAGAAGGTAAACAATTCAATTAAGGTAACAATTCATTCTTGAACTAAAAAGAAACAAGAGGAAATGAAATTGTCTAACAAATACCTTAAAAAATATTCTACTTTCCTCGCCCTGAGATATCATCTCACCCCAGACAGAATGGCTAATATCCAAAGCACAAACAACAATTCTGGCAAGCATGAAGTAAGAAGAGAACCCTTATGCATTGTTAGTTGGGGATGCAAACACCTTTGGAGATCGGTATGGAGGCTCCTAAATAGTTAAAAATCATTTTCCATCTGATCCAGTTGTACCACTCCTGGGAATATTCCCTAAGAACACTATAGCTTACTATAGAGACACATGTTCATCCATGTTCACTGTAGCTCTGTTCAAAATAACAGAACATTGGAACCAGTTTAGATGTCCAAAAGTGGATGAATAGATAATGAAAATGTGGTACATATACACAATGGAATACTAATCAATACTGTCAAGAAAAATGAATTAATGAAATTTTCTTGTAAATGGATACAGTTGAAAGACATCACATTAATCAAAGTACTTCAAATGCAGAAACATCGATGCCATCATAGCATTGAATCAATGCATCATAGCATTGAATCTTAGAATGATACAATGAAACAGAAACTTTCAGGTCATACACAAATGCAATGGAATATATGTCAGGGGGTGGTAAAAAATCCCAAAGTGTGGAGACAAAAGAACCCAGGCAAATAGAACCATGGAGGGATGAAAATAGATACTGGACAGAAACACATGTCTTATTTTTAATACTTATTCATGAACTATTATCTAAACACTTTTTATTATATCCTTAGATAAAATATCACAGCACTACACCAGGATGCGTCCAATTGCAACTGAAGATTAGTGAGGCAGAAAATCACTAATAACCAAGGTACAGAATATTGGCAACTCTAGAATTCTCAACCCAAATCAGACAATCCAAATCTCTCTCCATCCCAAGACACAGAGACCTGGAAGAAGAGAAGGCAATTAGATGGTAATAGTCTAAAGGTGGGGGAGGGGCACACTGCCAGCCAGGACACTCCAGTCAAGACCAGGCTGTGGCATCCAGGAGCTCACTGCAGTGAGATCTGCAACCAGATGTACTCAGTGGCTGAGTACATCCCCCAGAACCAGCAAGAAAATCTCAAGAGAAACAACTACAGATAATGGTATTCCAGCCAGGATATCTAAGGAGAAATAACTTCACTCAATGGGAATCCTAGGAGCAAGTGCTGGACAAATGAAGGGAAACTTTCACACGTGTACGTTTACCACCAAAGGGCTACTTTTACCATCACAGAGTCCTGGTCCCTTACTAGTAGAGGCACCTCCATAGGATCCCTATGGTCCCCACATTCAGAGAGATATGAGAGCAGGAGGGTCAGGGAAGAATGTGTGAAAGGAAGAGAGGATGGAATATGAAAGGGTGCGAAAGAGAAGAAGAGGATGCATGGAAGAAATCTATTTTGTTTGTATATTAAAAAATCTTAATATGAATGAAAAAATGAAAAAAAATGGTGACTTAAGTTCTGTTTCAGGAATCACATATGGTAGAAGGAGGGAATACTTCATAGGAGACCAGACTTCATAGAATTTGAGACAGACAGGATCAAGCTGTTTTACCTTTGTTCTTTCTCATTGCACATTTCTTTAGGTTTAAAAGTTCCTCCCCTAGCTTATTCAGTGGGCAACAGCACTTGCCAGGAAGCCTGATGTCATGGCTTGAATGTGACTTTTGTACCCTACAGGTTCCCTCTCTCGCTCTCTCCTTTACTCACTCCCCCCAGTCCCCTCACTCCCCTCAGTCCCCCCAGTCCCCTCAGTGCCCCTAGTCCGCTCAGTCCCCTCAGTACCTCCAATCCCCCCATTCCCCTCAGTCCCTCCAGTCCCCCCAGTCCCCCAGTGTCCTCAGCCCCCCAGTCCCCCCAGTCCCCTCAGTCCCCCCAGTCCTCCCAGTGCCCATAGTCCCCTCAATGCCCCCAGTCCCCCCAGAATCACCTGTACACTGAGCAATTTCATCATTGTTAGTAAACACTGGACAATCCAGTTTTAAATAAAAGAGCCCCCCATTGTATTTTCCAAGACATTATTCAGATCCAGATAAACACTAGCTCTGGGGTCTCTCAGGGCTTCTCTGAATCCAAACATTCCTCAGTCATTCCACATGCCACTGGAATGCTGCCTGAAGATGAGACTATTTCTATAACATGTATGATTTCAACACTGTGAGTTTCACAGTGTATAGTTCTGGCTACTATTGGAAGCTTGCATGTTAGCTGGCATATTATTTGTTCGAAGGGTTACCTTTTTCTGCCCCTATTATTTCCAGTTAGTTTCTTGGAACTGTCTCTCTAATCTGAAGCTCAGATGAATTAAGTGTGTGTGCAGAGTGGCCAGAAATTTTCCAGCATTGGGATGTGACTGTGTCTGTGCTCTGACTCCCACTGGGAAAAGGAGTCTCCGATGTTAATTGTTCTCCCGTATTTACTGAGGTTCTTCAATGTTAACTTCTCTTACTTATTTCAAGAAAATTGGCTGCTCATGACAAGACCTTAGTAAATAGACAAACAATCATGGACTGATATATACTCAAGTTACTGCTCCAAAATACAATTAAAGGAAGAGCAGAGAGACACGGGAACCTGTGGACTCACTGTGGAAAATCTTAATGCTTAATTTTTTGATGTCCTGACAAATCCTTTTCTCCTTTATCAGCTTTTCCCTCCATTTTTATCCCCCTTCTCCCTGTGCATGTAACTGGTAAAAGGGTTTGCGAATTTTAGAAAATGGCTTGTGAAGCAAGTGCACTGTTTTCCTTCCCAACCACCAACCTCTGACATGGTGTCTGCCATTCTATTGGCATTGAATAAAAGTGAGTGTCCAGTAAGAGACAGTCTGTAGTTGACAGACACCTTTTATTTCAATCATAAGTTTTGGTCCTAAACTATCAAGGGGTTTCTATCTCTCCCTGAAATTATTCACTCTCTACAGGTAGTTTGGGGTCTGAACAAGCTTTCTTGCATGAGTAGAGAACTTACACAGTTTAATTGGTTGGGACTTTTCACCCATTATATGGTTTATGTAAATTATCACAAGAAAATTTGGTTCTTATGTGTGCTGGGAACATTGGTTGGCAGTCAGATGTGATACTGATCCGTATTTAAGTCTTGATATATTTAATTGTCCTCAGATCTGTTCACTAGTCTCTTCCTCTGACGCTGGTCATCATGTAATATTGACAGAAGCAAATTTTGGTTCACACAGCATTAGGCAAGGATATTTGTAAAGCAATCTATATAGCTGCCCCCAATTGGAAACTTCCCAATACAAAGCTGAGTATACTGGTAAGAAGTGGAAATGTGTCTTATTTCATTCATTTCTTGTGCCAGTTACTCTTCTCTGTTGCTGTGAGACATCACTCAAAGCCAAGTAACTTAAGGGGGAAAAGGGGAGATTATTCAGCTTATAGTTTGAGAATGGAGATACAGTCCATTATGGCACAGAAGCTGGAGTAGGCCTAAGTTACTTCAGACATCATGGAGACTGAAAAGTGTTGCTGCAGTAAACTCAACGTAGACTCATTGACTCAAGCAGGGTGAGGCTAATCAACCTCGAGGTACACCGTCTGTGCCTGACCTACCTTAATTTCAGCCAAGTTTCAACTCCTAAAGGTGCCATGACTTTCCCAAACTAATTCACAACACATGATCCTACAGGGGACAACTCACATTTCAAACCACGACATCTCTTTAGACCGAGAACTAAAGTTGGAATAATCCCAAAGGAGACAATTATTGGAAGGAAGTTATTACAGATTTCTTTCTCGCCCAAGGACATCAGAAGTAATGGAATATACTTTGCTCTTTTTGGAGTCTTTGTTACAGAAAAAAGCATCTAAAGAGTAGAGATGCTTACAGAAAAATTCAATAATTCTTGTAATGGAACACTTAAAATTTCAGGTCAGAGTGTTAGCCTGAAAATGGCTCTGGAATATTACAAATATAGATTGAGAAAATATTACATCCAATTATATTCAATGATATATTGAAACATATCCTTTTTAACAGTGACTAAATTAAATGGTAAATTTTAATAAGGTCTATAGCTGAGATTAATTTCACAAATTCAATGAAATTGAAAACAGCCTAGGCTTAATACGAACAAATTTCCCCTTTGTAAGGGGGAAAAGTTTGATTATCAAGGAATATATAATATTAGATGCTTGTAATATCTTTGATATAGCAAACTAGATATCTTTAAAATTTCTTTGAATTAGTTCCCCCCCCCAGCATATCATTATGGTTTTAAACTCTTTTCCTATAGTTCTGAAACCTCTAAACCCTGTTTTTAGTGCACTGAAGTTGGAATCCAGGACCTTACACACGATAGGCAAATGTTCTGTACTTGAGCACAACAATACTTTCTTTACTGAATCTTTGAATGTCTTAAAGATAAACTATGAAAGAGCTACTAATATCTTAACTTTAGTCCAGAAAAAAGAAAACCGGATCTTTTATGAATGTGGTTTCAAGTAAAATAAAGATTTAAAAATAAATATACAATATTAAGTAACATTAATAAATAAACCTCAGTCATGATTGTGGATGATTACAGTTCTTAGTCCCATTGGCAGAAGAGCATGTACCACCACCAAAAGGATGAGGGAACTGGCTGCATCATACCCACATAACAGCTTAGAGAGGGACGATGTTTACCAGCATGTCTGGCCAACTAAACACAAGGATGCCAATTCCATTAACCAGCCCTCTGTATTTTATTCACCTATCCAGTTCGATAATCTCCTGTAGATTAATTCTGGGCTTAACTCAATTACTAATTCTCTACAAATGTGCCCACACCTCAAACTCTCCACCTTCAAGATGACATCTGTGACAGTATTTGTATACTAGAAATTAGCCTAATGAATGAAATATAATTTGGATAGGAATGTATAAGTTAATGAAAAACTTTAAAATTTTTTCTCCCTTATATGCCGATGCTGACATTGAATCTTCAGAATGGCATGCTCTAAAAGAAACTCCTATAACAGCCATAATGTAGAAAGGAACACAAGGTGAGCAAGAAATATGGGGAAGGACCCTGAAAAAGTGAGAGGTAATATAGAACATAGGGGGTAAGTAGGGACCCAATGTACTTACAGGTAACCAATTGTTTTCCAGTTGTCATTAAAGACATTTTCATCACAGGGAACCTGAGTGTTGTACTGTAAATCAAGCCAATATCTGTAGGAGGTAGAACATTAGTCCTAAGTAGGAATAATATTCTTAGTGTTAACTATAAATGCTTGATAGTAAGCTATCATCTAAGCACTTATCATTATCACCTTAGATCACAGAGGCACTCAGCATTCAATCAAGAAGTACCCCCTTGCAATGGAGGATATGCAATGCAGAGAAACATAATAGGTCAAAGTGCAAAAAAAAGCTTTTATTCTTCCATAATTAAACTTAACATTTTAAGAAGTGATGTGCTGTGAAGAGAATTCAAGAGACTGCTGAGAAGTACTGTATTCCTTTAACATTAGATGAAATATTATACAGAAGTATCAATCTCCAACTCTCTTTATTTCATTTTTAGTCTGTATTATCTACCAAAACTGAGATTATGGAAAATTATCCATTATTAATGTGTTTGTGTATATTTTTATGTTTGCATTTGATTTAAAAATTGGCTATTTTGATACTTTGTGCGCATATACTGATATTTAGAGATTCATGGTGACTTTACACTATAGAACAACTTCCTCTTTTCTATTTTTACTGATTTTGAGTATTTCATGTGATATGAATATAAATAATGCCACTTATTTTCAGCTTCTATTTGCTTTTAATATAGTTTTCCATTCTCTCAATTATCATTTTGTATGTATTTTACACTTTAGAGTGATTCTTACATTTAGAGAATTGTGGTGTTTTTTTATTTGAATCAACCAGGCGAATTAAAAAACCAAATTTACCATGTGTGTGCATAATGTGTGTACACGTGTGTGTGTATGCACGTGTGTGTGTAGCGGCTTGCATGGAAGTTAAAGAACAACTTATTGGAGTTTGTTCTTTCTTCTCTCCTTCTACTCTTTGGGTTCTCTGAATCAAACTTGGGCTCTCAGGCTTGGCAGCATGCCCCCTTACCAGCTGAGACATCTTGTCGATCACAGCCAAACACTTTATTGTGAAAGAAGCAATATATGCATTCAAAGGTTTCTAAGAAAAATGTGAAATAGCATTTGTCATTTTGTAGTTTCAAATCTGGTTGTTCTATATGATGGATATTCAATTCTTTCTCCTTATATCCCTCTTGGAGGTTTTTGACTACATCACTTTTGTTTATTTACCAATTATCATTGGATTCTGTAAACTTGCTGACATTTATCATTCTGCATGAATAATTGTTCTACATGGTTTTCTCTTAAGTGTGAGATTTCTTGATTATATATTTTTATTAATTAATTATTTTTTCTCTTTGGTGTGTGTGCGTGCGTGCGTGCGTGCGTGTGTGTGTGTGTGTGTGTGTGTGTGTGTGTGTGTATCAGAGGGCACTGTGTTGTCCCTGTAGAAGACCAACAGTGATTTTGGAAGTCATCCTGGATTGCTTCTATCTCCTTGCTTCTCTCTGGGATTTCTCAGTCTCTACCCACCAGGGTTGGAAGTGCCAGCTGTTGCAGTTTTTTGCTTGGTGTTTTTACATGGGACCTGGGATCCAAACTCAGGACCTTCTTCTTGCAAGACAGTCTTAACCCCTAAGCCATCTCTCCAGCCCTCTTAATTATATTTTGTACTGCTTGGTTAAAGATCAAAAGTTTCTCTTGAATGACCTTTATTTCTCTACAATTCTGAAAGATATTTTTCTTGTGTATGTATTAATCAGCAGCTATTCACTATCAGAACATGAAATACCTTCCTTTATTTATTATCTTCTGACTAACTTTAATGAATCATTGAGAAGTTCCTTTTTCACAGGTCTATTTTGAGTTCCAAATGCTTCCTGTACCTAAAGATCCATCATTTCCCAGTAGTAGGAACTTTTCTGTTATGATTTTATTAAATATATTGTATATTCTTTTATCTCTTATTTTTCCATCATTAAAAACTGAATTACTAAAAATTAAATTAATAAGTAATAAAATGAATTAAGGAACAGCTAGTGAATATGAATCAGCTTGATAAATACACTGCTGATATAAAGACTTATATGTTAAATGAGCTAGATCACACACAGGACATTAGGAGGCACTGGAAAGTTCTCAGAAATCTGGAAATGTCTCATGGTTTGAATTCACTGCACTCTGCACAGTGCTCAGTGGTCCCTGTCCACATGAGAGCAGCTGCTTCCTCCCATGGGAAAAATTCATCGTATAACATGCAGAGCCCCTTTGGGTTTATCTGTGACAGTGTAACAGGTCTCAGGACTGAGGACCAGGTGGTAGAAAACAAACAGTTCATGTTTGCATAATTCACAGCAGAAAGAACTCACATGGAACAGAACTTCTGGTTGTGAGAAACTACAGATTTATGCACAGTATCATGTATCAGGATCCCAGTATTTAGAAATCTGAGTATAAATGCTTTAACAGAGGCAGTGACCACTAACCTGCAACATCAACTCACAGTGTCTTGAACATATGCTGCAAGCAGCAGGAGACACTGAAAGGTTCATCTGTATTTGTTGTACAGCTATTAGGCAAGGGCCATTTACTCAAAAGAGACTTAGCATGGAAGAAGTGTTCTTTGCTCTCTAATGAGGGTTGAGAACTCATATTTTTTCTGGCCTGGGACACTTCCTTAATGACCCTTGTCTCACAGCAACAAGCACTTCCTCCTAGGGTCCTCTAACTGGTAAAATGGCAGATGAGTTCCAACACAAGAAAGCAGGTAGGAATCCAAGCAATCATGGCTAGAGATGAGTTTGCAGGGAAAAAATAAAACAACCAAAATGGTTCATCCTATAACCAAAGGCAAAATATTCCCTGGAAGGAATAGGCAGATGTGTTATAGAGCCCAAAGACACATGAATTTTGGTTGTAGCAAATTAGCAATAGAGTAATTCTGATCATGATAACAATAATCTCTAGTTAATGCTATTGTCAATAACTATTAGTAATGTTCAGTACAAAAGAACCCAGTTGTGATGATCACAAAACGGATGTATTACTGTATTCCATTAATTTTCCAGGGGTATCTTACCTGCTCTGCTGTGGGGATTAAGCATTCCACACAGCCTTGTCACCACTGTGATGTCTGCATCCATGTGTTATTAAGCCAGAAACCCTGTCTGCAGCCAGGGCTATGAGCGTGGAACCTCAGCAGGCAGCCTCTTCTCAACTCCACACAGCTCACACAGAAGACTCTGTGGCTCTTTTGACAAATGTCTCTGCCCACTTAGCCTCAAGGTGAGAGAAGATTATTTCTGTAAAAGTGGTGGATAGAAGTACAATTCAGGCATTCTGCAAAGTATGGAAACATGATTACAGTCTATGTGTTCACCAAAAGACAAATTTAACCCACAAATCATGCAGTCTTGTAAGCAATGTCTGTCTTCTCCTTCAGGGATGCAGCTTTTCTGGTGACCCAGCTTCTTACTTCAGCACTGACTTCTTTACTGTGTTCCATGAGGAATTTGGCCCTGGTATTCATAGGAAGCACTCTTTATAAGTCTCCATGGATAGCAAGTCTGGATTTTTCCTGACTCAAGGGCTAAATCAGAAATGCAAAGTCTAACTATAGACATTTTCTTAGAAATAACTAGTGTATCATGTTGAACCCTGCACAACCATGTCTTCAAGCAGAAGACAATATATTGGCATTATTTTTCTAATTTGGTAACTAAATTTATAACAGTATTTTTCATAAAACTCAATAGCTTTAAAGTATGGGAATGATTGACATTCACTCTATCGTTTAGTGAGGAAGAATTTCCATAAAATACATGTATATATTTTATAAAAAATATGATAATAGCTGACATTTATGTGTATTATATGAATATATATACACAAAATTAATAAAACTGATAAAAATTTGGATTCTTTCCATCCACTATTATTTTTCTCTTACCAATATCCTACCAATCTTTTCCTCAAGATATAACCATTTCCTTTGTCTCTCTGAATTATATTCCTTCTTTTACAGAATTCTACCTTTAGAGAAATATTTACTTTAAACTCTTATATGATATTCACATACATAACAATGGAATTTTGATATACATATCAATATTTGTGTGCGTGTGTCTTTTCTTATTTAGTTGTGTAAGGACACTAGTATAAGGACATATGATTTTTTTCTTAATTTACATGCATTTAATTTGTACGTGTCATGAACAATTTTGCCTTATGTTTTCAACTATAAGACATTGCATGAATATACATTTTAATTTCTCTTGGTTAATTCATTAAGATCATGATAATAAAACTCTATAGAAACAATTAAGGAAATTCTAAAATCCTCCCATCTGCAGGAATGTATGGGTTTCCCATGAAGGTTTACACTCTGAGACATCTTCATGCTGTGCAATTAATATTTAATTGTACTTTCTTCAGATTCATTAGATTACGAATATTCATATAGTTTGGGGGTTAGTAAAATATATTCTTGGTGAAGTGACAAGTTTGATATGAAACAAATGAAGTACAAACTATTTCCCATCTTTAATCACTTTGTGCAATTTTATTTGCATTGTTTTCTTCTCTTTATGGAGATATTTACATTGCCTAATGTTCCAACGCTCCTCATTGCAAATAGTGAAAAGGAGGAAGCAAATATGGTTTGCGGACGTCCCTTTGGTGTACTGTCAGAGTGGCTCCTGAAAAGTTGGAAAATGGCCTCTTCTGATTCTAGTTCTCATCCACATGTGATCAGAAACTTGTGAAAACTCCGTATCTTTTACTTTGCCAACTCAGTAAGTCTGTGAAAAGAGCACATTTGCATGAAGATTTACACCCCGAGAGGTTAGAAGTTAAAGTAAGAGCTGTGGCACTGTCTGTGTGCTGAGCAATCTTGAAAAGCACAGCCCCCAGCCTTCTGCATCATGGCCTATGATCCTGTCCTGTTCACCCTTCTGGCTTACTGCACAGGTCAGAGGGTCTTCTTGGCTGGGAGTGGGAGGCAACAGTGCACATCTTGTCTTTGCTTTTCTTCTGAATACTGGATTTCTCACCTGTTTTCAGGAGCTGTTTCCCAGGAGGTCGAGCCTCAAAACCTTCACTCTCAACCTCTCCTGGAGGGACAGTGATACTCACCTGTGGCTCAAGCACCGGGGCTGTAACCACCAGTTACTATGCTGCTTGGGTCCAGCAAATCCCTACCATGCCCGCACAGGTCTAATAGTTGATACAGCAAACAGGTTCCAGGTGTTTCTGCCAGGTTCTCAGGCTCCCTGCTTAGAGGCAAGGCTGCTTTCGCCATTACAGGGGGCTCACCCTGAGGATGAGGCAGACTATTTACGTACTGTGTTTTTCAGTGACCATTTCCATAGTGACACATAGTCAGGGAAGTGAGACACAAATACTGAGGTGTAGGTTCATATTTTTCTCCCAATAACAGTGATCTCACTATGTAACTGTAGCTAAGAAATGTGGGCTTAGAGTATTTGTTCTCTATTTTCTACAGAAGGTCATCAAAACTATTGCCTGAAGCTACAAAATGTTTCATTTTTGATACATTTCATAATAAAGACATGTTCATGCAGGGCAGTTTTAAAAATATATTATTGCCATCTGTTCTACATATGAAAGGATGTATAAAGATTGCAAAAATGCTTCTATGTGAAGTAAACATGTACATACAGATATCCCCCAAAACACACATGTTCCCTTGGTCCTCTACAGGAACACTCAGTGCTCTCTGATACACACACACACACACACACACACACACGCAAAACAAATGGTGTTTAAACATGTCACAATCAAGTACTTATAAATACACACCTACATGTATATTTTATGCTTGCACACTCATAAATCCAGACACATACACATATACATTCCACACTCTTGCAACACATATTCACTCATAAATACAAGCACATTCATATATACTACATATTCACACATGTATACACAGTTCACATTCAAAAATATACATGTATGTACAACTTTCCCCACATTTATGTACATACTCCTAAAAATTCAGAAACAGACACACTGCAGTTATATGTACACTCATACATATATGCACACATCCATACACACATAACACTCATGTACATACTCATATATAAACATGCACCCCTGGGATGGACAGATGGCCCAGGGTTTAAGACTCTGCCTTGTAAGCAGAAGATCCTGGGTTTGATGACAGGTTCCATGTAAAAACACCAGGCAAAGATGGCTTCCAATCCTGGCCATGGTGGGAGGAGCCTGGGAAATCCCAGAGTGAAGCAAAAAAGAGCTCTTTCTTTCTCTCTCTCTCTCTCTCTCTTTCACACACACACACACACACACACACACAAAGTTTAAATGTACATAAATAATACTCTACACTCCAAAATACACAGACATATTCATATCCCACATCATTCAAAAATACATTCAAGTAAATATGTGAACTCACTTGGGTGAAAATTAATTACAAGAGAAAAATAAATCACATTATAATGGCATTATATAAAACTCTGTAGATGTAATTAATACTAATATTCCAGGGGACTGCATTAAATGAAATTAGAAGAATTCAATCTTGAGGGTCTCAGAACACGGCTCAATGGCTAAGATGCCTGTAGTGTGAGCATGAAGACTTGTGTTTGATTCTCTAGAACCCTAGACTGCTGGGTAGATGTGGTTGCCTGTCTGTAATTTCACAGGAGAGTCCTAGAACAAGCAGGCATAGGGAGAATCACCACTTGGTTTTGACTGAAAGACCGTGGCTCAAGAAAGAAGATAGACAAGTGATTGAGGATGACACCTGGCATCAAGGTTGGTCGTCCACATGCACATGTGCATGTGAATACAATTGTGCTCCCACACATGCAGACATGCATACACACATTCAAAGGTACCACACATATCCATGTGCACATGAAAAGAAAATATAAATGAGAAATATATAATTGCAATAATGCCAAAATTATATATCTATCCCACATTTTCTTTCATTTTTATTCTTTGAGAGTTTCAAATATGAATATGGTGAATTTATGCTATTTTCACTTTAATCCCCAATCTTACCCCCCTTTACCATTACAAACTTTTTTGTCTATACCAGACTCCTTCTTATTTTTCTGTCTTTTGGCATATTTGGCCAATTAAGTTTTATCATCCTCTTAATGATGTCAAAGTCAGAGCAGAGCTCCCTTCTTCCCACATTTCATGCAATAAGAGGTATTGCTGCAGGCCAGAGCCATGGACTCCAAAGCAGGGATCCCCCGTGACTAAGGTGAGGCAAGGAGTCGCCGATGGAGAACAGACACACATAACTCTCTAGGCTGAGTGAATCTGGACTCACCTTATTGAAACTTTGTGACAGCTTTTATACTAGAAAATTTGGGGGCAAAGAATGTTACACCTGCAAACAGACACATATTCTCCTAGTCAGCAGAAATCACCTTCAGGACAGACATTTTTCAAGAACCTAACCCATTGCTTGAGGGTAAAGGCACTTAAACAGAACCCAGTATTTCCAAATCTAGTCAATCTGTAATGCTTCCACCAAATAGCTACAGGGTCTGAGCCTACCTAGTTGTCATTGTTTTGACAAAAACTGCATTTGAGACTAGTTAAAATACACAAAGAAGATTTTAGCTTCTTTTGATTTCAATAAGGAACATGTTTTTCATTACAATTAACTATACATGGTATAGATGAATCTGTTGGAAGGGGGCATGCTTTCCATTAATTTTTTCTTTTGGAGGGTACCAGTTTCTGGATGCTGTCATATAAGCAGGCCCATATTAGGTCACTATAGTAGAAACTATATTACAATTTATTTCATTATTATTTTCTATTAACTTATGTGCTCTATAAGAAATAGTTGTATACTGATTTTAGTGAACAGTTGGCATAGTCTCATATTTATAGAATTTCTGAATTAGTTCATAGATGGGAATTTTGCCGACCTATGTTTTAAGACTCTTGAAGTTGCTTTCTAATTTCTTTGAAATCAGTGTTTACATTCTGGCTAACAAGTCCACTTATGTGTGTGACTAGACATGAAATCTCCATTTAGAATTTGACTTAAAGTTAAACACAGGCTTTTTCTCTAAATCAGGGAGCAGAAAGCTAGACCCAAAAATCCTAAGAACAGGTAGGAGGCACACCCATTTCCTAGAAGAATGCTTCCTGTTAGAGGCAAAACCTAAATTACACTGGGAGGAATCCCTAGCACATGCCCATGGGCTTTATTGTGACATTCTCCAGCAAGCAGGCTTTAGGCCCGAAACTGGGCAGAAACACTGGGGCCTGACAATTTCCATACTTTACTTATTTCTCTTGTTTATTTCAAATAATGTCATGTCCTTTTTCCAGAAAATGTTTCCTTGATTCTGCCATGCTGGGACCTTGTTTAACAGGATGGTCGTATTCACCTAATTGGCATTTAAAATTTTGTTAAATTGCCTAATGCTTCTGGCAGGAGAATGGTAGGACATTTTCCTTTAAATCTTGTCTTCCTCACTTTATGTTCCACTGTATATGGTTCTGCTTTTATGACACGAAGTAGGGGATTATGCCATGCAATTCTTACATAAGTACACATATCTGCCATGAAATCTTGTATATCACAGCCCTGTCATGTCCAGGAAATACTGTCTGCCCCACCACTGTCTCACCTCAGGGTCTTACAATCTTACAGCCCCTCTTCTGTGATGTTCCCTGAATCTTGGTTGGCTGTGGGTCAGGTATTCATGTCCTGTTTAGAGACAAGCAATCCACAGTCACTTATTTTCTGCATTTTAGTGAGTTGTGCTTTTTAATCGATAAATTCTTTCTGCTATAGGATGCTCCTATGTTGAGAGTTGAGTGATTTTCTAGTTTATGAGGATAGTAACAGATACTTACAAAGCAGATTGGTGTACTGTTTTCATAGCTAAAGAATTATAGTGTGCTCTTGCCCTAGGACTTATGTCTTTCCCATTCATACGTTCTTGTTCTAGTTTGTAGTACCAGGAATGTGTTTCATGCTGACAGGTGGGCCTTAAATTCAACCAGAAAGCTCTTGGTTGTCTCCTTGATATTCATGCCACTGTTTAACTAATGGTTACTAGTTGCCATGGTGATTGCTATTGCAACTTGCAGATACCACAGATTGCTTTGAATTTTGATTGCTTTTCTCCCCTGGTTGCTTCCATAGTATTCTCTGGTACTGTGTAAGCTGTACAGGAAGGAGGAAGCTTCCAGACTAGAAGTCTATTTTTTTTTTTTTTTGGGCCATGTCCTGTGATTCATGTGTGTTGCATCATCTGTAATAGGGTTTTGCTCTCAGTTTCTCCCAGGAGACCAAGAGCAATAATAAAAGCCTATATTCTTTGACAGGTCTTTGGGAACTCTCTGATCAACAACTTATCAAGAAGTATCATAAATCTGTTTCTTCTATAACTGTTTAATTGCCTCTAGCTTCTTGGTGGAGAAGCCAAAGAGATTTTTTTGTCTTATATTCCCCTCTCTTTGTTCTACTATACTGGGAATGTACATTCTTATTCTTTTTTTAAACTAAAATGCTTTTTGACATGTTGACATTATAGGAAATTCCCAACTGGTTTTATCCCACCTTCTTAAGGTTTTCTCCTAGTCCCTCAACCTCTCCTATACCCCATCCCTTCATCCACACTCCAAGTATTTTCTTCCCTTACTCACTCATCATGTCATCCATGCATCCTGTCTCCTCCTCCAAAATCTTCACTTTAGTTCCTTTAAAGTAATCTGACCTTATTGGAATTTCAAGCCAACGATTTCAATCAGGAGGCCAATGATAACACTCACATGTAAAAAAGAACACGAGGCATTTAGTTCTGTGTCTGATATAGCTTGCTTACTATCATATTTTGTGGTTCCATCCATTTATCAGAAGATTTCATAATCTCATCCTCTCTGATGTACTGGATAATATTCCATTGTGCATATGCACCACATTTTCATTATCCATTTTTCTGTTGATGAATATCCTGATGGATTCCATTTTCTTGCTATTGTGAATAAAGCTGAAAGGGACATAAATGAACAAGTGTCTTTTCTTAAGGTGCAGAATCTATTGGGAATATTCCCAGATGTGCTATAGTTGCTCATATGGTAGTCTCACTATTAACTTTCTGAAGAATCTACATACTAATCTCCAAAGCGGTTGTGCTACTTTGCACTCCACCAAGAGTGAATAGTATTTTCTCTTCTCTACATGCCAGCATTCACTGTTGTTTGTGTTCTTGATCTTAGTCCTTTTGACTGAGATAACATGGTATCCTAGAGTAATTTTAATTTACATTTCTTGGATGACCAGGACATTTGGTCAGTCTTTAAGGTATTAATTTGACATTGGTACTTATTTTTGTGAGAAGTCTCTATTTAGTTCCAGAGTCCATTTTTTTTTAATTGAGCTGTTTGCTTTCTTGATGTTTAGTTGTCTTTAGTTCTTTGCATATTCTGGAAATGAATCCATTTTTAGATTCATAGCTAGCAAAGATTTTCTCCTATTCTGTGGATCTCAGTTACTGGACATTTGATGTTCTGTTTAGACAATTTTTGCCTAGTCCTATCAAATCAAGAATACTCCCTGCTCTGTCTTCTAACAATTTCAGAGATGGAATTGACTTAGATATCATGTTTAGAGCCAATCAGTCAACAGTCACTTATTTTCTGGACTTTGACCAGTCAATGCTTTTTTGTGATAAACACCTCATTTGCAGAAATCTTTTTCTAGGTTGAACGCAGAGTACTATTCCAATCTATGTTTAAAATCTATGTTTAAAATGCAGGTTAGTATAACATCTTTATAATTAAACCCTTATGGCCTATACTCCTCCTCAGGTCTGTGTCTTCCCCTTTCATAGGATCTTCTATTTTATAGAACCAGGAATATGATCCCTGCTGAAAGGTCTTAGATCCTATCAGAAAATTATTGACCATCCCGTTTAGAGTCCTTCCATTATTGCACCAATGGGTATCTCTTGTTAGGATGGTTGTGTATTTCAGCTTGCAGATTTTGCAGACTGATGAGACTTTTCATTGATTTTCACTGTGCATAGTCTTCATAAAACTTTTTGGTACTATGCAAGCTATCCAGCAAGGCGAAAGCTTTCAGAGAAGGTCCATAGTATTTCTGTCCATGTCTTGTGATGCACTTGTGCTGCTTTTTTAGTAATAGGGTTTTACTGTCTGTTTCTCAAGGACAATCAAGAACAATTCCAGAAGCCTGTACACTTTTTGGGGGAGAGGGACATTGAGAACTCTCTGACAATTTATCAGGAAGTAGCACTTATTTGCTACTTCTAATGTTGTTTAATTGTCTGTAGATTCTATGTGGAACATCCTACATCATTTTTTAAAGATTTTACCTTATCTTCCTCTTTATGTGCTCTTTTGTACAGAATATGTCCATTTTTGTTCTTTTTTCCAAATCAAATAGTGTTAATATGTCAGTATTATAGATGGTTTCTAACTGGTTGAATCCAGCATTTGCAGGGGTTTTATAATACTCTCTTAATTCCTCATTAACCCATCCTTTCACCCCTTAAGTATTTTCCACAATTTCCTCCCTCACTCTCTCTTATGTGGTGTCTTATATCTCCTCCTCCAACGTCTTCCCCAACTTTTCCTTTCTTTCATCCCACTCATTTATCCCTTTCATGTTTTCTGACAATCACTGGAATTCCAAACTAAATTCTTAAGTCAGGATTTTAATTCCAGAATATTCCTATAAGGGTGAACATATGATGCTTGTCTTTCTGTACCTGAGATATTTAATTTATTATTATATTTTCCAGATCAAGTTACAGCCATTATACTTACAAATCCCTAATCTCATCTTTCTTGATGACTGCAAAGTATTAAATCACATACAATGTATTTCACTGCCCAATACTTTATTGATAAGTGTGCAGGCTGATTGCATTTTCTTACTGTTGAACATGGATGAGCAAGTATCTTTTTAATAATATGTAGAGTCTTTTGGGAATCCTAGAAGTGGATTAGCTGAAGCATATGATCATTCCATTTTTTTTTTGGCTTCTGAGGAATCTCTACATGTCTTTGTCAGCATTCATTATTTGTGTTCCTGATCTTAGCTATTCTGACCGGAATAAATGGTGTTGCAGTGTAGTTTTAAGCTGCATTTCCCTTTTGTCCAGGGAAACTGGCATTCGTTAAGACATTTGTGTGATATTTGAATTCATTTTTTTGTGAAGTCTTATTTTTTCTATTTCCAGGGCCCATTTTTAATCGGACTGATTGCTTTCTGTCTCTGGAGATTAGTCTGCCTTCAGATTCATAGTTAGATTTTCTCCTATTCTGTGGGTTGCCTTTTTGCACAAAAAATTTTTTCTTTTGCAGAACATAAGCTTTTTAAATTCATGAGGTTCCACTTGTTGGTTCCTGTGTGATTTGGCTCCTGCTCAAAATCTTTACATGGGTCTAGCAATTCAAGTTTATTTTCTACTCTTTCTTCCAAAATTTGTAAAGTTATAGGTTTAACATTAAGGTTTTTGATCCATTTGGAATTAATTTTTGTGCAAGGTGTCAGGTCAACCTTTTAAATATATTTTTGGATTATTTTTACAAATGTTTTATTGAGGTTGATTGATTTGTAATCTCTGTGTTTGATATGCCTTGATTTGGTTGTCTTTTCAGATAAATACTGGATTCACAGAAAGTTTTCTATTTTGTGAAATAATTTGAGGGATAGAGATATTCTATGAATGTCTGGTAGAATTCTTAGGTAAATACATAAGATCATGGTTTCTTGGAGTTAGGAAATTTGTAATAATGGTTTTAATTTAATTGCTTGTTATTTGTGTGTTTAAATTGTTTATTTCAGCTTATTTCCGTCATTTTGATAGTTTATATGTTCAGAAATCCAGCTGTTAGCTTCACATTGTCAGTTTAATTATTTTTATTTTAATATTTTTCTCACATGTGCACACATGTACACATATGTGTCTGTGTGTCTCAGAAGCACTGTGGGGGCCTGTAGAAGGGTGACTTTCAGAATCATCTTGGGTTGTTCTACTTCTTTTCGGATTGGCTCTGGGATTTCCCAATCTGTCTTTTTGGGTCAGAAGTACAAGCTACCATCATTTCCACTTGGCATTTTTACATGGTGTCTGTGATTTGAACAAAGGTCTTTCTGCTTGTGAGTAGAGTCTTAGCACTTGATGCACGTCTCCAGTCCTAGATTGTCAGTTTTGTTGGGTACAGATTTTTAAATTATGTCCTTACATTTCTCTGAATTTTTTTAGTATCTGATGCAATGGCTTCCTTTTCACAATTAATGTTACTGAACCGTGTAGTTTTTATTTTATTTAATTGTTGTGTTTGGTAATACTGTTTACTGTTTATATTTTTATACTATGCATTTTATGGCTCAAGATGAATTTCATATAACATATGATAACATTATGGTTAATATAAGTAATGTAAGGTATTACATAATATTATATAATGTCCACTTTGAAACAACATGAAGACGTGGGATATTCACTGCTGTGTTCAATGCTGGGAATCCAGAGTATGAAATTATGCCTAAGACCTGTTATGATTCTAATAAATTTTTGAATTATTGAGCAAATTAATAAAATTGTTATTTAAAATCTTTAATGTGAAGTCTTAAGGAAGTTCTAGAATATTTCTACTGTCATTAATAATTTAATAATATATAGGTAATCTTTGTTAATTATAAAATGGACTATAAAGGATCATGCACACATAGTAAGTGACAGCAAATCTTTAATCTCATCTATCTTCTATTTTTTTCTGATAATTCATCAGCCTTTATTCAGTACACCATGATTTTGGTAAGAACTACCAGGTATCCTCCCATCTGAAAGATAAGTAAGTAACTGAAAGTGATACAAACAAACTTGTTAGGGCTTAAGAAATCCAAAATCACATGTAATCACATGCACAGTAATTATGGGAATTTTATGAATGATCTGTTCCGTTTGAAGAAAGCCACATACCAAAGCTTGGAGTTAGGGTTAGCGAACTGCAGAGCTCAAAGCATAAGACCCAATTTCGAGACAGGAGGTATTTATTGCTTTAATAAGTTTATCACCGTGAGAGAAATCCAAAAAAAAGTCCCATAATCAGTCATTTGGTTCCTTGGCGATCCTGGAGAAAACATATCCAAAGAAAGAATGGTGGTTTTATTAGCTCTTCATCAACAGAAAATTACATAGGTGTAACTGATAAATGAGTTTCCAATAGTTATTGGGACAGACTGTGTTAATTCGGGTATAATATGGAACACTGACAGGATTCATACTATAGATGTGAGGGTTCAGATAGAAACATGGAAACTGTAGAATCAAGGTGGACTCAGGTCCCTGGACCCTGGGATGCTATAGTTTCTTTGGCCAAAAAAGGGCACTGTGGGACCATGAAACAAGGCTTCCAAAGGCCTCAGTGAGGACCATTCCAGTAAAGAAGCCTTGGGCACAGGACTGGAGGCTGTGCTCACTAATGGAGTCTCCATAGTCCTTCTCTCTCCTGCCTAGTAGTGTCCAGAGAAAAAAAGACTTTGGTCTTATCTCAGAAGGTGATTCCTCCCATGATGCTCCCAACCTGAAAGCACAGCTCCTCTGCTTTAAGCTGTAATGAGGCCAGCTCTAGCACAGGGCTCAAGGGAGGGCTTTGGCGTTGGTGATGAAAAAAAAAAAAAACACATGAAGGAATACTTGCCTCTCTATAGCAGTTGGAAAGAAAATGAGGCCAAGGTCAGCCTGGACTCACAGTGCATTTGGCCACTATGGCAAGGATTTCTCTCTTCTCCTGATCCCCTCTTATGCCAAATGAAGAAATTGCGCTCAGAACCTGGAGAAACCTTACTTGTATCTGTCTCACAAACATATATTAGTGTAAAAACATCACCTTAATTTCTCTCCTATGGCATAATAATATCCATCCCTTCAAGGCTTTTGTTCCTAGTTTGTCATGCATCTGTGCAGCTCAGAACCACTGCCAGATCCATGTGTGCTCTGAGCACAGATATTGAAGGCCAAAGCATAAATAAGTATAAACAAAAGCTAGACATTCATGCCCTGGTATTTTTCTTGAACCAACCCAGAATTGGAACTCATGGATTCCTTTTATGAATCTAAATATGACTCAGGAAGTGTTGATATTTTTTGAGGTTTCAGGTCTATAAATTGGGGTGAGCCTGAGTGATTCAGTATTACAATCAGCATGATTATTCTGTTGAATTGATTTTCTTGAATGGCTCAACTGTGTTTCATGAATTAATGCTATAGGAACCATAGCTCCTTGAAACTGATTCTTTCTCTTATCTGAAATAAATTACATATATAAAATGAGTGTCTTTGGAAATAGGTCCAGGTCAAAGTTTCTTTCTTCTCAGTGTCCACACACTCCCACTTGTTTAATCTGTGGACAGATATGTATAACTCGAACTACTCTTTGAGGAGGCAGAACAGATACCTCCTTGTCAATCCCCAGGGTTTTGTTCAGTGTCATGGATGATGGATGAGCCTTGTTGTAATAATCATGGATGTAGCAAGACGATGAGGATAGTTTTCTGGGCACAAGGGGGGTGCATAGATCTGACTCACTCCTGAATGCCTAGCTTCTCTGTTACAAAGTCAGGAAGGCTTAGACACAACAGGAAATGCAACATGAGAGTGTATCAACCTTTGTGGGTTATTGTATAATTAAGGTAAGTGAGGCTCTGTTATGACTGGGAAAATGCTGAATCAAGACCTGACATCACTCTGAACTTTACAAACATTATAGGTTGAATTTTTTTTTATCAATTTCAGTTTAGTTTCTATCCCTTTTGCTGTCTGTACTACACTAGAGCAATTTTATTTTCAGAAACGTAGTTTTCTGCTTCATTATTGCTCTCATCATTAATCTTAAACCTACTTACTACCTCTCTCTTACTCTGTGGTACAAAGTAGCACAGTAGGCCAGGCTATGTGTCCCAGGAACTCAGATCCTTCAGCACACAGCAAGGAGCAGGAGTGGTGAGAACTCATTTGCATAAGAAGCCTTTCCTCTGTGCAGCTCCTGGGGCAGAGATAAAAGAGACTTGAGTCAGCCCAGCCAGAGGAGTGTGATCTGAGAAGGGACTGTGCTAACCATGGCTTGGACTATACTCTCTTCCTGCTGCTTCTCTCTTATTGCTCAGGTAGGGACAGTTCTCATAGTACCAGGGAAGACCTCTGCTGTCAGTCAGTCCTCCCTGTTCACACACTCAAGAAGCTGCACACTGGAGTCATTCACTATAATGTCTCTGTTTACAGAATCCTTCTCCTGTGGCGACTCAGCCTCCTTCCCTCTCTGCATCTCCTGGATCAACAGTCAAGCTCACCTGCACCCTGAGCAGTGACATCAGTGTTGGTTCCTATACTATCTACTGGTACCAGCAGAAGCCAAAGAACCCTCCACAGTTTTACCTGTACTACTACACAGACTCTAGCAAGCAACTGGGACCTAGGGTCTCCAACAGAGTCTCTTTTTTAGCATTTAAACCAAATAATAACAGCCAAAATATTAAGCAATCAGAAATCCACAAAGTAAAATTCTTAAATCCTACACCTTTTCACTTTATTACAATATGAAAGGAACTGATATTACTGATTTTCATAGGACACAAGCTTCTTGCCTCACAAAGGGTAAGATCCTGTCTAGAGTATAGCGACAAATCTAAGTCTCACCTGTTTCAGGATTTAGGGATCATCACAGAGAGGTGGCAGTAAGAATACCAGAGCCTGAGGGTAGGGTGGTTGCCAATTAATAGCATGGAAACCAGCTTAACATTTATCCTTTAGTGTTTACTGGAACATAAAAAACTACTTAAAATAACAGAAGGACACATAAAAACCTGTCTACCTTGGCTCTGACACATAAAGTTGTGTCTACCTTGGCTCTGAAATATAAAGATCTGTCTACCTTGGCTATGACATGTAGATAATTCACAGCAGAGTAGGTACATTAGGACTTAAGCCTCGACTTGGTTATTTCTACTGCTGTAATGAATATGGGACCTAAACAATGAAGGAGCACATGACTTTTGAACTAGTTTTCTTTCCTTTTCTTTTTTAATTTCAGATTACAATGCATTATGGCAAGAAACTGAGTAATAAGAAGTTAAGGAGAACTGTCCATATCATATTCAGAGTGGTCTTACCCTATCAGTGATGAAATTAGACCATCTCCTACAGGCTTGCCATGCTAAATAATTCCTTATGTACATGACTAAGAGCTCAATTCCCAAGTTGTTACCAGAAATTGACTGCTACAGTAGTGTGTTTGAGGGTGCTGCCATCATTGTAGCAAAACTGATTTCTAATTTACAGCAGTAAGTTCTTGAGGCAGGATGATCAGAGTTTGAACCGGGTAAGCAGCTGATCCTGCCCTGTGTGGCATTTTCTCACTACAGTCAGTTTGTCTGACCACCAGGACACATGGGTACACCTTAGCGAAGTACATCTTTCCAGGAAGAAGATAGTTGATATTACAAAAAGAAAACTTAGATGGATATATTATTTTCCTGTATAGATTTTTCCTTTCTCAGTTTCTTTCCTGTGTTTTCTGTTGTGATCAATTCGTCTGGTGTGATCAGCAGTAGTGTCTTACTGTCAAGGTCTGGGGGCATTCAAGAGCAAAGGAAAAAATATGATTTTGCTTTGGGAACCTTTTTTGGTGAACAACAAGAATTTAAATGTTCATTGTTTAATTAATTTTTAACATTTTAATTTCATAGTTAATGTTTTAGTGCATAAATTTCACTTATTTGGCTTGAGATAAGACACTTGCTGTTTCTGACACAGTGACTTTTCAGTAAAATTAAATTAAGCAATATTTGAGGTTAACATTTGAGGTATTGTTTATATGTATGTATACATATATACATACATATATATTTATTTTTACAGGCATATTGAACAATTATCCCTTCCTTCACAAACTGTCCTCCTTCTTCTTTCATCAGTCCATCCCACTCTTTCTACTTTCCTTTGTCTGCTTCTATGGCTTCCAGGGCTCCCTCTGTATCATCTGCTCCAGTGGGGTTTTAAGTCTCTGTGGCAGACCAAGTGGCCTTTCCTTGGGCAGAGCCACTTACAGGGACATTTCCTCTTTCTGTCCATCCCTAGTCCCTAAAGTTCCCACTACAATTAATTGGTTCTCCTGAGATCCTTGAGTGAGTTTCTGGTTGGTGCAGCCCTGAGTTGAATGAAATGTTTTGTCCAGTGGTAGACTGCATTTGAGCCTCCTCTGAACTATAGCTTATCAGGAGGTATTAAATACCCAGTCCTGAGAATTTTGTTAAATTGCCTGTATCTTCTAAGAGAAGTACTCATGGAATTTTGTGCCATTCTTTTTCTTCCCCTTTCTTGTGTACCCCTTGTATAGATATCTCTGTCCATGTCTTTTAAATTACATTTTATATGATCTTATATCACAGACGGTTTCTGACTGTGTATGTCATTTAACATACATGGCATCTTTAATTTTCCCTAATTTATCTCCCACTCACTAATGTAAACCATCCCCTCAATTCTGTAGCCTATTAATGATTTCCACAATTGCTTCCCCTTCCACCTTCATGACCCCTAAATTGTCCTGCCTCCCTTCATGTAATATTTTCCTCCATACTCATACTACTGTATGTAACTTTTGTAGTTTTCTGCTTATCACAAGGTATCCCTATTTAAGTGCATGAATATTAGGTTTGATTACTAACATTTAGATGTAAAAGAGAACATTTGGTGTATGCTTGCCAGGGTCTGGGAGGTACTACTCAGTACTATATATTTCAATTTCATCCATTTACAGTAAATTTCATAATTTCATTTTTCTAGATAGCTGAAGAGTATTCCATTCATTATCCGTTTATCCATTGATTGTCATTTAGGCTGAGTCCATTTCCTTATTATTGCAAATAGAATCATAATGAACAGCAGTCACCAATGTCTCTCTAGTAATATATAGAGTCTTTGGTGGATATGCCCATGAGTTAAAGATGCATCACATGGTAGTTCTTTTCTTAGCTTTCTGAGAAATCTCCATATTGATTTTCAACTTTGCTGTAGCAATTATACTCCTACCAACCCTGAATAAGAATTCCCATTTCCCCTATTACTTGTTGATCTCTTTATTTGGGTTCTTGATAGTAGCCCTTTTGAACGGGGTGAGATTAAATTTTAAAATAATATTAACTTACCCTTCATGGATATGATAGTTGAAAGGAAGTGTCTGCTTTTTTTTAATTTTATTTATTTATTTACTATTATTTATTCAACTGTGCACATGTACATGTGTATGTGTGCGCACGCGTGTGTGTCTGTGGGTGTGTGTGTGTCTGTGTGTGTGTAGAACCACGGACGAACTCGTGAACCAACATGGACGCCTCCACCTCCTTCTGTCCCGGGATTCACAGGCTCCGCCCTACCAGGGCCGGAAACGCAGGCCGCCCCCACTTCTGCCTGGCGTCTATACGTGGGATCTGGGATCCGAACTCAGGACCCTCCGCCTGCAAGGCGGAGGCTTAACCCCTGAGCCACCTCACCAGCCCGAAGTGTCTGCTTTTTAAGATATTGGTTAAACATTTGAATGTCTTCTCCTGAAAAGTACCTTTTTCATTTTTATATAAGAATTTGTTTTTACATAAAAGCTATTCTTCATCCTCTCTCACCCTCTTCTCTCCCATTTTTTCCTCCTTTACATATTTGTCCCAGCCCCTCCCACCCTCATGTTTCTCCATATGTGCACTAGGGAATCTGTATTAGGAAGGCAGCAGACACATGTGGCAGTACAAATTGTCCTTCAATGTGAAAACCCACAGATGGGAAAACTCCTTTTCACTTATCTGCACTTTACCCCTAGGATTCTTGCTGCATGTTTCTCCTGAGATATCCTAGTGGAATCTTATTAAGTACAGTTGTTTCTCTTGAGATCTCCTCACTGGTTCATGAGGGAATGTTGATACATCTGCCCTTGTGTAGACCTGGTGGTTGTAGATCTCATTGCAGTGACCTCCTGGATGCAGCAGCCTGTCATGACTGGAGTGTCGTGACTGACAGGTGGACACCCACAGTTGTGGTTAGAATAGAATATCTAATGGACAGCTGTAGGCTCTTTGGGGAAGCATTTTGAACAATCACTGGTTGGAGCAGGCCACTGAACAAGTCTGCAGGTACTTGCTTAACTGATATGAAAACCCAGCCCATTGTGGGTGGTGCTTTCCAGTGGTGGACCAGATAATAGGAAGAGCAATAGGAGGTACTTGCTCTTTTCTTATCCTGTGTCTATTTGTGGTGGAGTCCACTCTTGAGCATTATTACCTTCTAGAGTGCTGTTGCCTTTTTTGTTGCTGCTGCTGATACTTTATCCTAACGACTCAGACCTCACTCATTTCCACATTGTCGATATTCCAGCTGCCTTTGAAGCCCAATCTAGTAAGATTTGCCACTGTTCAGCGCTGATGTTAGAGCCCAGCTCTTCTTCAAGTCAGAGACCAGTGTCTTCACCCCTCCAGGGATAGACCTTCTCTTGATCCTTTGGCTTTGTGAGACATTACATTCAAGAACAAAGCGGTTATGGATGTTTTTTCTTTGGAGGACATTACTTTTATTTTGAGTTGACTAAAATTATTTTTACATATCCATTCTAGAGGTTCTGTTCTTTCAGAGAACTATAGTACACCCCTCCAACACACATTTAGACTCTTACAATCTTACTATCCCTTCTTCTGCAAGGTTCTCTTGAGTCTTGATATGGGGAGAGATTTGCATTGCCTGATTAGTGCTGAGCATTCTAGGGTCAGGATACTCTACTCCCTGATCATTTATGGTTTTCTGCATACTTAACCTTCCATTGCAGTAGGATTCATCTTGTTTGAGTGCTGAGATCCTTTTTTATTTAAAGGTAGGCTAAAAAGGTGTCTTATTAATTCCAAAATCCATATTTCAATTTTTTTAATGTTTGTTTCCTATGTTACAAAATGGTTTGATTCCAATTCAAAACCTATAAGTTCACCACAAACTGAATCAAGCAAATGCACATGTGTCTGTGCTATATGAATTTAATATTTTAATTTGGGTGTTTCCTTATTGATATTTATTTATTTAGTTCTTTTTGTGTTTGGAGACTAATATATTGTTAGAGATGTGATTTTGCTCAATTAACAATTTTTGTGGAACAAAACGTTTTCAATTTCACGAAGTCTCACTTGCTGATTGTTGGCATTATTTTCTGCATCAATGGGGTCCTACCAGTAACTAAAAGGTATTCCTCATTCTTTCTCCTAATACTTCAAAGTTTCAGGGGTCATGTTAAGACCTCTGATTCATGTAGAATGGATGTTGAAGCAGGGTGAGACGCAAGAGTCAAGTTCATTATTCTGCATGTAGATATCCAATTTTCTGAGCACCATGTGCTGGAGATGCTATCTGTTCTCCACTGCCTATTTCTGGAACCTTTGTCTACATCAGGTGGCAACAGTTTTGTGTGCTTATATTTGCGTTCCCACTTCTGTTTCATTGATCAAAGTGTGCATTTGTGAGCCAGTTCTATGCTGTCTTTTATTACATTTTGTATGTAGTTTATTTTGAAGTATTTAAGAAATATACAGCAACCCTGGTATAACAATGTAAGAATCATGGGCCTGAAGAAGAATTACAGGTTAAGGCTTAACTAATTTTTTCAATAATATCATGGAAGAAAACTTACCATATCTGGAGAGCACAATGCCAATCTGCATACAAGAAACCTAATAAAACAGAACAACAGGAGATTACAGAGTAGAGGCCTACTTGGGAGGACACAGACTTGTGTCCTTCTCTGTCTCAGCTACCTCACTCATTATAATTTTGTTCAATTCTATGCATTTTCCTATGATTTTCATTCTTCTTCACAGCTGAATATCATTGTGCACATGTACTGCATTTGTATTGTTCATTGATAACTTGATGGGTACAGAGACTGATTCATTTCCTTGCTATTAGAAACATGGATGTTCATGTATGTCTGTAGTATATTATGGAGGCATTTGAGGATATACCTAGAAATTATATAACTGGGTAAGATAGTAGCACTATGTCTACATTTGTTGAGATACCTGCAGAGAGTTTTCTATAGTGACTAGACCAGTTTATACTACCATCAACAGTGAATGAGGGACTCTCTTTTCCCACATCCTCACCATAGCTTGTTATTATTTATTTTCTGCATCTTAGTCATACTTAATGTGTGAGATGAATCCTCAGAGTGGTTTTAATTTGCATTTCCCTGTTCACTAATGATATTGACCATTTTGGCTATTTCTGCATCTTTTTTTTATTCATTGAAGTTGTCCTACAAAACACATCAAAATTAACTCTGTTCTTCCCCCAATATCTATATTTTCATTCCACTCTTATCTCACCTCAAAATTTTTCCTTTCCAGCCAGTCTTCCTGACACTCCTCATCCCTCTGCACATGTTATCCACTGGGCCTCATGCAGAATGCCTGTATTGGTGAGCCTGGGCATTCACTGGGGCACAAACTTCCCACCAGTGAGCCAACAACAGTGTGAAGAAGATCCCCCTGCTATGTTTGGAACCAGCTGCAAAATACATCTCAGCTTAGAGCCATCAATACTGAGATCCTTCCTATTCGATGGTGTCAGTATTTGAAGAGCAGCTATTGTGGTGGATTATTGACAGTAGACAGGACTGCATTGTGTTCTTAGATATGGAAACCCTGAAGGAAGCAGATATGGCTATCTCGCAGTATCTCTCCCCATGTTTAGGACATTATATTCTTGTCATCCTCTCTTCTGCCAGATTTCCTGAGCCATGGATGATGCATAATTTAGAGCTCCTATTCAGGGTTGAACTGTCTACAGTTTCTTGTACTTTGGTCTGTTATGATTTGCAGAATTTCTTATCTTACATTGTAATAGAATATTTATTGGTTGTGTCTTGAGTCCTGACCTGAGTTATAATGGTAAGTGGCTAGAAAGAGCTTGTCATCATGTATTCATAGATAATTCCAAGAAGTTTGTCCCCACCTGAGGCTAATACTCTCCATTTCCACAGGTATTTGACTTGGTGTAGAGTACCAGGAATATGTTGCCTGCTATGAGACAGGACTTCATGCTAATTACAAAGCAATTTGTTATCCCCATCCCTTAAATGTCACTATTAAACCACTAGACATTTCTTGACAGAGTTGTTATTGTAGCTTGCAGATTCATTGTTGGGGCATTGATCTCCATTACAGTTTTGTTTTTCATGTGTTCTGTGATCATTTTGTGGTATCTTTAGTTAAAGGTCTTATTATCAGGTTCTGGAATCAACCAACAATAGCATTTGTTTGTTTTCTTTTGTCTATGAATCCTCTCTATCCACCAGTTTTTTAAGAAGGATCACATGTTGGTATTGCAAAATTTATTAATTCCTTTATGGCTTCTGCTAGGAACATCTCAGTGAATTTTCTGCTTTCTTTTCTCTTCCCCTCTCTGTTTCCTTGTGTAAGGTATATTTCATGACATTTATTTTTCTAAGTCAAATGTTTTGATAGATTTGTATAGTAGAGTGCTTCTGTGGGACTCTATTTTACAAGCTTGAAGTTCTGTTTTATTCCTCCCACACTTCCTATCCCCATATTGTTTAGCTTTCCCTCCTTTAACAGTTCTGCATTAAAACTTCTCTCTTTCAGGTCTTTAATCTTCCATGCCCTAGTTTTTATTTAAGCATACTATACTGAAAGTTCAATGCTGCCATCATTATGCAAGGAAGAATACAGAGTTCTCATTCAGAATTATATTTTCCAATTAGATCTATTGACTGGAGAATATCGTAGTTTCATTTTTCTTGACTGTTTAATAATATTTCATTTTATATATGTACCACACTGTCATTATGTATTCATCCAGTGTTGGATACTTAGGCTTATTTAATTTCCTTATTAATTCATATAGATCTAAAATGAGCATGGACACTCAAGTGTCTCTATAATAGTATAAAGTACTTTGATACTATTCCCAGGAGTAGTGTAGCTGTATCATGTGGTGGTCCAATTTTTAGCTTTCTGAGGAACCTCAATACTGATTTCCAAACAAGTTGTACAACTTTTCATTCTCACCAACAATGAATAAAGAATCCCTTCTCCTCACATCCTCATTACATTTGTTATTTGTGTTCTTCAACTCAACCATATGACATGGGTAAGATGAAATCTCCTAGTAATTTTAATTTCAATCTCCCATATGACTAGGAAGGTCGAATGTTTTTGAATATATTTGCTAGAGAGTTGATTTGTCTTAAGAAAGGCTAATTTTTTATTTCAGAGGTCCATTTATTTCTTGGGTATTTACTTTCTAGATGATCAATTTTTTTTAAATTCTTTGTATAATCAGAATACTAATTCTATACCAAATATATGGTTTGTGAGAATAAATCTTCTCTCATTGCTATGGGTTGCCTTTTTGCATAATTAGTGATTTCTTTGACACAACAGAAGTCTTTTAATTTTATGACATCCTACTTGCTAATTGTCGGTTTTATTTCTTGTGTGAATGGGGTTCTATTCAGAGTATTTACCTGGCCAAATCAGTTCTAACATACTCCCTTGTTCTTTCTTTTAGGAGCTTTAGTGTCTCTAGTGTAACATTGAGGACTTTGATTCATTTTGAATTATTTTTCATGCAGGGGGAGATACAAAGGTCCAGTTCTTCCTTGGACTTGCAAACAATGAATTTTCCAAGTACCTATCATTAAAAATGCTGACCTTTTCCCCATGTGCTTTCTTACATTCTCATGAAATATTGGGAGATTATATGTGCTTGGACATGTATGTGGGCACTCTAGTCTCATGCACTGATCAGACTGTCTACTTTCGTGCCAGTATAATTCCATTTTCATTACTAAGGCTCTGTGATATTGTTTGAAATCTGCTATGTTAATACTTCCTGCAGTGATTTTATTATTCAGGACAGTTTTGGCTATCCAGGGCCTACTGTGCTTCCATATATTAAGATTTTTTAAATTTTTTTATTATTTATTGAATTGCGTGTGTGTATGTGCGTGTGTGTGCGTGTATGTGTGTGTGTGCGTGTGTAGAACCACGGACGAATTCGGGAACCACCATGGACCGCCTCCTCCTTGTTTACTTTGCCCGGATTCACAGGCTCCGCCCTACCAGGACCAGAAACGCAGGCCGCCCCCGCTTCTGCCTGGCGTCTATACGTGGGGTCTAGGATCCGAACTCAGGACCTTCCGCCTGCAAGGCAGAGGCTTAAGCCCTGAGCCACCTCTCCAGCCCCGCATATATTAAGATTTTGACAGTGACCATGAACATGGGAAATCTTTCCACCTTTTGTTATCTTCTGTAATTTCTTTCTTTGGTGTTTTGAAGTTTTCTTTAAATAAGTCATTCACTTCTTTGGTCAATTTTATTTCAAGATATTTTGGTGCTATGATAAGTGAGATTCTTTCTATCATTTCTTTCTCACTTTATTCATCTTTACTGTATAGTAATGATATTTATTTGGGGCAGTAGAATGCTACTGCCATTCTACTGAACTATTTTGCCATACCTGTGAGATTTGTAATGGAGTTTTTTATTGTCTCTTAACGTATGGTATCATGTCATCTTCAAAATAGAGATACTTTGACTTCCTTCTTTCTTTTTTAAAATAAATTTATTATAGTAATTTTTAAATATATATTTTCCTTGCCAATCTTGTTCCCCTCTCCCTTTCTTCCTCCCTTCCCTCCCACTTTCATCCTTTCCAATCCTCCCCTCCCTATATTGGTCCAGTCTACTCCCTCCTATTTTTCTGTTCTTTTAGCTCTATGGGTCCTGGGATTCCCTCTGTATCATCTGTTCCCATAGTTGCTCAGGCTGTTGTGGCAGACTGAGGCTGTTCTTTGGGTAGCCCGCTGATGTGGGTATTTGCCTACCTCAGTCTGACCCTTTACTCTTGAGGATCCTACTGCGTGAAACTATTTCTTCTGAGATCCATGCCAGTCCATGGGGGCATGTTGACATGTGCACCACTGTGCAGGTCCGATTGGCTGTGGCTGCTTTATCTTGAGTGGAGTGACCTGTCCTGTAATGGGCCCTCCATCTTTAGGCTTTTACAGTCTTACAGCCCCTCTTTCCCTTAGTTCTCTGAGCCTCCAGATGTGGAAGCATTGTGCTTGCCTGGTTCCAGGTGAACATTGAGAATTGCTGGTGTTCTGTATCCAGGTTGTTTGTTGTTTTCTATTTTGCTATTCTTGCAATGCACAAGGCTGCATCCTATGTGGGTGTTGACATCCTCTCCTATGCAACAAAACAGAAACTGTTAGAAAGGCCTTTATATAAAGGGAGACATGAAGGAGACAGAGGATCAAGAGTAGTGCACAACAGTGAGTGGGATCAACCCCTAGGACATCCATCTATTTACTAACTACTAACACTCCCCCATAGGACTGGGAACACATGTTCCAACCAGTCTATATAGCAGGAAACAGGAAGGAGACTGATCATTCACTACATCAGATATCTCACTAATTATGGATTTGTCTTAACAGTGGTCTTCTTTCCCAATTGAACTTTGTTCCTTTGTCTTCATTCTCTTTGGGTCTTCTTCCTACCTGCCTTCCTAGTTGTAATACTTTGTGGTTGTAAAGGGTAATAAAAAGGTTTTCCCTTGAATATGTCATTAGGAAGGCTTCCAATGCTCCCAGTTAAGGTTAGGTTTGCTGCAGAGCTGAAAAAGGAAAAAAAGACTGACTTTTCAGACAGAAGTTACTGCTTTAAAAAGTTTATCATGATAAAAGAAATCCATAATAGTCCTACAATCATCCATTTGGTTCCTCAGAAATCTTAGGAGGGAACATTTCCAAAGAAAGAATGGTGGTTTATTAGCTTTTCATCCATACATAGGTGTGGATGCAAGAGGCTGATAATAGAGTTTCCAAATGTTATTGTTACAGACTGCTGTAGTACTGACATAGTGTAGAACCCTGGCAGTTAAGAAATCAGATCATGGATTTGAGGGTTCAGAAAATTGGAGAACCAAACTAGACCTTGGGACGTTATATGTTCTTTGGACAACAGATGGCACTGTGGGGTTGTGAGCCATTGCCTCTACAGTGCTAAGCAAGAACCATCCTCTTAGCTGGAGGCTGCGCTCATGGATGGAATCTCAATAATTGTCTCCTCTTCTGCATCCAGGATCCAGGAAAAAGGGACTTTGGTCTTATCTCAGAATGTGATTCCTCCCTTGATGCTCCAGAGCCTGAAATCACAGCTCCTCTGCCTGAAGCTGTACTGTAAGTCCAGCTCCAGCATAGGGATCAGGGAGTGCTTTAGGACTCATGATGAAAAAACACATGCAAGAATAGTAGATTCTCTGCAGGGGTGGGAAAGAAACGTAGGCCAGAGTCAATCTAGACTCAAACTGACTGTGTCTGCTATGGAGTGAATTTCTCTCTTACTCCTGCACCGCTCTTAATCTAAATGTGAGAATTGCCTTCAGAACCTGGAGAAGCCTTTGTTATATAAGTCTCTCAAACATATATAACTGTAAAATGTTACCCTAATTTCTCTACCATGACATAATATCCATCCCGCCGAGTCTTTTATTCCCAATCTGTCCGCAGTCTGTGCATTTCTAAAAACCACTGCCAGATCCATCTGTGCTCTGAGCATAGACATTAGAATTGAAGCCCAAAGCATAAATCAGTACAACAATAAACACACATCTATCCCTGATATCTTCTTGAAAGCAACGCAGAATTAGAACTCCAGAACCATTAACTGCTTTTCTGCATCTAAATATGTCTCAGGAAATGATAATTTGACAGTTTCTGGTTTATAAATTGGGGATGAATCTGAGTGCTACAGTATTGCAAACAGCATGATTATTTTTCTTGGACTGATTTTCTTTTTTTTTATTAAAAATTTAATTATACATTTTAAAATTTTTTACCAGTTCCCTCCTTCCCCCCTCCTCCCCACGAACCCCTTCCTCCCCCTCCCCTTCCCCCAGTGCCTCCCCCCCAATTCCCAGAGAGTTGGACTGATTTTCTTGAATAGCTCAATGTGGTTCTTGATCTGATGGTACAGGAACCCCAGCTTCCTGAACATTGATTTTTCTCCATATCTGAAATAAATTATGTACATATTAATAGTCTTTGGAAACAGATTCTGGTAAAAATTTCTTCCTTTTCCACTGGCATTCAATGTTTCTAAATATCCATAAAAATACAAATAAAAACAATAGAGACATCCATTTCTAATTGCTTAATGGTAGTTTGTGGAACTGAAATATAGGGCTAGACATCTGCTTTTAGAATATTATTGACAGAAACTGGAAAATTCCAAGAATATGGGTAGATATCTATAACATGGACTCTACTCTTTGAGGAGCCTTAGCAGTTATCTACTCTTTATTTTCTAAGGTTCTGCTCTATGTCATGGCTCAGCCTTCTTGTGATCATTAATGAAGCATGAAGATGAGGATAGATTTCTGGGCACAGGAGGGATGGCATGCATAGATCTGAGTCACTCCTGAATGCCAATCTTCTCTGTTACAAAGTCAGGGAGGCTTAGACACAGCAAGAAATGGAGCATGAGAGTATATCAATCTTTGTGGGATATGAGATAGTTTAGGTAAGTGAGTCTCTATTATTACTGGGAAAACTGCTGAATCAAGACCTGACATCACTCTGAACTGTATAAATATCATAGGATGATTTTTTATCAGTTTCAGGGTTTAGATTATACCTCACTTCTCTCTTTAACACTCTAGAGAAACATTGTTTTCTGTTCCCTTACATGCTGTCTGCATTAATCTAAAACCTACTTGAAACCTCTCTTTTACTCTGTTATACAAAGCAATATATTAGGCAGACACACTGTCTCAGGAACTCTGATGCTTCCAGAAACAGCAAGGAGCAGAAATGATTAGAACTCATTTGCATAAGAAGCTCTTCTTCTGTGAAGCCACTAAGGGCTAAGATAAATGAGACTTGAATCACCCAAAAAGTGTGATCTGAGAAGGGGTTTTGCTCATCATGGCTTGGATTGCTCTCTTCCTTCTTCTTCTGTCTTACTGCTCAGGTAGGGACAGGCCTCAGAGTACTAACGAAGCCATTCTGTGCTCTGATAGCCAAGAAGCTGAACCCTGGTGCAGTCATTTATTATTTGTTTCTGTTTATAGAATCCTTCTCTCAGTCTTTGGTGACTCAGCCTCCTTCCCTCTCTGCATCTCCTGGATCAACAGTCAAGCTCACCTGCACCCTGAGCAGTGACTTCAATGTTGGTGATAAAAACATTTATTGGTACCAGCAGAAGCCAGAGAGCTCTCCTCGATTTTACCTGTACTACTACTCAGACTCTAGCAAGCAACTGGGGCCTGGGGTCTCCAACAGAGTCTCTGGATCCAAGGATGCCTCAAAAAATGCAGGGAATTTGCACATTTCTGGGTTGCAGGTTGATGACGAGGCTGATTATTACTGCTCCATCTGGTACAGCAGTGCTTCTCACAGTGACACAGGCAGATGAGGAAGTTGGAAAAAAAAGTGCATGCTAGTGACTCGGTTCTTTTTTTCATTAATGTTGTCATAACTTTACATTAAGATCATATGAGATAAACAAAGTTTTCAGTCAGAAGTTTTCTTCAGAGTTTTCACCAAATAATAAGGACCAAAAAATTAAGCCATCAAAATGAACAAAGAAATATTCTTAAAATCTACACTTTTGCACTTAATTACAATATGAAGGGAACTGGTATTAGTGATTTGCATAGGATCAATGCTTATTGCTCACAAAGAGAAAGATCCTGTGTAGTGTACAGCAACAAATCTAAATTTTGCCTGTCCCAAGGTTTAGGGATCATCACTGAAGAGGTGGCAGTAAGAATACCAGAGCGTGAGTGTAGGCTGGTTGCCAATAAACAATAAAGAAGCCATGGTAACATTTACCCTTAAGTATTCACTGGAACACAAAAACTGCTTAAAGTAACAGGAAGGACACATAAAGATCTGTCTGTCTTGGCTCTGACGTATAGATAATTCACTGCAGAGTAGGGACATTAGGACTTAAGGCTCGACTTGGTTATTTCTATTGCTGTGATGAATATATGATCCAAACACCTAGGGGTGAAAAGATTTTTGAAATTGTTTTCTTTTTCTTTTTTAATTTCAGTCTACAATGCATTATGGCAAGAAACTAAGGCATCAGAATTTAAGTGAACTGTCTATACCGTATTCAGTGTGGTCTTTTCATATCAGTGATGAAATTAGAGATTGTCTAATTTCATATAGGCTTGCCATGCTAAAATACCTTATATATGTCTAAGGGCTCTATTCCCAAGTTGTTACCAGAAAGTAACTGCTACAGGAGTGTGTTTGAGGGTGCTGCCATCATTGTAGTAAAACTGATTTCTGACAAAGCAGGAAGTTCTTGAAGCACGATGTGTTTGAACCAGGTAGGCAGCTGATCCTGCCCTGTGGCATTTTCTCACTGCAATCAGTTTGTCTGACCATCAGGACACAGGGATACTCCTTAGTGCAGTGCATCCTTCCCAGGAATAAGACATAGTTGATGTTACAAAAAGAAATTTGGATGCACATATTATTTTCCTATATAGATTCTCCCTTTCTCAGTTTGTTTCCTGTGTTTTGTGTTGTGATCAATGTGTGTGTTGTCTTCAGCAGTGCGGTCTTACTGTCAATGTAATGCACTCAAGAGCAATGAAAAAAAGGTAATTTTGCTTGGGGCCACTTTTTGGTGGAAAAACAAGAATTTAAGTGTTCATTGTTTAATTAATTTTTAATATTTGAATTTAAAATTTAATGAATTTAATGAATTTATTTAATTTATTTGGGTTGAGGAGGTGTTTGCTGTTTCTGTCACAGTAACTTTTCAATGAAATTTGATTAAGCAATTTATTTGAAATTAACATTTGAGGTATTATATATATATATATAAAACCTACCTCATACCTACTATATATATTTGAAATTAACACTTGAGGTATTGAATATATAATACCTACCTCAAATGTGAATTTCAAATATATATATATTTGAAAACTATATATATATAGTTTTACAGATATATCGATCAATTGTACTTTCCCTCTTCTTCCTTTTCCTTCATCGATCCATCCACTCCCTCACACTTTCTTGTCTGTCTGCTTCTATTGATCCCAGGGGTCCCTCTGTATAATCTACTCCATTGGGTTTTAACTCTCTGTGGCACACCAAGTGGCCCCTCCTTGGGCATACCCACTGACAGGAACATTTCCTCTCCCTGTCTAGCCCTAGCCACCAATGATCACACTGCATTTAATTCATTCTTCTGAGATATTTGCTAGTCTATGGGGCATGTTGGTGTGTTAACTGTTGTGCAGGTCTGACAAGGACAGGTCTCATTGCAGTGAGTTTTTGGTTGGTACAGCCCTATCTTGATTGGAATATCTTGTTCAGCAATAGATCCCATTTGAGACTATTCTGAGCTGTAGCTTATCAGGAGGCATTACATTCTTGATCCTGAAAATTTTGTAAACTTCCTGTGTCTTCAGAGATAAGTACTCATGGACGTTTGTATTATTCATGTTCTTCCCCTTTCTTGTGTAGTCCACTTACAGTTTGTAGTCCAGCTTTATAAGAGAGCATGCACCAGCACCAGGGCTGAGGACACTGGCCACACCATCTCTGCATAATGGCTGAGATAGGGACAATCTTTACTTGCCAGATGAACATGTATGGCCAAGTGTATAGAAGGATGCCAAATCTCTCAGCCAGCTGTCTGCATTTTATTCTAGGGCCTAATCCCAACCACCATGGGCTCGGCTTCCCCATCAGCTAGAAAATCTCCTGCAGGTCTGCTCTAGACCTAACTCAACCAATAATTCTCTACAAATATGCCCAGAATTCAAACCCTCAACTCTCAAGTTGACACTTGTGGCCAATTATGACTTTTCCTATCCCCATATTGCTTAGCGTTCCCCCTTTTAAACTATTGCATTAAAACTTCTTTCTTTCAGGTCTTTTCTCCTCAATTTCCCAGTTTTTATTTAAACATACAATCCTGAATGTTCAATGTTAGCATCCTGATGCCAGGGAGAATATCCATTTCTTACTATTATATTTTCCATTTAGATCTACTCACTGGAACATTTTGTAATTTCATTTCCTTGACTGTTCAATCATATTTCATTGTGCATATGTACCACATTGTCACTACTTTTCCATCCAGTGTTGGACATTAGCTCATTTCATTTCTTTATTATTTCATGTAGAACTAAAATGAACATGGACACTCAAGTGTCTCTATAATAGTATGTAAAGTACTTTGGAATATTCCCAAGAGTAGTACAGGTATATCATGTGGTGGTCCAAGTTTTAGTTTTCTGAGGGACCTCCATACTGATTTCCAAGCAATTGTACAACTTTTCATTCTCACCAACAATGTATAAGTAATCTCTTCTCCTCACATCCTCACCACATTTCTTATTTGTGTTCCTCAACTCAACCATATGACTGGGGTAAGATCGAATCCCATAGTAATTTTAATTTCAATTTCCCGTATGACTAGGGAGATTGAATACTTTTAAAGATATTTGCTAGATATTTTAATTTCAATTTCCCATATGACTAGGGAGGTTGAACACTTTTAAAGATATTTGCTAGATATTTGAATTTGTCCTAAGAAAGGCATCTTTTTATTTCAGAAGTCCATTTTTTGACTTGGGTATTTACTTTCTGGATGATCAATTTTTAAACTCTTTGTATATTCAGGATATTAATCCCATACCAAATATATGGTTTGTGAAAAAAATCTTCTCCCATTCCCATGGGTTGCATTTTTGCGCAATTAAAGATTTCTTTGACAGAACATAAGCCTTTTAATTTTATGAGATCTTACTTGCTGATGGTTGGTTTTATTTCTTGTGTGAATGGAGTTCTATTCAGAATATTTACCTGGCTGAATTAGTTCTAACACACTCCCTTGTTCTTTCTTCTAGGAGTTTTGGTGTCTCCTGTCTAACATTGAGGTGTTTGATTCATTGTGAATTAATTTTCACACAGAGTGAGATACAAGAGTCCAAGTTCTTCCTTCTAAATGCAGACAATGAATTTTCCAAGCACATTCATTAAAGATGCTGACCTTTCTCCCATGTTTCTTATATCCTTGTTAAATATTAGGAAATTATATGTGCTTGGGCATGTATGTGGCTACTTTATTCTTATGCACTGATTAGTGTCTATTTTTGTGCCAGTATCATTCATTTTCATTACTAAGACTCTGCAGTAAAGTCTGTAATCTGATATGGTCATGTCTTCAACAGCATTGTTATTACTCAGGATAGTTTTGAATCAAAGCTTCTTGCCTTACAAAGGGCAAGATCCTGTCTAGTGTGCAACAACAAATCTAGGTCTTTCCTGTCCCTAGGTTTAGGGATCATCACTTAAGAGGTGACAGTAAGCATACCAGAGCCTGAGGGTAGGGTGCTTGCTAATAAACAACAAAGAAGCCAGGGTAATATTTATCTTTCAGTGTTCACTGGAACATAAAAACTAAGTAAGAGGAAAGACACAAAATAATTTGTCTACCTTACCTTTGAAGTATAGACAGAAGAGTAAGGCTTGACTTGACTCTTTCTACTTCTGTAATGAGTATGTGACCCCAAAAATTGGGGGGTAAGACTTTCAAACAAGTTTTTGTTGTTGTTGTTGTTGTTATTTCAGATTACAATGCATTATGGTAAGAGACTGAAGTATGAAGTTAAGGGAACTGTCCATATCATGTCTGAAGTGTTTTTATCACATCAGTAATGAAATTACAGATTTGCCATGCTAAATAATTCCTTATTTAGTGTTCAATTCCCAAGTTGTTACCTGCAACTAACTACTACAGGAGTGTATTTAAGGATGCTGGCATCATTGTAAAAATTGATTTCTAATACATAACAGGAAGTTCTTAAGGCAGGATAATCAGAACTTGGACCAAATAGGCAGCTGATCCTGCCCTGTGGCATTTTGTCACCATAGTCAATTTGTCTAACTCCTTAGCGAAATACATCTTTCTAGGAGGAAAGACATAGTTGATGTTACAAAAAGGAAATTTGGGTGCATATATTATTTTCATTCATAAATTCTAAATTTCTCAACTAATTTTCTGTGTTTTGTGTTGTGATCAATGTGTGTGGAGTCTATAGCAGTAAGGTCTTTTTGTCAGGGTTTGGAGGGCACTGAAAAACAATGAAAAAAAGATGATTTTGCTTTGCAGATCTTTTTTTGGGTGAAAAAACAAGAAAGCGAGGGTTTATTAATTAATTAATTTTTAAATATTGAATTTGGTGTTTAACGTTTTAATGAATCAATTCGTTTTACTTGCCTTGAGATGAGATACTTGCTGTTTCTGACACAGTGATCTTTTAGTAAAATTTAATCAATCAGTATTTCAAATTAGCATTTGCAGTATTGTTTATAAATATATTTATATATATGTACATATAATTTTTTTTTTTAAAATATGGAACGCTTCACGAATTTGCGTGTCATCCTTGCGCAGGGGCCATGCTAATCTTCTCTGTATCGTTCCAATTTTAGTATATGTGCTGCCGAAGCGAGCACTGTACATATAATTTTTAAGGGCAGAAATCTATGAAATTTGGGAATAGGAGTGGTGAGGGATTAAAAGTTAACAGCAATGATATAAAATATAGTCTAAAAGAAACACTCTACTATACAAATCCTTTAAAACATTTAACCTAGAAAAGTAAGTGTCAACAAATATACTCTACACAAGGGAACATAGAGAGGGGAAGAGAAAAGAAAACAAAAATTTCCCTGAGATGCTCCTACCAGAAGCCATAAATGACTAAATAAAATTCTCAATGCTAGAGATGTGATCCTTCATATATAATTGTTGAATAGAAAGATTCAAATGCCTCCAAAAAAAAAACAAAAACAAATGCCATTGTTGGCTGATTCCAGAAACTGGTAACAAGACCTTTTCACTGAAGATACCATAAAATGATCACAGAACCCATGAGAAAAAATACAAGGGAGATCAGGGGCCTCATTCAGCTATAAATGCCTACAACAATTCTGTTAAGAAATGTTTATTGGTTCTATAATGACATATAAGATATGGGGATAGCCAATTGCTTTGTAATTGGCATGAAGTCTTGTTTCATGGCAAGGAATACATTCCTGGTTCTGTAAACCAAGTCAAATACCTGTGAAAATGGGTTCTATTAACCTCAGATGGGGAGAAACTCTTGGAATTAATTATAAATATTTGATGACAAAGTAGCTTCTAGCCACTTACCAATATAAAATAAGATCAGCACTCAGCCCTCAATGAATAACTATCCTTTTGCAATGTAAGATACAACATTCTGGGAGCAATAACTGGCCAAAGTAAAAGAAGCTGTAGGACAGTTCAACCACAAACAGGACATCTAAATCATGCCCCATCCAATGACTCAAGGAACCTTGCAGAAGAGAAGATGACAAGAATGTAACAATCTAAGAATGGGGAGAAATATCGTGAGACAGCAGCCTCTGTCTATTTCAGGATTTCTGTACCCAAGAGAAGAATGCAGTGTTGTCTATTGTCAATAGTCCCACTCGATAGCTGCCCTTTCAATATTTACACAATGGAATAAGAAAGATTTATGGCTGTAAACTGAGATGTGTTTTGGGACTGATGCCAAGCAGGACAGGGGGAGCTTCTTCACATTTTTGTTGACTCACTGGTGGGCAGTTTGTGGCCCAGTGAATGCCAAGGCTCACCAATACAGGCATTCTTCATGAGGCTATTGGCAACATATGCAGATGGGTGTGGAAGTGGCAGGGAGATTGACTGAAGAGGAAAATAATCAATGTGGCTTATGACGGGAAAGAAGGGGGACATTAGGAGATAAACACAGTTAAATTTGATGAATTTGTATATGAAAGCTTCAAAGAATAAAACAAGTGCAAAAGACCCAGAAACAGCCAAACAGTGGTTGATATCCCTAACGAGCAGGAAAATGCAAATTAAAACCACTTTGAAATTTCACCTCACACAGTAAGAATGGCTAAGATGAAGAAAATAAATATCAACAAGTTTTTGTGAGGATGTGGGAAAACACAGCCCTCATTCACTGTTGATGATAGAATAAATTGGTCTAGTCACTATGGAAAAGAGTCTGGAGATGTCTCAACATAAGTAGACAAAGTGATACCATATTACCCAATTATATAATTCTTAGGCTTATTTCCAAAGGACTCCATTTCATACTACAGAGATACATGAACATCCTTCATTTTCACAGCTCAGTTCCTAATAGGAAGGAAATGAAATCAGTCTGTGCGCCCATCAACTGATCAATGAATAATAAAAATGTAGTACATGTACACAGTGACATATTATTCAGTTAGGAAGAAGAAAGAAAATTATAGGAAAATGCACAGAACTAAAAAAAAGTTATACTGTGTGGTGTTTCTCCACCACCCCCTACACACACACTAGGGGACAGTTCCAGGCCATTAGAACAGAGAAAGGCAAGTTCGCTGCGCTCCTCTGCCTCAACTCTCCAGAGACTCGAACAGAGCAGGAGTTTGTCAAAGCAAAATCTCGTTTATTGGGGGTAACAAAACAGCTTAAATAGACAAAAGACCACAGAGCATAAAATGGGCAGCCAATTATGTTAAAGGTCAACACAGCATACAAGCTTTGCAGGTCAGACTCAAGGTATGTTTGTAAAGAAGGCAGGTTGACTCCTAAAAGCCAATTAGGACTCTCTGTAATATGATCAGGGTTACACCCAGGACACTAGCTCTCAGTGCCATCTTTGGTCCCATGTGCTCAACTAAGCCCTGCTGTAATTCCTGGGCAGGCCCAATAATACTGAGTAAGGTAGCTGAAACACAGGACACAGGTGTCTTCCCAGCTGGGCCTCTACTCTGCAAACTCCTTTTATTCTGTTTTGTTTGGTGTTCTGTAAGGTTTTTTGTATCCTGATTAGTGTTGTACTATCCACAAATGGTAAGTTTTTTTTTTTTCTGTGACCTTATTTAAAACATTGGTTAGTCCTTGGCTTGCAATTCTTCATCTATACCGATGACTATTAGATTGAGAATTTTCATGTTGTTCCAGGGTTTCTGTATATTTCTTTCATTCTTTAAGCTAAACTACATAAAAATAGCAGTAAAAACAGCATGGAACTCTCACACAAATGGAAACTTTGATTAATGAAATCAAATTGGGCACCCAAATATAAGCATACAAACCTGTAGCAACCTGATTTTGACAAAGGTGCCAGAAAAGGCAGCATCTTCTGCAAATGGTGCTCAAAAAATTGGATATCAACATGCAGAACAATGAAACTTGATCCTTGCCTCTGATCCTGCTTCAAAATTAATTCTACATGGATCAAAGGACTTAATATGAAGTCTCAAACTTTAAAGTTATGTGAGAAAAAAAGAAGAATATCTTTTAATCACAGGCGATAGTGCTTTCAATAGGACACCTTTGATGCGGAAAATAATGCCAACAATCAGCAAGTGAGACTTCATGAAATTGATAGCATTTTGTTCCACAAAAACTGTTAATTAAGCCATATAACAACTCATAGAAGAAAGAAAATGTTTGCTAAGTATATCACTAACAAAAGATTAGTTTCCAAACACAAAATTTCCAAGATAAATAAAGGTCAAGAAAGCAAATACCCAAATTAAAATGTGTGATTCCTACTTCCTTTTGTGCTTTAAGTGCAAAATAACATTGAATAACACTAGCATCCAGTGGTGCAGACACATGTGTGTATTTGTCTGATTCAGTTTGTTGTGATCTTGCTGGTATTGAATTGGAAACACACCATTTCATAATAAAGGAAAGAATTTTAAAAAATTAAAATATGGACTTTGAAATGAAAAAGACAAATTTTAGCATGCCTTTAGATAATTTCAGCAGTCAAACAAGATGCATTTCACTGCAATGGAAGGTTAACTAGGTAGAAAACCATAACTAACCAGAACACAGAGTGTCCTGACCCTAGAATGCTCAGCCCTAATCAGGCAATCCAAATCTCTACCCATCCCAAGGCTCAGGGAACCTTGCACAAGAAGGTTTAGTAAGAATGTAAGAGCCAAAAATGAGGGGTATATATTAGAGTTCACTGACAGAACAGAATCTCTAAATATTATATAAATTAACTTTATTAATCAACTGACAATAAAAGTAATGCCCTTCAAAGTAATCAACCATAGCTGCTTTGTTCTTGAATGGAATGCCTCAGAAAGCTGAAGAATCCTGAGAAGGCCTGCAGTTTCTATCTCACTAGAGGGTTTCAAACATGGTGAAGAAGAGCTGGGCTCAACTAGGAAGAGTGACAGGGCTAGATCTTGTCTACTAGACCAGGCTCCAAAAGCATCAGAAATAGCAGCTAGGTGGAAAGGAGCGAGCTCTGAGTCAGCCAAGGACAGAGACAGTATTGGTAGCAGCAAAAAAAAAAAAAAAAAAAAAAAAAAGACAATGGCACTCTGGAAGGCAGTAATGCTCAATGAATGTACCCAACAGCAAACAGACACAGGATAAGGGAAGATCAAGTACCTTCTCATTGCACTTCCTATTATCTGGTCCACCACTGAAAAGCACCAGACACTATAGGCTGGATTTTCCACACCAAATAAGCAAGTTCAGGGACCTGCTCGAACCACTGATTCTACACTCCATTGCCTCAAACAGTCTGCAACTGTCAAGTTGACAATCAAATCTAACCACAACAGGGGGTGTACACCTGCCGGTGAGGACACTCCAGTCATGACAGGGCTGCTGTATCCAGAATCTCACTTCAGTGAGATCTGCAACCACCAGCTCTACAGAAAGGCTGATAAATCAACATTCCATCATGAACCAGTCAGGATATTCCAAGAGAAATATCTACACCCAGCAAGAATCCTAGGAGCAAGTAACAGAAAAGTGGATCGTTTTCCCACCTATGGGTTTCCCTACCGCAGGGCCACTTATGCTGCCACATGTGCCTGGTGCCTTCCTAGCATAGGTGCACTGAAGGGAGGCCCGAGATCCACACATACAGAGACAGGAGGATGGGAGGGACAGGGAGATATGTGAAAGGAGGGAAACTGGAAGAGAAGAGTTTAAGAGGGTCAGAAGGGAGGGAGAGTAGGGATGGACAGAAGCTCATTTTGTTGGTATGTAAAAAATTCTTAATAAGTAATTAAAAAAATACTTTTCAAAAAAGAAATTCAAATGCCTACCACATATCCTAAAAAATATAAAACTTCCTTTCAACTATTATATCAATGAAATATAAGTCAATATTACTTTAAAATTTAATCTTGCTTCATTTGAAATCACAAATATCAAGAATCCAAATAAATGTTAGCAAGGAGAGAGGAAAGGGAACCTTATTCATGGTTTGTGGGAGTATAAATTGCTACAGCAAACTGAAAATCAGTATGGAGATTTCTCAGAAAGGTAAAACATGGACTACCATGTGACATAACTACCACTCTTGGGCATATTCTTGAAGGGCTTTATATATTACAAGGGAAATATTGGTGACTGCTGTTCATTGTGGCTCTATTCACAATAACAAGCAAATGAAATCAGATTATATGCCAATGAATGGATGAATGGATAATGAAAATATTGTACATATAGACATGGAATACTATTCAGCTATAAAGAAAATTGAAATTATGAAATTTTCTGTAAATGTATCAGATGGAAAGATATGATACTGAGTGACACATGCCAAACACTGCAATACACACTCAGTGTTCTGCTTTATATGTTGATTCTAGAATAGAACTCTTAGATTTGCACACTTAACTAGGGATACCTGTGACAGGCAGAAAATTAGAAAAGTGACATAAAATAGTATGTGCAGGAAGAACAATATTACAGGAGTGGAGGCAGGAGAATGTAGGGGTCATGAAAGTGGAGGTGGGAGCAATTAGGGAAATGATTAATGAACTGCAGAGATGAGGGTATGGTTTACAGGAGTAAGTTAGTGATAAATTAGTAACATTAAAGATGGTATTTATGTTATAAGACACATGCAGACAGAAACCTTCTATGGTATAAGTTTATATAAAAATATAATTTAAAAGGCTTGGGCAGAGATATCTACACTGGGGTACACAAGAAAGGAGAAGAAAATGAATAACACAAACTTCCATGAGTAGTTTTCTCAGAAGACCCAGGAAAATTATCAAAATTTCCAGAGCCAGATATGTAATACCTGCTAACAAGGTGCAATTCAGAGTGTCCTCAAATGTGATATACTGCTGGACATTTCACTCAAGACAGGGCTGTACCAACCAAGAACTCAATGCAAAGAGACCTGTCCTTGCCAGACCTGCACAACTGACATACCAAAATATCCCAATAGATTAACAATGATCTTAGGGAAAAATAATTAAATGCAGTGGGAATTTTAGGGGCTGGGGCTAAACAGGTGAGAGGAAATGTCCCTGTCAGTGGGTCTGCCTAGGGAGGGGCCACTTGGTGTGCCACTGGAGCTAATGATATAGAGGGAGTCTTAGGACTCATGGAATCAGACAGGAAAGTGGGAGGGAATACAATGGATTGATGAAGGAAGAAGAAAGAGGGAGGGGGGAAGAGACAATTGCTCGGTATGCCTGTAAATCTAGAAAAAATATATATAACACCTCAAATGTTAATTTTAAATACTGCTTAATCAAATTTTACTGAAAGGATCCTGTGTCAGAAACAGCAAGTATCTCATCTCAAACCCAAATAAATTAAATTAACTCACTAAAATATTAAACATCAGTGTGGTGGGCAGGTCTTTCCTTCCCAGGTTGGCAGGTCTCCAGCTCCCACCAGAGCTGCAGGTTTGGCATGTTCTCATGACCATGCCTGCAGGTCTCAGTTCGTCCAGTGATAGCAATGGTGGGTAGGTCCTTTCCTACCTGGATTTTCAGGTTTCTGGTGCCTTCATTCCAGAACTGCTTGGTGGGTGAGGTCTGATGACTATGTCTGCAGGCTTCAGTTCATCCACTGATAGCAGTGGTGGGTAGATCCTTTCTTACCTAGGTCTCTGTGCTTCTGGCTCCTGCCAGAGTCGCTGGGTTGCCATGGTCTCATGACCACACCCACCTCTCCATCAAACTCCACTTGTACCATCCACCTACACTTAATCCCCTATCTATCCCCTCCCCTCTACTGTAATCATTAAAGAATTTACTGGTAAACAGAGAAAACACAAGCAGCAGGCCAGCAGACCAACACCATACAATTGAGGATTTCAAGAATAACCCCATTAAATAGGAAATAATCTTAATTTCCAAACCCAAGATAATAAATCTTTTTTACCTTCTCATTTTTCTTAATTGAGAGTTGTCATAGTTTAAGATCTCCATAGGCCACCCGAAAACCCATATAACTTCAGGGATTTAACATTCACCCTCACTTATCTTCCCACCAAAAAATGTCAGGACCTGATGGAATCATTGCAGAACAACTATCACCATTGCTCCTTAAACTATTTCAAAAATAGCAAAAGAAGGAACACTCCAAATTCTTTTTATGAAGTGACTATTATACTAATTCCAAAACCTAATAAAGATTCAATTAAAAGAGATAACTATAGGCCAATCTCTTTAATGAACACAGATGTAAAGATTCTCAACAAACTCGTAGGAAACTGGATTCAAAAACATATAAAAAGATCATCCAGTATGATCAAGTAGGATTCATCTCAGGCACACAAGGTTGGTTCAATATATGCAAATCAATAAATGTAATTTATCATATAAACATATTTGAAATCCAAGACCACATGATACTCTCAATATTGCAGAAAAAGCTTTTGAAAAAATCCAACATCCTTTTACTATCAAAACCTTAGACATAATTAGAATGGAAGACACTTACATCAACATAATAAATGCTGTATATAAGCCTGTAGGAAGAATTGTTCTAAACGGGGAAAACTTGAAGCATTTCCACTTCAATCAGGAATTAGGCAAGGGTGTCCACACTTACTTCTATTCAATATTGTATTTGAAGTCTTAGTTACAACCATAAGACAAAAGAAGGAGATAAGACAGATTCAAATTGGAAAAGAAGTCAAGATATCTCTATTTGCAGACAACGTGATCTTATACCTGAGAAATCCTAAAAACACCAGGAAATTCCTGGAACTAATTTATAAGTTTAGCAGAGTGGCAGTTTACAAAATTAATATTCAAAATCAGTGGCCTTCCTATACACCAAGAAAAAAAAGTGAGAAATAATCCCATTTATCATAGACCCTAAAAAAGATGAAATACCTTAAAAATATAATAAAAGAAGTGAGAGACATTTGGTTATGAAATGAAATGAAATGAAATGAAAGCTTAAATGAAAACTTTAAATGAAAACTTTAAAACCCTAAAGGAAGAAGTCACAGAAGACACCAGGCGGTGAAAAGACCTCCCATGCTCTTGAATATGTAGAATTAGCATCATAAAATATTTATCCTACCAAAAACAACATATAGATTCAATGCTCTACCAATCAAAATTTAAAAGCACGATTTATAGAATTGACCAAACAATCTCAAAATTCATATTAAGGCAGAAAAGGCCCAGAATATCAAAAAACGATCATAAGGAACAATAGAACTGCTGGAGGTATCACTATTCCAATCCTTACTTTACACTACATATCCATAATAATGAAAGCAGCATGGCACTGGCTTCAAAATAAGACATAAAGATCAATGGATAAGGGTTTGTTGCAGTTCGCCTGCATGGTTGCTGATAAATCATCATCAAACAGCTTAAGGGAACAAGGAGTTTATTTATTACAATAGTCTAGTTACAGTTCATAATCAAGCTTGACAGGAGAGCACGCACCAACATCAGGACCAAGGGAACTGGCCCCACCATCTCTACATAACAGCTGAGAGAGGGACAATCCTTATATGCCAGACCAGCATGTCTTGCTAAGGATACACAAGGATCTGGACTCTCTCTCTATCAACTCTCTGTATTTAATTCCAGGGACTAATCCCACCCACCTGGGCCTTCCCCATTAGCCAGACAATCTCCTGAAGTTTTGCTCTGGGCTTGACTCAATCTTTAATTCTCTACAAATGTGTCCAGAGCTCAAGCCCTCAACTGCCAAGCTGACACTTGTGCCTAAAGTTGGAGATCCAGATATAAGCCTACACACTTAAAATCATCTGATTTTTGACATATGGGCCCAGAAAACTCAAGGAAAAAAGAACAGCATTTTCAACAAATGGTGCTGGCAAAGCTGGATGTCCATATGCAAAAGATTGAAAATGGTCATGTACTTGTCACCGTCCACAAAATCAACTCAGTTTGATGAAGGACCTTAATATTAGACCAGATAACATAAAATCCTTAATAGAAAGAGAAGTGAATTTCCTGGAACTATTTGGGCTAGGCCAATATTTTCTGAACACACGCCACTTGAATAGGCACTAGAATCAATACTCAACAAATGGGATCTCAAGAGTTTAAAGCACTTCTGTTCAGTTAAAGAGATTACAAACAGCAAAAAGACAACTCAGAGAATGGGAGAAAATCTTCACTAACCACACATTTGATATAGATCTATTATTCAGAGTGCACAAAGTACTTAAAAAATTTAACACCAAGGAGATAAAAGGCTCACTTAGAAAATGGGCCAAGAAACTTAAAAAAATTTTGCAGGGATGAAATTGAAATGTGTTTCAATTGAAATTGAAACATTGCTCCACAGCCCTAACCATTGGGGAAATGAAATCAAAACTATCCTGAGATTTATCTCACCCCAGTTAGTATGGCAAAAATCCAAAATAAAATCAACAACAAATGCAGGAGAGGACATCATACACTGCTGGTGGAATTACAGGTTAGTACAACCACTCTGGAGGACAGTATGGTGATTTCTATAAAATGTTAAGGATTGCAATGCCATATGATGCTTCTATATACCACTACTGGGAATAATCCCCAAAATACATCATTTAACTATAGTGACATGAATTCATCCATGTTCATTACAGCCATATTTAGATAGCAAAGGCATGGAATCAACCCAAATATACAACATTGGATGAACAGATAATAATACATTTATACAATGGAATATTTCTGATCCATCAAAAATGAATTAAGGAAATTTGCTAGTAAATTGATGTAATTGGAAGAAATTATACTGAGCGAAGTATCCCAGGCTTAGAAAGTTTGATGCTACATGCTCTCCCTTATAAGTGGATCATAGCTCCAAACATCTTAATGAAATACTTAAGTGTAAATCTCTGAACACTCATTACAACTGCAACTAGGATTACAATTAGGAGGGAAGGGAAGGAAGACCTCAAGAGAAAGGAGACAAATGAGCAGAGTTCTATCGAGAAATTAAGCCATGGTCAGTTATGGCTGGTAAGTAGCAGGACATCTGACACAGCTCACTCTCACTTCCCTTCCTGTTCTTTTGGGATTAGATGGGTTTGAAGAACTGGGTGCATCTCCGAAGTCATGGAGAGAATGGGGGCGGGTTAGTTAGTTAGATCTAACTAACCACCGGTAGACTGACCCCACTTAATGACTTATGCTTATTCTTCCCTCTACTTTTAAGATTTTTCTTATATTAAGACCTTTTAAAAAGCCTTTTATCTTTTGTTAAAAGAAGACTGCAACACCTAAACAAGATGTAGCCAAGTGCAGCACAGGAACCTCAAAACTGTAAACAACAACCCACCTTAATTCAGAATACCAAAGGCTCTACAATGTTCACTGGGAATGGAACCAGCTAAATTCCTCCCCATCCTGAAGCTCAAGACACCTTGCAGAAGAGGAGCCAGCGAGATTGTAGGAGCTTAAAGATTGGGAGGTCCACCAATAGACAAGATCCTCCATTCAAGTCTTGACTGCAGCAGCCAGGATCTCAATGCAATATTATTTGACCTTACCAGACCTGCACAATGGCTGTCATATCAAGTCCCCACAGAGTATAACAGATCTCAGGTAAGAAGGCTTCAGGCAGTGGGGTCCTTAAAGTCAAAGTTAGACAGATATAACTGAGTTCCAAAATTAGTGGGCAGCCCAAGTAGGAGCCTCAAGGTATGCTACAGTCTTGAACCCTTACTAGTATAGGTAACTCAGAGGGAACTTCAGGGCCCATATAAGCTGAAGTTCTGGAGGGTTGGAGGGAGAAGTCAGGGAATACCAAGCGAGAGGGAGGGAGAAAAGGGGTGAGGGAGAAAAGGAGGTGTGGGAGAGAGAGTGGGATGGGGAGATAGAAAGGGGAGAGTAGGGAGGAGAGTAAGGAGAAAGAGGGGGGGGCGAAAGTATCTAATCATTGAGCTTGAATAACTACGTAAAATAAAATTAACATAAAAATATCAAATTAAAATATTAAAAATTAATTAAATAGTAAACCCCACATCCTCACCACATTTATTATTTGTATTCTTGAATTTAACCATGTGACTGGGGTAAGATTGAGTCTCAGAGAAATATTAATTTGAATTTCCCAGATGACGAGGGAGATCAAACACATTTTAAGATATTTGCTAGACATTTGAATTCTTTTTTATTTCTGAGGTCTATTTTTTACTTGGGTATTTACTTTCTGGATGATCAATTTTTTGAGTTCCTTGTATATCCGGGATACTAACCCTATATCGAATATATGTCAAGTCAGAGCAGAGCTTCTTTGGTCCTAGTCTCCATGCAGCAGAAACCTTGTATTATGGAGGGTAGGAACATGGCCTTGATATTGGGAAGAATAGAATCCAGATGTTTTGTGTTGTGCATAACAAAGCCTGGTTCCTGGGGGCATTTATCTGAGTGGTTGGTGGAGCATGAATCATAAACCACTGGGTATACCTCTGAAGAAAGCATGTCCCCCTTCCATTCAGTATTAACCTCAGAAGGGTCTCAGAGAGGACTTGAGATATTTCCCCTTACAAGGTGAAATATTGATACCAAATATGGTTTAGGTCTTGTAGATGCACATTAACCTTCAGTGAGTCCATGGATGTAACAGTCTTGTGATATCCAGAAGATAATGTTTGACTGCCTCCCTGACCCCCTCAGACTCTTACAATATTTACACCCCCTCTTCTTTGATTCCTTGTTGTATGGGAAGTAGTTTACACATCATGATATGGCCACTGCACACACTTGGGTTTTAGGATATTGAGAAGTCAAACTGTAACTAAGCTGAAAGTCTTCTTCCTACAAGATAGATTTACCACTACTGGAGAATGTCAAGAAATGTTCTGTAAAAAATTCATCAGTGGTTCTTTCCAACTGTGGACCACAAAAACTAGAGTAGTAATGACCTGCCTGGCAAGATATGTCCACTGGCATACTAAGGCATGGCTATTATGGAGGTAACCAACTGATTTCTGATCACATTTGAGTCATGCACAAAACAAATTCATCCCTGACTATATAATCCCTAGAAAGGGGAGAGGAGGGAGGAGAGTAAGGGAGAAAGAGGGGGGTGAGAGTATCTAATCATTGAGCTTGAATAACTACATAAAATAAAATTAATATAAAATATCAAATTAAAATATTAAAAATTAATTAAATCCTCACCACATTTGTTATTTGTATTATTGAATTCAACCATATGACTGGGGTAAGATTGAGTCTCAGAGTAATAATATTAATTTGAATTTCCCAGATGACAAGGGCCATGAGTATGGAGGTCATAGACCCTAGGGAAGAAGATAATATTTTGTTTTGTTAAATGTACATAATGATAAGCTGCCATCTTACCTCTTATGTATACACTCATGCATTAATAAATTTTCAGTCTTGTTAGGACTCTATAATGTTTCTGCTCACTTTTGGATTGTATTCCATCAGCACCTCCTCTGTCACTCTATGTCATGTGACCCTGATATGACACAACAGTTCAATACTAGAAAGAGTAGCTTTTGGGCCCCATGTCAGTAAGAAATAAATTCATGGGTTAAAGCATAAGAAAATTCAGCAAACCTCTGAAAAAAGTATTTTTTCCCAAGGTGTCTCCATGGATCTTTCAGAATTGCATCATCATCTTCTTGTTTACATTAATGATAAGGAATATATAAGGAAAAATAGCAAGCTATTTCTTTTATTGCTATCTTACATCACATGAAACTCATCCAGAACTGGCAACACATTGAATATTCAGTGTCATTGATTCATGAGTGAAAGTCATGTTTACTTTTATTAGAAGTCTAAAGGTTTTTAATATTTTGAAAGGGGACAAGGAACAATAATTGAGCCTAGCTGGAAAGAAGAATGAGTGGGGGAGGATGAAAGGAGTGTGGGTTGTTAGTAAGAGATGAAAACATGGACTTGTATTTGTTTAAATAGATTTCATCAAATAAAATTTTAAAAAACAAGTGCGCATTCATCTTGGGAATACATAGTACTCTCCCAAAGACAGATTACATACTAGTATACGAAGCAAACTTCCACAAACAGAGGAAAATTGAAATTGAATACTATATCCTATCTGACCAACATGAAATAAGGCTTGATATCTTCATCAAAGATATCATTAGAAAGCACACAAATGCATGGAAACTAACCACAAAGTGGGTAATGAGATAAATCAAAAAGGAATGAAGTATGTCTGGACTTCAGTAAAAATGAAAACACAAAACACAAAATCTATACAAACAATGAACACTGTCTTAAGAGGAAAGTTTACAGTGCAAAAAGCTTACAACGAAATACAAAGGGATCACAGATAAATAATGACGCAACTTAAAGTTTTGCAAAAGCCAAGAACAAATTAATTCTAAAAGCAGTACAGAGAAAAAAATCTATGATCTTGGCAGAAATTACTGTATTGGAACTTAAAAGGACAATACAATCAATGAAACAAAGAGCTGATTCCTTGAAAAGAAACAATATGGAAAAACATATAGCCAAATTAATCAAAGGAAGAAGAGATAACACCCAAATTAATGAAGTTAGAGATTAAAAGTAGGTATTGCAACAGATAAAAGCCATTCTCACTAATGAACCCAGGTACAATTATCAATAAAACACTTATAAACCAAATAAAAACTGTATCAAAAAGATCACTCATCAAACAAGTCAGATTAATTTGCTAAATGCAAGAATGGTTTAACGTGCATAAATAAGTGTGTGTAACTCATACTGAGAGATGAAAACCATATGCAATCTCAATACATGCAGAAAAAGCTTTTGACAAAATTCAAAAACCCTTCATGATAAAAGTCCTGTAGAAACAGGAATTGAGGAATCTCAATATGATAATTCAATACAAAATAGACTTTTGCCACTCCTAATCAGTGTTGAGCTTGAAATTCTGCGTAGATCAATAATACAAGAAAGGAAAGGGATACAATCAAGAAAGGAAAGAGTAGTGACATCCCAAAGGCTCCAGTGACAAGCTGCTTAAACTAAAAAACACACTCGATAAAGTAGTAAGCTATAAAATCAACATATAAAACTTAGCAGCCTTCCTATATACCTGGGACAAGCAAGTTTAGAAAGGAATGAAAGAATCCTTTCCATTTACTATCGCCTCAAAAAATATAACTTAGAATAACCTTAGCCAAGAAAGTGAATGATCTGTGCAATTAAAAACTCCAAACACTGAAGGAGAAATTAAATAGTATATTAGAAAATAGAAAGAAATCTCACTTAGACATGGATTAGTAGGAATAATATTGTCAAAATGATCATTGTACTAAAAGTCATGTACAAACTCAATGCAATCCCAATAAAATGCTAATGCAACTCTTCACAGAAATTGGAAAAGACAACCTGAAAATTGATATAGAAAAACAAAAGGACCAAGAAAGTCACAATAATAATAATAAGCAGCACAAATACTGCTGGGTGTATCGCCATGTAGATCTCAAGCTGTTATGCCAAACTAGTCATAAAAGCGGAATGGTATGTGCACAAAACAAATACATTGATCAATGAATTATGACAGAGGAGCTGGATATAAGCTCATAAAATGGATGTATCAGTAATTACAGACATCTATTTTTTGACAAATATTGCAAATATATACACTGCAAACAAATCAACATGTTCCAAAAATGGTGCTGGGAAATGGAATATCTATATGTAGAAGAAGAAAAATTTACTTTTGCCTTTCACCTTATAAAAAATTCCAAATATAGAAAGGTCATAAATGTTAAACTTGTAACTGAAAGTTCTAGAAGAAAGAATAGGAATCACAGTTGAATTGAAAGGTCGAGTGAGGTATGACTTCATTGGACAATGGCACAGTCAATAAATCAACAATCAACAATTAGGATCTCATAAAATTAAATGCTTTTTCCTCTAAAATAACTATTAGTTAAGCAAAAAGGCAACCTACAGAATGGGAAAAAAGTCTTTGCTATGTATATGACAGAGAATTAATCTCACAAGTACATAAAGAAAAAGAAATTAATCATCGAACTTCAAGAGTACATAAGGAACAAAAAATTATGTATCAAGAGCTTATAAAGAACAAAAAGTTAGATGTAAATGATAAAAATAATTAAACAACAAAACTTGGTTTTGGAATTAAAGAGAGACTTTCAGACAAAGAAATTTAAATGTCAAAAATTATCTTTAAAACATGTTCAAATTCCCTAAACCATCATGACTATCCAAATTGAAACTACTCTGAGATATCATATTTTCCAAGTTTCAATGGCTAAGATCAAGAACATAAATGACAATCGACGATGAGTGCTTCTGAGAATGTGGGAAAGGGACATTTATCTGTTGTTGTTGGGAGTGTAAACTGATACAGCCGCACTGGAAATCAGTATGGAGACTCCTCAAAAAGCTAAAAATTGAACTTCCATATGACACATGTGAATATTCCCAAACAACTCTTTATGTAATTAGAAAGACACATACATCCACATTCATTTTGACTCTATTTATAATAATGAGGAAATAGGGAATAATAGAGCACAATGCTTAAGGTGGAAGGGAAACAAGGCATATAATATACAAAGGATTGAGGGATTAAGTAACAGACTAACATTGTAAGAGACAACCAGACAGCAATTACCTATATTAGAAATATTTAAAAAGCAATTTTTTTTCAAAAAAAGAAGTGTCAGCAGCCATACTATACATAGGGAACTATAAAGACAGGAAGTTGGGTATAATGGAAAAGTCCTACTATACTCTAGTCTGGGAAAATTTAACAAAATCCCAAAAACCAGCTGTAAGATAACATCTAATAAATTGTTGGTCAGAGAGGTCTCAATGGTCCCCATATTTGTGTAGGCTTTGGACAGTGCTCTTGTTTGTCCTCCAGTATGTTTAATAAGGTCTGATTGCTAAAGACATTACACATGTTGGTCACAGGACAGCTTTCATATAAACAGAAGGTACTGCACAAACTTCTGGGTAGAAAAACGAGCAATAGTTTTATTTTCCATAAAAACTGCTAGTTATATTGATACCCACCATAAACAAGAGATGACTATCAGTGAAATAATGGTCTGGCCAACACCTTTCTAATTGGATTGAAGGCTTGATTTTCAGCAAGGATCACATTCCTGGTACAATAAACTAAACCCAAGACCAAGGGGGGATGTAGAGTCCAAAGAAATAAAACCTATTATAATTGAGCTATAACAACATTATAGTCAAACTGCTTTTTATACATTTGTCATTGTACTCATAGATTAGAGTATCCCTCAGCACTCAATTTAGAAACTTGCTTTTGTAACTAAAGATGTTTTTACAAAAAAATGAAAACTAGCCAAAGTTTCTTCACATCATGATATGGCCACTGCACTCATAATTTCATGTTAGTAGAAACTATGGGAAGCTAATGTTTTTTCTTAATATAGTCATTTACAAGATTGCTAAATAAGTTAGGTAACCAAAGGAGTGTCCTAATTTTCATGATTTGAATATGAGCCCTTCCCCCCAGGCTCAATGTTTAAAATCCCTATCTAGTGCTAATGTTTGGGAAACTTGTGACATCTTTTAGAGTTAGAGTCTTGCTGGAGGAAGGCATGTTACGAGTGAGAATGTTTTGAGCTTGAGGAGCCCTATACTTCCTCTTAATGACTCTTGCTCTGCTTCACTTCATGAATGCTGTGGTAACCTGAACTAGCCTTGTACTTCTGCTGACAGCCTTGCCTTCTGCTCTGTATAACCACCATAATGGGCTATGTCCCCTGTAGAATGTAATCCAAACAAATCTCCTTTTTCTTCCTAAAGTTTTGTGTGAATATTGTCTCACAGGGGGTGAAAATAACCAAAATTCAAATACATGATAAAATTGTCAAAAGTAAGAAATTAATAAAATAAGTAGAGATTTTGAATAAAAATACAGCATCATTTTAAATCACCTTCTAATACACTTACTTAAAATAATACAGAATAAACTAAGCAACTGAAGGTGTATCCTAGTGAAAGTAAAAGCAACTGAATGAATATAAGACTATGTGAAATAGAAAGCGAGATGTTGCATGTTTTCCCTTATAAATGAGACATAATTTCAATCCCTCATAATAACATACTCAAGGGAAAAATCTTTTTATTATACATTATAACAAAATATTATAATTAGGAACATAGGGAAATGAAGACCCCAAGAGACTGGAGACAAAGGAACAAAGTTCAATAGAGAAATAAGACCACTATCAAGAAATACTTATAATTAGTGAAATATCTGATCCAATCCACTGTTCACTGGTGTTTGGACTGGTTTGAAACACTGGGCATGTGTTTCCTGTCCTGTGGGTGAGAGTTGGTGGTTAGTAGACAGTCAGATGACGTCCTGAAGGTTGACCCAACTCACTATTGTTCCCTACTCCTGAACCTTCCTCTCCTTTAAGTATTCCCTTATATAAAGGCCTCTCTATAACGGTTTCTGTTTTGTTGGATAGGTGAGGATCTCAACACCCAGAACTCAACTTAATTTGCAAGAATAGCAAAATAGACACCAAACAAACAACCAGAATACAGATCACTGGCAACCCTACAATGTTCACCTGGAACCAAAATGGACTATGAAAATCCCCCATTTGGAGGCTCAAGGAACTTTTGGGAAGAAGAGGTAACAAGACTCAAGTGTCTAAAGATGGGGAAATCCATGGCTTCACATAACACTCCACTCAAAATAGGGCAACTGTAGCCAGGAACTCATAGCAATAGGACTTGACCTTATCAGACGTGCGCAGTGATGGACATGTTAATATGCCCCCCATGGACTGATGTGGTTCTCAAGACAAATAGTTTCAGGCAATAAGATCTTAGAGGGAAGGTCTCTGCCACAGAAGCCTGAACCGCCACTAGATATAGAGGGAAATTTAGGACCCTTAGAGTCAAAGGACAGCAAAGTAGGGGGGAGGAGACTGACCTATGAAAGGAGGGGAGGAAGGTTGGGAAGGAATGAGAGAGGGAAGGGAAGGAAAAAATGAGGGAGGAACCAAGGAAGGCAAGGAACATGTATAACTAGAAACGCAAAATACTTAAAAATAAATTTAGAAAAAGACAAACTATGTGAAATAAAAGTGTATGTTTGCTGTAATTATGTCATGACTCATACTTCAATATAATTATTGTTCTATATTTTATATTTAAAGGTATACTCATATAATATGCAAAGATATTATCTTTCTATATTAATTTAAACCATTATATAAATATCAATTTTGGAAGCAATATGAAAATCTGAGATTTACACTGTTCTTGTTAATGCTAGAAATCTAGTATCTGAAATTGTGCCTGCGTGTTGCTGTTCTAACAATTTTTGAATGATTGAATATGAATTACTCACTTTTTTATTTAAAACTTCTTAATTTTTAGGGAAGTGTTTTGATATTTACACTATTATAATTCAATGATTACATTGATAACTTATGATTATAATTTACAAAATGGACTATGAAGGATCTTTTATGCCTAGTGAAAATGAATATCAAATCTTCAACCTCATTTATCTTCTTTTTTGCTGATGCTTCATTATCTTTTTAATTAACACACATATATTCTTAAGTAATACTATCAATTGTCCTCTTATCTTAACTTCAAGAATACAAACAATCCAATCCAGTATAAAAGAAAGCCAGTGTCACAGGAGCATATCCTGCAATTATGGGAATTCTAGGAGTGGTCTCATGTGCCTGAAGCAATTCCAGGCACATCAGACCAGAATTCAGAGTTAGCGAGATACGGAATTGAAAATGAATGTTAGAGACTCTACTTCCAGGCAGAAAGATCTGTTGTTGTATTTGTATCATGATGAGAGAAATTCAGAACAATTCCATTTTTTATAGTTAGTTACTGGAGTCAACATAGCAACTGAAGGCTCTGAGCTCTCGGCACAGTTGTGAAAGATTAGTAGTCAAGTCTTGAGCAAGCCTATAGAGACTGTATAATTGATGGGAAAGGGCCTGTGGTTGGTGGGACTAGTCTCTAAGTTGGTAAATAAGATAGAGGGAGCTGGGTAAGGATGTAGGCAACCCTCTGTATACTTGGCCAGACATGCTGGTCTGGCAAGAAGGATTGTTCCCCTCTCAACCATTATGTGGATATAATGTTAACAGTTTCCTTGGCCCTTAGTTTTCGTGTGGGCTCTCCTGCCAAACTAAACATGGAACTGTATTGGTACTATTGTAAGAGAAAATAAAATCACTTGATTCCATATAACATGTTTGGTCCTGAATATACCAACACCATGCAGAGTAACATAATCAACCATCTGATTCCTCAAAGATCCAGGAGAAAACACTTGCAAGAAAGAATGGTGATTTTTATAAGCTCTCCATCCACAGAAAACTACATTGGGAATGGATGAAAGAGAACATAAGAGTGTCTGATATTTATTGTGACGGGTTGGATTATATTATGGAACAGTATAGAACACCGGTGGTCTCAGATCAGCAGACAGTAGCATTTACTATGGTTCTTTCATTGCATTAGTTAAAAAAGAAATGAAAGTGCACCACAATTTAGACTAAAATTTAATAAACATATTAGACACTAGTTGGGATGTATTTTTCGTAGCAACTGAATGACTGCTAAAGCACTGAAGTATGTTCATGTATTATAGCACATAACGATGAGGTGCCACGTCTGTCACTCTTCGGTGAGATAGTTAACAACTTAAGTTGTCATTATGTGCATTTCGTTCTATTGTCAAAGCTTTTATCAAAAATGACAAACTCTATACCCGATTAATAAAGGGATATGAATCTTAGATTTAGGAATCAGACGCGGATTTTTTGGTTCACACAGTGGTCTTGTAAAATTGGAGAATCAAGCTGGACTCTCAGTTCTCTGGACCATGGAATACTATGGGTATTTTGTCCAACAGAGGGCACTGTGGGACCGTGAGATAATGACTCCACAGTGCTCAGCAAGGACCCTTCATAGGAAGAGAACCTGACCTTAGGGTTGGAGGCTGTACTTTGTAATGGAATCTCAGTCTTTATGTCCTTCCCTACCTGAAAGAGTCCAGGGAGAAAGGGCCTTGGTATTATCTCAGGAGATGATTCCTCCCAAGACTTTCCCAGTGATGAAAGGAAAACCTATTTGATTTGCCTCAGGCGGCAATGTGGGCACAGCTACAACACAAGGCTCAGGGAGGTCTTTGGAAGTCAAGATAAAGACACATATTCAGGGATAATTATTTCTCTATAGAGGTGAGAAACAAAAGGGGGCCTGGGTAACATAGACTCAAGGTGGCTTTGTTCATCATAGCTTGGATTTCTGTTCTGCAAGGAAATCTGAGGGGCACTACTCTGTCTATCTGGTTATGCCCCTAGAATAAGGGCTGTGTCCTGGTCTCCTTTGTTCTTCTGCCTGAATGTTCTCTGAAGTCAAATGTAATGTTAGGTAGTTTTTTGGGTTATGAACTCTTTTTCCCCTGAAAATCTTACTGCCATTGAGAAACTCCCTCTACTGTGAGTTGCATGCAGAGGAATTAAAGATCTGTGGAAATCATTAAACCTCGGGAGTCCACTGCTTGGGATAACACAGTGAGCTCTTCATACATGGACTATATCATTCTCTTCCTATGTCAGTTTGCTTTTGTACCAGTGAAATAAGACTTAAAAATCCCAATATATCCTTAGGGTCAGAAACATTCAGCTTCTCATAAATTGTGTCCATAGACTGAATGAGATAAAGGATAAATGGAGGGGCATCTAATGTCACCTGCCATTGGTTATTTTAACCCAGTATCATTTTTCTAGATGAAAACTAATCTGTGGATCTTTACACCGTGTGTTGCGTCACATGTTTCTGCATTTTTTGTAGCATGTCAACAATGTGAGCAATGTACCACTAACTTTCCAAAAGTCCCTCAATCCTTCTTTATCACCTTTCTAACCCATTGCCCTCAGCCTACTTTGTATTTTACACCTTAATCTCTTCCAATGCACATTCTGTTTTTCTATATCTTATCTCTGAACACAGTCCACTTCCTTAGTTTCTCTGCTATCACCTTGTATCAACCACTCACAAGTGTTCCTTGTTATGTTTTGCAGCCAAAGTTGATTCTTTAATGTCATAGGAGACAATTGACACAACTGTGATTAAGTACCCTGTTCACGAATGGTTAATTTGATTTGAAAGCTCCCTGTATCATCCCTACTTATGTCTGGTTTTCCACTCTCCCTTGACACCTGCAGCCTGTATGCTAGTATTTGTTCCCTTTTCTAGATCTTCCTATCTAGGGGATTATGCAATCTGATTGTCTATAGTGACCTCTGTGAATGCCTATTTCTTCTCATTGAACATCTGTTTATACTCAACTTTCTGAGCAAGTGTATTATCCTCTGAGTTTTTACAAGGACAGATTACTTTGTGTCTGTTCCAGACACTTGGTTCTTATCTCTTTATGGTTCTCAAGTTCTCTTAATATTGATTCTAGTGTGTTGTGCCTGCCAGACAACCTTCCACGCAGAAGGTTTCAGCAATTTTCCAGAAGAATAACCGTTGTTTCTTAAGAAGTTTTATTTTACATGCCTGAAATTTAGGGGTTAAGAAACATGGAAGTGTTATACATTGAAAAAATTATGAGCAATGTCAGCTATTCTGGGAACAGAAAGGAGTGTGCAGAGACTCTCCTTGAGGTTTTGCCAGCAGGCACCCACAGGTGGTAACTTTGAATTACATGAAACAATATGAATGTCATTGAGTCCCTCAGTTTCTGTAAGCCTGCACACCACTTGCCTTTTCCTCAATAGCACAAATTAGCACATGAGACCAGGCTCACTGTTACAATAACCTCATCCTGCTAGTGTACAGCTAGGAGCAAGGATGGGTAAGAACTCATTTGCATAAGTAGCCCTTCTGTGAAGCCCCTAAGGGCATAAGAAGCCCTTCTGTGAAGCCCCTAAGGGCAGAGATAAAAGAGATTTGAGTCAGCCCAGCCCAAGAAGTGTGATCTGAGAAGGGCTGTGCTCACCATGGCTTGGACTGCTCTCTTTCTGCTGCTTCTCTTACTGCTCAGGTAAGAACAGGTCTCAGAGTACTAGGGAGGACTTTCTGTGGTTTGATAGCCAAGAAGCTGAACCCTGGCTCAGTCAATTATTATAATGTCTCTGTTTACAGAATCCTCTCAGTTTGTGTTGACTCAGCCACCCTCCTTCTCTGCATCTCCTGGATCAACAGTTAAGCTCACCTGTGCCCTGAGCAGTGACATCAGTGTTGGTGGTACAAATATATTTTGGTACCAACAGAAGCCAGAGCGCCCTCCTTGGAATTATCTGTACTACTACTCAGACTCAGATAAGCAACTGGGGCCTGGGGTCTCCAACAGAGTCTCTGGATCCAAGGATGCCTCAAAAAATGCAGCGTATTTGCACATCTCTGGGCTGCAGGCCGAGGACGAGGCTGATTATTATTGCTCCGCTGGGTACAATAATGTTCTCACAGTGACACAGGCAGATGGCGAAGTAGGAAAAAACTGTACATATTATGACCTCAGCTCTTTTGTTCTTAATATTGCAATGAATATATGTTAGTATTGAAAGAAGTAATGAAAATTTCCAGTAGGAAATATTTTCTTCCATATTTTCACCAAATAATAAAGGCCAAAAAATTATACAAGCAGAAACTGACCAAAAAAGCCCCTCAAATCCTACACTATATCACTCTATTCCCCTATGAAAGGAATAGGCACTATTTGTATGTAGACCAGAAGGTGTTTCTCTCATAAAATAAACCTGCTGTGAAAGATTCTCTTCATTTTGCAACAGCAGCAGCAGCAGCAGCAGCAGCAGCAGTAGAAATAGGGATGTCCTTACAATAATACCTTTGACCTTCCAAAGATCTAGCACTAAGGAAACCTTGCAATCTCCTAACGGTGCCATAACAGAAAAGCAAGTCTGACAAAGGTGAAAGTTAAAATAAAAAATTTTTGTATTGAGGAAATGGAAGAAAAATAACAGAACTAAAACTAACATGGAACTATAAACCCAATTTCATTCAAAAAACTGTAGACTGATTCCTGGATACAAAGAGTTCCTTCACCCATTCTGTGCCATCTTCAATGGATGCACAGTTAATATGATTATTATTATATTAGCTTAATATTATTTTTAGCATGTGACAAAGTTAATTTTTTCTCCCACATTTTATTTTTTCCTAATTATACAAGCTCAATAGGTATCACCATCTTCTCCCTCCCCTCTTCCAAACTCAGAGGTCCCCTGTGATCCCTTCCCCTTTCCCTCTTCTTTTCACTCCCCTCCATATCTCCCCGTCTCCCTGTGCCTCCCCCTTCCTCCTTCCCATCCCCTGGATGGAGCATCTATTTATGTGAATGCCAAACCTCCCAGTCCTCCACCCTAGTCAGGGTTCAGGACTCCATGGCATAGCCCAGAGCCCCTTCTTGGGCTCTCAGTAGTATGGAAACGATATTATAACTGTTTAATCCCTAACCTCTAAGGATCCCATTGTCTGGAGCCTTCTCCTCTGTAATCCATGTAGACTTTGGGGAGTCATGACATGCTATGCATTGTGCAGATCAGGCAAAGTCCAATCCTGGCTGCTTCATCCTTAACTTGTATGTGGAATATCTTGCACTTCGTTGGTTTTTCCCATCTTTAGACTCTTAGAATCTTTGCCCCCACCAGCCCTTCTGAAATTTTCCCTGAGCTTCAGGATGGGGAAAGATTTGGCTGGCCTGGTTCCAGGTGAATAATGTAGGGTCTTTGGTGTTGGAAATTGTACTTTGTTGTTTTTTTCGGTTTTGCTTTTCCTGTACCACCCTTGGCAGCATCCTGATTGTATCGATGGTCACCTCCTAACCAAAGATAAAATACTGTTTAAATGAAGATCTTAGTATAAGAGGAGACTCAAAGATAGATGGAAGAATAGGAGTAGGACACAGCATTGAGAGGGGTTCAGTATCCCATTTTCAGATGGTTACCCTCTATCTGCCAGTCCCTATATCCTCCCTGATTGTTGAGATGAGATTAAGCCTGTTCAGTCCCAAGTGGAGGGAAGTGAGAGTGAGCTGCACAAGATATCTCACTACTTACATACAATACATGACCGTGGCCTATTTTCTCTCCAGAACCATGATCTCCTATCTCCTTTCTTTTGAGATCCTCCTTCCCCTTCCCTCCTGTTTATAATCCTTTGGGATTACAATGGGTATTACAGAGATTTACCTTTGAATATGTCATTAACTAGGTTTGGAACTAGGATCCACTTATTAAGGAGTACATTTGTTATCTAACTTTTTGTGTTTGGACTACTTCACTCAACATGATTTTTTTAATTCTATCCATTTCCCAGCAAATTTCATTAATTCATCTTTTTTGATGGCTGAGTAGCATTCCATTGTATAAACGTATCACATTTTCATTATCCATTTGACAACTGTTGGGCATTTGGTTTGATCCCATGACTTTGCTACATTGTAAATAGTGCTGCAATGCTTGTGTCACTGTAGTGAATTTCTACATTATGGGGGATTATTCCCTGAAGTGGTATAGCAGGGTCATATGGCATTTTAATCCTTAAATTTTTTTTTTTTAGAAATCAGCATACTGTTCACCAGAGTGGTTGTATAAGCTTGCATTCCAATCAGCAATGAGAGTTCCCTTCTCTCCACATCCTCTGCAGCATTTGGTGTTGTTTGTATTGTGGATTTTTTCCATTCTAATTTGGGTGAGATGATATGTCAGTGTAGTTTTGATTTGCAATTTCTCTGATGGTTAAGGCTGTGGAGCATTTTTGAAAGATATGTGTTAGACATTTTGATTTCATCTCTGGAATTTTTTTTTTTTTTTTGCATTCTGAGGCCCATTTTTTTAATTGGGCTATTTATCTCCTTGGCATTTAGGTTTTTTTTTTTTTGCACTCTGGGTAATAAAGATCTATCATATATGTGGTTAGTGAAGATTTTCTCCCGTTCTGTAGGTTGCCTCTTTGCTTAGTTTGCAATCTCTTTAGGTGAGCAGAAGCTCTTTAATTTCATAAGATTCCATTTGTTAAGTGTTTGTTCTAGTGTCTTTGCTATTGGATTTCTTTTTAGGAAATAGGATTTTAATAGTCTCTGGCCTAATATTAAGGTCTTTGATCCATTTGGAATTAATTTTTGTCCATGCTGGCAAGTACAGATCTAGTTTTAATCTTCAGGGTGTGGATATCCTGTTTCGTCAGTACCATTTGTTGAAGATGCTTTTTTTTTTCCATTGGTATTTTTGTGCTCATTTGTCAAAGTTCAAATTGCTGTAATTGTGTTGGCTTATATCTAGGTCTTCAAGCCTTATCCATAGATCTACATGGCTATTTTGGAGACAGTACAAAGCTGTTTTTATTACTGTGGATTTGTAGTATAGGTTAAGGTTTGGTATAGTGATATTTCCAGCAGTGTTTTTGTTACTCAGGATTGTTTTTGCCATCCTGGGTCTTTTGTGCTTCCATATGAATTCTAAGATTGTTTGGTCAATTTCTTTAAAGAATTGCTTGGAGATTTTGAAAGATAGAGTGTCGAATGTGTACATTGCTTTTGGTAGGATGGTCATTTTTATCATGTTGATTCTGCCAATCCAGGGGCATGGGAGTTCTTTCCACCTTCTGGTGTCTTCTGCAATTTCTTTATTTAGGGTTTTAAAGTTTTCATTATAGAGGTCTCTTACTTCCTTGGTTAGGTTTATCCCAAGGTATTTCATTTTTTTAAGGGCTATAGTAAATGGGATTGTTTCTCTCAGGGCTTTTTCACTTCTTTCATTCTGGGTATTGGAAGGCCACTGATTTTTGTACATTTATTTGTATCCTGCCACCCTCCTGAACTTCTGTATTAGTTCCAGAAGCTTCCTGGTGGAGTTTTTGGGATCACTCAGGTATAGGATCATGTAATCTGCAAATAAAGATAACTTGATTTCTTCTTTGCCGATTTGAATCCCTTTTATGTACCTTTCATGCCTTATGGCTTCAGCTAAGACTTCAAGTACAATGTTGAATAGAAGTGTTGAGAGTGAGCAGCCTTGTCTAGTTCCTGATTGAAGTGGGAATGCTTCATGTTTTTCCCCATCGAGTATGATCCTTGCTGTTGGCTTGTTGTAGACAGCTTTTATTATATTGATAAAGGTTCCTTCCTTCTTTCCAACCTTCTGTAGGGTTTTGATCATAAAGGGCTGTTGGATCTTGTCAAAATCTTTTTCTGCATCAATCGAGAGTATCATGTGGTCTTGAACTTTGGACTGATTTATATGGTGAATTACATTTATTGATTTGCATATGTTGAACCAAACTTGTGTGCCTGGGATAAAGCCTACTTGATCCCCGTGAATGATCTTTTTGATATGTTTTTGAATCCGATTTGCTAAGACTTTATTGAGAATCTTTGCATCTGTGTTCATCAGAGAGATTGGCCTATAGTTTTCTTTTTAAAGTGTATCTTTATTAGGTTTTGGGATTAAGATGATATTAGCTTCATAGAAGTAATTTAGTAGTGTTCCTTCCTTTGCTATTTGATGGAACAGTTTAAGCAGTATTGGGGTTATTAGCTCCTTAAATATCTGGTAGAACTCTATGCTGAATCCTTCTGGTCCAGGACATTTTTTGGTGGGAAGATTTGAGATTACTTCCTCAATTTCCTCATATGTTATAGGACTATTTAAATAATTCACAACTTCCTGATTCAATTTAGGTAAGTTTTGTTTACTTAGGAATTCATCCATCTCTTTTGTGTTGTCAAATTTCACAGAGTATAAGTTTTTGAAATATGTTATAATTCTCTGGATTTCTTGGGTATCAGTAGTGATAACTCCATTTTCATTTCTAATTTTGTTCATTTGGGCTTTCTCTCTCTTGCTTTTGGTTAATTTAGCTAGGGGTGTATCAATCTTATTGATTTGTTCAAAGAAACAGCTTTTTGACTGGTTGATTTTCTGTCTCATTTTTCTAATCTCAATTTCAGATATTTCTCCCCTTATTTTGCTAATCTCCTCCCTTCTACTCCTTTTGGGATCAGATTGCTCTAGTGTCTCTAAAGCTTTTAACTGAATTGTTAAGTTATTTATTTCTGATGTTTCCACTTTTTTGATGTAGGCATTAAGAGCTATGAACTTACCTCTTAGGACAGCTTTTATTGAGTCTCAGAGATTTTAGTAAGTTGTATTTTCATTAATGTTCACTTTCAGGAAATCTTGAATTTACTTTGTAATTTCTTCCTTAATCCAATTCTCATTCAGCATCATAGTGTTAAGTTTCCAGGAGTTACTGTTGCTTGTTGTGTTGTGGATGTCAAGCTTTAGGCTATTGTTTTGTGGATGTCAAGCTTTAGGCCGTGGTGGTCTGATAAGGTACAGGCTAGAATTTCAACTTTCCTGTATATGTGGAGATTCGTTTTGTGGCCCAATATGTGATCTATTTTGGATAAAGTTCCGTGTGCTGCTGAGAAAAATTTGCATTCTTCGATGCATGGATGAAAAGTTCAGTAGAGATCTGTAAAGTCCATTTCAGTAAGGATTTGATTAAGCTCCAAAGTGTCTCTGTTAAGTTTTTGACCTGTTGATCTATCCCATGTTGAGAGGGCAATGTTGAAATGTCCCAGAATTATCGTTTTGAGATTGATTTCTTGCTTTAGACATCGTAGGGTTTGCTTAATGAATGTGTGGGGAGGGACCGTATTGGGTGCATATATGTTCAGTATTGTGAAGTCTTCCTGGTGAATTGTACCTGTGACTAAAATGTAGTATCCATCTGGGTCTCTTATGATTTTTTTTTTGGTTTGAAGTCCACTTTGTCTGATAGCATAATGGCTACCCCTGTCTGTTTCCTGGTTCCATTAACTTGCGGAATTTTTGACCAGCTTTTATTTTTAGGATGTGCCTATCTTTTGGGGTGAGATGGGTTTCCTGCAGGCAGCAGATTGATGGATTGTGATTTTTAATCCAAGTTTGTAATCTGTGTCTCTTGATCTGTGAGTTAAGTCCATTAACGTTTAATGTTATAATGGAGAAACTATTTTTAATTCCGGAGGTTTATTATGTTTAGTGACTTTTTTAAGTGTATTGTTTCACCTTAGGTTTTGGCAGTATTATACTTCCCTTCTGTTCTCCTGGATATGCCTGTTTTTTTCTTCAAGCTTGAATATCATTTCTAGCATTTTTTGAAGGCCTGGTTTGGTGGACATGTATCCCTTCAAGTTGTCTTTTTGCTGGAAGATTTTCCTTTCTCCCTTGATCATGATGGATAATTTTGCAGGCTATATCAGCCTGGGTTGATATTTTTGCTCATTCACTACTTGAAGTATGTCTCTCCAAGCTCTTCTTGCTTTTACTGTTTTGATTAAGAAGTTATTTATTATTTTAATAGGTTTACCTTTAAAAGTGACTTTTTTTTTCCCCCTTGAAGCTGTCAGCACCATTTCTTTATCCTGAATGTGGAGTGTTTTAACTATTATTTGCCATGGTGAGTTTCTCTTTTGGTCATATCTGTTTGGGGTGCAGTATGCCTCTTATATATGGATGGCCCTATCTTTTTTTAGATGAGGAAATTTTCCTTGATGATCATTTGAAAAATTTCCTCAGGTGTGGTATTTTGAGATTCTTGCTCTGGTATTCTATGAATACGCATGTTAGGCTTCTTCAGGGTCTCCCATAACTCTTGAATATTTCTCTGGAATATATTTTTGGCTTTAACAACCTCTTCCATTGAGCTGGTTAATACTCCCACTTCAAAGTCTTCAAGGTCTGAAATTGTGTTTTCTGCTTCGTTAGTTCTGCTGATAAGACTCTCTGTGGAGTTCTGGGTTGAAGATGTCTTGTCTTTTAGTTCAGTTTTAAACTCTGCTTGAGTCTGTGTTACCTGCTCTATGCATGTTTTTGTTTCTTGAACTGTTTTTCTCAACTCCCCCAAGTGTCTGTTGTGTTCCTCTTCAAAGCAATTGATGGGGTTATTTAATTCCTCTTTCATAGTATTGAACATGGTAATGATCATGTTTTGAAAGTCTTTATCCTGAGTCAGGCTTTCTCGGCCATTTTCCGTGGGTTTGTTCTGGTTGGAGTCTATCATTATGGGATTAATTCCTTCAGTAGGAGATTTGTTTACTTGGGTGTTGTTTCTCATGGATTTGCACTTTGACTTGGGCATTGTCGTTTTAACTCTTCAGACCTTCTTTCAATTTCTGTGCGTTTTTTCAATGAACTGATTTATTTGACTTGGGGTTTTGTGGTTGGGGGGGAGCTTACCTAGGTCGTGGTGAGTTCCGGCTAGACTTGTCTTATGGCCTCAGCTAAGACTTCAAGTACAATATTGAATAGAAGTGGTGAGAGTGGATTGCCTTGTCTAGTTCCTGATCGAAGTGGGAATGCTTCAAGTTTTTCTCCATTGAGTATAATCCTTGCTGTAGGCTTGTTGTATGCAGCTTTTATTATATTATAAAGGTCCCTTTCATTGCAACTGTCTCTAGGGTTTTGATCATAAAAGGCTGTTGGATCTGGTCAAAAGCTTCTATCAAGAGTATCATGTGGTCTTGAATTTTGGACTGGTTTATATGGTGAATTATGTTTATTGATTTGCGTATGTTAAACCAACCTTGTGTGCCTGGGATAAAGCCTACTTGATTACTGTGAATGATCTTTTTGATATGTTTTTGAATCTGTTTTGCTAAGACTTTGTTGAGACTCTTTGCATCTGTGTTCATCAGGGACATTGATCTATAGTTTTCTTTTTGAAGTGTATCTTTATTAAGTTTTGGGATCAAGATGGTATGAGCTTCATAGAAAGAATTTGGTAGTGTTCCTTCCTTTGCTATTTGATGGAACAGTTTAAGGAGTATTGGTGTTATTTGTTCCTTAAATGTCTGGTAGAACTCTATATCAGTTATGATAACTCCATTTTATTTCTAATTTTGTTAATTTCAGTTTCTGTCTGTTGACTTTGGTTAATTTAGCTACGGATATGTCAATCTTACTGATTTTTTTCCGAAGAAAGAACATTTTTTCTGCTTTTTTCTTTGTATTGTTTTTCTTTTCTTAATTTTGGATATTTCTCCTGTGATTTTGCTAATCTCTTTTCTACTACTTTTGGGATTGGATTCTTCTTGTGTCTCTCAATCTTTAAGCTGCATTGCTGTATTAGTCAGGTTCTCTAGGGACACAGAATCAACATTATGAATATATAAATATGGAATGTATTGAGTTGCTTACAGATACGACTGAGGTATTCCAATAATGGCTTCCAGTAGCTCCTCAGTCCAGTACTCAAGTAGGTGATGGCTGAAGGCTGGAGGATTTCTAGAGAGTCTTAATCTACTTAAAGAATTTGAAGGTTGGAAGGCTAGAGGGTCGAAGAAAGGATGAAATGGGGTAGCTGGAGGGAAGAGCGATTCCTAGCACAGCTACAAAAGTGTATCTTTCCTTTGGTGGTTCCATTTTATATGGTGGATAATTGGGAGATTCCTATGAGAGTTGTGGAGATTCTGATGGGAACTAGGCAGGGTGCAATCCTTTCAGATGGTCTCAGTTGATCTTTCGAAATGTAGTTAATACCAGGTGTCTCAAGTTTACATCCATGATTAACTCTCATAATTGCTAAATTATTTATTGTATCATTTTAATTTTTTAATATATGGATTAAGAGCTATAAACTTACTTCTCAGGACAACTTTCATTGTGTCCCAGAGATTTGGATATGTTGTATTTTCCATTATCATTCATTTCTAGGAAATTTTTAATTTCCTTTTTTTTTCTTTCTGAACCCATTACTTATTCAGAATCATAGTGTTTAACTTCCAAGAATTAGTGTATTTTTTGCTATTTGCTGTATTGTGGTTGTTAAGCTTTAGACCATGGAGGTCTGAAAGGGTACAGGTTATAATTTCAACTTTCCTGAATATGTGGAGATTGATTTCGTTGCCCAATATGTGGTCTAGTTTCGAGAAAGTTCCATGGGTTCCTGAGAAGAATGTGTATTCTTTGGTTGGATGGAAAGTTCAATAGAGATCTTTTAGGTCCATTGCAGTAAGATACTGATTTAGTTCAAATGTGTTTCTGTTGAGTTTTGGCTTGTTGATATATCCGAAGTTGAGAGTGGGGTATTGAAATCCTTAACAATTATCGTTTTGGGATTCATTTCTTGTTTTAGACACTGTAGTGTTTGCTTAATGAATATGGAAGAAACCTTATTAGGTACATGCATATTCAGTATTGTAAAATCTTCCTCGTGTATTGTTCCTGTGACTAAAATGTAGTATCCTGCATCTCTTACAGTTTTCTTTGGTTTGAAGTCTATTTTGTCAGATACTATAATTGGTACCCCTGCTTGTTTTCTTGTTCCATTAGCTTGAAGATTTTTAAAAATTTTTTCCACTCATGCAAACTTGATATGTACCCCTTTTCCCTCCCTCCCTTTACACCTCCCTGGATTCCCTTATTCCCTCCCCCCTTTTCCCCTTCCTTTCCCCCATCCCTCCCTTTTTCCTAGTGCCCCCTCCCCCCATTCCTGGAACATCTTTTACTGCTCATGTCATACTTTACTCTGCGTCCTCCTCTTCTGCTGAGGTGTAAGAACTCAGTAGCATTGCCTAGAGCTCTTTTTTGTGTTCCCCTTTAGTATAGAAACATTATTGTAGCTGATAATCCCTTGCCTCTAAAAATCCTAGTGCTAGTGATTCATGCTAGCCTTTGGGGTGTCAATGATATATTGGTAATTGAGCAGGTTATGCAAAGTCCTATTGATGATTACTTCAGCCCTAACTTGTGTGGAGTATCTTGCATATTGTTGCTCCTCCCCATCTTTAGGCTCTTGCAATCTTACCGCCCCCTCTCCCGCAAATTTCCCTGAGCTGTGGGAGGTGAGAGGTTAGGCTGGCCTGGTTCCTGGTGCTTAATGTAGGGTCTCTGATGCTCTGAATTATAGTGTTTTTTTTTCTTCCAGTTTTGCTGTTGCTGTACCGCCCTTGGCTCCATCCTGATGGGTATTGGATGTCACCTCCTAGCCAGACATAAAAGGTTGTTAAAATAGAGTCTTATTATAAGAGTAGATTCAAAGGTAGATGGAATAAGAGTAGGAGACTATGGTGAGGGTGGGTCAGTCTCCCATTTGCAGGATGGTTATCTTTTACCTGCCGGACTCTTTGCCCTCCCTGTCTGGTGAGACCTAACTCCCTCAGTTGCAAGTGACCAGGAAGGAATGTCTGTGTACTTAACCTGATGTCTCATTACTTACTTGCAGTACTTGATGGTGGCCTATTTTCTCTGCTGTAGCATGATCCCCTCTCACCTTGTTGCTGGTGGGGCCCTCCTTCTCCTTCCCTACTGTTTATAATCTTTGCAATTACTGTAGATATTATTGAGATTTATCTTTGAGTGTGTCACTAAGTGGGTTTGCTACTTGGATACACCTATTAGGGAATGCATACGGCACTTAATTTTCTGTGTCTGGGATACTTCACTCAATATAATTTTTTTCTAGTTCCATCCATTTCCCAGCAAATTTCATTAATTGATCGTTTTTGATGGCTGAGTAGTATTCCATTGTGTGAATGTACCACATTTTCCTTATCCACTCATCAACGGTTGGCATTTTGTTTGAATCCATGACTTTGCTATTGTAAAAAGTGGTGCTATGAACATGGTCGTGCTTGTGATATCAAGGTGAATTTTTGCTGTATGGGGGTTATACCCAAAAGAGGAATAGCAGGGTCATATGGCATTTCAATCTTTAACTTCTTTAAGAATCGCCAGACGACTCACTAGAATGGTTGTATAAGCTTGCATTCCCAACAGCAATGTAGGAGAGTTTTCCAGCATTTGGTGTTGTTGGTATTGTGAATTTTTGCCATCCTGACCAGGGTGAGATGATATAGCTCAGGAAAGTTTTGATTTGCATTTCCCTGATGGATAAGGATGTGGAGAATTTTTTATGATATTTGTTAGACATTTCAATTTTGTCCCTTGTAAAGTCTCTTTTCAGTTCCAAGGCCAATTATTAATTGGGCCATTTGTTTCCTTGATGTTTAGTTTTCTAAATTTTTTGTGCACTCTGGATAATAGAGCTCTAACAGATATGTGGTTAGTTAAGATTTTCTCCCATTCTCTGGGTTGCCTTTGTGCTCCAGTTACAATCTCTCTATCTAAACAGAAGAAGCTCTTTAATTTCACAAGATCTCATCTGTTGAGTGTTGGTTGGAGTGACTGTGCTATTGGATTTCCTTTGAGGAACTCTTGGCCTAGTCCAATCAGCTTGAGGGAGTTACCTACTCTTTCAACTAGTGTTTTATGGTCTCTGGCCTTATATTAAGGCCTTTGATCCATTTGGAATTAAGTCTTTTACATGGTGACAAGTATGGGTCCAGTTTTAATCTTCTGCATGTGGAGATCCAGTTTTGCCAGCACCATTTGTTGAAGATGCTGTTCTTTTTCCATTGGATTTTTTGAGGCCCTTTGTCAAAGATCAAATAGCTGTAATTGTGTGGGCTTATATCTGGTCTTCAACCCTCATCCATTCCTCTGTGTGTGTATTTTGGAGCCAGTACCAGTCTGTTTTAATAACTATGGATTTGTGGTATAAAATTTGGTATGGTGATACCTCCAGCAGTGTTTCTGTTACTCAGGATTGTTTTTGCTACCCTGGGTCTTTTGTGCCTCCATATGAATTTTGAGATTGTTTGGTCGACTTCTTTAAAGGATTGCTTTGGAATTTTAATTTGTATAGTTTGAATCTGTATATTGCCTTTGGTAGGATGGTCATTTTTATGATGTTGATCCAGGAACATTGGAGGTCTTTCCACCTTCTGGTGTCTTCTGTAATTTATTTCTTTAGGGTTTTAAAGTTTTCATTGCAAAATTCTCTTACTTCCTTGGTTAGATTTATACCAAGTTAATTCATTTTTTTAGGGGTATAGTAAATGAGATTGTTTCTCTCAGGACTTTTCACTTCTCTCATTCTGGGCATATAGGAAGGCCACTGATTTTTGTACATTTATTTTGTATCCTGCCATCTTGCTGAACTTCTGTATTAGTTCCATGTGTTTCCTAGTGGGATTTTTGGGATCGCTCAGGTATACAATCATGTCAGATAACTTGACTTCTTCTTTGCTGATTTGAATCCCTTTTATGTCCCTTTCTTGTCTTATGGCTTCAGCTAAGACTTCAAGTACAATGTTGAATAGAAGTGTTGAGAGTGAGCAGCCTTGTCTAGTTCCTGATCGAAGTGGGAATGCTTCAAGTTTTTCCCCATTGAGTATGATCCTTGCTGAAGGCTTGTTGTATATAGCTTTTATTATACTGATAAAGGTTCCTTCCATTCCAACTGTTTCTAGAGTTTTGATCATAAAAGGCTATTGGATCTTTTCAAAAGCTTTAAGACTTTGTTGAGAATCTTTGCATGCATGTTCATCAAAGAGACTAGCCTATACTTTTTCTTTTTGAGGTGTATCTTTATTAGGTTTTGGGATTAAGATGATATTACCTTCATAAAAAGAATTTGGTAGTGTTCTTTCCTTTGCTATTTGATGGAACAGTTTAAATAGTATTGGTGTTATTTCTTCCTTAAATGTGTGGTAGAACTCTGTGCTGATACATCTGGTCTAGCACATTTTTTGGTGGGAAGATTCGAGATTACTTCATTGGTTTCCTCACATGTTATAGGACTATTCAAATAATTCACAACTTTCTGATTCAATTTAGGTAAGTTGTGCTTACTACAGAATTCATCCATTTCTTTTGTGTTGTCAAATTTCACAGAGTATATGTTTTTGAAATATGATGTTATAATTCTCTGAATTTCTTGGTTATCCGTAGTGATTACTCCATTTTTATTTCTAATTTTGTTAATTTGGGTTTACTCTCTCTTGCTTTCGGTTAATTTAGGTAGAGGTGTATCAATCTTATTGACTTTTTCAAAGAACCAGCTTTTTGATAGGTTGATTCTCTGTATCGTTTTCCCTATCTCAACTTCAGATATTTCTCCCCTTATTTTGCTAATCTCCTCCCTTCTACTGCTATTGGGATCAGATTGCTAGAGTGTCTCTAAAGCTTTAAACTGCAGTTATTAAGTGATTTATTTGTGATGTTTCTATTTTTTGATGTAGGCATTTGATGTAGGCTATTTTTGATGTAGGCTATGAACTTACCTCTTAGGACAGCTTTCATTGTGTCCCAAGGATTTTGATAAGTTGTATTTTCATTGTTTGCTTCCAGGAAATCTTGAATTTCCTTTTTAATTTCTTCCTGAATCCAATTCTCATTCAGCATCATAGTGTTTAGTTTCCAGGAGTTAGTGTATTTTCTCTTGTTTGTTGTGTTGTGGATGTCAAGTTTTAGACCATGGTTGTCTGACAGGGTAAAGGCTAGAATTTCATCTTTCCTGTATATGTGGAGATTCGTTTTGTGCTCTATATGTGATCTATATTGGAGAAAGTTCCCTGTGCTGCAGAAAAAAAATGTGTATTCTTTGTTGTGTGGGAATGAAAAGTTTGATACCTGATCTGTAAGGTCCATTTCAGTAAGAGTTTGATTAACTTCAATGTGTCTCTGTTAAAGTTTTTGATCTGTTGATCTATCTCATGTTAAGAGGGCAGTGTTAAATTCCCCAAGAATTATTGTTTGGGGGTTGCTTTCTCACTTTAGACACTGTAGGGTTTATTAATGATTGTGGAGGAGCCCGTATTATGTGGATATATGTTCAGTATTGTTAAGTCTTCCTCATGAATTGTACCTATGATGAAAATGTAGTATCCATCTGTGTCTCTTATGATTTTTTTTGGTTAAAGTCCACTTTGTCTGATAGCATAGTAGCATAGTAGCCTGGTTCCATTAGCTTTCAGAATTTTGGAATTTTTATGATGTGCCTTTCTTTTGTGGTGAGATGAGTTTCCTGAAGGCAGCAGTTTGATGAGTTGTGATTTTTAATCCATGTTTGTAATCTGTGTCTCTTGATTGGTGAGTTAATTCCATTGACATTTAATGTTATAATGGCTTTTCTAAGTGTATTATTTGGCTTTTAGGTTTTGGTGGTATTTTACTTCCTTTCTGTCCTCCTGGATAGGCTTGCGTTTTTTTCAAGCTTGAGTATTATTTCTAGCATATTTCGAAGGTCTGGTTTGGTAGACATGTAAACCTTCAAGTTGTCTTTGTGCTGGAAAACTTTTCTTTTCTTTGTTTACCGGGTATATCAGCCTGGGTTGACATTTTTGCTCATTCAATACTTGAAGTACGTCTCTCAAAGCTCTTCTTGCTTTCACTGTTTCCATTGAGAGTCATTTTTTCTTTTAATATGTTTACCTTTAAAAGTGAGTTGTTTTTTTTTTTTTTTCCCCTTGAAGCTCTTAGCACCTTTTGTTTGTCTTGAATGTGGAGTGTTTTGACTATTATTTGCCATGGCGAGTTTCTATTTGGTCATATCTGTTTGGGGTATGGAATGCCTCTTATATTAGGATGGGCCTCTCATTCTTTAGTTGAGGGAAGTTTTCATTTATGATAATTTGAAAAATTTCTTCAGGTGTGGTATTTTGGGATTCATGCTCTGGTATTCCATGAATGTGCCTGATAGGCTTCTTCAGGGTGTCCCATAACTCCTGAATATTCCTATCAAGTATCTTTTTGACTTTAACAACCTCTTCCATTGATCTGGTTAATATTTCCACTTTGTCTTCAAGATCTGAAATTCTATTTTCTGCTTCGTTAGTTCTGCTGATAAGACTCTCAGTTGAGTTCTGGGTTGAAGATAACTTGTCTTTTATTTCAATTTTGAACTATCCCTGAAACTCTTTTAACTGCCTTATGCTTATTTTTGTTTCTTGAACTGTTTTTCTCAACTCCTCCAAGTGTCTACTGTGCTCCTCTTCAAATTGGTTGATGAGGTTATTTAACTCCTCTTGGATTTCCTCTTTCATAGTATTGATTATGGTAATGATCATGGTTTGAAAGGAGTGATCTTGGGCCTGGCTTTCTTGGCTATTTTCTGTGAATTTTTTTCTGGTTGGAATCTATCATTATGGGGTTAATTGACTTGGTGGGACATTTGTTTTCTTGGATTTTGTTTCTCATGGATCTGCACTTTGACTTGAGCATTGTTGTTTTGTCTCTTAAGGCCTTTCAGTTTCTGTGTGTTTTTGAATGAATTAATTGGTGTTAACTACTCTCAGGCAGTTATGACTAGTGTTTGCCTTGGAATTGGGTATGTTTGTCTGTTGTTATTGTTGTTTCCTAGATGATGCTATTAGATTGTTAGTACAGCAATTAAGTCAGGTTTAGTGGGCAGGGGGTGAATATTAGTATTGTATTGTACTTTTATGATTTAGTATTTTGGTGATATGTGAGGGTGAGTGGTATAGTCCCTGAAGTTGTATATGTTTTGGGGGTGGCTATATGGAAAAGTTAATCTACGGTGATTTATAATTGAAAGGAACAAGATAATAAAGAGGGGTTTACTTTTCTTTGGGCTGGATGTGCAGAATCTCTCCCATGTGATAGGATGATTTTAGAGGCCTTCAGATGTATGTCCTTTGTCCCCTAGAGCTTTGCTTGGGTTTTCTTTGGAGTCTTTTGTATTCTGAGGAGCAGTGTGTCCTCCCTGGACTGCAAGCGACCCGGGTGGGTGGAAAGGGCAGAGGGGCTGGTGGAGATGGCAGTGCTGCTCAGGCTAGCTGGTGGAAGGAGCTGGGATGAGCGAGTGACCTGGGGACTGGTGGGATTTACCTGAGAAGCAGTGTGTGCTCCCTGGACTCCGAGCGACCCAGGTGGGTGGGAAGGCAGACGGGCTGATGGAGATGGTGGCACACTTCACCTGGGACCTGGGGCGTGGCCTAATTCTAATAATATTTGAACTTTTGAAGAAATTACTAAAATTGTTCTTTTAAAATTTTTAATATGAATTTTTAGGGAAGTTTTAGAATATTTCTACTGTCATTATTTAATAATTATAAAGGTAATCTATAATTATTAATTATTAAATGGACTATAAAGGATCATGTACACATATTATATGTCACAGCAAATCTTTAATTTCATTTTTCTTCTATTTTTTTCTGATACATTATTAGCCTCTATTCAGTATATCATAATTTGGATAAGAACTTCCAGGTATCCTCCATCTCAATGATGAATGAGTAATTGGATTTGATACAAATAACCTTGTTAGGGCTTAAGAAATGGTACATGCACAGTAATGATGGGAATTCTATGAGCGATATGATCTATTTGAAGCAAGCCACATACCAAAGCTTAGAGTTAGGTTTAGTGAGCTACAGAGCTGAATACAAAGGATCCAAAACTGAGACAGGAGGTACTGCTTTCATAAGTTTATCATGGTGAGAGAAATCCACAAAAATCCCATAATCAGTCATTTGATTCCTTAGAGATCCTGGAGAGAACATTTCCAAAGAAAAAATAGTGGTTTTATTAGCTCTTCATCAACAGAAAATTACATAGGTGTAGATAATAACCAACTGCCCAATCATTATTGTGACAAACTGTATTATTTGTGGCATAATGCGCAATATTGACAGTTAGGATTCACACTGTAGGTGTGAAGGTTCAAACAGTAACCTGGAAAACTATAGAATCAAGCTGCACCCTGGAATCCTATAGTTTTTTTTTGGCCAAAAGTGGGCACTGTGAGACCATGAGGCAAGGCTTCCAAAGAGCTCAGTGAGGACCACCCCTCTAAAGAAGCCCTGGCCACAGGGTGGAGGCTGTGCTCACTAATGGAGTCTCCACAGTCCTTTTCTCTCCTGCCTACTAGTATCCAGGGAAAAGGGACCTTGGTGTTACCTAAGAAGGTGATTCCTCCTATAATGGCCCAAAGCCTGAAAGCACAGTCCCTCTGCCTTCAGCTGTAATGAGTCCAGCTCTAGTACAGGGCTCAGGGAGAGCTTTGGCATTCATGATGAAATAACACATGGAGGAACAGTTGCTTTTCTGTAGGACTGGGAAAGAAAAGGAGGCCAGGGTCAGCCTGGACTCACAGTGCATTTGGCCACTATGGCAAGGATTTCTCTCTTCCTCCTGATCCCCTCTTATGCCAAATGAGGAAATTGCCCTCAGAACCTGGAGAAACCTTAGTTGTATCAGTCTCTCAAACACATATTTCTGTAAAAATATCACCTTAATTTCTCTCTCATGACATAATAACATCCATCCTTTCAAGGTTTTTGTTCCCAGTTTGTCATCCACCTGTGCATCTCTCAGAACCACTGCCAGATCCCTGTGTGCTCTGAGCACAGACATTGAAGGCCAAAGCATAAATAAGTATAAACAAAATCTAGACATTCATCCCTGGTATTTTTTTGAACCAACCCAGAATTAGAACTCATGGATCTCCAACTCCTTTTATGAATATAATTATGACTCAGGAAGTGTTGATATTTTTCAGGTTTCTGGTCTATAAACTGGGGTGAGTCAGTGATTCAGTATTATAATTGGCATGATTATTCTCTTAAACTGATTTTCTTGAATGACTCAACTGTGTTTCTTGAATTGATGGTATAGGAAGCATAGTTCCTTGATATTGATTCTTCTCCTTATCTGAGATCTTACATATATAAAATGAATGTCTTTGGAAAAAAGTTCAGGTCAAAGTTTCTTTCCTCTCTGTTTCCATTCAACGCCTCTAAATGTTCATAAAATACAAATAAAAACATACAACATACACACTCCTAGTTGTTTAATGGCAGCTTGTGGAGATGGAATATTGTGATATCTGTCTGCTCTTGATATACTATTGACAGAAATTCAAACACTCCTAGGATATAGATACACACACACACACACACACACACACACACACACACACACACATATTTATATGACTCGAACTACTTTTTGAGCAGTCTGAGCAGACACCTCCTCATCAATCCCCAAGGTTTTGTTCAGTGTAATGTCTGAGCCTTGTTGTGACAATCATGGATGAAGCAAGAAGATGAGGATAATTTTCTGGGCACAGGGGGGATGTATAGATCTGACTCACTCCTGAATGCCTAGCTTCTCTATTAAAAAGTCAGGAAGGCTTAGACACAACAAGAAATGGAGCATGAGAGTGTAGCAGTCTTTGTGGGGTATGAGATGGTTTAGATAAGTGAGACTCTATTATAATTATTGAGAAAATGCTGAATCAAGACCTGACATCACTCTGAACTTTAAAAAAAATCATAAGTTGATTTTTTGTAAATGAGTCTCCCATTTCTGCTTGTATCACATTAGAGCAATTTTTTTCAGGATCATAGATTTCTGCTTCATTATTGCTGTCTTCATTGGTCTTAAACCTACTTGCTAACTCTCTCTTACTCTGTGGTACAAAGTAGCACAGTAGGCCAGGCTAAATATATCAAGAACTCAGATCCTTCAGTACACAGCAAGGAGCAGGAGTGGTGAGAACTCAATTTGCATGAAAAGCCACTGTGCAGTTCCTGGGGCAGGGATAAGAGAGACTTGAGTCAGCCCAGCCTAAGGAGTGTGATCTGAGAAGGGGCTGTGCTCACCATGGCTTGGACTGTTCTCTTCTTGGTGTTTCTCTCTTACTGCTCAGTTAGGAACTGACCTCAGAGTACCAGGGAAGATCTTTGCTGTCAGTTAGTCCTCCCTGGTTAGATTCCCAAGAAGTTGTATGCTTGCTCAGTCACTCACTATGTTTCTGTTTACAGAATCCTTCTCCCAGCCTGTGTTGACTCAGCCTCCTTCCCTCTGTGCATCTCCTGGATCAACAGCCAAGCTCACCTGCCCCCTGAGCAGTGGCATCAGTGTTGGTGCCTATCATATCTTCTGGTACCAGCAGAAACCAGAGAGCTCTCCTCAGTTTTACCTGCACTACTATTCAGACTTAAGAAGCAACTGGGGCCTGGGGTCTACAAGAGATTCTCTGGATCAAAGGATGCCTCAAAATATGCAGAGAATTTGCACATCTCTGGGTTGCATGCCGAGGACGAGGCTGATTATTACTGCTCCATATGGTACAGCAGTGCTGCCCACAGTGACACAGGCAGATGAGGAAGTTGGCAAAAACTGTTCATACCAGGGACTCGGTTCTTTTTTCATTTATGCTTTAATAACTCTACATTAAGACAGTATTAGATAAACAAAACTTCCAGTCTGAAGTTTTCTTTAGTGTTTTTACCAAATAATAAGGACCAAAAAATTAAGCAATCAGAAATCCACAAAGTAAAATTCTCAAATCCTACACTTTTGCACTTTATTACAATATGAAGGGAACTGGTATTACTTATTTGCATAGGACCAAAGCTTCTTGCCTCACAAAGGGAAAGATCCTGTCTAGTGTGCAGCAACAAATCTAAGTCTCACCAGTCCTAAGGTTTAGGAATCTTCACAGAAGATGTGGCAGTAAGAATACCAAAGACTAAGGGTAGGGTGGTTGCCAATAAATAGGAAGCCAGGGTAATATTTACCCTTAAGTGTTCAGTGGAACATAGAAATGACTTAAAGAAACTGGAAGGTCACATAAAAATTTGTCTACCTTGTCTCTGACACATGAAGATCTGTCTACTTTGTCTCTGACACATGAAGATCTGTCTACCTTGGCTCTGACACATGAAGTCTGTCTACCTTGTCTTTGACACATGAAGATCTGTCTACCTTGGCTCTGACATATAGATAATGAACAGAAGAGTAGGGATATTAGGATGGAAGGCTTGACTTGGTTGTTTCTACTGCCGTAAGGAATATGTTACCCAAACAATAATGGAGGGGGATAAGAATTGTTTTGAACATATAAAAGGGGAATTTATTGATTTGGCTTATGCGATATGGCTGAGGTAGTCCAACAATGGCTGTCAGTAACTTCTCAGTCCAGTAGTCCAGTCAGTGACGGCTGAAGGCTGGAGGATTACTGGAGAGTCTTTATTTATGTTGAAAGCTTGGAGGGTTGGAGAGCTGGAGGGTCATAGAAGCCAAGCGGCAGGAGAGAAGAGAGTTTTTAGTACAGCTTTAGAGAGTTTCTCTTCAAACTCTTCTGGTTTATAGTTCTTTCTATCTGGTCTGCTACTGGAAGGTTCCAATCAGATCTAGGGCTAGTCTTTGTCTTGTAAAGGTATTGATCCACATAATCTCTCCAGGTGGTCTGACAGTTGATCTTAGTTAATGCTGGGTGTTGTCAAATTGACACCCAGCATTAACTATGACAGCCAACATACTTGACTTTTTATGTGGATGTTGGGGGTCTCAATTCTGGTCTTTTTTTTATTTTTTTATTTCCACTCATACAAACACCAGTCTCCTTCCTCACTCCACCCCTTCTTGGACCTCCTTGCTCCCTCCCACCTTTTCCTCTTTCTTCCTCCTCCCTCCCTATCTCCCAGTGTCTCCCCCCCTTCCCTGGAGCATCCTTTAATGTGTATGTCAAACTTTCCTCTGGGTCTTCCTCTCTGATGACATGTAAGGACTCAGTGGTATTTCCTAGAACTCTTTCCTGTGATCCCCTTAAGTATAGGAACATTATTGTGGCTGTTAATCCCTGGCTTCTATGGATCCTAGTGCCTTTAGTCCATGCTAGACTTTGAGGGGTCAATAATGTGTTGGACTTTGCGCAGGTCATGCAAAGTCATATTATGATTGCTTTGACCCTAACTTGTGTGGACTATCTTGCATATCATTACTTCTCTCATCCTTGTGCTCTTAGAATCTTACCGCCCCCTCTTCCACAAATTTCCCTGAGATTCAGGATGGGTAGAGATTAGGTTGGCCTAGTTCCAGGTGGTTGATATAGACTCTCTCATGTTCTGAATTATGGTTTGTTGATTTTTTTTTTTTTTAGTTTTGCTGCTCCTGCAATGCCCTTGGCTCCATCCTGATGGGTATTGGATGTCACCCCCTGGCCAGAGATAAAAGCCTGTTAAATCAGAATCTTGTTATGAGTATATTTAAAGGTAGATGGAATAAAAGTAGGATACCATGGTGAGGGACAGGTCTTTTGAACTAAGACTTTTGAACTAGTTTTCTTTTTCTTTTAATTTTAGACTACAATGCATTATGGAAACTGAGGCATCAGAAGTTAGGTGAACTGTCCATACCATATTCAGAATGGTCTTATATCGGTGATGAAATTAGAAAATCTCCCACAGGCTTGCCATGTTAAATAATTCCTTATGTATGACTAAGAGCTCAATTCCAAAGTTGTTACCAGAAACTAACTGCTATAGGAGAGTGCTTGTGGGTGCTGCTAACATTGAAGCAAAACTGATTTCTAATATATAGCAGGAAGTTAGTTCTTAAGGCTAGATGATCAGAGTTTGAATCAAGTAGGCAGCTGATCCTACCTTGTGGCATTTTCTCACTACATTCAGTTTGTCTGACCTTCAGGACACATCGATAAACCTTAGTGAAATACATCTTTCCAGGAAAAAGATAGTTGACATTACAAAAAGAAAATGTAGATGGATAAATTATTTTCATGTATAGATTCACTCTTTCTCAAATCATTTCTTTTGTTTTGTAATGTGATCAATGTGTGTGATGTCTTTAGGTGTAGGGTCTTACTGTCAAAGTCTGCCCTTGTGTAGGTGGCTGTAGATGTCATTGCTGTGACCTCCCGGATGCAGCAGCCCTGTCATGACTGGAGTGTCCTGACTGATAGGTTTACAACCAATGTTATGTTTAGAGTAGAGTATCAACTTGACAGTTGCAGGCTGTTTGGAGAACCATTTTGAACAATCCATGGTTAGAGCAGACCCCTGAACAAGTCTGCAGGTACTTGTTAATTGGTATGGAAAACCCATCCCATCTTAGGTGGTGCATTCCAGTAGTGGACCAGATAATAGGAAGTGCAATGAAACGGTATATACTCTTTTTTATCCTGTGTGGATTTGCTCTTGAGTCCATTCTTGAGCATTATTACCTTCTAGAGTGTTATTACCTTTTTTGTTGCTGCTCCTGATACTTTCTCTGCCCTTGGTAGACTTAGAGCTCAGTCCTTTCCACATTGTCAATATTCCTGCTACCTTTGCAGCCTAATCTACCAGGACTTACCCCTGTTTAGCACTGACGTTGGAGTCCAGCGTATTCTTCACCAAATCAGAGAACAGCGTCTTCAATCCTTCAGGGAGATAGAGATTTAGCTTTGTGAGACATTCCATTCAAGAACAAAGGACCTACTGGTGGTTACTTTGAAGGACATTACTTTTATTTTGAATTGATTAAATAAAATTATTTTTATATCCATCATAGAGGTTCTGTTCTTTCAGAGAACTGTAATACATCCTCCCCCCACACACACCTTTAGGCTCTTGCAATCTTACTATCCATTCTTCTACAAGGTTCTCTTGAGTCTTGGTATGGGGAGAGATTTGCTTCACCTGATTAGTGCTGAGCATTCTAGGGTCAGGATACTCTACTCTCTGGTCATTTATGGTTTGCTGCCTAGTTAACCTTCTATTGCAGTAAGATGCATCTTGTTTGAGTGCTGAGATCCATTTTTAGTCTAAAGGTATGGTTAAAAGGTGTCTTTTTAATTTCGAAATCCATATTTTAATTTTTTGTGTTTGTTTCCTTTTTAAAAAAAATGGTAAGTTTCCAATTCAATATCTGTAAGGGCACAACAAACTGAATCAAGCAAATGCACACATGTGACTGCAACACTTGAATTTTAATATTTTAACTTGGGTGTTTGCTTATTGATATTTATTTATTTATTTATCTATCTATTTATTTATTTTGTTCTTTTTGTTTGTTCTTTTTGTTAGCTACATAGCAAGCAAACATTTTCTTCTATGTTTTGTGATTTTGCTCAATTAACAGTTTTTGTGGAACAAAATGTTTTCAATTTCATGAGGTCTCACTTGCTATTTGTTGGCATTATTTTATGCATCAATGGGATCCTACTAAGAACTTCTTTACCTGTAACTAAAAAGTATTCCTCATTCTTTCCCTTAAAACTTCAAAGTTTCAGGTGTCATATTAAGTCCTCTGATCCATGTAGAATTGATTTTGAAGCAGAGTGAGAGGCAAGGGTCAAGTTCATTGTTCTGAATGTAGATTTCTAATTTTCTGAGCACCATTTGCTGGAGGTGCTCTTTTCTCCACTGCCTATTTCTGGTACCTTTCTAAAAATCAGGTGGCTACAGGTTTGTGTGCTTATATTTTGGTAACCACTTCTGTTTGACTGGTCAAAGTTTCCATTTGTGTGACAGTTCAATGCTCTTTTTATTACGGTTTTTGTATAGTTTACTTTGGATCAAGTAAGAAATATACAGCAAACCTGGAATAATGATTTAAGAATCACGGGCCTGAGGAAGAATTACAGGCCAAGGCCGAAATAATGTTTTCAAAAAGATCATGGAAGTAACCTTACCATAGCTGAAGAACACAATGCCAATAAGCATAGGAGAACCCTGCAAAGCTCCTAATAAAACAAAACAAAAGCAGTTTACACAGTAGACGCCTAGTTGGAAAGACACAGACTTATGTCCTTCTGTGTCTCAGCTACCTCACACAGTATAATATTTTTCAGTTCTATGTATTTTCCTATGATTTTCATTCTTCTTTACAGCTGAATAATATAACTTTGTGGACATGAACTGGATTTCTATTATTCATTGATCACTTGATGGATACACAGACTGATTTCATTTCCTTGCTATTGGGAACATGGATGTTCATGTATCTCTGTAGTATATCATGGAGTCCTTTAAGCATATACTTAGAGATCATATAACTAGGTAATATAGTAGCACTATGTCTACTTTTGTTAAGGCATCTGCAGGTTGTTTTCTATAGTGACTGGACCAGTTTATACTACTATCAACAGTGAATGAGGGCTCTCTTTTCCCACATCCTCACAATAGCTTGTTATTATTTATTTTCTTCATCTTAGTCATTCTTAATGTGCGAGATGAATCTTCAAAGTGGTTTTAATTTGCATTTCCCTGTTCACTAATGATAGTGACCACTTTTCGGCTATTTCTGCATCTTTTGTTTTATTAATTGAAACTGTCCTATGAAACACACCGGAATTAACTCTGCTCATCCCCTAATATCTGTAACTTCATTCCACTCTTATCCCACCTCAAATTTTTTTCTTTCCAGGCAGTCTCCCTGCCACTCCCACATCTCTCTGCACATGTTATTCATAGGGCCTCATGCAGAATGCCTGTATTGGTGAGCCTGGGCATTCACAAACTGCTCACCAGTGAGCCAAAAACAGGGAGAAGAAGCTCCCCCTGTTCTGTTTGGAAGCAGCTGCAAAACACATCTCAACTTAGAGCCACATATACTGAGATCCTTCCTATTCCATGATGTCAATATTTGAAGAGTAGCTATTGTGGGGGACTATTGACAGTAGACAGCACTGCACTGTGTTCTTAGGTATGGAAACCCTGAAGGAGGCAGATGCTGCTGTCTGGCAGTATCTCTCCCCATTTTATTCTTGTCATCCTCACTTCTGTAAGATTTCCTGAGACATGGATGGTGCTAGATTTCGAGGTCCTGTTCAGGGTTGAACTGTCTACAGTTTCTTGTACTTTGGCCTATTATGATTCCCAGAATTTATCTTACATTGTAATAGGAAATTTATTGGTTGTGTTCTGAGTGCTGATCTAAGTTCATAATGGTAAGTGGTTAGAAGGGAGCTTGCCATCAAGTAGTCATATATAATTCTAAGAAGTTTTTCCCCACCTGAGGATAATACTCTCCATTTTCACATGTATTTGACTTGGTTTACAGTACCAGAAATGTGTTGCCTGTAATGAGACAAGACTTCATGCGAATTACAAAGCAATTGTTCATCCCCATCCTTTAGATGTTACTGTTGAACCACTAGACATTTCTTGACAGAGCTGTTATTGTATCTTGCACATTCATAGTTGTGCCATTGATCTCCATTGCAGGTTTTATTTTTCATGTGTTCTGTGATCATTGTGTGGTATCTTTAGTTGAAAATCTTGTTATCAGGTTCTGGAATCAACCAACAATAGCATCTGTGTTCTTTTTTTCAGTGAATTTTCTCTATCCACCATTCTTTTATGAAGGATCACATCTTAGTATTGTAAAATTTATTAATTCCTTTATGGCTTCTGCTAGGAACATCTCAGTGAATTTTCTGTTTTCTTTTCTCTTCCCTTCTCTGTTTCCTTGTGTAAGGTATATTTGTGACACTTCTTTTTCTAAATTAAATGTTTGGATAGATTTGTAGAGTAGAGTATTTCTATGTGACTCTACTTTACATGCTTGGTGTTACTTTTTACTTTTCCAACATGTCCTATCCCCATATCACTTAGCTTTCCTCCCCTTTAAAACTTCTGTATTGCCTTCTCTCTTTCAGGTCTTTTCTTCTCCATTCGCCAGTTTTTATTTAAGCATACTATGCTGAAGGGTCAATGCTGCCATCCTGATGCAAGGGTGAATACACGGTTCTTACTCAGTATTGTATTTTCCAATTAGATCTATTGGCTGGAGAATATGGTAATTTCATTTTCTTGACAATTTAATCATATTTCATTGTATATATGTACCACATTGTCATTACTTATTCATCTAGTGTTGGACATCTAGGCTCATTTCAGTTTTTTATTAATTCATGTAGAGCTAAAATGAGCATGGATATGCAAGTATCTCTGTAATAGCATGTAAAGTACGTTGAGAATATTCCCGAGAGTAGTATAGCTGTATCATGTGGTGGTCCAATTTTAGCTCTCTGAGGAACCTCCACACTGATTTCCAAACGAGTTGTACAACTTTTCATTGTCACCAACAATGAATAAGGAATCCTTTCTCCTCACATCATCACCACATTTGTTATTTATGTTCTTCAACTCAACTATATGGCTGGGGTAAGATCAAATTTCATAGTAATTTTAATTTCAATTTCCCATGCTAATATGTCTCAAGAAAAGCTTATTCTTTCAGAGGTCCATTTATTTCATGGGTGTTTACTTTCAAGATGATCAATTTTTAAGTTCTTTGTATATTCAGGATACTAGTCCTATACCGATTATATGGTTTGTGAAAAAAGAAACCTTCTCATTGCTATGGGTTGCCTTTTTGAATAATTAATGAATTCTTTGACAGAACAGAAGTCTTTCAATTTTATGAGATCTTACTTGGTGATTGTTAGTTTTATTTCTTGTGTGAATGGGGTTCTATTCAGAATATTTACCTGGCTGAATTAGTTCTAACATACTCCCTTGTTCTTTCTTCTAGGAGTTTCAGTATCTGTGGTCTAATATTGAGGACTTTGATTCCTTTTGAATTTCTTTTTATGCAGAGTGAGATACAAGGGTACAATTTCTTTCATCTACAAGCAGACAGTCAATTTTCCAAGTGAATTGTTGAAGTTGTTGACCTTTCTCCCATGTGTTTTCTTAATAACTTTGTCAAATATTAGGAGACTATATGTGGTTTAATATGTATGTGGGTAGCTGATTCTTATCCACTGATCAGTGTCTATTTTTGTGCCAGTACCATTCTGTTTTTATTACTATGTATGTGCAATATAGTTTGAAATTTGATATGCTAATGCCTTCAGCGGTGTTTTTATTACTCAGGTTTTGGCTATCCAGGGCCTCCTGTACTCCCCATATTTTAAGATTTTCTTCATTTTTGTGAAGAATTACATTGGAATTCCTATTATAATTTTATTCAATCTGTTTATAGTCAGTCCTTGGCAGGATGGTCAGTTTCACAATGATCATGAACATGGGAAATCTTTCCACTTTTTGTTATTTCTTTCTTTGATGTTTTATAGTTTTCATTGTGTAAGTCCTTCTCTTCATTGGTTAAGTTTATTTCAAGGTAGTTCATCATTTTTGGTGCTATGATAAGTGAGATTCTTTCTCTCATTTCTTTCTCACTTTGATCATCCTTGGTGCATAGACATGGCAATATTTGGGGTTATCAGTTGTGTAACTTACCATTCTACTGAATCATTTTGCCATCCTTTGGAATTTCCTGATGGAGTTTTTTATGGTTTCTTAAGGTATGGTATCATGTCATTTTCAAATAGAGATACCTTTGCCACAGTCCATGCTGTGACCTCGTAGTCCAGGGCTTCCCTCGCACAAATGTGTCAAAGAGTCGGTGAATGACACACACACACACACACACACACACACACACACACACACACACACACACAAGAAGTCTGTCCTGAGTGAATCTGAATCTATTTTATTGGAATTTTGTAGCAGCTTTTATACTAGAAAAATTTGGGGCAGAGAATGTTGCACCTCTAGACAGACACACAGATACATGTCCTTCTAATCAGCAGGAATCACTTTAGGATAAAAATTCTTGAAGAAACTAACCCATTGTTTGAGGGTGAAACACAAACAAATATTTATCACATATCAATCCTCCACTCCCTATATGGGTTCAGTTTACTCCCTCTTATTTTTCTATCTTTTGGCTCTGTGGGTCCTGGGATTCCCTCTCTATCATCTGTTCCCAGTGTCTCAGGCTGTTGTGGCTGACTAAGAGGCTCTTTACTGGGTAGCCCGCTACCCAATATGGGTATTTCCCTACCTCTGTCTATACCCTTATTCCTAAGGATCCTACTGCGTGAAACTGTTTCTCCTGAGATCCATGCCAGTCCATGGGGGCATGTTGACATGTGCACCACTGTGCAGATCTGATGAAGTGGAGTTCCAGTGGCTGTGGCTGCTCTTTCTTGAGTGCAGTGACCTGTCCTTAAATGGACCCTTTGATCTTCAGGCTCTTACAGTCTTATTGCCCCTCTTCCCCATAGTTCTCTGAACCTCCAAATGTGGAAACATTATGCTGGCCTGGTTCCAGGTGAACATTGAAAGTTGCTGATGTTCTGTATCCAGGTTGTTTGTTGTTGTCTATTTTGCTATTCTTGCACTGTACAAGGCTGCATCCTTTGTGGGTGTTGACATCCTCACCTATGAAACAAAACAGAAACCAGTAAAGAGAGGCCTTTATTTAAAGGAAGGCTTAAAGAGAGGGAGGATCAAGAGTAGTTCCCAATAGTGAGTGGCGTCAACCTCCAGAATGACGTCCATCTGTTTACTCATCACTCACACTCCACCACAGGACTGGGAACAACACATGTCCAGTGCTTCAAACCAATCCAAACATCAGTGAACAGGAAAGAGACTGATCATGGAATGGATCAGATATCTCGCTGATTATGAATCTTTCTTGACAGTGGTCTTATTTCCCTACTGAACTTTGTTCTTTGTCTTCATTCTCTTTGGGTCTTCTTGGCCCTATTTTCCTCATTCTAATCCTTTGTTGTTGTATAGGTTAATAAAAAGATTTTCCCTTGAATATGCATTATGATGTCTGTCAAAGCTCCTAGTTAAGGTTAGTTTACTGTGGAACTGAAAAGAAAAGCAAAAGACCTACTTTACAGACAGAAGATACTGCTTTCATAAGTTTATTATGATAAAAGAAATCCACAATAAGCCCACAATCATCCATTTGGTTCCTCAGAGATTCTGGAGAGAACATTTCCAAAGAAAGAATGATGGTTTTATTAGCTTTTCATCCATACATAGATGTGGAGGCAAGAGGCTGATAATAGAGTTTCCATATGTCATTGTGTCAGACTGTTTTAGTACTGACATAGTGTGGAACACTGGCAGTTAACAAATCAGATCATGGATTTGAGGGTTCTGAAAATTGTAGAATCAAACTAGACCTTGGGATGTTATATGTTCTTTGGACAACCGAGGGCGCTGTGGGGTCGTGAACCATTGCCTCCACTGGGTAAGCAAGAACCATCCCCTTAGTTGGAGACTGTACTCGTGGATGGAGTCTCAATAGTTGTCTCTTCTTCTGCATCCAGGCAAAAGGGACCTTAGTCTTATCTCAGAATGTGATTCCTCCAATGTTGCTCCCAAGCCTGAAATCACAACTCCTCTGCCTGAAGCTGTACTGTGAGTCCAGCTCTAGCATGGGGCTCAGGGAGTGCTTTGGGACTCATGATGAAAAAGCATATGTAGGAATAGTGGATTTTCTGCAGTGGTGGGAAAGAAAAGTAGGCCAGGGTCAGTCTAGACTCAAACTGACTGTTTCTGTTATGGAGTGGATTTCTCTCCTTTTCCTGCTACCTTATTCTAAATGTGAGAATTGCCTTCAGACCCTGGATAAGCCTTTGTCATATCAGTCTCTCAAACATATATAACTGCAAAAGGTTACCCTAATTTCTCTACTTTTGCATAATATCCATCCCTCCAAGTCTTTCATTCCCAGTCTGTCAGCAGTCCATGCATTTCTGAGAACCATGGCCAGATCCAGACATTAGAATTGAAGGCCAATGCATAAATTACTGCAGACAAAAAATACACATCCATTCCTAGTAACTTCTTGAAACCAACTCAGAATCAGAACTCCAGGACCCCCAGCTCCATTTATGCATCTAAATATGGCTCAGTAAATATTGATAATTTGCCCATTCCTGGTCTGTAAATTGGGGATGAATTTGAGTGCTTCTGTATTGCAACTACCATGATTTTTCTTGGACTGATTTTCATGAATCAATCAACTATGCTTCTTGACCTGATAGCACAGGAACCCCAGCCTCCTGAACATTGATTTTTTTTCCATATATGAAATAACTTGTGTACATATGGAATGTTTTTGGAAATAAATTCTGGTCAAAATTTCTTCCCTCTCCAGTTCCATGCAATGTTTCTAAATATTCATAAAATACAAATAAAAAACAACAGTGACATCTATTTCTAATTGTTTAATGGCAGTTTGTGGAACTGTAATATAGGGATATCTGTCTGCCTTTGGAATATTATTGAGAGACACTGGAAAACTCCAAGAATGTGGATAGATATCTATAACATGAACTCTACTCTTTGAGGAGTCAGAGCAATTACCTCCTCTTTAACCCCCAAGGGTGTGTTCTGTATCATGGTTTAGCCTTATTGTGATCACGAATAAAGCATGAAGATGAGGATAGTTTTCTGGTTATAGAAGGGTTGGCATGCATAGATGTTACTCACTCCTCAATGCCGAGCTTCTCTGTTACATAGTCAGGGAGGCTTAGACACAGCAAGAAATGGAGCATGAGAGTGTATCAATGTTTGTGGGATATGAGATGATTTAGGCAAGTGAGATTCTATTATTACTGGGAAAATGCTGAATCAACACCTGACATCACTCTGAACTTTACAAACATCATAGGATAATTTTTTTAATCAGTCTCAGGATTTAGATTTTATCCCCATTTCTGTCTTTACCACACGAGAGAGTATTTTTGTTTCAGAAACATAGTTTAATGCTTCCTTAAATGCTGTCTTCATTAATATAAAACCTACTTGTCATCTCTCTTTTATTCTGTGGTACAAAGCAGCACATTAGACCAGGCTCACTGTACCAGGAACTGAGATCCTTCCAGAAAACAGCAAGGAGCAGGAAATGGTGATAATTCATTTGCATAAGACGTTCTTCTTCTGTGAAGCCACTAAGGGCTGAGATAAAAGAGATTTGAATCAGTCCAGCCCAAGAAGTGTGATCTGAGAAGGGACTATGTCCATCATGGCTTGGACTTCTCTCTTCCTGCTTCTCTCTTACTGCTTGGTAGGAACAGGCCTCTGAGTACCAGGGGCAACTTTCTGTGGTCTGTTACCCAAGAAGTTGAACCCTGGCTCAGTCATTTATTATGATGTCTCTGTTTGCAGAATCCTTCTCCCAGTCTGTGTTGACTCAACCTTCCTCCCTCTCTGCATCTCCTGGATCAACAGTCAAGCTCACCTGTGCCCTGAGCAGTGACATCAGTGTTGGTGGCTATAATATCTACTGGTACCAGAAGAAGCCAGAGAGTCCTCCTCGGTATTACCTGTACTACTACTCAGACTCATATAACCAACTGGGGCCAACAGAGTCTCTGGATCCATGGATGCCTCAAAAAATGCAGCAAATTTGCACATCTCTGGGCTGCAGGCCAAGGATGAGGCTGATTATTACTGCTCCGCTGGGCACAATAATGTTCTCACAGTGACACAGGCAGATGGGGAAGTAGGAAAAAACTGTACATATTAGGGCTTCAGTTCTTTTCTTGTTACTATTGCAGTGACTATATGTTAATAGTGAAAAAAGTAATGAAAATTTGTAGTAGGAAATATTCTCTTCTATATTTTCACCAAGTAATAAAGACCAAAAATTACAGAAGCAAAAACTGACCAAGAAAGCCCCTCAAATCCTACACTATATCACTCTATTCCCCTATGAAAGTGATAGGCACTATTTATATGTAGACCAAAAGTTGTTTCTCAAAAGAAAATTGGCGTGAAAGATTCTCTTTAGTATGGAGCAGCAGAAACAACAGCATCATTATCAACAGCATCATCATCATCATCATCATCATCATCATCATCATCATCATCATTATCAGCAGCAGCAGTAGCAGCAATAGGGATGTTCTTAACAATAGTACCTTTTTATATTCCAAAGACTTTGCAGTGAGGAAACCTTCCTATCTCCTATCAGTGCCACAGCAGAAACAACAAATCTGACAAAGATGAAAGTTAAAATTAAAAGTTTTTTGTATTCAGGGGCTGGAGATGGCTCAGGGGTTAAGATTCTGTCTCAAAAGCAAAAGGTCCTGAGTTTGCATCCCAGGTCTCATTTAAAAATTGCCATGCAGAACTGGGAGCTGCCTTCACTTCCAGCCTCTGTTAGCAGATCCTGGGAAATCCCAGAGCAAAGCAAAAAGTTGGTAGAAGCAATCTAGGATGACTACTGAAGTCACCCTTGGTCCCCCAGAGGGACACACAGTGCCCTCTGATACACACACACACACACACACACACACACACACACACACACACACTAAAATATAAAAAAAATTAAGAAAAGAAAAAAGTTTTTGTATTTAGGATATAGAAGAAAAATAACATAAAAATAAATCTAACATGGAGCTGTAAACCGAATTTCATTCATCAAACTGTAGACTCATTCCTGGATGCAAAGAGTTCATTCATCCATTCTGTACCTTCTTCAATGGATGTTTTTCATATCTATATTATGTCTGTCATGCACTAATTTTTCAAGGTTTTATAAATCTCCTACAGTTTTCAAAAAGAATGTGCTTAATATTATTTATTAGTGTGTGAACTAATTAATTTTTCTCCTATATTTTTCCTAATCATACAAGCTGAATAGGTACCCCTGTCTCCTCCCTTCCCCTCCCTAATCCAGTTAACCTGCTTTGCACACTTCCCCTTTTCCCCCTTCCTTCAACCCCCTCCCTCTCTCCCCCTCTCTGGTGCCTCCCCCTTCCTTCCTCCCATCCCCTGGATGGAGCATCCATTTATGTGAACACCAAACTTCTCTCTGAATCCTCCCACCCTACTGAAGCTTCAGGACTCAGTAGCATAGCTTGGAGTTCATTCTTGGGCTCACAGTAGTACGGGAACTCTATTATGACTGCTTAACCCCTTGCCTCCAAGACCCCATTGCCTGGAGCCTTCTCCTCTGTGATCCATGCTAGACTTTGGGATAGTCATTGACATGTCATCCATTGTGCAGGTCAGGCAAAGTCCAATCCTGTCTGCTTCAGCTATAACATTTGTGGAGTATCTTAGTATCTTGCATAATGTTGGTCCTCCCCTGTCTTCTCCAAGGATCCCTGAGCTTTAGGATGGGGAGAGATTTGGCTGGTCTGGTTCCAGGTGTATAATGTAGGGTCTTTAGTGTTCTGAATTGTGGTTTGTTGTTGTTTTCAGTTTTGCTTTTCCTGTGTTGCCCTTGGCTGCATCCTGATTGGTATCGAAGGTTACCTCCTAACCAAAGTTAAAAGACTGTTTAAAAGAAGATTTTAGTATAAGAGGAGACTCAAAAGATAGATGGAAGAATAAGAGTAGGATGCAGCAGTGGGGAGGGGGGTCATTGTTGCATTTCCAATAGTTAATGTCTTATATCCTCCCTATATCCTCCCTATATCCTCCCTCATTGGTGAAATCAAACCTAATCAGTCCCAAGTGACCAGGAAGGGAAGTGAGAGTGAGCTGCATCAGATGTCTTGCTACTTACATTCAATACTTGACCACGGCCTATTTTCTCTACTGAAGCGTGATCCCTTATCTCCTTTCTTCTGAGGTCCTCCTTCCCCTTCCTGCCTGTTTATAATCCTTTGGGATTACTGTAGGTATATAGAGATTTATCTTTGAATATGTAAACAACTAGGTTTAGAACTAGGATCCACTTGTTAGGAAATACGTATGGTGTCTAATTTTCTGTGTCTGGGATACTTCACTCAGTATATTTTTTTTAACTCCATCCATTTCCTGACAAATTTCATTAATTCATCTTTTTTGATAGCTGAGTAGTATTTCATTCTATAAGTGTGCCAAATTTTCATTATCCATTCGTAAACTATTGGGCATTTATTTTGATTGCATGACTTTGTGATATTGTAAGTAGTTCTGCAATGCTCATGTCTCTGTAGTGATTTTCTGCATTATGGGAGATTATTCCCAGTAGTGGTAGGGTAGGGCCATATGACATTTCAATCTTTAAGTTTTTTTTAGAAATCACTATACTGATTGCCAGAGAGGTTGTATAAGCCTGCATTTCCACCAGTAATGTATGAGATTTCCAAATCCTGTCCAACATTTGGTGTTGTTTGTATTGTGGATTTTTGCCATTCTAATTTGGGTGAGATGATATCTCAGAGTAATTTTGATTTGCATTTCCCAGTGGCTACAAATATGCAGCGTTTTTTAAAGATATTTGTTAGACATTTTGCTTTCTTCCCTGGAAAAGTTTCCTTTGAGTTTTGAGGCCCATTCTTTAATTGAGCCATTTATCTCCTTGGTATTTAATTTTTTAAGTTCATTATGTATTCCTGATAATAAAAATCTATCAGATATGTGGTTAGTGAAGATTTTCTCCCATTCTGTGGGTTGCTCTTTTGCTCACTTTACAATCTCTTCATTTGAAGAGAAGCTCTAATATTTCATAAGATTCCATTTGTTGACTCTGCTTTAGGATTTCTGTTTAGGAACTATTGGTCTAGCCCAATCAGCTTGAGGTAGTTCCCTATCTTTTCAACTAGGGTTTTTATAGTTTCTGGACTAATATTAAGATCCTTGATCCATTTGGAATTAATTTTTGTGCATGACGACAAGGTCCAGGTCCAGTTTTAATCTGCGTGTGGATATCCAGTTTTGCCATTATCTTTCATTGAAGATGCTGTTCTCCCATTGAAACTGTTGAGCCCTTTTGCCACAGATCAAATGACTATAATTGTGTGGGCTTATATCTGTGTCTTCAATCCTTCTCCATTGATTTACATGTCTATTTTGGAGACAGTATGAGGCTGTTTCTATTACTATGGATTTGTACTGTAGATTAAGGTTTGGTATGGTGATACCTACAGCATTTTTTTAAAACTCAGGATTGTTTTTGCTATCCTGGGTCTTTTTGCTTCCATATGAATTTTGAGATCGTTTTGTCAATTTCTTTAAAGAATTGCTTGGGGATTTTTATTGCCTTTGGTAGGATGGTCACTTTTATGATGTTGATTCTGCTGATCCAAGAACATGATCCAGGAACATCTTTCCACCTTCTGGTGTCTTCTGTAATTTCTTTCTTTAGGATTTTAAAGTTTTCATTATAAAGGTTTTTCACTTCTTTGGCGAGGTTTATACCAAGATATTTCATTTTTTCACAGTCTACAGTAAATCAGATTATTTCTCTTAGGGCTTTTTCACTTTTTTTTTCATCCTTGGTTTGCAGGAAGGACACTGATCTTTGCATGTTTGTGTTGTAACCTGCCACTCTGCTGAAATTATGTATTAGTTCCAGGAGTCTCCTGGTGGAGTTTTTGGGATCACTCAAGTATATGATCATGTCATCTACAAATAGAGATATCCTGAATTTTTTCTTTCCAATTTGAATCCCTTTCATCTCCCTCTCTTGTCTTATGGCTGTAGCTAAGATTTCAAGAACAATATTGACTAGAAGTGGTGAGAGTGGACAGCCTTGTCTAGTTCATGATTGTACAATGCTCGCTGTTGGTTTGTTGTATGCAGCTTTTATTATGTTGATATAAGTTCCTTACATTCCATCTGTCTGTAGGATTTTGATCCTAAAAGGATGTTGGATCATGTCAAAAGCTTTTTTTTGCATTTAACTTCCACAAACAGAGTACAATTGAAATTGCATACTATATCCTATCTGATCAATGTGAAATAAAGCTTTGATATCTTCATCAAGATATCATCAGAAAGCCACACAAATGCATTGAAACTAACCACAAAGTGGGTCATGGAATAAATCAAAAAAGGAATGAAGTAAGTCTGGACTTCAATGAAAATGAAAACACAAAATACAAAATCTATGTAAACAATGAAAGCTGTCTTAAGAGGAATGTTTACAGTGCAAAATGCTTACAACAAAATACAAAGAAATCGCAGATAAATAACTTAATGACAGAACTTAAAGTTTTGCAAAAGTCAAGAACAAAGTAATTCTAAAAGCAGTACACAGAAAAAAATCCATGATCTTGGCAGAAATAAATACATTGGAAATTAAAATAACAACACAATCAATGAAACAAAGAGCTGATTCTTTGAAAAGAAACAATATGGACAATACATAACCAAATTAATCAAAGGAAGAAGAGAGAAAAAACAAATTAATGAAGTTAGAGATTAAAAGCTAGATATTGCAACAGATAACAGCCATTCTCACTAATGAATCATCAATAAAACACTTGTAAATGAAATAAAATGTATCAAAAAGATCACTCATCAAATCAAGTAAGATTCATTTGTTAAATGCAAGAATGGTTTAACATGCAAAAATGAATGTGTGTAATTCACAATAATTGGAAAAGACAACCTGAAAAATAATACAGAAACACAAAAGGACCTAGATAGCTACAACAATAATAAGCAGCACAAATACTGCTGGGTATATCACCATGCCAGATCTCAAGCTACTATGCTAAACTACAGTCATAAAAGCAGCACAGTATATGCACAAAAACAAATATTTTGATCAACGAATTATGACAGTGAAGCTGGATATAAGTTCAAAAATGGATGTATCAGTATGTATCAGTAGTTACAGACACTTGATTTTTGACAAGTATTCCAAATATATACATTGGAGGGAAATCATCATTTTCCACAAATGGTGCTAGGAAATGGAATATCTATATGTAGAAGAATAAAAATTTACTTTTGCCTTTCATCTTATAAAAAAACCCAAATATAGCAAGGTCCTAAATGTTAAACTTGTAACTGAAAGTTCTAGGAGAAGGAATAGCAATCACAGTTGAATTGAAAGGCTGAGTGAGGTATGTCCTCGTTGGACATTGGCACAGGAAATAAGGTCAACAATCAAAAATTAGGACCTCATAAAGTCAAATGCTCTTTTCCTCCAAAATAACTGTTAGTTTAGCAAAAAGGCAACCTGCAGATTGGGAAAAAAATCTCTGCTATGTATTTGACAGAGAATTAGTCTCACAAGTACATACAAAACAAGAAATTAATCATCGTGTTTCAAGAGTCCATAAGGAACAAAAAATTAAGTATCAAGAGCTTATAAAGAACAAAAAATTAGACATAAATGACAAAAATAATTAAACAACAAAAATTGATTTTGGAATTAAAAAGAGACTTTTCAGAAGAAGAAATTCAAATGTCAAAAAGTAATGTTTAAAACCTTTTAAAATTCCCTAAGCCATCACGAGTGTCCAAATTAAAACTACTCTGAGATATCATATTATACAAATGTCAATGGCTAAGATCAAGAACATAAACAACAATCAACACTGAGTTCTGCTGAGAATGTGGGAAAGGAACATTTACTTGTTGTTGTTATGAGTGTAAACTAGTACAGCCACAATGGAAATCAGTATGGAGACTCCTCAAAAAGCTAAAAATTGAACCTCCACATATCACACGTGAATATTCCAAAAGAACTCTTCATGTAAGTAGAAAGACACTTATATATCCACATTCATTTTAGCTCTGTTTATAATAATGAGGAATTAGGGACTAATAGAGCACAATGCTTAAGGTGGAAGGGAGACAAGGAATATAATACACAAAGGGCTGAGGAAGTAAGAAAGAGACAACCAGACAGAAATTATCTATATTATGAATATATGAAAAGCATTTTTTTTTCAAAAAAAGAGTGTCAGGGTCATACCATACATAGGGAACATAAAGAAAGGAAATTGGGTATAATGGAAAAGGCCTACTATACTTTAGTCTGGGGAAATTTAACAAAATTCCAAATACCAGCTGTAAGCTAACACCTTGGCTGTTGGTCAGAGAGGTCTCCATCGTCCCCATATTTGTATAGGCTTTGGGCAGTGCTCTTGTTTGTTCTCCAGAATGTGTAGTAAGATCGGACTCCTAAAGACTACAAATGTTAATCACAGGACAGCTTTCATATAAACAGAAGGTACTGTGCAAGCTTCTGGGGAGAAAAGCAAGCAATAGTTTCATCATCCATAAATCTGCTAGCTACATTGAGAACTACCACAGACAAGAGATGACCATCAGAGAACAATGGCATGGATGTCCAAGGGGCAGCCAATGCCTTTCTAATTGGATTTAAGGCTTTTCTCCCCAGAAGCTTGCACAGTACCTTCTGAATGAATACAAGACTGTGTGACATAGAAAGCCAGATATTGCAAGTTTTCCCTTATAAATGAGACCTAAGTTCAATCCCTCATAATAACAAACTCAAGGGAAAAATCTTTTTATTATACATTAAAACAAAAAAAGATTATAATTAGGAAGTTAGGGGAATGAAGACCCCAAGAGAATGGAGACAAAGAAACAAAGTTCAATAGAGAAATAAGGCCACTATCAAGAAATACTTATAATTAGTGAGGTATCTGATTCAGTCCACTCTTCACTGGTATTTGGACTTGTTTGAAGCACTGGACATGTAGTCCCTGTCCTGTAGGTGAGAGTTAGTGGTTAGTAGACAGTCAGATGACGTCCTGAAGTTTAACCCAACTCACTATTGTGCCTTACTCCTGAACCTTCCTCTCCTTTAAGTATTCCCTTATATAAAGGCCTCTCTATAACGGTTCTGTTTTATTGGATAGGTGAGGATCTCAACACCCAGCACTCAACCTAATTTGCAAGAATAGCAAAATAGACACCAAAAAACCACCAGAATACATATTACTTGTGACCCTTAAATGTTCACCTGGAACCAGGCCAACCAAATCTCTCCCCATTCTGAGGATCAAGGAACGTTTGGGAAGAGGAGGCAATAAGACTCTCAGAGTCTAAAGAAGGGCAGGTCCATGGCTTCACAGGACACTCTACTCACATTAGGGCAACTGTAGCCAGGAACTCATAGCGATGGGACTTGACCTTATCAGACGTGCACAATGGTGGACATGTTAATATGCCCCCCATGGACTGGTGTGGTTCTCAAGACAAATAGTTTCAGGCAGCAAGATCCTTAGAGGGAAGGTGTCAGACAGAAGTAAGGGTCAGTGATCCACCCAGGGAGGAGCCTCTTGGTCTGTCACAGAAGCCTGAACCCCCACCAGATATAGAGGGAAACTCAGGACCCCTAGAGTCAAAGAACAGCAAAGTAGTAGGGAGGAGAATGACATATGAAAGGAGGGCATGAAGGTTGGGAAGGAATGAGAGAGGGAAGGGAAGGAAAATGTATAACTAGAAATACAAAATACTTAAAAATAAATTAAAAAAGACAAGACTATATGAAATAAAAGTGTATGTTTGCTCTAATTATATCATGACTCATAATTCAATATAATTATTGTTCTTCTATACCCTATATTTAATGTCCAAAGACATTATCTGTCTATATTAATATAAACCATTATATAAATATCAATTTTGGAAACAATATGAAAATTGGAGATTTTCACTGTTCTTCTTAATGCTAGAAATCTAGTATCTGAAACTGGGCCTGCATGTTGCTGTTCTAACAATTTTTGAATGATTGAATGAGTTACTCATATTTAGTATTTAAAACTTCTTAAGTTTTAGGGCAGTGTTATGATATTAACACTATCATAATTCCGTGATTACATAGATAACATATGATTATAATTTACAAAATGGACTCTGAAGGATCATTTATGCATAGTGTAAATGAACATCAAATCAAATATCCAACCTCATCTTCTTTTTTGCTGATGCTTCATTATCTTTTCAATTAGTACACATATATTGTTAAGTAATATTACTACTGGTCCTCTCATCTTAACTTCAAGAATACAAACAATCCAATCCAGTATAAAAGAAAGCCAGTATCACCGGAGCATGTCCTGCAACTATGGGAATTCTCTGAGTGGTCTAATGTTCCTGAAGCAAATCCTGGCACATCAGACCACAATTCAGAGTTAGCGAGCTATGGAATTGAATGTTAGAGACTCTACTTCAAGGCAGACAGAACTGTTGTTGTATATGTATCATGATGAGAGAAATTTAAAACAATTCCATTTTACTGGTTCAACTTGGCAACTGAGATCTGGGCATAACATAGTTGTGAGAAATTACTAGTCAAGTCCTGAGCAAGCCTATAGGAGACTGTATAATTGATGGGAAAGGTTCAGCTTATGGTTCACGGAACTAATCTTTGTAGGTAAATAAGATAGAGGGAGCTGGGTAAGGGAGTAGGCATCCTTCTGTATACTTGGCCAGACATGCTGGTCTGGCACGTGAGGATTGATCCTTTCTCAACCATTATGTGGATATAGTATTACCAGTTTCCTTGGCCCTTAGTTTCTGTGTGGGCTCTCCTGCCAAACTAGACATGGAACTGTATCAGTATGATTGGAAGAGAAAATAAAATCACTTGATTCCATATAACATGTTTGGTCATGAATATATCAACGACACGCAGAGTAAATGCAACACTCATAATCAACCATCTGATTCCTCAAAGATCTAGGAGAAAACACTTGCAAGGAAAGAATGATGATTTTTATAAGCTCTCCATCCACAGAAAACTACATTGGGAATGGATGAAAGAAAAAAAAAAGAGTGTCTGATATTTATTGTGACAGATTGGATTATATTATGGAACAGTGTAGAACACTGGTCTCAGATCAGCAGACAGCAGCATAGACTATGGTTCTGTCATTGAATTAGTTAGAAAATAAGTGAAAGTGCCCAAAAATTTAAGACAAATTTGACGTTGGTCGGGCTGTATTTTTCTTTGTAACTGAATGAGTGCTGAAGCACTAAAGTCTGTTCATGTATTATAGCACGTAACAATGAGCTGCCTCATCTGTCACTCTTCAGTAGGACGGTTACCAACTTAAGTTGTCATTATGTGCATTTTTTTCTATTGCTAAAGCTTTTATTGAAAATGACAAACTCGGGGCTGGAGAGGTGGCTCAGGGGTTAAGCCTCTGCCTTGTAGGCGGTAGGTCCTGAGTTCGGATCCCAGATCCCACGTATAGACGCCGGGTAGAAGCGGGGGCGGCCTGCGCTTCTGGCCCTGGTAAGGCGGAGCCTGTGAATCCCGGGGCAGAAGGAGGTGGAGGCGCCCATGGTGGTTTGCGAATTCGTCCGTGGTTCTACACATACACAGACACACACGTGCACACACATACACACGCACATGCACACAGTTGAATAAATAATAATAAAAAATATATATATAAAAAATAGTGCAATTTAAAAAAAAAAGAAAAAGAAAATGACAAACTCTATACCCGATCGATAAAAGGATAGGAATCCCAGATTTAGGAATCAGACATGGATTTTTGGGTGGTCTGGTAAATTATAGAATCAAGCTGGAATCTCAGTTCTCTGCACCATGGATTACTATTGGTGCTTCGTCCAACAGAGGGCACTGTGGGACCGTGAGATACTGCCTCCACAGTGCTCAGCAAGGACCATTCTCAGGAAGAGAACCTGACCTTAGCTTTGGAAATTATGCTTTGTACTGCAATCTAGGTCTTTATGTACTCCCCTGCCTGAAAGATTCCAGGGAGAAAGGGCCTTGGTATTATCTCAGGAGATGATTCCTCCCAAGACCTTTTCATTTGCCTCAGGCTACAGTGTGGGCACAGCTACAGCACAAGGCTCAGGGAGGTCTTTGGAAGTCAAGATAAAGACACATATTCAGGGACAGTTATTTCTCTACATAGGTGGAAAAGAAAAGGGGCCTGGTTTTACCCAGACTCAAGGTGGCTGTGTTCATCATAGCTTGGATTTCTGTTCTGTAGGGAAATCTGAGGGGCACTTCTCGGTCCAGCTGCCCACTCCTATGGTTGTCCTCCAAGAATAAGGGTTGTGTCCTGGTCTTCTATGTTCTTCTTCCTGAACTTTCTGTGAAGTCAAATGTAAAGTTAGTTGGTTTTTTGGGTTATAAACTCCTTTTCCTCTGCAAATACTACTACTGAGATATTCCCTCTACTCTTAGTTATATGCGGGGGAATTAAAACTCTGTGGAAATCTTTGAAACTCCAGCGTTTCACTTGTGATAACACAGCGAGCTCTTCACACATGGGCTATATCCTTCTCTTTCTATGTCAGTTTCCTTTTGCACCAGTGAGATAAGAGTTCAAAATCCCAAAGTCTCCTTAGTGTTGAAAACATGCAGCTTCTTTTAAATGTGTGTCCATAGACTGAATGAGATAAGAAATAAATGGAAGGGGGCTGGAGAGGTGGCTCAGGGGTTAAGCCTCTGCCTTGCAGGCGGAAGGTCCTGAGTTCGGATCCCAGATCCCACGTATAGACGTCAGGCGGAAGCCGGGGGCGGCCTGCATTTCCGGTCCTGGTAGGGCGGAGCCTGTGAATCCCGGGGCAGAGTGACAAGGAGGAGGTGGAGGCGTCCATGGTGGTTCCCGTGGTTCTACACACACATACATACATACACACGCACACACACGCACACACACTCACAATTGAATAAATAATAATAATAAAAAAATTAAAAAAAAAAACAAGTAGAAGAAATAAATGGAAGGACATCCAATGTCCTCTGCCATTGGTTATTTTAATCAAATATAATTTTTCTAGATGAAATCGAATCTGTGGATTTTTACACTGTTTGAGTCACATGGTTCTACATTTTTTGTAGCATGGCAACAATGTGAGTAATCTACCACTAAATTTCCAGAAGTCCCTCCATCCTTCTTCATCTCCTGTCTAACTCATTGCTCTCACCTTACTTTCTATTTTACACTTCGATCTCTTCCAACACAGGATCTGTTTTTCTGTCTTACCTCTGAACACAGTCCATTTCCTTAGTTTCTCTGCTATCACCTTGTATCAACCACTCACAAGTGTCCCTTGTCAGGTTCTGTTGCCAGAGTTGAGTCTCTAATATCATAGGAGACAATGACACAATTGTGATTAAGCACCCTGTTAATGAATGGACAATTTGACTTGAAGGATCCCTGTATCATCCATACTTATACCTGATTTTGCACTGTGCCTTGACATCTGCAGCCTGTATGCTAGTATTTGTTCCCTTTCCTAGACTTTGCTATCTAGGTGATTATGCAATCAGATTGTCTACAGGGACCTCTGTGAATGTTTGTTTCTTTTCATTGAACATCTGTTTATACTCAACTTTCTGAGCAAGTGTATTATCCTCAGAGTTGTTCACAAGGAAATATCAATTTGTGTCTGTTTTAGACACTTGGTTCTCACCTCTTTTTGGTTCTTGAGCACTCTTACCATTGATTCAATGTGTGGTATGTACTGTGCCTGCCTGACAACCTCCAGAGCAGAAAGTTTCAGCAATTGTTCCGGAAGAATAACCCTTGTTTCTTATGGAGTTTTATCTTACACACCTGAAACTTAAGGGTAAAGAAACATAGAAGTGATATATATTAAAAAAGTAAGTGTAATGTCAGCTGTTCTGGGACCAGAAAGAAGTGTGCTGAGACACTCCTGGAGGTTTTGCTAGCAGGCAGTCCACAGGTGGTAACTATGAACGACAGGACAATATCATTGAGTCCTTCAGTTTCTGTGAGGAAAAGCAATTGCCTTTGTTGGTCTAGTTCTCTGCATGTAAGCCTGCATCCCACCTGACTTTTCCTCAATAGTAGAAATTAGCACATGAGGACAGGCTCACTGTTCCAATAACCCAGATCCTGCTAGTGTACAGCTAGGATTAGCAGTGGGTGAGAACTCATTTGCATAAAAACCCTTCTTCTGTAAAGCCACTAAGGGCTGAGATAAAAGAGATTTGAGAGTCAGCCCAGCCATAGGAGTGTGATCTGAGAAGGGCTGTCCTCACCATGGCTTGGACTGCTCTCTTTCTGCTGCTTCTCTCTTACATGCTCAGGTAGGGACAGGTCTCAGAGTACAAGGGAAGACCTTCTGTGGTCTGATAGCCATGAGGCTGGACCCTGGCTCAGTCATTTATTATAATGTCTCTGTTTACAGAATCCTTCTCCCAGTCTGTGGTGACTCAGCCTCCCTCCCTCTCTGGATCTCCTGGATCAACAGTCAAGCTCACCTGCACCCTGAGCAGTGGTGTCAGTGTTGGTAGAAACATATTTTGGTACCAACAGAAGCCAGAGAGCCCTCCTCAGCTTTACCTGTACTACTACTCAGACTCAGATAAGAAGCTGGGACCTGGGGTCTCCAACAGAGTCTCTGGATCCAAGGATGCTTCAAAAAATGCAGCGTATTTGCACATCTCTGGTCTGCAGGCCCAGGATGAGGCTGACTACTACTGCTCCATCTGGTACAGTAGTAATCCTCACAGTGGCACAGGCAGATGGGGAAGTAGGAAAAAACTGTACATATTATGACATCAGTTCTTTTCTTCTTAATATTGCAATGAATATATGTTATTACTGAAAGAAGTAATGAAAATTTCCAGTAGGAAATATTCTCTTTCATATTTTCACCAAATAATAAAGGTCAAAAAATTACACAAGCAGAAACTGACCAAAAAAGCCCCTCAAATCCTACACTATATCACTCTATTCCCCTATGAAAGGAATAGGAACTATTTGTATGAAGACTAGAAGTTGTTTGTCTCACAAAATAAACCAGCTGTGAAAGATTCTCTTCAGTTTGCAGCAGCAGCAGCAGCAGCAGCAGCAGCAGCAGCAGCAGCAGCAGCAGCAGCAGCAGCAGCAGCAGCAGCAGCAGCAGCAGCAGCAGTCGAAATAGGGATGTCCTTACAATAGTACCTTTGATCTTCCAAAGACCTGGCACTAAGGAAAGTTTGCAATCTCCCAATGGTGCCATAGCAGAAAAAACAAGTCGGACAAGGGTGAAAGTTAAAATTAAAATTTTTTTATTGAGGAAATGGAAGAAAAATAACAGAACTAAAACTAACATGGAACTATAAAACCAATTTCATTCAAAAAACTGTAGACTGATTCCTGAATACAAAGAGTTCCTTCATCCATTCTGTCACTTCTTTAATGAATGTTTTCCATGTCTTTATTATGTCTGTCATGCACAGTTAATATTATTTATTATTATTATATTAGCTTAATATTATTTATTAGCATGTGACATAATTAATTTTTTCTCCACCATTTTATTTTTTCCTAATCATACAAGCTCAATAGGTATCACCATCTTCTCTCTCCCCTTTCCCAAACTCAGAGCTCCTGTCTTGCACCCTTCTCCTTTCCCTCTTCTTTTCACTCCCCACCATATCTCCCCAGTCTCCCTGTGCCTCCCCTTTCCTCCTTCCCATCCCCTGGATGGAGCATCTATTTATGTGAATGCCTAACCTCCCAGTCCTCCACCCTAGTCAGGGTTCAGTATTCAATGGAATAGCCCAGAGCCCCTTCTTGGGCTCCCAGTAGTATGGAAACGATATTTTGACTGTTTAATCCCTAACCTCTAAGGATCCCATTGTCTGGAGCCTTCTCCTCTGTAATCCATGTAGACTTTGGGGAGTTATTGACATGCTATGCATTGTGCAGGTCAGGTAAGTTCCAATCCTGGCTGCTTCATCCCTAACTTGTATGTGGAGTATCTTGCATATCGTTGGTTTTTCCCATCTTTAGACTCTTAGAATCTTTGCCCCCCCCCCAGCCCTTCTGAAACTTTCCCTGAGCTTCAGGATGGGGAAAGATTTGGCTGGCCTGGTTCCAGGTGAATAATGTAGGGTCTTTGGTGTTGGAAATTGTACTTTGTTGTTGTTTTCGGTTTTGCTTTTCCTGTACCACCCTTGGCAGCATCCTGATTGTATTGAAGGTCACCTCCTAACCAAAGATAAAAAACTGTTTAAATGAAGATCTTAATATAAGAGGAGACTCAAAGATAGATGGAAGAATAGGAGTAGGACACAGCAGTGAGGGGGGTTCTGTGTCCCATTTCCAGATGGTTACCCTCTATCTGCCAGTACCTATATCCTCCCTGATTGTTGAGATTAGATCAAGCCTCTTCAGTTGCAAGTGGAGGGAAGTGAGAGTGAGCTGCATCAGATAACTCACTACTTACATACAATACATGACCCTGACCTATTTCTCTCCTGAAGTGTGATCCCTATCTCCTTTCTTTTGAGGTCCTCTTTCCCCTTCCCTCCTGTTTATAATCCTTTGGGATTATAAATAGGTTTGAAACTATGATCCACTTATTAGGGAGTACATTTGGTGTCTAAATTTCTGTGTTTGGGATATTTCCCTCAACATAATTTTTTTAATTCCATCCATTTCCCAGCAAATTTCATTAATTCATCTTTTTGATAGCTGAGTATTATTCCATTGTATAAATGTACCATATTTTCATTATCTTAGGCATTTGGATTGATTCCATGATTTTGTTATATTGTAAATAATGCTGCAATGCTTGTGTCACTGTAGTGAATTTCTCCATTATGGGGGATTTTTCCCAGAAGTGATATAGCAGGGTCATATGGCATTTTAATCTTTAACTTTTTTAGAAATCACCACAATGAGAGTTTCCTTCTCTCCATATCCTCTGCAGCATTTGGTGTTGTTTATATTGTGGATTTTTGCCATTCTGGCTTGGGTGAGATGATATCTTAGGGTAGTTTTATTTTCTAATTTCTCTGATGGCTAGGGATGTGGAGCATTTTTAAAGATATTTGTTGTACATTTTGATTTCATCCCTGGAAAATTTTCTTTTGTGTTCTGAGGCACATTTATTTATTTATTTATTTATTTATTTATTTATTTATTTATTTATTTATTTATTTTTTAATTTCAGCTCATACAAACTTAATAGGTACACCAGTTCCCTCCCTCCCTCCTCCTCCCCCCCCCCGTACCCCCTCCTCCCCCTCCACACCCCTCTCCCTCCCCATCCCCCAGTGCCTCCTGCCCCAATTCCCAGAGAGTCCTTTCTTGTGCATGTCTGATTTTCCTCTGGGCCCTCCTCTCCGATGACGTACAAGGACCCAGTGCCTTTCCCTGAACCCTTTCCAGTGGTCCCCTTAGGTATAGGAACACTGCTGTGGCTGCCAATCCTTTGCCTCCAAGGCTCTTGGTGCCTTTAGCAGATGCTAGACTTTGTGAGGTCAACAGTGTGTTGGACAATGCGCAGGGCATGCAAAGTCCAATTATGATTGCTTCAGCCCTAACTAGGTATAGGAGTATCTTACATATCATTGTTCCTCCCATCCTTTTGCTCTTACACTCTTACCGCCCCCTCTTCCGCAAATTTCCCTGAGCTTCAAGATGGGGAGAGACTAAGCTGGCCTAGTTCTAGGTGGTTGATATAGAGTCTCTGAAGTTCTGGATTGTGGTTTGTTGATTTTCTTTTGCATTTGTCCTGCTCCTGCAATGCCCTTCACTGCATCCTGGTGGGCATTGTATGTTACCCTCTGGCCAGAGACAAAAAGCTGTTAGAGTCTTGTGATAAAAGCACATTCAAAGGTAGATGTAATAAAAGTGGGAAACCACAGTAAGGGAGGGGTCTATCACCCATTTGCAAAATGGTTACTATTTATCTGCCAGACTATATGCCCTCCTCTTCTGGTGAGATCACACCCCCTCAGTATTAAATCATCAGGAACAAAATCTGTGAACTTAATCAGATGTCTCATTACTTATTTGGGTCCTTGGTGGAGGCCTATTTTCCCTGCTGTAACATGGTCCCTTCTCTCCTTGTTTCTGGTGTGGCCCTCCTACCCCATCCCTCCTGTTCATAATCCTTGGAATTACTGTCTCTAGGTCGCCTGGGTGGGTTTGGTACTAGGAGCCACCTATTAGGGAGTACATACGGCACTTAATTTTCTGGGTCTGGGATACTTCACTTAATATAATTGTTTCTAATGACATCCATTTCCTGGCAAATTTCAGTAATTAATTGGGCCATTTATCTCTTGCATTTTGTTTTTTAAGTTCTTTGTGTACTCTTGATAATAAAGATTTATCAGATATGTGGTTAGTGAAGATTTCCTCCCATTCTGTGGATTGTCTTTTTGCTCAGCTTGCAATCTCTTTAGGTGAGCAGAATCTCTTTAATTTCATGAGATCCTATTTGTTAAGTGTTTGTCCTAGTGTCTTTGCTATTGGATTTCTTTTTAGGAAATGTTGGCCTAGCCCAATCAACTCAAGAGAGTTCCTTACCCTTTAAACTAGGGTTTTTCTAGTCTCTGGCCTAATCTTAAGGTCTTTGATCCATTTGGAATTAATTTTTGTTTATAGTGACAAGTATAGATCTAGTTTTAATCTTCAGTGTGAGAATATCCAGTTTTGCCAATACCATTTGTTGAAGATGCTGTTTTTTTTTTTTTTTTTTTCTGTTGAATTTTTTGGGCTGGTTTGTCAAAAATCAAATGGCTGTAATTGTGTGGGCTTATATCTGGTCCTCAATCCTTATCCGTTGATCTACATGTCTATTTTGGAGTCAGTACCAGGCTGTTTTATTACTATGGATTTGTAGTGTAGATCAAGGTTTGGTATAGTGATACCTTCAGCAGTGTTTTTGTTACTCAGGATTGTTTTTGCTATCCTCAGGTCTTTTGTGCTTGCATATGAATTTTGAGATTGTTTGGTCAATTTCTTTAAAGAATTGCTTGCAAATTTTGAATAGTACAGCGGTGAATGTGTACATTGCTTTTGGTAGGATGACCATTTTTATGCTGTTAATTCTGTTGATCTAGGGGCATAGAAGGTCTTTCCAGCTTCTGTAACTTCTTTCTTTAGAGTTTTAAAGTTTTCATTGTAAAGGTCTCTTACTTCTTTGCTTAGATTTCTACCAAGGTATTTCACTATTTTAGAAATTATTAATGGAATTGTTTCTCTTAGGACTTTTTCACTTTTTTCATCCTTGGTTCATAGGAAGGCCACTGATTTTTGCACGTTTGTTTTGTAACCTGCCACTCTGATGAACTTCTGTATTAGTTCCAGGAGTTTCCTGGTAGAGTTTAGGATCACTCCAGTATACGATCATGTCATCTACAAATAGAGATGTCTTGACTTCTTCCTTTCTGATTTCAATCCCTTTTATCACCGTCTCTTGTCTTATGGCTTTAGCTAAGACTTCAAATGCAATATTGAACAGAAGTAGTGAGAGTGGACAGCTTTGTCTAGTCACTGATGGAATCAGGAATGCTTCGTTTTTCCCCATTTGTATAATCCTCGCTGTAGGCTTGTTTTATATAGCATTTATTATGTTGATATACGTTCCTTCCATTCCAACTGTCTCTAAGGTTTTGACCTAAAAGGATGTTGGATCATGTCAAAAGTGTTTTCTGCATTTATCAAGAGTATCATGTAGTCTTGAACTCTGGATTATATGATGAATTACATTTATTGATTTGGGTATGTTGAATCTCCCTGTTGTGCCTAGGGTAAAACCTACTTGATCACAGTGAATGATCTGTTTGATACTTTTTGAATCTGATTTGCTAAGATTTTGTGGGGGAATCTTTGCATCTGTGTTCATCAAAGAGATTGGCCTATAGTTTTCTTTTTGAAGTGTATCTTTATTAGGTTTTGGAATTAAGATAATATTAGCTTCATAGAAACAATTTCGAAGTGTTCCTTCTTTTGGTATTTTATGAATCGTTTAAGGAGTAGTGGTGTTAGTTGTTCTTTAAATGTCTGGTAGAATTCTTTGCTGAATCTATCTGGTCTAGGACATTTTTGCTGGGAATATTTGAGATTATTTCATTAATTTCCTCATATATCATAGGACTATTTAAATCATTTAAAACCTCCTGATTCAATTTAGGTAAGTTGTGCTTACTAAGAAATCTACCCATTTCTTTTTTTAAATTTTTTTAAATTTTTTTTCTACTCATACAAACATAATAGGAACCCCTGTCCCCTCCCTCCACCCCTCCCTGGACCTCCCTGTTCCCTTCTCACTTTGTCCCTTCCTTTCCTCCCTCCCTCCCTTTCTCCCAGTGCTCCCTCCCCCCATCTCTGAAGTATCCTTTAATGAGTATATCAAACTTTCCTCTGGGTCCTCCTCTCTGATGAGGTGTAAGGATTCAGTGGCATTTCCTAGAACTCTTTCTTGTGTTCCCTTAAGTATAGGAACACTATTGTGACTGTTAATCCCTTGCTTCTAAGGATCCTAGTGCCTTCATTTCTTTAGTATTATCAAATTCCATGGAGTATAAGTTTTTGAAATATACCTTTATAATTCTATGAATTTCTTGGGTATCAGTTATGATAACTCCATTTTATTTCTAATTTTGTTAATTTTGGTTTTCTGTCTCTTGACTTTGTTTAATTTAGCTAGGGGTATATCAATCTTACTGATATTTTCGAAGAAACAGCATTTTGTCTGCTTTATTCTTTGTATTGTTTTCCTTTTCTTCATTATGGATATTTCTCCTGTGATTTTGCTAATCTCTCTTCTACTGCTTTTGAGATTGGGTTGTTCTTGTGTCTCTCAATCTTTAACCTGCATTGCTGTATTAGTCAGGTTCTTCAGGGACACAGAATCAACACAATGCATATATAAATAGGGAATATATTGAGTTGCTTACAGATATGGCCGAGGTAGTCCAATAATGACTGCCAGTAACTGCTCAGTCCAGTACTCAAGTAGGTGATGGCTGAAGGCTGGAGGATTCCTAGAAAGTCTTTAGTCTAGTTGAAGACCTGGAGGGTTGGAAGGCTAGAGGGTTGAAGGAGGGAAGAAATGGGGTAACTAGAAGGAAAAGCTGTTCTTAGCACAGCTGCCAAAGTGTATCTTCCCTTTGTTGGTTCCATTTTATACGGTGGATTATTGGGAGATTCCTATAAGAGCTGTGGAGATTCTGATGGGAACTAGGCGGGGTATAATCCCTGCAGATGGACTCAGTTGATATTTCAAAGTGTGATCTCAGCTGATCTTAGTTAATACCAGGTGTCTCAAGTTTATACTCTGATTAATTATCACAATTGCTAAGTTATTTATTTGTGTCATTTAAATTTTTTGATTTATGGATTAAGAACTATATACTTACTTCTTAGGACAGCTTCCATTGTGTCCCAGAGATTTTGATATGTTGTATTTTCATTATCACTTATTTCTAGGAAATTTTGAATTTCCTTTTGGATTTCTTTCTGATCGCATTACTTATTCAGCATCATAGTGTTCAATTTCCAAGAATTAGTGTTTTTTTTAGTATTTGTTATGTTGTGGATGTCAAGCTTTAGACCATGGCAGTCTGATAGAGTACAGGTTATAATTTCAACTTTCATGAATATGTGGAGATAAGTTTTGTTGCCCAATATGTGGTCTAATTTGGAGAAAGTTCCATGGGTTTCTTAGAAGAATGTGTATTCTTTGCTTGGATGGAAAGTTCAATAGAGATCTTTTAGGTCCATTTCAGTAAGAGATTGATTTAGTTGCAATGTGTTTCTGTTGAGTTTTGGCTTGTTGATCTATCCCAAGTTGAGAGTGGGGTATTTAAATCCATAACTATTATCGTTTTGGGATTGATTTCTTCTTTTACACACTATAGTGTTTGCTTATTGAATGTGGAGAAAGCCTTATTAGGTATGTACACACTCAGTATTGTAAAGTCTTTCTTGTGAATTGTTCCTGTTACTAAAATGTAGTATCCTTCTGTATCTCTTACGGTTTTCTTTGGTTTGAAGTCAATTTTGTCAGATACTATAATTGCTACCTCTGTTTGTTTTCTTTTTCCATTAGTTTGAAGAATTTTTACTAGCCTTTTACTTTCAGAATGTGTCCTGTTTTTTGGTGGTGTGATGTGTTTGCTGAAGGCAGCAGATGGATGGGTTGATTTGTAATCCATGTTTGTAACTATGTCTTTTTATTGGTGATTGAATTCCATTGATATTTAGGGTTAAAATGGAGAAATTATTTTTAATTGCTAACATTTTTTGCTTAGTGGTTTTTATAAATATATTGTTTAGCTTGTAGGTTGTATTGGTTTTGTGCTTCCCTCTTGTCCTCCTGAATATACTTGTTCTTTTCTTCAAGCTTGAGTATTTTTCCTAGCATTTTTTGACAACCTTTTTGGTGGTCATGTAAACCTTCAAGTTGTCTTTATAGTGGAAATTTTTTCTTTCATCCTCGATTATGCCTGACTCTTTTGATGGGTATAATAGCCTGGGTTGACATTTGTGCTCATTCAGTACTTCAAGTACATCTCTCCAAGCTCTTCTGGCTGTTACTGTTTCCATTGAAAAATATAACTTATTATTTTAATAGGTTTATCTTTAAAGTGACTGTTTTTTTCTCTTGAAGCTATCAGCACATTCTCTTTGTCTTGTATGTGCAGTGTTTTAACTTTTATTTGCCTTGGCGAGTTTCTATTTTGGTCATATATGATTGGGTTGTGGAATGCCTTTTGTATTTGAATGGGCCTCTATTTTTTAGATTTGGAAAATGTTCCTTTATGATAATAAGAAAAATTTCTTCAGGTGTGGTATTTTGGTATTCTTATTCTGGTATTCCATGAATGTGCATGTTGAGCTTCTTCATGGCATCCCATTACTCTTGAGTATTCCTCTCACATATATTTTTGGTTTTAACAACCTCTTCAGTTGAACTGGTTTGTTCTTCCACTTTGTATTCAAAATCTGATATTCTATTTTTTGCTTCATTAGTTCTGCTTATAAGGCCCTCTGTTGAGTTCTGGGTTGAAGATAGCTTGTCTTTTAGTTTGAACTTAAACTCTGCTTGAGATTGTTTTAAGTGCTCTATATCTATTTTTGTTTCTTCAACTGCTTTTCTCATCAGCTCCAAGTGCCTGTTGTTCTGTTCCTGTTCAAACTGGTTGATATGATTATTTAACTCCTCCTGGATTTCCTTTTATTATTTTGATTATAGTAAAGTTCGGGCTTTGAAAATCATTATCTTTGGTATGAATTTCTTGACTATTTTCTGTGAGCTTGTTCTGGTTGGATTCCATCATTATGGGCTTCTTTTTGTAGGAGGTTTATAGTCTTGGTTTTTATTTCTCATGGATTTGTTCTGTGACCTGCACATTTTTGATTTATTCCTTTTGTCCTCTTCATTTTTTGTGTGCTTTGGGATGAACTGAATTAGACAGTATTAGTACACTTGAGCAATTATTGCTAGTGTTTGCTTTGGAGGTGGATATGCCTGTCTACTTTTGGTGTTATTTCCTAGATGAGGCTACTTGACTGTTAGTACATCAACTAAGGTGGGTTTAGTAGACAAGGATTGAAGATTAATACAGTAGTGTACATTTTTAGGTTTACTTCCTTGGTGATATATGAGGGTGAATGTTGTAATCCCAGAAATTGTATGGATTTTTGGGTAGGCCTGTGGAAATGTTAAACTATGATTACTAATAATTGAGAATAATAGGATGGTCAGGATGGTCAAAAAGGGTTTACTGATCTTAGAACTGGATGTGAAGATTCTCTCTTGTATAATGGGATGATTTTAGAAGACCTTAGATGTATGGTTTTGGTCCCCTAGTTCATTGCTTGGGTTTTCTCTGGACTGCTTGAATGCTGAGGTGCTGTAAGTTTGCCAGGGTCTGGGCCAGAAAGGCAGACTGGTTAATGGGGCACACAGTTGATGTGGAGCTTAGAGGCAGTCTAGGGGCCTTATCTGAGGAGCAGGGAGTCTGCTGGGTTCTGGGGAAGAAGCTAAGTTTTATATTTATGCATAGGATGAACAGGAGAAGAGTACAGTTTTCTTCCGTGGTACAAATAGATATGTCTCACAAATATTGTTATTATGACGTCTTTTTCAAAACAATGATCCTAATGCCAATTTCAGTTTAATAAGTGAAAATGGAAAGTGGCACACAGTGTTTATCTCATTGAATTCAATAATCGCCTATTTGAACCTAAAACAAAAATAAATGCCATATTTCATTCAAACTGAGAATCTAAAATGCAATATGATTTTACTCATTAGCTTGGCTAGTTGTGGGTATAATAATATTTGAGCTTGCAGTCACTTTCTTTTCAACTTCTTTTAAAATCACATCACCTTTTTTTTTTTTTTTTGGCTTGGCAAAGGAGCCATTTTATTCGTTGATTTTTTTCCAGTAATGCAGAATCAAAAATAATCTAACTTAATACAGTATAAACTTGTGGATAAAAGCACATTTCTTTTTTTTATTTATAGTGTATTTTTTTTCAACTCACACAAACTTGATAGGTACCCCATTCCCCTGTCTCCCTCCACTCCTCCCTGGATCCCCCTGCTCCCTCACCCTTTTTCCCCTTCTATTCCCCCTCCTTCCCTTTCTCCTAGTGTCCCCTTCCCCCCATTCCTGGAGTATCCTTTACTGTGCATACCAAACTTCCCTCTGGGTCCTGCTCTCTGATGAGGTGTAAGGACTTAGTAGCATTGGCTAAAGTATGAGAATGACTTGTCCACGGTCTTTTGTGTCAGGAGAAACAGAGATGTCCAATGTCTATGGCAAATGTTGGTCATTCAGGAAACTTCAGACATGGAACTGTGAGTCCTGTCTATGCCTAGCAAATATAATATTTGCTGCCCAGAATATTTCAGCAAACCAATGCATAACTTACAAACATGGAAAGTTTAGGAAGAATGTGAGGTCATTTCATGCTTTTCTAATTCAGTGCAGAGCTCTTCATTTACGTAAAGTTCATAATCACCTCATTTCCTGATTTCTGTGTAAAGGGCTCTTCAGGTCATTGTTAACACTCTGTTATCATACAGCCTGAAGCATCCTTACAAGGTGCAAGAGTCATATTACCATCTTAACCTCCTAAAAGTTTAGAAATATCTCATTAATAAAGCCTATTTGTTAATATCAATTGCTTTAAGACAGAGTAGGGGTCTGATTTATGAACTTTACTGGGTTTAAAGGAAAGACCTCCCTTGTTCCTGGTATGGTAGAATTAATTTACTAAAAATGAACATTCTACCAAAAACAATATAGAGATGCAATGGTATATCATTTAAAACTCCAATAAAATTTTAAGAGAAATTGATCAAATAATTTCAAAATTCATATGGAAGTGCAAAAAGCCCAGTATAGTTAAAACAATCTTGAGTAATAAAATCCATAGTTATAAAAACAGTCTGGTATTGGCCCCAAAATAGAAACACAGATCAATAGATAAGGGTTGAAGACCCAGATATAAGCCCTACAAAATTACAGCCATTTGGTCTTTGACAAAGGGGCCCAAAAAAGCCAATGGAAAAAGAACAGTAACTTCAACAAATGGTGCTGGCAAAACTGGATCTCCACATGCAGAAGATTAAAACTGGACCCGTACTTGTCACCATGTACAAGACTTAATTCCAAATGGATCAAGGACCTTGATATAAGGCCAGAGACTATAAAAACCATAGGTGAAAGGGTAGGGAACTCCCTCGAGCTGATTGGGCTAGGCCAACACTTCCTAAACAGACATCCAATGGCACAGTCATTGCTACCAACTCTCAACAGTTGGGATCTTGTGAAATTAAAGAGCTTTTGTTCAGATAAAGAGATTGTAACTTGAGCTCAAAGGCAACCCACAGAATGGGAGAAAATCTTCACTAACCACATATCTGATAGTATCCAGAGTGCACACTTAGAAAACTAAACACCAAGGAAACAAATGGCCCAATTAAAAAATGGGCGCTGGAACGTAAAAGAAACTTTACTAGGGATGAAATTAAAATATCTTACAAATATCTTAAGAAATGTTCCACATCCTTAGCTATCAGGGAAATGCAAATCAAAACTTCCCTGAGATATCATCTCACCCCGGTCAGGATGGCAAAAATTCACAATACAAACAACAACAAATCCTGGAGATGATGTGGAGAGAGGGGAACTCTCCTACATTGCTGGTGGGAGTGCAGGCTCATGCAGCTACTCTGGCGAGCCATCTGGAGATTCTTAAAGAAATTAAAGATTGAAATGCAGGAGCAGCAAAACTGAAAAAAAATAAATCAACAAACCATATTCCAGAATATCAGAGATTCTGTATCAACCACCTGGAACTAGGCCAGCCTAATCTCTCCCCATCCTGAAGCTCAGGGAAATTTGTGGAAGAGGGGGCGGTAAGATTCTAAGAGCACAAGGATGGGAAGAGTAATGATATGCAAGATACTCCACACAAGTTAGGGCTGCAGCAATCATATTTGGACTTTGCATGCCCTGTGCAAAGTCCAACACACTATTGACCTCACAAAGTCTAGCGTTTGCTAAAGGCACTAGGATCCTTGGCGACAAGGGATTGACAGCCATAGTAGTGTTCCTATGCTTAAAGGGAACACGGGAAATGCCACTGGGTCCTTGCACCTCATCAGAGAGGAGGACCCAGAGGAGAGTTTGGCATGTTCATTAAAGGATGCTCCAGGGATGAGAGGGGGAGGCACTGGGGGATGGGAAGGAAAGGGGGAGGGGAAGGGGTACAGAGTGTGGGGAGGTGGAGGGAGGGAAGGGACTGGTGTACCTGTTAAGTTTGTATGAGTGGAAATAAAAAAAAATATAAAAATAATAAAAAACTATATCAATCCTTAATCTATACTAAAAACATAGTAATACAAACAGCATAGCACTGGTTCCAAAACAAAGTTATAGATGAATGAATTAGATTTAAAGATTCCGTTATAAGCTCATATACTTACAATCAATTGATGTTTGACATAGGTATACTCCACTCCTGAAAAAAAGTTGGAAAAAGGATAGCATTTTCAACAAATGATGCTTATAAAATTATATATTTGCATGAAGAAGAATCAAACTCGACCCTTATCTATCACCATCATAAAAGTTAACTCCAAAGGGATCAAAGATTTCATTGTTAGGCCAGAGACTATATAAATTCTAGAAGAAAGATTAAGGAATGAGCTTACTCTGATTACCCTAGGTCACTGTTTTCTGAAAAGGATCCCAAATGCACAGGAAATAATACCAATACTCAAAGTGGAATTTCATGAAACAAAAAATCTCTATTCAGCACAAGATTTTGTTAATTGAGCTAAAGGACAAACCACAGACTGGGAGAAAATATTCACTAGCCACATATCTGATAAAGTCTGATACTCAGAGTACCCAAAAACTAAAAAAAAAATTAGTACCAGGGAGGTAAACAACCCAATTAATAATGGGCCCTTGAACTAAAAAGAAACAAGATGAAATTCAAATATCTAACACATATCTTAAAAAATGTTCTACTTTCCTAGCTCTGAGATATCATCTCACCACAGACAGAATGGCTAAAATCCAAAACATAAACAATAAATTCTAGCAAGGATGAAGGAAAAAGAGAACCCTTATGCATTGTTAGTTGGGGATACAAACTGTAGAACACCTTTGGAGATCAGTATGGAACTTCCTGAAAAGTTAAAAATCAAAATACAATGTGACACAGGTGTACCACTCCTGGGAATATTCCCTAAGAACACTATAGCTTACTATAGAAACACATGTTCATTCATGTTCACTGTAGCTCTGTTCAAAATCACAGCTGCATTGGAACCAGCTTAGATATTCAAAAGTGGAAGAATGGATAATGAAAACGTGGTACATATATATAGTGGGATACTAATCAATACTGTCAAGAACAATGAATTAATGAAATTTCTGGTAAATGAATGCAGTGGAAAGACATCACACTGACCACAGTACTTCACTTCAAATGCAGAAAGACCAATCCCACATGTTATCCCTTGTCAATGCATCATAGCATTAAATCTTCAGAATGACATAATGAAATAGAAACATTCAGATCATACACAAACTGCAATGGAATATATGTCATGGGGTGGTGGAAAATCCCAAAAGTGTGGACACAAAAGAATACAGGTAAATAGAACCAGGGAAGGGGTGAATACAGATAGTAGACAGGAAAAAAATGTCTTATTATTAATATAAATACTTGATTGTGAACACTCATTTAAATGCTATTTCTTATATGCTTGGATAAGAAAAGATCTTAGTACTTAACCAAGATGCATCCTATTGCAATGGAAGATTAGTGAGACAGAAAACCACTAAGTGACCAAAGTACAGAGTATTGGCAATTCTACAATTCTCAACCCAAATCAGGCAATCTAAATCTCTCTCCATCCCAAGGCTCAGGGACCTAGAAGAAAAGGCAGTTAGATGGTAATAGTCTAAAGGTGGAGGAGGGGCGTGCTGCCAACCAGGACACACCAGTCATGACAGGGCTGTGGCATCCAGGAGCTCACTGCAGTGAGATCTGCAACCACCATATGTACGCAATGCCTGAGTATATCTCCCATAAACCAGCATGAAGATCTCAAGAGAAACAACTACACATAACGTGATTCCAGGCAGGATATCTAAGGAGAAATAACTTCACTCAGTGGGACAAGTGCTCGACAAGTAGGTATACCCACTGAAGGGCCACTTTTACCATCACAGAGATCTGGTCCTTACTAGTACAGGTACATACACAGGATCCCTATAGTCCACACATTCAGAGAGACATGAGAGCAGGAGGGTGAGGGAGAATGGTGAAAGGAAGAGAGAATTGAAGATGAAAGGGTGTGAAAGAGAAGGAGAGGGTGCATTAAAAAACTTTTAAGATGAATGAAAAAGTGAAAAAAAATGGTGACTTAAGTTCAGTTTCAGGAATCCCACATGGTAGAAGGAGAGAACACTTCATAGAAGTCCAGGCTTCATAGAAATGGAATTGGATTTGAGACAAACATCTTCCTCATCACACATTTCCTTAGGTCTAAAAATTCCTCCTGGAGCTTATTCTGAGTCAGCTGCCTTCTCTGTCTTAATTTCCTGGAATATTGCCAGAATCACCTGTACATTGAACAATTTCATCATTGTTAGTAAACACTAGACAATCCAGTTTTAAATACAAGAGCCACCCCTCCCAATTATGTATTCCAAGACATTATTCATATCTAGATAAACACTAGCTCTGGGGTCTCTCAGGGCTTCTCTGTATTCAAACATTCCTTAGGCAATCAATCATTCTACATGTCTCTGGAATGCTGCCTGAAGATGAGATTATTTCTATAACATGTCTGATTTCAACACTGTGTGATACAGTTGTTGCTAAGATTGGAAGCTTGCATTCTAGCTTGCATATAATTTGTTTAGATGATACCTGCTTTTGAAAGGTCACCTTTTTCTGCCCCTGTTATTTCCAGTCAGTTTCTTGGAACTGTCCTTCTAAACTGAACCTCAGATGAAGTAAGTGTGTGTACAGAGTGGTCAGAAAATTTCCAACACTAGAATGTGACTGTGTCTGTGCTCTAACTCCCACTCTGAAAAAGAATCTCCAATGTTAATTGCTCTCCCATATTTATTGAGGTTCTTCAATGGTAACTTCTCTTACTTATTTCAAGAAAATTGGCTGCTCATGCCAAGACCTTAATAAATAGTCAAACAATCATGGATTGATATATACTCAAGTTATTGCTCCAAAATAGAATTAAACGAAGAGCAGAGAGACCCAGGAACCTGTGGACTCACTGTGGAAAATCTTAAAGCTTGGTCTTTTGATCCCCTGCCAAATCCTTTCCTCCTTTATTACATTTTCCTCTCCCTTTTTATCCCTTTTCTCTATGCATATGCAATTGGTAAAATGGCTTGAGACTTAGAAAATGGCATTTAAAGCAAGTTCACTGTTTCTCTTTCCAACCTCTAACTTCTGATACTGTGTCTGACATTCTATTGCCTTTGAATACAAGTGAGTGTCCAGTAAGAGAGAGTCTGTTGTTGACACATGCTTTTTATTTTAATCAGAAGGTTTGGGCCTGACCTATCAAGGTGTTTCTATTTTGGTTCATACAGCATTAGGCAAAGATATTTGTAAAGCAATCAATATATGCTGCCCCCAGTTTGAAACTTCCCAATGCAAAGCTTAGTATCCTGGTCAGGAGTGGAAACGTGTCTCATTTCATTTATTTCTTGTGCCAGTTACTCTTTTCTGTTGCTGTTAGACATCACTCAAAGCCAAGCAACTTAAGAGGGAAAAGAGGAGATTTATTCAGCTTATAGTTCCAGAGGGGAGATACAGTCCATTATGGCAGAAAAGACATGGCTTGCTTGTAGAAGCTGAGGAGGTCTAAGTCACGTCAGACACCATGGAAACTGAAAACTGTTGCTGTAGTAAATTCAAGAGCAGACTCACTGGCTCAAGCAAGGTGAGGCTAACCAACTTCGAGGTCCACCGTCTGTGACTGACTTCCCGTAATTTGAGCAAAGTTTCAAATCCTAAAGGTTTCTAATCCAAACTAATTCAGAACATGATTCTATTGGGAACAATTCACATGTCAAACAATGACATTTCTTTAGACTGAGAACTAAAGTTGGAATAATCCCAAGGGATACAATTATTGGGAGGAAGTTATCACAGCTTTCTTCCTCGCCCAAGGACATCAGAAGTAATGGAATACAGTTTTCTCTTTTTGGAGTCTTTGTTAAAGAAAAAGTATCCAAAGAGTAGAGATCCTACAGAAATATTCAATAATTCTTCCAAAGGAACACTTAAAATTTCAGGTCCGAGTGTTTGCCTTAAAATGATCATGTTTTGGAATATTACAAATATAGATTGAGAAAATATTACATCCAATTATATTCAATGATATATTGAAACATGTACTTTTTAACATTGTCTAAATTAAATGATAAATTTTAATAATGTGTATAGCTAAGTTAGATTTCAAAAATTCATTGAAATTGAAAACAGCCTAGGCTTAATAGGAATAAACTTCACCTTTGTAAGGGGAAAAGTTTGATTATCAAGGAACATAGAATATTAGATGCTTGTAACATCTTTGATATAGCAAATTAGATCTCTTTAAAATTTCTTTGAATACATTCTTTCCATGGTTTCAAACTCTTTTCCCATAGTTTTGAAATTTCTAAACCTTAATTTTAGTGTGTTGAAATTGGAATCCAGGACTTTACACATGACAGGTAGGTGTCCTATACTTGAGCCCAACAATACTTTCTGCACTGAATCTTTGAATATCTTAAAGATAAGCTATGAAAGAGCTACTGATCTAACTTCAGTCAACTCCAGAAAAAAAAAATCAGGATGTTTTGTGGATGTGGTTTCAAATCAAATAAAGATCTAAAAATAAATATAAAATATTAAGTAGAATTAATAAATGAACTTCTGTCATGATTGTGGATATTTACAGTTCTTAGTCCAGTTGTCAGAAGAGCATGTACCACCACCAAAAAGCTGAGGGAACTGGCACGTGTAGCAAAGTAAACACAAGGATACCCATTTCATTTACCAGCTCTCCATATTTTATTCATCTTTCCAGTTAGATAATCACCTGTATGTTAATTCTGGGCTTAAATCACCCACTAATTCTCTACAAATGTGTCCAGAGCTCAAACCCTCAAATTTCATGTTGATACCTGTGACAGTATTTGTATATTAGAAATTAGTCTAATGAATGAAATATATTATACATTATTTTAATATATAAGATAAAAAATTCCTTTATTTTTTATTATTAAAAATTTAATTATACATTTTAAAATTTTTTTACCAGTTCCCTCCCTCCCCCTGAACCCCCTCCTCCCCCTCCTCTCCCTCCCCATCCCCCAATACCTCCCCCCCAATTCCCAGAGAGTCCTTTATTGTGTACGCCTAACTCTCCACTGGGTCCTCCTCTCCGATGACATATAAGGACCCAGTAGCATTTCCATAAGCCCTTTCTCTTGTTCCCCTTAAGCATAGGATCACTACTATGGCTGTCAATCCCTTGCCTCCAGGGGTCTCGGTGCCCTTAACAGATGCTAGACTTTATTTGGGCAACAGTGCATTGGACATTGCGCAGGGCATGCAAAGTCCCATTATGATTGCTTTGGCCCCAACTATTGTTGAGAATCTTGCAAATCGTTGCTCCTCCCATCCTTTTGCTCTTACAATCTTACCTCCCCCTCTTCCGCAAATGTCCCTGAGCTCTAGGATGGGGAGAGATTAGGCTGGCCTAGTTCTGTGTGATTGATATAGAGTCTCTGAAGTTCTGGATTGTGGTTTGTTGATTTTCTTTTGCAGTTTTGCTGCTCCTGCAATGCCCTTCACTCCATTCTGCTGGGCACTGTATGTCACCCCCTGGCCAGAGACAAAAAGCTGTTAAACTGGAGTCTTGTTATAATAGCACATTCAAGGGTAGATGTAATAAGAGTAGGAAACCTCAGTGAGGGAGGGGTCCATCACCCATTTGCAAAATGATTACTTTTTATCTGCTAGACTATATGCCCTCCCCTTCTGGTGAGATCAGGAAAGAACGTCTGTGAACTTAACCAGGTTTCTCATTACTTACTTGCAGACCTTGATGGAGGCCTATTTTCTCTGCTGTAACATGGTCCCGTCTCTCCTTGTTTCTGGTTTGGCCCTCCTACCCCATCTCTCTTGTTCATGATCCTTGCAATTACTGTGTTACATAGGTTTACTTTTGAGTGTCTCAATGTGGGCTGGGTGAGTTTGGTACTAGGAGCCACCTATTAAAGAGTACATACGGTGCTTAATTTTCTGGGTTTGGGATACTTCACTTAATATAATTCTTTCTAATGACATCCATTTCCCAGCAAATTCCAGTAATTCATCATTTTTGATGGCTGAGTAGTACTCCATTGTATAGATGTACCACAGTTTCCTTATACACTCGTCAACTGTTGGACATTTAGGTTGATTCCATGACTTTGCTATTGTAAACAGTGCTGCTATGAACATGGTCGAGCTTGTGCTATCGAGGCAAACCTCTGCTGCATGGGGGGTTATTCCCAAAAGTGGGATAGTAGGGTCATATGGCATTTCAATCTTTAATTTCTTTAAGAATCTCAAGACGGCTCTCCAGAGTGGCTGTATGAGCCTGCATTCCCACCAACAATGTAGGAGTAGTTCCCCTCTCTCCACATCCTCTCCAGCATTTGTCGTTGTTTGTATTGTGGATTTTTGCCATCCTGACCGGGGTGAAATGATATCTCAGGGAAATTTTGATTTGCATTTCCCTGATGGCGAAGGAAGTGGAGCATTTTTTCAGATATTTGTTAGACATTTTTATTTCATCCCTGGTAAGTTTCTTTGAAGTTCCAGGGCCCATTTTTTAATTGGGCCATTGGTTTCCTTGGAGTTTAGTTTTCTAAGTTCTTTGTGCACTCTGGACAGTAGAGCTCTGTTAGATATGTGGTTAGTGAAGATTTTCTCCCATTCTGTGGGTTGCCTTTGAGCTCGTGTTACAATCTCTTTATCTGAACAGAAGCTCTTTAATTTCACAAGATCCCAACTGTTGAGAGTTGGTAGCAGTGACTGTGCTATTGGATGTCTGTTTAGCCCAATCAGCTCGAGGGAGTTCCCTATCCTTTAAACTATGGTTTTTAAAGTCTCTGGCCTTAAATCAAGGTCCTTGATCCATTTGGAATTAAGTCTTGTACATGGTGACAAGTATGGGTCCAGCTTTAATCTTCTGCATGCGGAGATCCAGTTTTGCCAGCACCATTTGTTGAAGATGCTGTTCTTTTTCCATTGGATTCTTTGGGCCCCTTTGTCAAAGACCAAATGACTGTAACTTTGTGGGCTTATATCTGGGTCTTCAATCCTTATCCATTGATCTGTGTGTCTATTTTGGAGCCAGTACCAGGCAGTTTATATAACTATGGATTTGTAGTATAGACTAAGGTTTGTTATGGTAATGCCTCCAGCAGTGTTTTTGTTACTCAGGATTGTCTTTGCTATCCTGGGTCTTTTGTGCCTCCTTATGAATTTTGAGATTATTTGGTCAACTTCTTTAAAGAATTGCTTTGGGATTTTAATTGGTATAGCATTGAATTTGTATATTGCCTTTGGTAGGATGGTCATTTTTACGATGTTGATTCTACCAATCCAGGAACAAGGGAGGTCTTTCCACCTTCTGGTGTCTTCTGCTATTTCTTTCTTTAGGGTTTTAAAGTTTTCATTGTAAAGGTCTTTTACCTCCTTGGTTAGGTTTATACCCAGGTCTTTCATTTTTTTAGGGGCTATAGTAAATGGAATTGTTTCTCTCAAGGCTTTTTCACTTCTTTCATTCTGGGCATTTAGGAAGGCCTCTGATTTTTGCACATTTATTTTGTATCCTGCCACCCTGCTGAACTTCTCAATTAGTTCCAGGAGCTTCCTGATGGAGTTTTTGGGATCACTCAGGTATAAGATCATGTCATCTGCAAATAGGGATAGCTTGACTTTTTCCTTGCCAATTTGAATCCCTCTTATGTCCCTTTCTTGTCTTATGGCTTCAGCTAAGACTTCAAGTACAATATTGAATAGAAGTGGTGAGAGTGGACAGCCTTGTCTAGTTCCTGATGGAAGTGGGAATGCTTCCAATTGTTCCCCATTGAGCATAATCCTTGCTGTGGGCAAGGACTAAAAAAAAGCTGTTGTATACAGCTTTTATTATATTGATAAAGGTTCCTTCCATTCCTACTGTCTCTAGTGTTTTGATCATAAAAGGCTGTTGGATATGTCAAAGGCTTTTTCTGCATCTATCGAGAGTATCATGTGGTCTTGGACTTTGGACTGGTTTACATGATGAATTACATTTATTGACTTGCGTATGTTGAACCAACCTTGTGTGCCGGGGATGAAGCCTACTTGGTCCCCGTGAATGATCTTTTTAATATGTTTTTGAATCCGATTTGCTAAGACTTTGTCGAGAATCTTTGCATCTATGTTCATCAGAGAGATCGGCCTATAGTTTTCTTTTTTAAGTGAATCTTTGTTAGGTTTTGGGATTAAGACGATATTAGCTTCATAGAAGGAATTTGGCAGTGTTCCTTCCTTTGCTATTTGATGGAACAGTTTAAGGAGTATTGGTGTTATTGACTCCTTAAATGTCTGGTAGAATTCTGTGCTGAATCCTTCTGGTCCAGAACATTTTTTGGTGGGAAGATTCGAGATTACTTCTTCAATTTCCTTATATGTTATAGGAGTATTTAAATAATTCACAACTTCCTGATTCAATTTAGGTACGTTGTGTTTACTTAGAAATTCATCCATCTCTTTTGTGTTGTCAAATTTCACAGAGTACAAGTTTTTGAAATATGATGGTATAATTCTCTGGATTTCTTGGGTATCCGTAGTGATAACTCCATGTTCATTTCTAATTTTGTTAATTTGGGTTTTCTCTCTCTTGCTTTTGGTTAATTTAGCTAGGGGTGTATCAATCTTATTGATTTTTTCAAAGAACCAGCTTTTTGACTGGTTGATTTTTTCTATCGTTTTCTTAATCTCGATTTCAGATATTTCTCCCCTTATTTTGCTAACCTCCTCTCTTCTACTACTTTTGGGATCAGATTGCTCAAGTTTCTCCAAAGCCTTAACCTGCATCTTTAAATTATTTATTTATGATGTTTCCAATTTTCTGATGTAGGCATTAAGAGCTATGAACTTACCTCTTAGAACAGCTTTCATTGTGTCCCAGAGATTTTGGTAAGTTGTATTTTCATTTTCGTTCACTTTCAGGAAATCTTGAATTTCCTGTTTAATTTCTTCCTGAATCCAGGTCTCATTCAGCATCATATTGTTAAGTTTCCAGGAGTTAGTGTATTTTCTCTTGTTTGTTGTGTTGTTGTGGATGTCCAGCTTTAGGCCGTGGTAGTCTGATAGGGTACAGGCTAGAATTTTGACTTTTTTGTATTTGTGTAGATTCATTTTGTGGCCCAATATGTGATCTATTTTGGAGAAAGTTCCGTGTGCTGCTGAGAAAAATGTGTATTCTTTGGTACGTGGGTGCAAAGTTCGATAGAGATCTGTAAGGTCCATTTCAGTAAGGGTTTGGTTAAGGTCCAAAGTGTTAAGCTTTTGACCTGTTGATCTATCCCATGTTGAGAGGGTGGTGTTGAAGTCCCCGAGAATTATCGTTTGGCGGTTGATTTCTTGCTTTAGATGCTGTAGGGTTTTCTTAATGAATGTGGAGGGGCCCATATTGGGTGCATATATGTTTAGTATTGTGAAGTCTTCCTGGTGAATTGTACCTGTGACTAAAATGTAGTATCCATCTGTGTCTCTTATGATTTTCTTTGGTTTGAAGTCCACTTTGTCTGAAAACATAATTGCTACCCCTGCCTGTTTCCTGGTTCCATTAGCTTGCAAGATTTTGGACCAGCCTTTCATTCTTAGGAGGTGCCTATCTTTTGTGGTGAGATGAGTTTCCTGAAGGCAGCAGATTGTTGGATTGTGGTTTTTAATCCAAGTTTGTAATCTATGTCTCTTAATCGGTGAGTTAATGCAGTTGACATTTAATGTTATAATGGAGAAATTATTTTTAATTCTGAACATTTTTTATGTTTAGTAGATTTTGTAAGCATGATGTTTGATATTTATATTTTGTTGGTATTATACTTCCCTTCTGTCCTCCTGGATACGCTTGTTCTTTTCTTCAAGCTTGAGTATCATTTCTAGCATCCCTTCAAGTTGTCTTTGTGCTGAAAAACTTTTCTTTCTCCCTCAGTCATGACAGATAGTTTTGCCAGGTATATCAGTCTGGGTTGGCATTTTTGCTCATTTAATACTTGAAGTATGTCTCTCCAATCTCTTCTTGCTTTTACTGTTTCCATTGAGTAGTCATTTGTTATTCTAATAGGTTTACCTTTAAAAGTGACTTGCTTTTTTTCTCTTGAAGCTCTCAGCACCTTTTCTTTGTCTTGAACGTGGAATGTTTTGACTATTATTTGCCGTGGCGATTTTCTATTTTGGTCGTATCTGTTTGGAGTGCGAAATGCCTCTTGTATTTGGATAGGCCTCTCATTCTTTAGTTGTGGGAAGTTTTCATTTATGATGAATTGAAATATTTCCTCAGGTGTGGTATTTTGGGATTCTTGTTCTGGTATTCCATGAATGTGCATATTAGGCTTCTTCAGGGTGTCCCATATTTCTTGACTGCTCCTCTCCAGTATCTTTTTGGCTTTAACAATCTCTTCCATTGAGCTGGTTAATTCTCCTACTTTGTCTTCAAGATCTGAGATTCTATTTTCTGCCTCATTTGTTGTGCTGATAAGACTCTCTGTCGAGTTTTGGGTTGAAGATAACTTATCTCTTAGTTCAATTTTAACCTCTGCCTGAGACTGTTTTACCTGCTCTATACCTATTTTTGTTTCTTGAACTGTTTTTCTCAACTCCTCCAGGTTCCTGTTGTGTTCCTGTTCAAAGAGGTTGACACGGTTATTTAACTCTTCTCGGATTTCCTCTTTCATATTATTAATCATGGTAATGATCATACTCTGAAAGTCATTATGTTGGGTCTGGCTTTCATGGCTATTTTCTATGGATTTGTTCTGGTCGCAATCCATCGTTATGGGATTGATTATTTTGTTGGGAGATTGTTCTTGGGTTTTGTTTCTCGTGAATCTGCACTTTGACTTGTACATTGTTGTTTTGTTTTTTAGGACCTTTCAGTTTCTGTATGTTTTTCACTGAACCAATGTAGTTGGTATTGTTACACCTGCCAGTTGTTACTAGTGCTTGCCTTTGATTGGGTATGTTTGTGTATTGATATTGTTATATCCTAGATGAGACTACTCGGATGTTAGTACGTCAGTTAAGTAACCAGGAGATGAGTATAAGTATGGTAGTGCACTTTTACGATCTAGTGTCTTGGTGAAATGTGAAGGTGGGTGGTGTACTCCCTGGAGTTGTTATGTTTTTGGGGTGGCTGTATGAGGAAGCTGACCTACAACATTGATACTAGAAAGGATCAGTAAGGTGAGAGAAAAGAAAAAAAAAAGGTTTACTTATCTTTAGGCTGGATGTGAAGAGTCTCGCATGTGATACAATGGTTGTAGTGAAGTCCAGATGTATGGCCTGTGTTCTTTTTGTTCCTTAGAGTTTTGCTTGAGTTTCCTTTGGACTCTATTGAATTCTGAGTCGCAGTGTGTCTTCTGTGGACCACGTGCGTAGGTCCCCGGTGGGCCAGAGAGGCAGAGGGTCTGATGTTGATGGCAGAATTCTTCACCCACTAATTCTCTACAAATGTGTCCAGAGCTCAAACCCTCAAATTTCATGTTGATACCTGTGACAGTATTTGTATATTAGAAATTAGTCTAATGAATGAAATATATAAGATACATTATTTTAATATATAAGATAACAAAAAATTCCTTTAAAAATGTTCTTCCTTTTATGCGGATGCTGACCTTGCATCTTCAGAATGGCACACTCAAAAAGAAACGCCTATTAACAACCATGATGTAGAAAGGAACATAATGTAGGGAATGAATATGAGGAAGAACCCTAAAAATCTGAGAGGTAATATAGAACACATCAGTTAAATAGGTACCCAATTACTCACGAGGTAACCAATTGCTTTCCAATTGGCATTAAAGACATTTTCACCACAGGGGACCTGAGAGTTGTACTGTAAATCAAGCCAATACCTGGAGAAGGTAGACCCTAGGTCCTAAGTAGGAATAATCTTCTTAGTGTTACCTATAAATGCTTGATAGTATGCTATCATCTAAGCACTTATCATTATATCCTTAACTCAGGGAGACAATCAGCATTCAATCAAGAAGTACTGTCCTACAATGGACAATATGCAATGTAGAGAACCATAAGAGGTCAAAGTGGAAAAAAAAAAGAGCTTTGGCTATGCAATAAACTTATCATTTTAAAGTGTCACTTGCTGTGACGAGAATTCAAGAGGCTGCTGAGAAGTATTGTATTCCTTCAATATTAGATGAAATATTACACGGACATCCATGGAACAGTGCACTTGGTCTAAAGTGTTGATCTCCAACTGTCTGTATTATCTACCAAAATGAGAAGAAATTGGAAAATAATCCATTATTAATGTGTTTGGGTATATTTATATTTTTGCATTTAGTTTTAAAAATTAGCTACCTTCATATCTGGTGCACATGTACTGATATTTAGAGATTCATGATGACTTTACAGTACATAACAACTTCCTCTTTTTTCTTCTGACTGATTTTGGGTATTTCATGGGGTACGAATGTAAATACTCTCACTTATTTCCAGCTTCTCTTTGTCTTTAATATAGTTTTCCATTCTTTCAGTTATCATTTTGGATGTACTTTAGAGTTTAGATGTGATTCTTACATATTAGAGGATCGTGGCGTTCTGTTTATTGGAATCAATCAGGCAAATTAAAAATTCAAATTTTTCATGTGTGTGCATGCATGAGTGTGTACATGTGTGCATGTGTGTGTGTGTTTGTGTGTGTGTGTGTGTGTAGCAGCTGGCAAGGAGGTTAAAGAACAACTTGTTAGAGTTGGTTGTTTCTTCTCTCCTTCTACTATGTGGGTTTATTGAATCAAGCTCATGTTCTCAGGCTTTGCAGCATGCTCCCTTACCAGCTGAGCTTCACACTTTATTGTGAAACAAGAATTATATGCATTAAAAGCTTTCTAAGAGAAATGTGAAATAGCATTTGTCATGTTGTAGTTTCAAATCTGGTTGTTCTATATAATGGATAATCAATTCTTTCTCCTTATATCCCTCTTGGAAGTTGATGGTTTTCTTGACTAGATCGCTTTTGTTTATTTACTAATTATCATTTGATTCTGTAGACTTGCTGACATGTATTCTTCTTGTGCATGAAAAATAGTTGTCCATGATTTTCCATGGTATGAGATTTCTTAATTATATATAATTAATTAATTAATTAACTAATTTTTTCTTTTTGGTGTGTGTGTATGTGAGTGTGTCAGAGGGCACTTTGTGAACCTGGGGGGGCCAGCAGTGACTTTGGGAATCATCCTGGATTTCTTCTATGTCCTTGCTTCTCTGGGATTTGCCAGGCTCTGCGCCCAGGGCCAGAAGTGCAGGCCGCTGTCTTTTATGCCTGGTGTTTTTACGTGGGACTTGGGACCTGAACTCAGGATCTTCTTCTTGCAAGACAAAGTCTTAACCCTTAAGCCATCTCTCCAGCTCTCTTAATTATACTTTGTACTGCTTGCTTAAGGATCAAATGTTTCTTTCGGATGACCTTTATTTCTCCACAATCTTAAAAGATAAGTTTCTTTGTGTATATTTTATCAGCAGCTATTCACTTTCAGAACATCAAATACCTTTTTTCATTACCTTCTGACTAATTTTAATGTATCATTGAGAAGTTCCTTTTGCCCAGGTCTATTTTGAGTTCCAAATGCTTCCTATATCTGAAGATCCATCATTTCCCAATAAGAGGAACTTTTCTGTTATGATTTTATTAAATATGTTTTATATTACTTTATATCTTATTTTTCCATCATTAGAAACAATTAGTAAAAATTAAATTAATTAATAAACTTAATTAATAAACAGTGAATATGAATCAGCTTGAAAAATACAGTGCTGATATAAAAATTTATTTATTAAATGAGCTAGATTACACATAGGACGTCAGGAGTCACTGTGAAAGTTCTCAAGAAGTCTGGAAATGTCACATGGTTCAAATTCACTGCACCCTACACAGTGCTCACTGGACCCTGTCCATGTGAGAGCAGCTGCTTCCTCCCATGGGGAAAATTCATCATATAGCATGCAGAGCCTCTTTAGTCTATCTGTGACAGTGTAACAGGTCTCAGGACTGAGGACCAGGTGGTAGAAGACAAACAGTTCATGTTTACATAATTCACAGCAAAAAGAGCTCACACGGAACAGAACTTCTAGTTATGAGAAACTATAGAGTTATGCACTGTATAATGTATGGATCCCAGTATTTAGAAACCTGAGCATGAAAACTTTAACAGAGGGAGTGACCACTAATTTGCAAGATCAACTCAGTATCTTGAACATGTGCTACAAGCAGCAGGAGGCATTGAAAGGCTCATTTGCATTTATTGTACAACTATTTGGCAAGGGCCATTTACTCAAAAGAGACTTAGCATGGAGGAGGTGATTCTTTGCTCTCTAATGAGGATTCAGAAGTCGTATTTTTTCTGGCCTGGAACACTTCCTTAATGACCCTTGACTCATTGCAACAGACACTGCCTCTTAGGGTTCTCCAATGGGTAAAGGAGAGGTGAGCTCCAACAAAGAATTCAGGGAAAAACATAAGCAATCATGGTTAGAAATGATTTTGCAGGAAGAACAACTAAAACTCCTTCTTTATTAAGAGTGTGGGGAGGAAATGAGGCATGAAACAGTCCAATCCTATTGTATCAGGCGTTTCATCTGTCATGCGGGCAGTTTCTTTCTTCCTCTTGCTCATCTCTCAAGGAATACATAAAAATGCTTGTTGGCAAGACTCTAACAGCTTTTTGTCTCTGGCCAGGGGGTAACATACAATGCCCACCAGGATGGAGTGAAGGGCATTGCAGGAGCAGCAAAAATGCAAAAGAAAATCAACAAACCACAATCCAGAACTTCAGAGACTCTATATCAACCACCTAGAACTAGGCCAGCTTAGTCTCTCCCCATCTTGAAGCTCAGGGAAATTTGCGGAAGAGGGGGCGGTAAGAGTGTAAGAGCATAAGGATGGGAGGAGCAATGATATGTAAGATACTCTATACTAGTTAGGGCTGAAGCAATCATAATTGGACTTTGCATGCTCTGCGCATTGTCCAACACACTGTTGACCTCACAAAGTCTAGCATCTGCTAAAGGCACCAAGATCCTTGGAGGCAAAGGATTGGCAGCCACAGCAGTGTTCCTATACCTAAGGGGAACACGGGAAGGGTTCGGGAAAGGCCACTGGGTCCTTGTACGTCATCGGAGAGGAGGGCCCAGAGGAAAATCAGTCATGCACAAGAAAGGACTCTCTGGGAATTGGAGTGGGAGGCACTGGGGGATGGGGAGGGAGAGGGGTGGGTAGAGGGAGCAGGGGGTACGGGGGGAGGAGGAGGGAGGGAGGGAACTGGTGTACCTAATAAGTTTGTATGAGCTGAAGTAAAAAAAAATTAAAAAAAAAAGAATTTGAACAGGTACTGTCCTAAGGATGGGAAAGGACATTTGTAGAATCTGTAAAGTTATTAAGTAAAAATCCCAGCACCAGGAGCTGGAGAGATGGCTCAGGTGTTAATACTCCACCTCAAAAGCAGAAGTTCCTGAGTTCAAATCCCAGGTCCCATGTTAAAAAAAAAATGCTTGTTGGCAGATTTCAATTCCTACTTCACATTATCCACCATGAAAAGACTTATGGAAAAATTTACCTCTGATCTCTTTATTTTGTCTCCCTTAGCTAGGCAGGGGTGATTCAGACTCCCTCAATTTGTTTATTAACTTGAACATGTGCCGCACACAAGGTTTGCCTGAGAAGTGGTTTTGGTCTTGTAAGCCCTGTCTCTAGTGGTTCCATAAGAATTATAGAATGTCTCTTTGAAGTCTTTCATGATCACTCAGACTTAAATATGTATCATAGCTCTGGGGTTCCAAGCTACTTCTTTGGATCCAAATGTCTCTCAGACAATACAGAGATGTCGCTATAGCTTGAATATGAGGCTGATTGCAATCATCATGGCGACAGAAGCAGAGAGTGTTCAATGGTTTTAGATTAAGGATAAAGTGAAAAGGGTCCGGAGGGAGAGCTCAGTAGTTAAGCCTTTGCCCCTTAAACAAAAGAACCTGGGTTTGGATCCAGATGTGATGTAAAAACATGGAACAGAAATGGTGGCTTCTTGCACTTTTAACCTTAGAAGATGGTGTCTAGACCCCCAGAACAAAGCAATGAGAAAACAGAGAAATCCAGGATCATTCACAATGTCACCCTTTGACCTCCACAGTCATATACAACAACATCATTTACACACACACATGTATACACACATACTTACACAATCAAAAAAGTGAGAGGATAAAAAACTTGGCCATGTACATCCTGTGTTTATTGACCATCTTTCATAGATCAACTTCTTAACTGCATTTCATAGCAGCAAGTTGAGTCCATGATCAAGGAAAAAAGAAACAAAGTGTTTCATCCTATAACCAAAGGCAAAATATTCCAAGGAAGGAGTAGGCAGATGTGTTATAGAGTCCAAGGGCACATGAATTTTGGCTGCAGCAAATTAGCAATACTGATCATGATAACAATAATCATTAATTAATGCTATTGTTAGGAACTATTAGTAATGTTCAGTAGAAAAGAACCCATTTATGATGATCTACCAAATAGATGTCTTACTGTATTCCCTTAAGTGTCCAGGGGTCCATTAGATATCTTGCCTGCTCTGCTTGAGGTTAAGCATTGCATGTAGCCTGTCACCACTGTGACAACTGGGTCCATATGTTATTAAGCCAGAAATCCTGTCTGCAGCCAGGGCCATGACCATGGAACCTCAGCAGGCAGCCTCTTCTTTTAAACTCCACACAGCTCACTCAGAGCTATGTGGCTCTTTTGACAAATGTCTGGGCCCACTTAGCCTCAAGGTGATAGATTTTTTTCTTTAACAAGTGGTGGCTACAAGTACAATACAGGCATTCTCAAAAGTATGGAAACATGATTACAGTGTGTTCACAAAAAGAAATTTGACCCCATATCATGCAGTTCTGCAAGCTGTCTGTCCTCTCCTTCAGGAATTCAGCACAGGAATCTTACTTCAGTAATGAATTTCTACTCTGTTGCATGAGGAATTTGGCCCTGGTATTCATAGGAAGCAGTCTTCAAAAGTCTCCATGCATATCAAGTCAGGATTTTCCAGCCTCAATGGCTAAATCGAAGATGGAAAGTCTAAATATAGACATTTTCTTAGAAAAATCTAGTGTATCATGTTGAACCCTGAAGAACCATGTCTTCAAGCAGAAGACAATAAATTTGCATTTATTTTTCCAGTTTGGTACCTAAATTTATAACAATATTTTACATAAAACTCAATAGCTTTGCAATCATAATAGGACTTTGCATGCCTTGCGCAATGTCCAACACACTATTGACCTCACAAAGTCTAGCATCAGCTAAAGGCACCAAGATCCTTGGAGGCAAGGGATTGACAGCCACAGTAGTGTTCATATGCTTAAGGGGAACACAGGGAAGGGTTCAGGGAAATGCCACTGGGTCCTTGTACATCATCAGAGAGGAGGACCCAGAGGATAGTTAGGCATACACAATAAAGGACTCTCTGGGAATTTGGAGGGAGGCACTGGGGGATGGGGAGGAAGGGAGGGGAAGCAGGGGGTTCGGGAGGAGGAGGAGGGAGGGAGGGAGGGAACTGTCTACCTATCAGGTTTGTATGAGCAGAAATAATAAAAAATGTATTAAAAAACTCAATAGCTTTAAAGTATGGGAATGATTGAAACTCTATTGTTTAGTAAGGAAGTATTTCATAAAATACATGTACAGATTTTACAAAAATATGGTAAGTGCTGACATTTACATGTGTCTATGTGAATATATACACATATATATTAATAAAATTGATAAAAAACATTTGGATTCTTTCTATCATCCACTGTATTTTTTTCTAACCAATATCTTACCAAAATTTACACAACATCTAACCATTTCCTTTGTCTCTTTGTCTCTCTTCTTTGTCCTCTTTTACAGAATTCTAACTTTATACTCTTATATATACTCTTATGTGATATTCACATACATAGCAATAGGATTTTGAAGTACATATGCATATTTGTGTGAGTGTACCTTTTCTTATTTAGTTGGGTAAGAACACTAGTATAAGAACATATTAGTTTTCTTTCTCAATTTACATGCTTGTAAGTTGTATGTGTCATGAATAATTCTGCCTTGTATTTTCAACTATAAGACATTGCATGAATACATACTCGCATTTCTCTTGATTAATTCATTAAGATCATGATAATAAACTCTGAAAATCATTTAAGGAAATTTTAAATTAAGCTGTTGTAGTAATAATTCCCATCTCCAGGAATACATGAGTTTCCCTTGCTTTGCATCCTTTTCAATGTTGGTACTTGCTATTCTTTACAATCTAAGATATCCTCATGCTATGTAATGAGATCCATTAATATTCATTTGTACATTTATCAGAATCTATATAGTTCATATAGTTTTGGGCCATTTAAATATATTCTTTGGTGAAGTTATAGTTTGATATACAGATGAATTACAAACAACTTCCCATCTTTAATAACTTGTGCAATTTTAATTGAATTGTTTTCTTCTCTGTATGGGCTTATTTACATTGGCCTAAAGCATAGTATGCTTTGTTGATGTCCCTTTGGTGCACTATACAGTAAGTCAGCATCACTCTGGAAAAGCATGAGGAGCTGGAAAATGGCCTCTTATGATTCTTGTTCTCATTAACATGTGATCACAAACTTGTGTCAACTCAGTATCTTTCACCTGGCCAGCTCAATAAATCTATGAAGGGAGCTCATTTGCATGAAGGTTTATTCCCTGAGAGGTTAGGAGTTAAAGTAAGGTCTGTGGCACTGCATGTGTGGTGAGCAATCTTGAAAAGCACAGCCCCCAGCCTTCTGCATCATGGCCTGTGCTCCTGTCCTGCTCACCCTTCTGGCTCACTGCATAGGTCAGGGGGCCTTCTTGGCTGGGAGTGGGCAGGCAACAGTACTCATCTTGTCTCTGCTTTTCTCCTGAATACTAGATTTCTCACCTGTTTTCAAGAGCTGTTTCCCAGGAAGTCGAGACTTCCTGGGAAAACTTTCACTTTCTACCTCTCCTGGAGAAACAGTGACACTTATCTGTGGCTCAAATCATGCGGTTGTAACCACCAGTACCTATGCTGCTTGGGTCCAGCAAAAGCCCTACCATGCACGCATGGGTCTAATAGTTGATATCAGCAAGCATGTTCCAGGTGATTCTTCCAGGTTCTCAGGATCCCTGCTTGCAGGCAAGGCTGCCCTCACCATCACAGGGCCCAGCCTGAAGATGAGGCAGACTATTTCTGTGCTGTGTTTTTCAGTGTCTATTTCCATAGGGACACCTAGTTAAGGAAATGAGATGCAAATACTCATGTGCAGCTTCATATTTTTCTCCCAATAACAGTGATCTCATTGTATAACTATATCTAACAAATGTTGGCTAAGATTGTTTGTCCTTTTTTACTCTATAAAAGGTCATCAAAACTATTGCACAAAGCTACAAAATATTTCTATTCTAGTGTGTTTCATAAAAAAGGCATGTTCCTGCAGGCCATTTTTTAAAAAATATATTATTGCCATATATGATATGTGAATGTTTTATATATGATAGGATGTATAAAGTTTTAAAAAAGCCATCTATGTGAACTAAAATGTACATATAGATAACCCCAAAAGCACACATGTACCCTTGGTCCTCCACAGGGACATTCAGTGCTCTCCGATACACACACACACACACACACACACACACACACACACACACACACAAAGATTAAACTTCCACGATCATGCACACATTTATAAATACACACATACATGTATACTCTATGATCACACACTCATAAATACAGAGACAAACAAACATACACACACATTCCACACTCATGCAAACATACTCATAAATAAAAGCACATTCATACAATTTCATACTCATATATCATAAATACACATATATATATAGTTCACATTCATAAATATACATGTAGGCACATTTCTCTCCATACTCATGTACATGCTCATAAAATACAGTAACAGATACACTCTACAATTATATGTACACTTCTTCATATATACATACATCCATACACACTCCACACTCATGTAAATCCTCACATTTAAACATACACACCTAGGATGGAGAGGTGCTCAGGGATTAAGACTCTTCCTTATAAGCAGAAGGTCCTGAGTTCTGATCCCAGTTCCCATGTAAAAACACCAGGCAGTGGCTTCCACTTCCTGCCATGGTGGGAGGAGCCTGGGAAATCTCAGAGTGAAGCAAAAGGGAGGTCACACACACACACACACACACACACACACACACACACACACACACAGAAAACAAGTTTAAATATACATAATACATACTCCACACTCAAAAATACACAGACACATTCATATTCTACACACACAAAATACATGCAAGTGCATATATGAACTCTTTTTTCAGATGGGTGAAATTTAATTACAAGAGAAAAATAAATCACATTATGGTGACATTATATAAAACTCTGTACATGTAATTATTAATATTGCAGAGGATTATATAAAATGAAATTAGAAAAATACCTATATGTGGGTCTTGGAACATGACTCAGTAGCTAAGGTGCTTGCTGTGTAAGCATGAAGACTTGAGATTGAATATCTAGAACCTTAGACTGCTGGATAGATATAGTTGTCTGTCCACAATTTCAGCCTTGGAAGATGGATACAGGAGATTCCTAGAGCAAGCTGGCTAGGAAGATTCACTATCTGGTTTTGAATGAGAGATCATGGCTCAAGAAAAAAGATAGAAGAGTGATAGAAGATAATACCTGATATCAAGATTGATCTCTACATGCACATGCACATGTGAACACAAATGTACCCCCACACATGCAGACATGCATACATACATTCATAGATATCACACATATACATGTGCACATGAAAATAAAAATAATATAAATGAGAAATATATAATTGCAATAAGGCCAAAATTACATGTCTATTCTATTTTTCTTATGCTTTTATTCTTTTAGAGTTTCAAATATGAATATGGTATATTTATTATATTTTCACACTTTAATCTCCAATCTCACCTCTCTCTTGCCATTACAACCCTTTTCCTTCCTTATTAAACTCCTTCCTCTTTTTATGTATTTTTGTATATGTGGTCCACTAAGTTTTATCATCCTCCTAACCATGTTGAGGTCAGAACAGAGCTTCCTTTTTCCCACATTCCATGCAGTAAAAGCTATGTTTTCTGATGGTTAAGAGCATGTGAACAGCAGAGTCCAAGGAGCTTGCCTTTTGAAAAACAAAGTCTAGTTCTGATGCCATGAGCTGAGCTCTTGTTATGCCATGAATCATGTATCCATAAGTATAGCATTGAGGAAAATATGTACTCCCTTCTAGTCAGTGTGAAGCCTTAGCAGTCTCTCAGGAAGGTGTGGGGCTTCTTGAGTACTTTTGATGACTAAATGTTGATTCATCAAGTACTGATAAGGTCTTGTGGAAATACGCATACTTTCAGTGAGTTCATGAATGCAACAGTCCTGCTCTGTCCAGAAGAGAATGGCTGGTTGGACTCCTAATCCTCCTTCAGGCTATTGCAATATTAATGCCCCCTCTCCCACTAAGTTCCCTAAGATTTGGTGTGGGGGAGATGGTTTTGATGTCCTGTTCATGACTGAACAATCTTCAAGTCACTTTTTTTTCCTGTACTTTGTTCAGTTGTGAGTTTTTTATAAACACCTAATTTCAGAAGGAATCTTCTAAGTTGAGTCTTACCTGAAAAGCCCGTTTTAAATCATTCAGAAAGCTTTTGTGTGACTCACTGACATTCATGTTGCACTGATGCTCACCCCTCTGAGTAGGGTGGTTCTTATTATAGCTTTCTGTTTCTCTGAAAGTTAGTTGGAAAGGAGGACGCTTTCAGAGCAGTTCCAAATGTTTTTGTTTTTGTTTTTTTTTTTTTTGCATGTCCTGTGATGAATGTGTGTAGTATGTAAAGCAATAGGACCTTACTGCAGGTTCTCGAGGGAAACGAGAGCAATGGAAATAGTATATACTAATCTAAGATCTTTGGGACCTCTCTGGCCAACAACTTATTAGAAGATATCACCTAAATTGGTGATAAATTGGTATTTAAAATTTTGCTTAATTGCCTAAAGCTTCTGACAAAAGAATGGTAGGGCATTTTCCTTTAAATTTTATCTTCCTCACTTTATGTTCCACTGTATACAGTATGACAGTTTTGCTTTTATCACATGATGTTGGGGATTATGCCATGCAATTCTTGCATAAGTACACATGTGTGCCATGAAATCTTGTGTATCACAACTCTGTCATGTCCAGGAGATAATGTCTGCACCTCCACTGTCTCACCTCAGGGTCTTACAATCTTACAATCTTTTCTGCCATATTCCCTGAATCTTGGTTGGTTGTGGGTAGGGTATTGATATCCTGTTTAGAGACAAGCAGTCCAAGCCACTTATTTTCTGCATTTTAGTGAGTCGTGCTTTTTAAACAATAAATTCCTTCTGCTATAGGATGCTCCTATGTTGACAGTTGAGTGTTTTTCCAGTTTATGAGTAAAATAACAGTTATTTACAAAGCAGATTATTGTGCTGTCTTCCTAGCTAAAGAATCCTAGTGTGCTCTTGCCCTAGAAACTATGTCTTTCCTATTCATAGTTTCCCGTTCCAGTATATAGTACCAGGAATGTGTTTCATGCTGATAGGTGGGCCTTAAATCCAACCAGAAAGTCATGCCACTGTTATACTAATGGTCATTAGTTGCCATGGTGATTGTTATTGTGACTTGCAGATATCACTGTTTGATGATGATTTTGATTGCTTTTATTCTCTGGTAGCTTCCATAGTGTTCTCTGGTACTGTGTAAGCTGTACAACAAGGAGGAAGCGTCCAGACCAGTTTCAGTTGGTGTCTTTTTTTTTGTCCATGTCCTGTGATTCATGTGTGCTGCAACATCTGTAGTAGGGTTTTACCCTCAGTTTCTAGAGAGTAACCAAGAGCAATATCAAAAGCCTTATATTGTTTGGTATGCCTTTGAGAACTCTCTGACCAACAACTTATCAAGAAGTATCACAAACCTGTTTCTTCTATCATTGTTTAATTGCCTCTGCGTTCTAGGTGGAGCAGCCAAAGATAATTTTATGTCTTATATTCCTCTCTCTATGTTCTCCTGTATAGGGACTGTACATTCTTATTCTTTTTTTTTAATTTCTTCTACTCATACAAAATTGATAAGTACCCCATTCCCTTCCCTCCCTCTACCCCTCCCTGTATCCCCTTGCTCTCTTCCCATTGTCCCCTTACTTTACCCCCTCCCTTTCTCCCAGTGCCCCCCCCCCCGTTCCTGGAATATCCTTTAGCATGCATGTCAAAACTTCCCTCTGGGTCCTTCTCTCTGATGAGGTGTAAGGACTCAGTAGCATTGCCTAGAGCTCTTTTTTTGTGATCCCTTTAATATAAGAACACTATTGTGGCTGTTAATCCCTTGCCTCTAAGGATCTTAGTGTCTGTGCTATGATCAACATGTCATTGACCCCCAAAGTCTAGCATGGATCACTGGATCTTATTCCTTTATTCAAAAACTAAAATATTTTTGACATATTACATCACAGGAAATTCCTAACTGGTTTCATCCCAACTTCTTAGGATTTTTCTCCTAGTCCCTTAACCTTTCCTATACCCCATCCTTTTATGCATGCTCCAAGTATTTTCTTTCATTACTCCCCCACCCTGCCATCCATGGTATCCTGTTCTCTTGCTCCAAAATCTTCACCTTAGTTCCTTTCAAGTAATGTGACTGTTACAGTAATTTCAGTCAACTACTTCAATCAGGAAATCAATGATAGCACTCAGATGTAAGAAAGAACATGTGGCATTTATTTCTGTGTCTGAGACACCCTGCTCAATATTATATTTTCTAGTTCCATCCATTTATCAGAAAATTTCATAATCTCTTCTCCCTCCCACGTCGCCTTTGTTCGCCCTAATGCACCGCCCGCCTGCCTGTCTGCCCAACTGGACAGGACGTGCTCACTTTCCTCCATCCCTGGAGCTTGGGTGGGGCACTAAGCCAAGTCCCAGGTCCAGGGTAAAGAATTCTGCCATCAACATCAGCCCCTCTGCCTCTCTGGCCCACTGGGGACCCACAGACGTGGTCTACAGAAGACACACTGCTACTCAGGATTCAATAGACTCCAAAGAAAACTCAGGCAAAGTTCTAAGGATCAAAGGCCATACATCTGTAAACCTCTACAATCATCCTATCACATGGGAGAGATTCTTCACATCTAGCCCAAAGATAAGTAAACCTCCTTTTTTTCCACCTTACTGTTCCTTTCTAATATTAAGCACTATAGATTAACTTTTCCATAAAGCCATCCCAAAAACACAACTCCAGGGATCATACCACTCACCCTTACATATCACGAGAAGATACTACATCGTAAAAGTGCACTATCATAGTAATATTCACTCCTTGTCTACTTAACCTGACATAATTGATGTACTAACAACCTAACAGCCTCAACTAGGAAATAACAATAATAAAAGACAAACATACACAAGCCCAAAGCAAGCACTAGTAATAACTGCCCAAGTGTAGGAATACCAATTAAATCAGTCAAAAACCCACAGAAACTGAAAAGCCCTAGAAAGCAAAACAACAATGCCCAAGTCAAAGTGCAGATCCATGAGCAACAAAACCCAAGAAGACCAGTCTCCTACTGACAGAATTAACCCCTTAATGATGGATTCCAACCAGAACAAATTCACAGAAAACAGCCAAGAAAGCCAGACCCAAGACAACTTTCAAAGTATGATCATTACCATGATTAATACTATGAAAGAGGAAATCCAAGAGGTGTTAAACAACAGAATCAACCACTTTGAATAGGAACACACAGGCATTTGGAGGAGTTGAGAAAAACATTTCAAGAAACAAAAATAGGCCTAGAGCAGTTAAAACAGACTCAAGCAGAGTTTAAAACTGAACTAAAAGACAAGCTATCTTCAACCCAAAGCTCAACAGAGAGTCTTATCAGCAGAACTAACGAAGCAGCAAATAGAATTTCAGATCTTGAAGACAAAGTGGAAGAATTAACGAGCTCAACTGTAGAGATTGTTAAAGCCAAAAAAGATACTTGAGAGGAACATTCAAGAGATATGGGACACCCTGAAGAAGCGCATTCATGGAATACCAAGCAAGAATCTCAAAATACACCTGAGGAAATTTTTCAAATTATCATAAATGAAAACTTCCCTCAACTGAAAAATGAGAGGCCCATACAAATACAAGAGGCATTTCGCACTCCAAACAGATATGACCAAAATAGAAAATCGCCACAGCAAATAATAGTCAAAACACTCCACGTTCAAGACAAAGAAAAGGTGCTGAGAGCTTCAAGAGAATAAAAGCAAGTCACTTTTAAAGGTAAACCTATTAAAATAACAAATAGCTTCTCAATGGAAATAGTAAAAGCAAGAAGAGCTTGGAGAGACGTACTTCAAGTATTAAATGAGCAAAAATGTCAACCCAGACTGATATACCTGGCAAAACTATCTGTCATGATCGAGGGAGAAAGAAAAATTTTCCAGCACAAAGACTACTTGAAGGGATACATGTTTACCAAACCAGGCCTTCAAAAAATGCTAGAAATGATATGCAAACTTGAATAAAAGAACAAACGTATCCAGGAGGACAGAAAGGAAGTATAATACCACAAAAATATAAATGTAAAACAATAAGCTTACAAAATCCACTAAACATAAAAAATATCCAGAATTAAAAAGAATTTCTCCATTATAACATTAAATGTCAATGGGCTTAACTCACCGATTAAGAGACACAGATTACAAAGTTGGATTAAAAATCACAACTCATCAATCTGCTGCCTTCAGGAAACTCATCTCACCACAAAAGATAGGCACATCCTTAAAAATGAAAGGCTGGTCCAAAATTCTGCAAGCTAATGGAACTAGGAAACAGGCAGGGTTAGCCATTATGCTGTCAGACAACGTGGACTTCAAACCCAAAAAAATCATAAGAGACACAGATGGATACGACATTTTAGTCACAGGTACAATTTACCCAATACGGGCCCCTCCACATTCATTAAGAAAATCCTACAGCGTCTAAAGGGAGAAATCAACCCCCAAACGATAATTCTTGGGGATTTCAACACCGCCTTCTCAACATGGGATAGATCAACAGGTCAAAAGCTTAACAGGGACACTTTGGAACTTAATCAAACTCTTAAAGAAATGGACCTTACAGATCTCTATCAAACTTTTCATCCACGTACCAAAGAATACACATTTTTCTCAGCAGCACACGGAACTTTCTTCAAAATAGATCACATATAGGGCCACAAAATGAATCTCAACATATACAGGAAAGTTGAAATTCTAACCTGTGCCCATCAGACCACCATGGCCTAAAGCTGGACATTCACAACACAACAAAAGACATGAAAATACACTAATTCCTGGAAACTTAACAATATGATGCTGAATGAGAGCTGGATTCAGGAAGAAATTAAAAAGGAAATTCAAGATTTCCTGAAAGTGAACGATAATGAATATACAACTTACCAAAATCTCTGGGACACAATGAAAGCTGTCCTAAGAGGTAAGTTCATAACTCTTCATGCCTACATCAAAACAGTAGGAACATCAAAAATAAACAACTTAACAATGCAGCTTAAAGCTTAAGAGAAACTAGAGCAATCTGATCCCAAAAACAGTAGAAGAGAGAAGATTAGCAAAATAAGGGGAGAAATATCTGAAATCGAGATTAGGAAAACGATACAGAAAATCAACCAGTCAAAAAGCTGGTTCTTTGAAAAAATCAATAAGATTGATACACCCCTAGCTAAATTAACCAAAAGTAGAGAGAGATAAAACCCAAATTAATAAAATTAGAAATGAAAATGGAGTTTTCACTCCTAATACCCAAGAAATCCAGAGAATTATAACATCATATTTTAAAAACTTGTACTCTGTGAAATATGACAACACAAAAGAGATGGATGAATTCCTAAATAAACACAACGTACCTAAATTGAATCAGGAAGTTGTGAATTATTTAAATACTCCTATAACATATAAAGAAATTGAGGAAGTAATCTCGAATCTTCCCACCAAAACATGTCCTGGACCAGATGGATTCAGCATAGAGTTTTTCCAGACATTTAAGGAGTTAATAACACCAATACTCCTTAAACTGTTCCAACAAGTAGCAAAGGAAGGAACACTACCAAATTCCTTCTATGAAGCTAATATTGTCTTAATCCCAAAACCTAATAAAGAGACACTTAAAAAAGAAAACTATAGGCCAATCTCTCTGGTGAACACAGACGCAAAGATTCTCAACAAAGTCTTAGCAAATCGGATTCAAAAACATCTCAAAAAGAACATTCACGGGGACCAAGTAGGCTTCATCCCCGGCACATAAGGTTGGTTCAACGTACGCAAACCAATAAATGTAATTCCTAATATAAACCAGTCCAAAGCCCAAGACCACATGATGCTCTCGATAGATGGAGAAAAAGCTTTTGACAAGATCCAACAGCCTTTTATGATCAAAACGCTAGAGACAGTAGGAATGGAAGGAACTTTTATCAAAATAATAAAAGCAGTATACAACAAGCCTATAGCAAGGATTATACTCAATGGGGAAAAACTGGAAGCATTCCCACTTCGATCAGGAAGTAGACAAGGCTGTCCACTCTCACCACTTCTATTCAATATTGTACTTGAAGTCTTAGCTGAAGCCATAAGACAAGAAAGGGACATAAGAGGGATTCAAATCGGCAAGGAAGAAGTCAAGCTATCCCTATTTGCAGATGACATGATCTTATACCTGAGTGATGCCAAAAACTCCACCAGGAAGCTCCTGGAACTAATTGGGTAGTTCAGCAGGGTAGCAGGATACAAAATAAATGTACAAAAATCAGTGGCTTTCCTATATGCCCAGAATTAAAGAAGTGAAAAAGCCCTGAGAGAAACAATCCCATTTACTTTAGCCCCTAAAAAATGAAATACCTTGGTATAAACCTAACTAAGGAGGTAAAAGACCTTTACAATGAAAACTTTAATACCCTCAAGAAAGAAATTGCAGAAGACACCAGAAGGTGGAAAGTCCTCCCATGTTCCTGGATTGGTAGAATCAACATCATAAAAATGACCATCCTACCAAAGGCAATATACAAATTCAATGCTATACCATTTAAAATCCCAAAGCAATTCTTTAAAGAAGTTGACCAAACAATCTCAAAATTCATAAGGAGGCACAAAAGACCCAGGATAGCAAAGACAATCCTGAGTAACAAAAACACTGCTGGAGGTATCACCATACCAAATCTTAGTTTATACTACAAATCCATAGTTGTAAAAACAGCCTGGTACTGACTCCAAAATAGATACACAGATCAATGGTAAGGACTTGAAGACCCAGATATAAGTCCACAAAACTACAGCCATTTAGTATTTGACAAAGGGGCCCAAAAAATCCAATTGAAAAAGAACAGTATCTTCAACAAATGGTGCTAGCAAAACTGGATCTCCACATGAGAAGATTAAAACTGGACCCGTACTTGTCACCTTGTATAAGACTTAATTCCAAATGGATCAAGGACCTTGATTTAAGGCCAGAGTCTATAAAAACCATAGTTGAAAGGTTAGGAAATTCCCTCAAGCTGATTGGGCTAGGCCAACTGTTCCTAAACAGACATCCAATGGCACAGTCACTGCTACCAACTCTCAACAGTTGGGATCTTGCGAAATTAAAGAGCTTCTGTTCAGATAAAGAGATTGTAACACGAGCTCAAAGGCAACCCACAGAATGGGAGAAAATCTTCACTAACCACATATCTGATAGAGCTCTATTATCCAGAGTGCACAAAGAACTTAGAAAACTAAACACTAAGGAAACTAATGGCCCAATTAAAAAATGGGCCCTGGAACTTAAAAGAAACTTTACTAGGGATGAAATTAAAATGTCTAACAAATATCTGAAAAAATGCTCCACTTCCTTCGCCATCAGGGAAATGCAAATCAAAACTTCCCTGAGATATAATCTCACCCCGGTAAGGATGGCAAAAATCCACAATACAAACAACTCCAAATGCTGGAGAGGATGTGGAGAGAGGGGAACTCTCCTGCATTGCTGGTGGGAATGCAGGCTCATACAGCCACTCTGGAGATCCGTCTGGAGATTCTTTAAGAAATTAAAGATTGAAATGCCATATGACCCTGTGATTCCACTTTTGGGAATAACTCCCCATGCTGTAGAGGTCCACCTCAATAGCACAAGTGCGACCATGTTCATAGCAGCACTGTTTACAATAGCAAAGTCATGGAATCAACCCAAATGTCCAACAGTTGATGAGTGGATAAGGAAACTGTGGTACATCTATACAATGGAGTACTACTCAGCCATCAAAAATGATGAATTACTGGAATTTGCTGGGAAATGGATGTCATTAGAGACCATGATATTAAGTGAAGTATACCAGACCCAGAAAATTAAGCGCCGTAGGTACTCCCTAATAGGTGGCTTCTAGTACCAAACCGACCCAGCCCACCTAGAGACACTCGATGATAAATCTCTGTAATACAGTAATTGCAAGGAGTATGAACAGGTGGGATGGGGTTGGAGGGCCATACCAGAAACAAGGAGAGAAGAGACCATGTAACAGCAAAGAAAATAAGCCTCCATCAAGGACTGTGAGTAAGCAATGAGACATCTGGTTAAATTCAGAGACTTTTCGTTCCTGATCATTTACAATTGAGGGGTTGTGATCTCACCAGAAGGGGAGGGCATATAGTCTGGCAGATAATAAGTAACCAGTTTGTAAATGGGTGATTGACTCTTCCCTCACTGTGGTTTCCTACTTTTATTGCATCTACCTTTGAATATACTCTTATAACAAGACTCTAGTTTAACAGTTTTTTATCTCTGGCCAGGGGGTGACATCCAATACCCATCAAGATGGAGTGAAGGGCATTGCAGGAGCAGCAAAACTGCAAAAGAAAATCAACAAACCACAATCCAGAACTTCAGAGACTATATCAACCACCTAGAACTAGGCCAGCCTAATCTCTCCCCATGCTGAAGCTCAGGGAAATTTGCAGAAGAGGGGGCGGTAAGAGTGTAAGAGCACAAGGATGGGAGGAGCAATGATATGCAAGATACTCCACACAAGTTAAGGCCAACGCAATCATAATTGGACTTCATATGCCCCGCACAATGTCTAACACACTATTGATCCCACAAAGTCTAGCATTTGCTAAAAGCACCAAGATCCTTGGAGGCAAGGGATTGACAGCCACAGCATTGTTCCTATGCTTAAGGGTAACACAGGAAAGGGTTCAGGGAAATGCCACTGGGTCCTTGTATGTCATCGGAGAAGAGGACCCAGAGGAGAGCCTGGCATGCACATTAAAGGATTCTCAGGGGATAGGGGAGGGAGGCACTTGGGGTTGGGGAAGGAGGGGTGAGGGGAGGAGGAGCAGAGGGGTCGGGGAGAGGAGGAGGGAGGGAGGGAACTGGTGTACCTACCAAGTTTGTATGAGTGGAAATAGTAATAAAAATGTAAAAAAAAAGTTAAGTTATGGTGACTAATAATTGAGAATAACAAGATGACAAAAGGGGTTTACTGATCCTAGCTGGATGCAAAGATTCTCTCCCATATGATGGATGATTCTAGAAGACTGCAGTATTGTGTTAGTCCCCTAGCCCATTGTTTGGCTTTTCTCTGTATTCTGTTGAATTCTGAGGTAATGGGAGTCTGCTAAGGTCTGGAGCAGAAAGGCACACTGACTAGTGGAGCATGCAGTTGATCTGGGGCCTGGGTAGCAGTCTAGGGAGCAGGCAGTCCACCGGTGTCCAGAGTCTGGGCCTAAGCTAAATTTTGTACTTATGTATGGGATGAACAAGAAATGAATAGAGTTTTCCTCTGTGGTACCAATAGGTATGTCTCACAAATATTCTTATTGTGAAGTGTTTTTCGAACATTGATCTTAGTGCTGATTTAAGTTCAATAAATGAAAATAAACAGTGTTTATCTCATTGAATTCAATAATCACCTATTTTAACCTAAAACAAAAATAAATGTCAAATTGCATTCAAACTGAGTGTCTAAAATGCAATAAAATTTTATTCATTTGCTTGGCTGGTTAGGGGAAATATAGTATTTGAGCTTGCAGTCACTTTCTTTTCAACTTCTTTTAAAATCACATCGCCCTTCTCGTTGGATACTAATGCACTAAGACCCATGTCACAAGATTATGTCTCTGACTCATCATGCTGTAAGGATGCAGTGACTGTGGAAGAAATCATCATTTTTCTACTTCTTGAAAAATTCATTTAGCTTTGTGTTTGTCATTATACTTATCTTTATTGTGCATTAGCCGAAGTATGGAAAATGACTTGTCCATGGTTTGTTGTCTTAGAAGCAACAGAAATGTCCAATATCTATGGCAAATGTTAGTCATTCAAGAAACTTCAGACACAGAGCTGAGTTCTGTCCATTGCCCACCTATAGTATTTGTTGTCCCCAAATAGCAAACCAATGCATAACCTGCAAACTCCTAACCTTCAGGAGGAATGTGACATCATTTCATGCTTTTGTGATTCAGCACAGAACTCTTCATTTAGTTAAAGATCATAATCACCTCATTCCCTGACTTCTGTGGAAAGAGCTGTTCAGGTCATTGTTAACAGCTCTCTGCAATCATATAGCCTGAAGCATCCTTACAAGGTGCAAGAGTCATATTACCATCTTAGCCTCCTAGAAGTCTAGAAATACGTCATTATTGAAGTCGATTTGTTAATATCAATTGCTTTAAGAGAGATTAGGTGCCTGATTTATGAATGTTTCTGAACTTATTGTACTGTGGCTATCCAGCCAATGTTTCTGGCAGGTTTAGTTGAAACTGTCATGAATCAGACATCAGTAGGAAGTATTGGTGTGTCTTTCCAAATCTGTTAGCAGTCATGATAATGTTGTCACCCAAACTCTCCATGACTTGGTTGTTTTTTGCCAGTATTTGTTGTGGGAACTAGCATGATGTGTCTCTCTGTCAAAGTATCATGCTCACAGGTCTAGAGAAAAGCCCAGCAGCTGCTTTTTACAATTATCTTCCTAGGTAACAATCTCTATGTCACCATTCATTTCCTCTGAAAAAGGAATAAAACTCTCCTTCCCCAGAGAAAAGAATTTGCGGACCTGTTCTTACTTTTTTATTAATAGAGAAGATGAGAGACATTTGCCAAGCAACTATGTGTTGAAGCTATATAGGGTTGTGTCCATTGTAACTTGAATTATATTCTTCACATTCATCTCTCTTAATAGCAGTAGGGGCCAGTGAAATAGTTCAGTGAATATGTGTCTCTTTTACAAAACAGATGACCAGGAAAGACCCCAAATCCCCCATGAACTACCCTCTGCCTTTGTCACTATAATGTCATGTCTGTATGCTGGGCAGAGATCTGCATGACACTTGCAACCTTTCTACCTATTACCACTATGACCACCATCCTCATCCCCCAGATTTTCACAATATATTTAGGTATCTGTTAGACAACATGGAAACCAAAGTCCATGGGCGAACCTCAGACAAATGAGGACCCAAAAGAACATTTCAGCATTCAACACAGAACACTCTTACCACCCAAACAAAAAATAAGAAACCCATTTTATTTTCTATTCAGTCTCAAGTGATAGTCACTCCAGTTTAAGCTTCCAAATTTTACATGACAGTCTCATATACCCACTCAACTGAGTCTTAGTTAGAACCTAGAATTCACTTTCACATTCCCTGAATAACTGCTAAAAACCACTGTCTCTCACTCTAACTCCCATATTCCTAGCTATTATGTACATGGTATTCTTTCCTTTATAAGCTTATACCAAACCTCACCTACCAAACCAGATACCCAATCTTAAATCTCTCAGCTAAAATGAGACCACAAACCCTTTACTTAAAACCTGAGCTGTACTTACATAGATAATTCATTGCAAAAATCACATCCATAAAAGTGTACCAAGCAATTCTAAACTGTTAAACAACACCCTCCATCCATATCCATGGAAGTTTTAACAAAAGCTATCTAATTTTGCCAATTTTATTTGACTCAAAAGAGTCAGAAACACATACCACATAAAGAAACCAAAGACTTAACGTAAGATTTTCAAGCCCTATAGTAATAAAATAAAATAATAAACCAGGAAAAAGTATCCTACACAAAACATCAACCCTATAATGATAAATGACAACCAGAATATCGTCATGGATATTAGCTAAGAAAACAATAAATCAAGGCAATGATTTCCAAAAGCTTGATTATTAGTATGACCAGGGAATGGAAGAGGAACTACAAATGGGATGAGAAGATCTCTGAACGGAGAATAACTGCATAAACAAATATGTTCAGGAAAATTATTGGTACTAAATGTGGTGAAAAAACAGCTGAAGACACAAAACTAAGCATGGTGCTTTTGAAAAATCAGAAAAGGAGATTAACCTTGAAATTAAACCCCAAGGTTATTAAAATCTAAAACTCAGTGGTAACCCTCACTTACAAAATGGATCAAGAAGAAAATAGAATACCATAGCTAGAAGACAAGATTGCAGAACAAAATTGTTCAGCTAAAGAACACTAATTGGAACTGGTTTGGGAACTTCCTCCTTCCTGGATAACTTACACAGTATCAAAGAGTGTGGAAGAAGTTATTGGGGGAGAAATATAATCAAAAGTCTCATAATCCTATAAGATCTACAAGTTCCAATAACAATTACCATGGCAACAAAAGACCACCAGTATAATAGCAGTGTAAGTATCAAAGAGAAAACCAACAGCTTTCTGATTGGATTTAAGACCAGTTGTCAGAATGAAATGCATTTCTGTTACTTTAAACTAGAATAAGAGCTTATGAAAGGGAAGGAATTAGTTTAGGAGAGAACAGACTATGAATCTTGAGCTAAGAAGATAATACACCAAATTGCTCTGTAAATAACTGCTATTATACTCTTAGATTGGAAGAACTACTCAGCACTAAACCTAGAAGACTATTTCCACAAAAGAAGGTATTTATTACTGAAAAGCATGACCTGCCAAAATGCAGAAAATAAATGTCTGTGGACTGCTTGTTCCTAAACAGGACATACAAGCCTTACCTATACACTACACTAATAAGAAGTCCTAGAAACAATAGGGATAGAAAGAACATACGTCAACATGAAAAAGACCATGTATAGCAAGCTTATAGTAAACTCATTCCCACTTAGATCAGGAACTAGAAAATATCGTCTACTCTCACCACTTCTTTTTAATATTATACTTGATACCTTAGGTATAGTCATACGGCAAGAGAGGTAGATAAAAGAGCTACCATCAGGAAAGGAAGATATCAAGGTATCCCTCTTTTAGAAACAATATGATTCTATACCTGAGAGACTCCTAAGGTTCCATAAGGAAACTCCTGAAATTGATAAATATATTCTGTAGACTGGCAGGTTTCAAACTAATGTTTATAAACACTGACTTTGCTATACACCAAGGATGCACAAAATGAGAAAGACCTCAGAGGAGCAATTCCATTTTCCATAGCTCCAAAAAATAAGAAACACCTGGAATAAATTTAATGAAGGATGTGAAAGATCTGTATGATGAAAACATTAAAATACTAAGGAGATTAGACAAGACACCAGAAGATGGAAAAACCTCCATTGTTCCTGGATTGGTAGAATTAACATTCTATAAGTGAACATTCTACCACAAACAATATATAGATTCAATGGTATACCATTCAAAACTCCAATATAATTTTTCACAGAAATTGATAAAAACAATCTCAAAATTCATATGGAAGCACAAAAGTCCCAGGATAGTTAAAATAATCTTGAATAGTACAAACTATACCTACCCTTAATCTATACTAAAAACACAGTAATTAAAAAAACATAGCACTGATTAAAAAACAGAGACATAGATTAATGGATTAGAATTAAAGATCCAGTTATAAGTTCATATACTTACAGTCAACTGATTTTTGACATAAGGGTCTTCCACACCTTAAAAAAATTGGAGAAAGAACAGTATCTTCAAGAAATGATGTTGAAAAAATTACATATCTGCTTGCAGCGACCCTTATTCATCACCATCCATAAAAATTAACTCCAAATGGATCAAAGATTTAAATGTTAGGGCAGGCAGCAGTGCTCACTGAATCCCAGACCCATTGTCGCGCTCTCCCTCCTGCCAGCCTCCACCCCCGCGGAGGCACACAAGTATCTCTCCCATGTCCAATATCCATCAGGATGGGGCCAAGGGCGGTGCAGGAGCAGTAACACTGAAAAAAAATCAACAAACCATAATTCAGAAAATCAGAGACTCTGCATCAACCACCTGGAACCAGGCCAGTCTAATTTCTCTCCATCCCAAAGCTCAGGGAAATTTGCAGAAGAGGGGGTGGTAAGATTGTAAGAGCCTAAAGATGGGGAGGAGCAATGATATACAAGATACTCCATACGTATTAGGGCTGAAGTAATCATAATAGGACATTGCACAACCTGCGCAATGACCAATATATCATTGAATCCCCAAAGACTAGCATGGATCACAGGCACGAGGATCTTAGAGACAAGGGATTAAGAGCCACAATAGTGTTCCTATACTAAAGGGGAACATAAGAAAGATCTCCAGGCAATGCCATTGAATCCTTACACCTCATCAGAGAGGAGGACCCAGAGGGAAGTTTGACACGCACACTAAAGGATGCTCCAGAATGGGGGGAAGGGGCATTGGGAGAAAGGAAGGGAGGGAGGGGGGGGGAAAGAAGGGGACAAGGGCGCAGGGAACAAGAAAGTCCAGGGAGGGGTGGAGGGAGGGAGTGGTATGGGGTACTTATCAACTTTGTATGAGTGGAAGAAATAAATAAAAAAAAGAAAGATGAGAAATGGAGATCTAGTTTCCTTCTTCTACATGTGATACTCAATTTTCCCAGCACCATTTGCTAAAAAGTATATTTTCTTTCTAAAATGTGTGTTTTTGATTTCTTTGTTAAAAATAAAGTGGTAGTGTGAGTTTGTGGTTGGAAAAAAAATTTAGAAGAAAGATTAAAGAATGTGCTGACACTGATTAACCTTGGGCAAAGTTTTCTGAAAAGGATCCCAAATGCAGAATAAATAATACCAACACTTGACCAGTGGGATTTCATGAAACATAAAAGCTTCCATTCAGCAAAAGTTATTATTTGAGCAAAAAGATAAACCACAGAATGGGAGAAAATATTCACTTGCCACATATCTGATAGCGGACTACTACCCAGATACCCAAGGAACTCAAAACATTTCATACCAAGGAGGTAAATGACTCAATTAAAAATGTGATGTTGAACTAAAAAGAAACTTTTCTTAAGAAGAAATTACAAACATCTAACAAATACCTTAAAAATATTCTACTTTCCTCATCCTGAGATATCATATCACCCCAGATAGAATGGCTAAAATCCAAAGTACAAACAATAAATTCTGGCAAGGAATAGAGGAAAGAGGAGAACCCTTATGCATTGCTCATTGGGGATGCAAACTTGTATAACACCTTTGGGTCAGTATGGAGGTTCCTAAAAAGTTAAAAATCATTTACCATCTGACCCAGTTGTACCACTCCTGGAAATATTCCCTAAGAACACTTTAGCTTACTATAGAGACACATGTTCACTCATGTTCACTGTAGCTCTGTTCAAAATAACAGAGCATTGGAACCAGTTTAGATGTCCAAAAGTGGATGAATTGATAATGAAAATGTGGTACATGTACACAATGGAATACTAATCAATACAGTTAAGAAAAATGAATTAATGAAATTTCTGGTTAATGGATGCAGCTGACAGGCATCACACTAATCAAAGTACTTCAAATGCAGAAAGACCGATACCACATAATCTCCCATATCAATGCATCATAGCTTTAAATCTTCAGAATGATATAATGAAACAGAAACTTTCAGATCATACACAACTGCAATGGCATATATGTCATGGGGTGGTGGAAAATCCCAAAAGTGTGGAGACAGGCAAATAGAACCATAGAAGGGATGAAAATAGATACTAGACAGAAACACATGTCTTATTATTAATACTTGATCATGAACCATCATCTAAACACTTTTCATTTTATCCTTAGATAAGAAAGTATCTCAGTACTACACCAGGATGTATCCAATTGCAACAGAAGATTAATGAGGCAGAAAACCACTAATAACCAAAGTACAGAGTATTTGCGACCCCAGAATTCTCAACCCTAATCAGGCAATTCAATCTCTCTCCATCCCAAGGCACAGGAACTGGAAGTCCAGAAGGCAGTTAGATTGTAATCGTCTAAAGATGGGGGAGGGGCATACTGCCAGCCAGGACACTCTAGTCATGACATGGCTGTGGCATTCAAGAACTCACTGCAGTGAGATCTGCAACCATATGTACTCAATGGCTGAGTACATTCCCCATGAACTAGCAAGAATATCTCAAGGTAAAGAACTACAGATTATGGAATTCCAGCAAGGATATCTAAGGAGAAATAATGTCACTCAATGGGAGTCCTAGGAGCAAGTGATGAACAAATGAAGGGAAACTTTCACTCCTGTAGGTTTACCCACTGAAGGGTCCCTGTTACTATCACAGAGTCCTGGTCCCTTACTAGTACAGGCATCTCCATAGGATCCCTATGGTCCCCACATTCAGAGAGACATGAGAGCAGGGGGGTTAGGGAAGAATGTATGAAAGGAAGAGAGAATGGACGATGAAAGGATGCAAAAAGGAGGGAGAGGATGCATGGAAGAGACCTATTTTGTTTGTATATTAAAAAAACTTTTAATGTGAATGCAAAAGTGAAAAAAGATGGTGACTTAAATTCAGTTTCAGGAATCCCATGTAGTGGAAGGGGAGAACACTTCATAGAAGACCAGGTTTCGTAGAAATGCATTGAATTTGAGACAGACAGGATCAAGCTGTTGTACATTTCCTCTTTCTCATTGTGCACATTTCTTTAGGTGTAAAAGTTGGAGGAACCTAGCTTCTGACTCAGCTTCCTTCTCAGTCTTAATTTCCTGGAATATTGCCAAAATCACCTGTACACTGAGCAATTTCATCATTGTTAGTAAACACTGGACAATCCAGTTTTAAATATATGAGTTCCTGCTCTCCCCCCAAGTCATTATTCAGATGCAGATAAACACTAGTTCTGGGGTCTCTCAGGGCTTCTCTGGATCCAAACATTCCTTAGTCAATCGATCATTCTACATGTCTCTGGAATGCTGTCTGAAGATAAGACTGTTTCTATAACATGTATGATTTCAACACTGTGAGTTACACAATGTACAGTTATTGACATTATTGGAAGATTGCATGCTAGCTTGCATATAATTTGTTTAAGTGATGCCTGTTTTTGAAGGGTCACCTTTTTCTGCCCCTGTTATTTCCAGTCAGTGTATGTTCAGAGTGGTCAGAAATTTTCCAACACTGGACTGTGACTGTGCTCTGACTCCCACTGGGAAAAGGAATCTCCAATGTTAATTGATCTCCTGTATTTACTGTGGTTCTTCAATGGTAACTTCTCTTACTTATCTCAAGAAAATTGGCCGCTCATGCCAAGATTGTTAGTAAATAGTCACATAATCATTAACTGATACATACTCAAGTTACTGATTCAAAATAGAATTAATGGAGGAACACAGAGACACAGTAACCTGTGTCTTGATTTTTTGATGCCCTGCTAAATCATTTCCTCTATTACCTCCCCACCTTTTTATTTTTTAAATTTTTAATTATTATTTATTATTTATTCAGTTGTGCGTGTATGCGTGTGTGCACGTGTGTGCATGTTTATGCGTGTAGAACCACGGATGAATTTGGGAACCAACATGGACCGCCTCCACCTCCTCCTTTTTTACTCTGCCCCGGTATTCACAAGCTCTGCCCTACCAGGACCAGAAAGGAAGGCCGCCCAGGCTTCCGCCTGTCGTCTATACGTGGGGTCTAGGATCCAAACTCAGGACCTAATGCCTGCAAGGCAGAGGCTTAACCCCTGAGCCACCTCTCCAGCCCCCATCCCACCTTTTTAATCCCTCTTCTCTCTGAGCATGTAACTGGTAAAAGGGTTTGAGACTTTTAGAATATGGCATGCAAAACAGCTTCACTCTTTTTTTTCCCAACCTCCAACTTCTGATGTGGTATCTTCCATTCTATTGGCTTTAAATACAAGTGAGTGTCCAGTAAGAGAGTCTGTAGTTGATACACACCTTTAATTTTAATCAGAACGTTTGGTCTTGAGCTATCAAAGTATTTCTATCCCTCCCTAAAATTATTCACTTTATAGTAGGTATTTTCGAGTCTGAAAAAACATTGTTGAATGAGAGAATTTTTACTTTGGAGGACAGTTTAATTGGTTGGGACTTTTCAACCACCATATGGTTTATGTGAATTATCTCAAGAAAACTGCATTCTTATGTGTGCTGGGAACATTGGCTGGCAGTTGGATGTGATGTCGTTCTGTATATAAATCTTTCTGTATTTAATTATCCTCAGATCTGTCCATTAGTCTATTCTTCTGAAGCTAGTCATCATGTAATATTGATACAAACAGATTTTGGTTCATACAGCATTAGGCAAGTATATTTATAAAGCAATCCATATCGGCTGCCCCCAATTTGAAACTTCCCAATGCAAAACTTAGTATCCTGGTCAAGAGCAGAAATGTGTGCCATTTCATTTATTTCTTGTGCCAGTTACTCTTTTCTATTGCTGTGAGACATCACTCAAAGCCATGCAACTCAAGGGGGAAAGGAGGAGATTTATTCAGTTATAGTTTGAGAGGGGAGATGCAGTACATTGTGGCTGAAAAGATCTGGCATGGTTGTAGAAACTGGAGGAGGCTTAATTCATTTCAGACATCATGGTGACTAAAAACTCTTGCTGCAGTAAACTCAAGAGCAGACTCACTGGCTCGAGCAGGGTGGGGCTAACCAAATTCAAAGTCCAGCCACTGTCACTGACTTCCCTTAATTTGAGTAAAGTTTCAACTCTTAAAGGTGCCATGACTTTCCCAAACTAATTCACAACACATGATCCTATGGGGGACAATTGCATTTCAAACTGTGACATTTCTTTAGATTGAGAACTAAAGTTGGAATAATTCCAAAGGAGACAATTATTGGAAGGAAGTTATCATAGCTTTCTTCCTCGCCCAAGGACATCAGAAGTAATGGAATACACCTTGCTCTTTTTGGAATCTTTGTTAAAGAAAAAAGCATCTGAAGAGTAGAGATTCTGACAGAAAAATTCAATAATTTTTCTAAAGGGACACTTAAAATTTCGGGTCAGAGTGTTAGCCTGAAATGATCATGTCTTTAGAATATTACAAATATAGACTGAATAAATGTTACATCCAATTATATTCAGTAATATATTGAAACATGTCTTTTTAATTGACTTAATTAAATGATAAATTTTAATAAGGTCTACAGCTAAGATAGATTTAACAAATTCATTGCAATTGAAAACAGCCTACATAAATAGGAATAAATTTCACTTTTATAATGAGAAAAGTTTGATTATCAAGGAATATAGATTATTAGAGGCTTGTAATATATTTGATAGAGTAAAGTAGTCTCTAAATTTCTTTTCTAAGTTTCAATTCTTAAAGGTGCCAAAATTTATTTTAATTCATTTTTTCCCAGCATATCATCATGGTTTTAAACTCTTTTCCTATAATTTTTGGAAACTTCTGAACCCTATTTTTAGTGTGCTGAAGTTGGAATCCAGGACTTTGCACACAATACACAAGTGTTCTATAGTTGAGCCCAACAATATTTTCTGTACCGAATCTTTCAATATCTTAAAAATAAAGTATGAAAGAACCACTCTTAACTTCAGTCAAGTCCAGAAGAAAACAAAACCAGGATGTTTTGTGGATATGGTTTCAAGACAAATAAAGATCTAAAAGTAAATATAAAATATTAAGTAACATTAATAAATAAACCTCAGTCATGATTGCCAATCATTACAGTTCTTAGTCCGATTGGCAGAAGAGCATGTACCACCACCAAAAGGCTGAGGGAACTGGCTGCATCATATCCACATAGCAACTCAGAGAGCGATGATCTTTACTTGCTAGACTAGCATGTTTAATGCCAACTTCATTAACTAGCTCTCTGTATTTTATTCACCTGTTCAGTTAGATAATCTCTTGTAGGTTAATTCTGGGCTTAACTCAACTACTAAATCTCTACAAATGTGCCCAGAACTCAAACCCTGAACCTTCAAGTTGGCGCTTGTGATAGTAGGTACCCACCATACTCATAGGTAGCCAATTGTTTTCCCATTGGTATTAAAGACATTTTCATACAGGGAACCTGAGTGTTGTATTGTAAATCAAGACAATACCTGGAGAAGGTAACCATAGGTCTTAAGTAGGAATAATCTTCTTAGTGTTGATTATAAATGCTTGATAGTAAACTATCATCTAAGCAGTTATCATTATACCCTTAACTCAGAGAGACATTCAGCATTCAATCAAGAAGTACCCCCTGCAATGAAGAATATGCAATGCAGAGAACCATAGCAGGTCAAAGTGAAAAAAACAAAAAAAATTTGTTTTGCAATAAATAAACTTACCACTGTAAGATGTGATATGGTGTGAAAAGAATCCAAGAGGCTGCTGAGAAGTATTGTATTCCTTCAATGTTAGAGGAAATATTATACAGACCTCCATGGAATAATACATTTGGTCTAAAGTGTATCTCCAGCCCTCTTTATTTCATTTTTAGTCTGTATTATCTACCTAAACTGAGAAGATTTTGGAAAATTATCCATTAAAAATGTGTTTGGGTAAATTTATATTTTTGCATTTGGTTTAAAAATTGGCTACCTTGATATTTGGTGCACATGTACTGATATTTAGAGGTTCATGGTGACTTTACACTACAAAACAACTTCCTCTTTTCTCTTCTGACTGATTTTGGGTATTTCACGGGATATGAATATAAATACTGCCATTTCTTTTCTGCTTCTCTTTGCCTTTAATATAGATTTCTATTCTTTCAATCATCACTTTGTATGTATTTTACAGTTTAAATGTGATTCTTACATTAGAGAATTGTGGTGTTTTGTTTATTTGAATCAATCAGGTAAATTAAATAAACAGATTTATCATGTGTGTGCCTGCATGTGTGTATGTGTGTGTGTGTGTGTGTGTGTGTGTGTGTGTGTGTGTGTAGCAGCTTGCATGGTGGTTAAAGAACAACTTTTTGGAGTTGCTTCTTTCTTCTCACCTTCTACTATGTGGGTTGATTGAATCAAACTCAACCTCTCAGACTTGGCAGCATGTTCTCTTACCACCTGAGCCATCTTGTCAATGGTAGCCAAACATTTTATTGTGAAACAAGAATTATACGCATTCAAAGTTACTATGAAAAATGTGAAATAGCAATTATCATTTTGTAGTTTCAAATCTGTTTGTTCTATTAATGAATATTCATTTCTTTCTCCTTATACCCCTCTTGGAGGTTGATGATTTACTTGACTAGATCACTTTTGTTTATTTACTAATTATCATTTGATTCTGTAGAATTGTTGACATTTATCCTTCATATGCATGAATAATTGTTCTCCATGATTTTCTCTGAAATATTGTATATTTATTTTAATTATATATTTTATTAATTATATATTTTAATTATATATTTTAATTAATTAATTTTTTCTTTTTGGGATGTGTGTGTGTGTGTGTGTGTGTGTGTGTGTGTGTGTGCATGTGTGTATCAGAAAGCACTGTGTGTCCCTATGGAGGACCGATGGTGACTTTGGGAATCATCATAGTTTGCTTCTACTTCCTTGGTTCTCTGTGGGATTTCCCAGGTTCTGCCTTCCAGGGACGGAAGTGCAGGCTGCTGCCTTTTTTTCCTGGTGTGTTTATGTGTGACCTGGGATCTGAACTCAGGAGTTTCTTCTTGTAAGTCAAAGTCTTAACCCTTAAGCTATTTCTCCAGCCCTCTTAATTACATTTTGTACTGCTTGGTTAAGGATCAGAAGTGTCTCTTGGATGACATTTATTTCTCCATAATCTTGAAAGATACATTTATTGTTTGTGTTTTAATAAGCAGCTATTCACTTTCAGAACATGGAGTACCTCCTGACAAACTTTAATGTGCCATAGAGAAGTTCCTTTTGCCCAGGTCTATTTTGAGTTCCAAATGCTATCTGTACCTGAAGATTCATCATTTCCCAATATCAGGAACTTTTCTATTATGATTTTATTAAATATGTTTTGTATTATTTTATCTCTTATTTTTCCAACATTAGAAACTGAATTAATAAATTTTAAATTAATTAATAATAAAATTAATTAATAAGTAGCTAGTGACTATGAAAAATACACTGCGGATGTAAAGACTTATCTGTTAAATGAGCTAGATCACACACAGGACACCTGGAGGCACTGTGAAAGTTCTCAAGAAGTATGGAAATGTGGTTCAAATTCACTGCACTCTATACGTGCTCACTGGACTCTGTCCATGTGAGAGCAGCTGCTTACTCCTATGGGGAAAGTTCATCACATAGCATGCAGAGCATCTCTGGTTTATCTGTGACAGTGTTACAGGCCTCAGGACTGAGGACCAGGTGGTAGAAAACAAACAGTTCATGTTTCATAATTCATAGCAGAAAGAGATCACATGGAACAGAACTTCTGGTTGTGAGAAACTATAGTCTTATGCACAGTAGAATATATCAGAATCCCCGTATTTAGAATCCTGAGTATGAATGCTTTAACAGAGGCAGTGAGCACTAAGCTGTAACATCAACTTACAGTGTCTTGAACATGTGTGCTATAAGCAGCAGAATGTACAGAAAAGCTTATCTGTATTTACTGTAGAACTACTAGGCAAGGACCATTTACTGAAAAGAGATTTAGCATGATGGAGGTGTTCTTTGCTCTCTAATGAGGATTCAGAAGTCATATTTTCTCTAGCCTGGAACGCTTCTATAATGACCCTTGTCTCATCGCAAGCACTTCCTCCTACGATTCTCCAGTGGGTAAATGAGAGGTGAGCTCCAACAAAGAATTCAGGGAGGGACACAAACAATCATGGCTACAGATGAGTTTCAGGAACAACAACAACAACAACAACAACAAAAACTCCTTCATTGTTAATAGTGTGGGGATAAAATGAGGCATGAAGCAGACCAATCCTACTGTTGATCAGGAGTTGCATCTGTCATGCTGTGAGTTAATTTCTTCCTCTTCCTTGTCTCTCAAGTAAAACATAGAAATGCTCATTGGCAGATTTCAATTCCAACTTCACATAACCTACCATGAAAAGACTTGCAGAAAAATTTACCTCTGATCTCTTTATTTTGTCTGTGTTTGCAGGATCCCTTTGCTAAACTGTTGTGATTCAGTGCCCCTCAATCTGTTTATCCTCTTGAACATGTGCCACACTCAAGGTTTGCCTGAGAAGTGGCTTTGGTCTTGTGAGCCCTGCCTCTAGGGACTCCAGAAGAATCATAGAAGGCCACTCTGAAGTTTTTCATGACCACCCAGACTTAAATTTGTATCATAGCTCTGGGGTTCCAAGGTACTTCTTTGGATCCAAATGTTTCTCAGACAATACAGAGATGTCGCTATAGCTTGAATATGAGGCTGATTGCAATCATCATGGCGACAGAAGCAGAGAGTGTTCAATGGTTTTAGGTTAAGGGTAAAGTGAAAAGGGTCCGGAGGGAGAGCTCAGTAGTTAAGCCTTTGCCTCTTAAACAAAAGGACCTGGGTTTGGATCCAGATGTGATGTAAAAACATGGAACAGAAATGATGGCTTCTTGCACTTTTTTTTCTTTTTATTTAATTTTTAACATTTTTTTATTATCTCCGCTCATACAAACTTAATAGGTACACTGGTTCCCTCCCTCCCTTCTTCTCCCCCCACCCCTCTGCTCACCTTCCCCTTACCCCTCCCTCCCCACCCTCCAGTGCCTCCCCTCCCCCAATCCCCGGAGAATGCTTTAGTGTGCATGCAAAACTCTCCTCTGGGTCCTCCTCTCCGATGACGTACAAAGACCCAGCGGCATATCCCTGAATCCTTTCCTTTATACCCCTTAAGCATGGGAACACTATTTTGGCTGTCAATCCCTTGCCTCCAAGGATCTTGGTGCTTTTAGCAAATGCTAGACTTTGTGGGGTCAATAGTGTGTTGGACATTGAGCAGGGCATGCAAAGTCCAATTATGATTGCTTCGGCCCTACTTCTTGCACTTTTATTGGAAGATGGAGACTAAAATCCCCAGAACAAAAACAATGAGGAAACAGAGAAATATAGGGTCATTCCCGATGACACCCTTTGACCTTTACAATCACATACAGCACCCTCTTTTACACACAAGCATACCCACACATCACAAAAAGTAAGAGGGAAAAAAATTGGGTGTATAAACCCGGTGTTTTTTGACCATCTTTCATAGATCAACTTCTAAGAATGGGCATTTCATAGCAGCAAGTTAAATCCATGATCAAGGAAATAAGAAACAAAGTGTTTCATCCTACAAAGAAAGGCAAAATATTCCCAGAAAGGAATAGGCATATTGTTATAGAGTCGAAAGGCACATGAATTTTGGTTTTAGCAAATTAGCAATAGAGGAATACTAATCATGATAATAATTATTAGTAGTTAATGCTATTGTTATTAATATTAATATTTTCAGTAGAAAATAACCCAGGTTTGATGATCCACAAACAGATGTTTTACTGTATTCCATTAAGGTTCCAGGGGTCCATTAGATGTCTTGCCTGCTCTGCCGTCAGATGAAACATTGCACATAGCCAGTCACCACTGTCATGTCTGCATCCATGTGTTATTAATCCAGAAACCCTGTGTGCAGCCAGGGCCATGAGCACGGAACCTCAGCAGGCAGCCTCTTCTCTTCCAATCCACACAGCTCACACAGAGCTATGTGGCTCTTGTGACAAACATCAAGATAATAATCTCTGTAGAATATTTAAGGAAATTCTAAATTAAGCTGTGGTAAAAATAACTCCCATCTCCAGAAATACATGAGTTTTCCTTGTTTTGCATCTTTTCAAATGTTGGTACTTGCTAATCTTTTTACTCTGAGACATCCTCATGCTGTGTAATGAGAATCATTAATATTTATTTGTACATTCTTCAGATTCATTGCATTACATATAATTCATATAGTTTGAGGTAATTTAAATATATTCTTTGGTGAAGTAACAAGTTTGATATGAAACAAATGAAATATAAGCTACTTCCCATCTTTAATAACTTTGTGCAATTTTATTTATTTTTTTCATGTTTTTTAAACATTTTTATTATTATTTCTGCTCATACAAACTTAACAGGTACACCTCTTCCCTCCTTCCCTTCTCCTCCCCGAACCCCCTGCTCCCCCTCCCCTCACCCCTCCCTCTCCATCCCCCAGTGCTTTCCCCCCCAATCCCCAGAGAGTCCTTTAATGTGCATGCCAGACTCTCCTCTGGGCCCTCCTCTCCAGTGACGTACAAGGACCCAGTGGCATTTCCCTGAACCCTTTCCTGTGTTCCCCTTAAGCATAGGAACACTACTGTGGCTGTCAATCCCTTATCTACAAGGATCTTGCTGCCTTTAGCAAATGCTAGACTTTGTGGGGTCAATAGTGTGTTGGACATTGCACGGGGCATGCAAAGTCCAATTATGATTGCTTCGGCCCTAACTTGTGTAGAGTATCTTGCAAATCATTGCTCCTCCCATCCTTTTGCTCTTACAATCTTACCGGCCCCCTCTTCCGCAAATTTCCCTGAGCTTCAGGATGGGGAGAGATTAGTCTGGCCTAGTTCTAAGTGATTGATATAGAGTCTCTGAAGTTCTGGATTGTGGTTTGTTGATTTTCTTTTGCAGTTTTGCTGCTCCTGCAATGCCCTTCACTCCATCCTGATGGGCATTGTATGTCACCCCCTGGCCAGAGTCAAAAAGCTGTCAAACTGGTGTCTTGTTATAAGAACACATTCAAAGGTAGATGTAATAAAAGTACTGTGGTTTCCTACTTTGTGCAATTTTTTTTTATTTCAGCTGATATAAACTTATTAGGTACACCAGTTCCCTCCCTCCCTCCTCCACCCCCCGTACCCCCTGCTCTCCCTCCCCACCCCTCTCCCTCCCCATCTCCCAGTGCCTCCCACCCCAATTCCCAGAGAGTCCTTTCTTGTGCATGTCTGATTTTCCTCTGGGTCCTCCTCTCCGATGACGTATAAGGACCCAGTGGCCTTTCCCAAACCCTTTCCCGTGTTCCCCTTAGGTATAGGAACACTGCTGTGGCTGCCAATCCTTTGCCTTCAAGGATCTTGGTGCCTTTTAATTGAATTGTTTTCTTCTCTTTATGGAATCATTTACATTGGCCTAGTGTTCCAATGCTCCTCATTGTAAATAGTTAAAAAGAGAGAGCACAGTATGCTTTGCTGATGTCCCTTTGGTGCACTATACAATAAGCCAGAGTGGCTCTGGAAAAGCAAGAGAAGCTGGAAAATGACACTTCTGATTCTTGTTCTCATTAACATTTGATCAGAAACTTGTGACAACTCAGTATCATTAATCTGGCCAGCTCAATAGTCTATGAAGGGAGTTCATTTGCGTGAAGGTTTACTCCTTGAGAGGTTAGGAGTTAAAGTAAGAGCTGTGGCATTGTCTGTGTGCTGAGAAATCTTGAAAATCACAGCCCCAAGCCTTCTGCATTATGGCCTGGGCTCCTGTCCTTCTCAAACTTCTGGCTCACTGCACAGGTCAGGGGGTCTTCCTAGCTGGGATTGGGCAGTCGACAACAAAAATCTTGTCTTTGCTTTTCTGCTGAATACTGGATTTCTCACTTGTTTTCAGGAGCTGTTTCCCAGGAAGTTGTGACTCAGAAACATTCACTCTGCACCTCTTCTGGAAGGACAGTCACAGTTACCTGTGGCTCAAGCACTGGGGCTGTAACCATCAATAACTATTCTGCTTGGGTCCAGCAAAAGCCCTACCATGCACTCACGGGTCTAATAGTTGATACCAGCAAACAGCTTCCAGGTGTTTCTGCCAGGTTCTCAGGCTTCCTGCTTGGAGGCAAGGCTGCCTTCACTATCACAGGGACCCAGCCTGAGGATGAGGAAGACTATTTCTGTACTGTGTTTTTCAGTGACCATTTCCATAGTGACACATAGTCAGGGAAGTGAGACACAAATACTAGCTAACAAATGTGGGCTCAGAATGTTTGTTTTCTATTACTGTATAGAATGTCATCAAAACTGTTGCCCAAAGCTACAAAATATTTAATTTTCAGTGCATTTCATAATAAAAACCTGTTCATTCAGGACTGATTTAAAAATATATTATTGCCATCACTTCTATGTATGATAGGATGTATAAAGACTGAAAAAAGAAATCTATGTGAACTAAACATGTACATATAGACTTCCCAAAAGCACACATGTACCATTGATCCTCCATAGGGACATTCAGTGCTCTCTGACACACACACACAAACACACACACACACACACACACACACACACACACAAACAAACAAAACAAATGAAACTCAAACACTGCACATATGCACAGACTTATAAATGCACACATACATGTACACTCTATGCTCGCACACTCATACAGACACATATACAAATACATATATACTCCACACTCACACACATGTGTACTCATGAATTCAAGCACATTCATGCACACTCCATACTCATACATCATAAACACACATATATTCAGTTCACATTCATAAATATACATGTATGCACATCTCTATTCACACTCGTGGCAATACTCATAAAAATACAGAAACAGACACACTCTAAAATTATATGTGCACTCATACATATATGCACACATCCATACACACCCCATACTCATGTACATCCTCACATATCAATATACACACCAGGGATGGAGAGATGCTCAAGGGTTAAGACTCTTCCTTTTAAGTAGTAGGATCTTAGTCCTGATCCTAGATCCCATGTAAAAACATCAAGAAACCACGGTGGCTTCCAATTTTTGGCTGTAGTGGGAAAAGCCTGGGAAATCCCAGAGTGAAGCAAAAAGCAAGTCACACAAACACACACACACACACACACATTCTCTCTCTCTCTCTCTCTCTCTCTCACACACACACAGAAAACAAATAAAGTTTAAACATACATAAATAATATATACTCCACACTCAAAAATACACAGACATATTCATATTCCACATACCCAAAAATACATGTAAGTGCATATATGAACTCTTGTTTCACATGGGTGAATGCAATTACAGGAGAAAAGTAAGTCACATTATATAAAACTCTGTACATGTAATTATTAATATTGCAGAGGACTGTATAAAATGAAAGTAGAAGAATTCATACGTGAGGGTCTTGGAACATGACTCACTGGCTAAGGTGCTTGTTGCGTAAGCATGAAGACTTGAGTCTGAATCTCTAAACCCATATATGACTGCTGTACAGATATGGTTGCCTGTCTATAATTTCATGGTTGCCTGTCTATAATTTCATCCTTGGAAGATGGATACAGGAAATTCTGAGAGCAAGCTGGGTAGGAAGATTCACTATCAGTTTTGAGATAGAAGAGTGACTGAGGATAATACCTGATATCAAGATTGATCTTCCACATGCACATGCATATGTGAACACAAGTACAGCCCCACACATGTAGACATACATGCATACATTCATAGATACCACACATATACATGTGCATATGAAAACAAAAATAATAAATAAATGAGAAATATATAATTGCAATAAGGCCAAAAAATTACATGTCTAGCCCATTTTTTTCTTTTACTTTTATTCTTTCAGAATTTCAAATGTGGGGCTGAGAGGTGGCTCAGGAGTTAAGCCTCTGCCTTGCAGGCTGAAGGTCCTGAGTTTGGATCCTAGAATCCACATTGAAGCAGGGGTGACCTGAGTTTCTGGTTCTGGTAGGGCACAGCCTGTGAATCCCTGGGAAGAGTAAACAAGGAGGAGGTGGAGGCAGTCCGTGGTGGTTCCCGAATTTGCCTGTGATTCTACACACACACACACACACACACACACACACACACACACACACGCACACACACATACACACACACACTGCATACACACGCAATTGAATAAATAATAAATAATAATAAAAAATAGAATTCCAAATATGAATATGGTGAATTTATGGAATTTTCACACTTTAATCTCCAATCTCATCCCCCTCTTGTCATTACAACCCTTTTCCTTCCCTACCAAACTCCATCTTATTTTTATGTCTTTTTGCATATGTGACCCACTAAGATTTATCATCCTCCTAACCATGGTCAAGGTCAGAGCAGAGCTTCCTTGTTCCCACATTCCATGCAGTAAGAGCCATGTTCTTTAATTGTTAAGAGCACATGAATAGCAGAGTCGAAAGAGCTTCCCTTTTGCAGAATAAAATCTAGTTCTGATGTCATGTGCCTGAGCTCTTGCTATGACATGAATCATGTATCCATAAGTATAAAACTGAGGAAAAGATGTCTTCCCTTCCAGCAAGTGTGAAGCCTTAGCAGTCTCTCAAGAAGGTGTGGGGCCTCTTGTGTACTTTTGATGACTAAATGTTGATTGGTCAAGTTCTGATCAGATCTTATGGAAGTACACATAATTTCAGTGAGTTCATGAATGTAACCGTCCTGCCCTGGCCAGAAGAGAATGTCTGGCTGAACCCCTAATCCCCCTTCAGGCTATTACAATATTACCGCCCCCTCTCCCACAAAGTTCCATAAGAGTTGGTATGGGAGAGATGGTTTAGAGGTCTTGTTTATGGTTCATCAATCTTCAGTCACTTTTTTCCTGCACTTATTTCAGTTGTGAATTTTTTAGTAAACACCTAGTTTCAGAAGGAAGCTTCTAGGTTGAGTTTTAAGTGCCCCCCAATCCATGGGTATAGTAATAGTTGCTTAAAAGGTCATATGATATGCTGTCTCTATAGCTAATTCTTAAGCATGCATTCCCACAAAGCCGATGTTTTTCCTTTCATAGGTACTTGACCTGGTTTACATTTTGACAGAAATGTGATCCTTGCTGAAAAGCAGGTCTTAAACCAATCGGAAAGCTGTTGTTTGACTCATTAACATTCATGTTGCACTGATGATCACCCCTTTGAATAGGGTAGTTCTTATTGTAGCTTTCTGTTTCTCTGAAAGTTAGCTGGAAATGAGGAAGCTTCCAGACCAGATCCAGCTGTTTATTTTTCATATCCTGTGATCAATGTGTTTCGTGTATAGCAATAGGATCTTACTGCAGGTTCTGGAAGGAAACCAACGGCAGTAGAAATAGTTTATACTAATCTAAGATTTTTGGGACCCCTCTGGTCAACAACAGATTAGGAGCTATTACCTAATTGGCATTTAAAATTTTGTTTAATTGCTTAAGGCTTCTGGCAGGAGAATTGTAGGGCATTTTCCTTTAAACCTTATCTTTCTCACTTTGTGTTCCACTGTATATGGTATAACTATTCTACATTTATGGCACGATGTTGGGGGCTATGCCATGCAATTCTTACATAAGTATAATTATCTGCCATGAAATCTTGTATATCACAACTCTGTCATGTCCAGAAAATAATGTCTGCTCCACCAGTGTCTCACCTCTGGGTCTTACAATCTTGCAGCCCCTCTTTGCTATGTTCCCTGAACCTCAGTTGTTTGAAGTTAGGGTATTCATGTCCTGTTTAGAGACAAGCAGTAACAGTCACTTATTTTCTGCATTTTAGTGAGTTGTGCTTTTTAAACAATAAATTCCTTCTGCTATAGGATGCTTCTATGTTGAGTGTGGAGTGCTTTTCCAGCTTATGAGTGTAATAACAGGTATTTACAAAGCAGTTTGGTGTACTGTCTTCCTAGCTAAAGAATCATAGTGTGCTCTTGACCTAGGAATTATGTCTTACTTATTTATAGGTTTTTTTCCCTTAGTTTGTAGTACCAGGAATGATTTTCATGCTGACAGGTGTGTCTTAAATCCAAACAAAAGCTGTTGGTTTTCTCCTTGATATTCATGCCACTGTTATACTAGTGGTCATCAGTTGCCATAGTCATAGTTATTGCAATCTGCAAATATCACAGATTGATGAGAATTTTGATTGTTTTTCTTCTCTGGTAGCTTCCATAGTGTTCTCTTCTACTATGTAAACTGTATAGCAAGGAGGAACCTTCCAGACCAGTTCTAACTGGTATTTTTTTTTGTCCATGTCCTGTGATTCATGTGTGTTGCAACATATCTAATAGGGTCTCACCCTCAATTTCTGGAGGGCATCCAAGAGCAATGACAAAAGGATATCCTGTTTGGTAGCCCTTTGAGAACTCTCTGACCAACAACTTATCAAGAAGTATCACAAATCTGATTCTTCTATCATTGTTTAATTGCCTCTGGGTTCTAGGTGGAGCAGCCAAAGGGATTTTTTTTTGTCTTGTATTCCTTTCTCTGTGTCTCCTGTACAAGGAATGTATATTCTTATTCCTTTTTTTAAACTAAAATGTTTTTGACATGTTGACATCATAGGAATTTTCTAACTGTTTATCCCACCTTCTTAGGGTTTTCCTCCTAGTCCCTCAACCTCTCTTATACCCCATCAATTTATCCATGTTCTAAGTATTTTCTTCCATTAGTCCCTCACCCTGTCATGCATGGTATCATGTCTCCTCCTCCAAAATCTTCATCTTAGTTCCATTCAAGTAATTTCACTCTTAGAGGAATTTCATGCCAACTACTTCAATCAGGAGGTCAATGATAGCACTCACATGTAAAAAAGAACATATGGCATTTATTTCTGTGTCTGAGATACCTTGCTCAATATCATATTTTCTAGTTTCATCCATTTATCAGATTTCATAATCTCATCTTTAGTGGTGACTGGACAATATTCCATTGTGTATATGGACCGCATTTTCATTACCCATTCTTCTGTTGTTGAGCATCCTGATGGATTCCATTTTCTTGCTATTGTAAATAAAGCTGCAAGGAACATAAATGAACAAGCGTTTTTTGTTAAATTGTTGCATCTATTGGGACTATTCCCAGAAGTGGTATAGTTGCTCATATGGTAGTTCCGCTATTAACTTTCTGAGGAACCTACATACTAATCTCAAAGTGGTTGTGCTACTTGACACTCCGCCAAGAGTTTTCCCTTCTCTACATGTCAGCACTCACTGTTTTTTTGGTTCTTTATCTTAGTCCTTCTTACTGTGGTAACAATGGTATCATAAAGTAATTTTAACTTGCATTTCTCTAATCACCAGGACTTTTAATCAGTCTTTAAGATATTTATTTGACATTGGAACTTATTTTTGTGAGAAGTCTCTATTTAGCTCCAGAGTCCTTTTTTTTTAAATTGAGCTGTTTGATTTCTTGGTGTTTAGTTGTTTTTAGTTCTTTGCATAGTCTCGAAATAAATCCCTTCTCAGATTCATAGCTAGCAAAGATTTTCTCCAATTCTGTATATCTCAGTTACTGGACATTTGAGGTTCTGTTTAGACAATTTTTGTCTATCCAGCAAGGAGAAAGCTTTCAGGGCAGGTCCATAGTATTTCTGTCTATCTTTTGATCCACATGTGTTGAATTTTCAGTAATTGGGTTTTACTATCAGTTTCTGGAGGGAAATCAAGAACAATTACAGAAGCCTGTACACTTTTGGGAAAGGCAGACATTGAAAAGTCTGGACCAACAACTTCTCAGGAAGTAGCACTTATTTGCTACTTTTAGTGTTTTTAATTGTCTGTAGATTCTAAATGGACTATCCTAGGCTATTTTAAAAATATTTAAATTATCTTCCTCTTTACGTGATCCTTTGTGGAGAGTATTTTTATGTCATTCTTGTTCTTTTCTTCCAAATAAAATAGTTTTGATATATTAATATTGCAAGCACCTTCTGCTTGTAAAATTTCTAACTGGTTGCATCCCACATTCTTAGGGATTTTCTAATACTCTCTTAATCCCTCTTTTACCTATCCCTACAACCTCCTAAGTATTTTCCATCATTTCTCCCTCACATTGTCTCATGTGGTATCCTATATCTCCTCCTCCAATGTCTTCTCCAACTTTTCCTCTCCTCCATCCCACTCATTTATCCCTTTCATGTTTTCTGACAGTCACGGGAATTCAAACCAAATCCTTTAGTCAGGATTTTAATTCCAGAATGTTCCTACAAGAGGGAACATGTGATACTTGTCTTTCTGTGCCTGAGATACTTAAGTTATCATTATATTTTCCAGTTCAAATTCCACCCATTCTACTAGCAAATTCCATAATCTCAGTTTTCTTGATGACTGCAAAGTATTACATTGTATACAATGTATTTCACTGCCCAATACTTTATTGATAAGTATACAGGCTGAGTCCATTTTCTTGCTGCTGTGAATAGAGCTGCAATGAATATGGATGAAAATGTGTCTTTGTAATACTATGTAGAGTCTTTTAGGAATATTCCTAGAAGTGGATTAGCTAAGTCATATGATTGTTCCATTTCTCAGGTTTCTGAGAAATCCTCTACACTAATTTCCTTAAGGGAATTGCTCCCACCAAAACAATTAAATGTTTCTCCACATCTTTGTCAGGATTCATTGTTTGTGTTCTTGATCTTAGCCATTTTGACTGAAATAAGATGGTGTTTCAGTGTACTTTGAATCTACATTTCCCTGATGTCCAGGAAAACTGGGCATTCTTTAAGATATTTGTGTGATATTTGAATTCATATTTTTGAAGTCTTTTTTTTTTCTATGTCTCTATCTCTGGAGATTAGTCCATTTTCAGATTCATAGCTAGCAAAGATTTTTCTCCTATCCTGTGGGTTTGCCTTTTTGCACAAATAATACTTACTTTGGCAGAACATAAGACTTTTAAATTCATGGGGTTCTACTTGTTGATTGTTGGCTTTATTTCCTGTATCATTTGGCATCTGCTCACAAACTCTTTACACAGTTCTAATAATTCAAATGTATTTTCTAGTCTTTCTTCCAAAATGTGTCTATCCAGCAAGGATAGACTTGGAATTAATTTTTGTGCCAGGTATCAGATCAATTTTTTAAATATATTTTTGGATTTGTTTTACAAGTGTTTTATTAAGGTTGATTGATTTGTAATTCTCTTTATTTGCTTTGTTTTGATTTGGTTAACTTTTCAGAATAATACTGGGTTCACAGAAAGTTTTCTATTTTGTGAAATAATTTGAAGGATAGTGGTCTACGAATGTCTGGTAGAATTCTGTGGTAATATATATGATCCTGATTTTTTGGAGTTAGGAGATTTGAAATTAATGTTTTATTTTAGTGCTTGTTATTTGTGTGTTTAAATTGCTTGTTTCAGCTTATTTCAGTCATTTTAATAATTTATATATGTTTAGAAATTCATCTGTTTCTTTTAGATTGTCAGTTTAATTATTTGTTTTATTTTATTTTAATATTTTTCTCACGTGTGTGCACATGTGCACATGTGTGTCTATGTGTCTCAGAAGCACTGTGGGTTCCACAGGAATGGTGACTTTGGAAATCATCCTGGGTTGTTCTACCTCCTTTTGGATTTGCTCTGGAATTTCCCAATCTATAACATTCTGGATCAGAAGTACAAGCTACCATCATTTCCACCTGGCATTTTTACATGGGGTCTGTGATGTGAACTAAGCTCTTTCTGCTTGTGAGGTAGAGTCTTAGCCCCTGAACCATGTCTCCAGTTCTAGATTGTCAGTTTAGTTAGGTACAGATTTTTAAATTATGTCCTTATATTTCTCTGAATTTCCTTGGTATCTGTTGCAATGACTTTCTTTTCATAATTAATGTTCCTAAACCATGTAATTTTTATTTTGCTAAATTTATATTTGTTAATACTGTTTATACTTTCATATTTTGCATTTTATGATTCAAGATGTACTTCATGTAACATATGAAGACATAATGTTTTTAGAATAATATAACCTATTATGCGAATGGCCATTTTGAAACAACATGAAGACATGAGATATTCACTGTTGAATGCTGGGAATCCAGTGACTGAAATTATTCCTAAGACCTGTTATGGTTCTAATAATTTTTGAATTATTGAACAAATAACAAAATTGCTCTTTTAAAATTCTTTAATGTGAATTCTTAAGTTAGTTTTAGAATATTTCTACTATCAATAATAATTTAATAATTATATAGGTTATCTGTAATTATTAATTATAAAATGGATTATGAAATCATGTACTCATATTAAAAGTGAATAGCAAATTTTAACCTCATTTGTCTTCATTTTTTCAGATACTTCATTAGCCCTTATTCAGTACACCATAGCTTCATTAGAACTACCAGGCACCTCACATATTAACGATGAATAATTAACTGGAAGTGATACAAACAACCTTGTTACGGATTAAGAAATCTGAAATAAAAAAAAATAAAAAAAAGAAATCTGAAATCACTGGCACATACACTGTAATTGTGGGAATTTTATGAGCAATCTGATCTGCTTGAAGCAAGCCCCATACCAAAGCTTAGAGTTAGGGTTAGTGAACTGCAGAGGTGAAAGCAAAAGACCCAATTTCAAGACAGGAGGTACTGCTTTAATAAGTTTATCATGGTGAGAGAAATCCACAAAAATCCCATTATCAGTCCTTTGGTTCCTTAGAGATCCTGGAGAGAACATTTCCAAAAAAAAGAATGGTGGTTTATTAGCTTTTCATTAAGAAAAAATTACATAGGTGTAGCTGATAAATGAGTTTCCAATCGTTATTGTGACAGACTTTGTTAATTCTGGCATAATGTGGAATACTGACAGTTAAGATTCAGGCTGTAGATGTGAGGGCTTCATATAGTAACATGGAAAAGAGTAGAATCAAGCTGGACTCAGGTCCCAGGACCATGGGATGCTATACTTTCTTTGGCCAAAAGAGGACACTGTGGGTCCATAAGACAAGGCTTCCAAAGAGCTATGTAAGGACCATTCCTGTAAAGAAGCTCTGGACACAGGGCTGTAGGCTGTGCTCCCTGATGGAGTCTCCATAGTCCTTCTCTCTCCTGCCTAGTAGCATCCAGGGAAAAGGCAGCTTGGTCTTACCTCAGAAGGTGATTCCTCTCACTGATGCTCCCAACCTGAAAGCATAATTCCTCTACCTTAAGCTGTAATGAGGTCCAGCTCTAGCACAGGGCTCAGGGAGGGCTTTGGCACTCATGATGAAATGATACATGAAGGAATAGTTGCTTTTCTTTAGGAATGGGAAAGAAAAGGAGGCCAGGGTCATCTTAGACTCACAGTGGCTTTGGCCACTATGGCAAGAATTTCTCTCTTACTCCTGATCCTCTCTTATGCCAAATGAGGAAATTGCCCAGAGAACCTGGAGAAACCTTAGTTGTATCAGTCACTCAAACATATATTAATGTAAAAACATCATCTTAATTTCTCTCCCATGACATAATAATATCCATCCCTTCAAGACTTTTGTTCCCAGTTTGTCATCCATCTGTGCAGATCCATGTGTACTCTCAGCATAGACGTTGAAGGCCAAAGAATAAATCGCTGTAAACAAAAACTAGACATTCATCCCTGGTATTTTCTTGAACCAACCCAGAATTAGAATGCACGGATCTCCAGCTCCTTTTATGAACTAAATATGACTCAGGAAGTGTTGATATTTTTGAGTTTCAGGTCTATAAAATGTGGTGAGTCCTGAGTGATTCAGTATTATAATGAGCATGATGATTCTCTTGAACTGATTTTCTTGAATGGCTCAACTGTGTTTATTGAATTGATGGTATAGTAAGTATAGCTACTTGACATTGATTCTTCTCCTTATCTGAGATAACTTACATATGTAAAATGAATATCTTTGGTAAAAGATCCAGATCAAAGTTTCTTTCCTCTCAGTTTCTATTCAATGCCTCTGAATGTTCATAAAATGCAAATAAAAATATTTGACATACACACTCCTAGTTGTTTAATGGCAGCTTGTGGAGCTGGAAGATAGTGATATCTGTCTGCTCTTGGAATACTATTGACAGAAATTGAAACACTCCAAGAATGTGGACAAATATGTATATATAACTCAAACTACTCTTTGAGGAGTCAGAGCAGATACCTTCTTTTCAATCCCCAGGATTTTGTTCAGTGTAATGGCTGAGCCTTGTCATAATCATGGATGAAGCAAGCAGATGAAGATAGTTTTCTGGGCTCGGGGAGGGAGTAAGGGGGAGATGCATAGATCTGACTCACTCCTGGATGCCTAACTTCTCTGTTACAAAGTCAGAAAGGCTTAGACACAGCAAGAACTAGAGCATGAGAATGCATCAATATTTGTGAGATATGAGATAGTTTAGGTAAGTGAGGTTCTGTTATGACTGGGAAAATGCTGAATCAAGACCTGACATCACACTGAACTTTAGAAACATGATAGGTTGATTTTTTTTATCAGATTGAGGGCTTCATTTCTAACCCTATTTCTCTCTGTACCACACTAGAGCAGTTTACTTTTCAGAAACAGATTTCTGCTTCATAATTGCTCTCATCATTAATCTTAAAAGCACTTGCTACCTCTTTCTTACTCTGTGATACACAGTAGCACAGTAGGCCAGGCTACGTATCCCAAGAACTCAGATCCTTCGGTATACAGCAAGGAGCAGGAGTGGTGAGAACTTATTTGCATAAAAGCCCCTCCTCTGTGAAGCCACTGGGGCTGAGATAAAATAGACTTGATGTCAGCCCAGCCATAGGAGTGTGATCTGAGAAGGGGCTGTGCTCACCATGGCTTGGACTGTTCTCTTCCTGCTGCTTCTCTCTTACTGCTCAGGTAGGGACAAGCCTCAGAGTACCAGGGAAGACACCTGCTGTCAGTCAGTCCTCCCTGGTTACATTCCTAAGGAGCTGCTCAGTCATTCACTATAACGTCTCTGTTTACAGAATCCTTCTCCCAGTCTGTGGTGACTCAGCCTCCTTCCCTCTCTACATCTCCTGGATCAACAGCCAAGCTCACCTGCACCCTGAGTAGTAGCATCAATGTTGGTAGCTATGATATAAATTGGTACCAGCAGAAGCCAGGGAGCCCTCCTCGGTTTTACCTGTACTACTACTCAGACTCTATCAAGCAACTGGGGCCTGGGGTCTCCAACAGAGTCTCTGGATCCAAAGATGCCTCAAAAAATACAGGGAATTTGCACATCTCTGGGCTGCAGGCTGAGGACGAGGCTGATTATTACTGTTCCGTCTGGCACAACAGTGCTTCTCACATTGACACAGGCAGATGAGGAAGTTGGCAAAAATTGTTCATGCCAAGGTCTCGGTTCTTTTTCATTAATCTTGTAATAACTGTACATTAATACAGTATTAGAGAAACTAAATTTCCAATCAGAAGTTTTCTTCAGCATTCTCACCAAATAGTAAAAAACCAAATTATTAAGCACTCAGAAATCCACAAAGTAAAATTCTAAAATCCCACACTTTTGCAATGTATTACAATATGAAAGGAACTGGTATTGTTGATTTGAGTAAGACCAAAGCTTCTTGCCTCACAAAGGGAAAGATCCTATCTAGTGTGCAGCAACAAATCTAAGTCTTGCCTGTCCCAAAGTTTAGGGATCAACACAGGAGAGGTGTCATATTAAAATATCTAAAATTAATTAAATAATAAGCCCTCTCATTCTTGGCTTGCTCCAAAAGAGTCTCCCAAAGCAAAATCAGTTTTTTTCCATTGATCTTGAGTGCCATCCAGTTCTTGAAAGTAAGACCCTACTGTTAAAAACACCACATACGCTACAGACATTTAATATTTTAGTAAATGAACTTAATTTATTTGGCTTGTGATGAAACTCTTGATGTTTCTGATACAATGACCTTTCAGTAAAATTAAATTAAGCAGTATTTGAGATTAACAATTTAGGTATTGTTTTTATATATTTTTTCTAGTTTTACAGGCATACTGAGCATTGATCTCCACCCACCCTTCCACCTCTTCTTTCATGAATCCATCCCACTCCCCTCTACTTTTCTGCTGTCTGCTTCTATGGGTCCAAGGGCTCTGTATCATTTGATCCAGTAGGATTTCAAGTCTCTGTGACACACTAAGTGGCCCCTCCTTGGGCAGACCCACTGACAGGGATATTTTCTCTCTCTGTCTATCTCTAGTACCTAAAGTTCGCACTACAATTAATTATTTCTCCTGAGATCCTTGCTAGTCTATGGGGGCATGTTCATGTGTCAATTGTTGTGCAGGTCTGCCAAGGACAAGTCTCATTGCAGTGAGTTCCTGGTTGGTGCGTTCCTGACTTGAATGAAACGTTTTGTCCAGTGGTAGACTGCATTTGAGGACTCTCTGAACTGTAGCGTATCAGAAGGTATTACATACCAGGCCCTGAGAATTTTGTCAAATTGTCTGTGTCTTCTAAGAAAAGTAGTCAAGGAAGTTTGTGCTCTTCATTTTCTTCCCCTTTCTTGTGTACCCCTGTGCAGAAATCTCTGTCTATACCTTTTAAATTACATTTTATGTCAATTATGTCACAGAAGGTTTCTGTCTGTGTATGTCATATCATATACATAGCATCTTTAATGTTCCTAATCTATCTCCCATTCACTCCTGTATACCATCCCTTCATCTCTGTAGCCCATTTATCATTTCCCCAATTGCTCCCACGTCCACCTTCATGACCTCTACATTCTCCTGCCTACTTTCCTGTAATATTTTTCTCCATACCTATATCACTTTATGTAACTTTTTTAGATTTCTGCTTATCGCAGGTGTCAAGAACACAAATCTAAAACATTTGTTATATACCTGCCAGTGTCTGGGAGGTACCACTCAGTACTATATCTTTCAGTTTGATGCACTTACAGCAAATTTCATAATTCATTTTTCTGGATAGCTGAATAGTATTCCATTTATACATGTATCATGTTTTCATTATCCATTCATCCATTGATTGACATTAGGCTAATTCCATTTCCTTGTTAGTATGAATGGAATCACAATGAACAGCAGTAACCAATGTCTCTTTTGTAATATATAGAGTCTTTGGTGTATATGCTCATGAGTGATAGCTGCATCATAAGGTAGTTCCTTTTCTAGCTTCCTGAGAAATCTCCATATTGATTTTCAACTTTGCTGTATCAATTTGTACTCCTACCAACCCTGAATAAGAGTTCCCAATTCCCCTAATACTTGCTTTTCTTTGGTAATTGGGTTCTTGATATTAGCCCTTTTGAATGAGGTAAGATTAAATATTAAAATAATGTCAACTTACATTTCATGGATATGGTAGTTAAAAGGAAGTTGTCCACTTTTTAAGATATTTTTTAGACATTTGAATTTCTTCTTTTTCATTTTTTATATAAGATTTTTTTACATACAAACTATTCTTCCTCCTCTCTCACCTTCTTCTCTTCCATTTTTTCCCTCCTTTACATATCTGTCCCAGCTCCTCCTGCCCTCATGTTTTTCTATATGTACACGAGGGCATCTGTACTAGGAAGGCAGGAGACACATTAAGCAGTATAATTGATCTTTCAGTGGGGAAATCCATAGGTGGGAAAACTCCTTTTCACTTGTCTGGCACTTCAACCCTAGGATTCTTGCTGCATGTTTCACCGTGCAATCCTCGTGGAATCTTATTAAGTACAGTTGTTTCTCCTGAGATTGCCTCACAGGTTTATGAGGGAATGTTGGTATATCTGCCCTTGTGTAGACCTGTTGGTTGTAGATCCCATTGCAGTGACCTCCAGGATGCAGCAGCCCTGTCATGACTGGAGTGCTCTGATCAGTAGGTGGACACCCACTGTTATGGTTAGATTAGAGTATCAACTTGACAGTTGCAGGCTGTTTGGGGCATCATTTTGAACAATCAATGGTTAGAGCAGGCCCCTGAACAAGTCTGCAGGTACTTGCTTAATTGGTATTAAAAGCCCAGCCCATTGTGGGTGGTGCTTTCGAGTAGTGGACCAGATAATAGGAAGTACAAATGAGGAGTTATGTACCCTTCTCTTATCATGTGTCTATTTGTTGTTGAGTCCACTCTTTGAACATTATTACTTCTAGAGTGTTGTTGCTTTTTTCGTTGCTGCTGCTGATACTTTCTCTTTCCTTGCTTGACACAGAGATCAGTTGTTTCTAAATTGTTGATATTCTGCTGACTTTGAAGCCCAATCTAGTGAGACTCGCCATTTATCAGTGCTAATGTTAGAGACCAGTTCTTCTTCACCAAGTCAGAGACCAGTGTCTTCAGTGTCTACACCTCTCCAGGAGATAAACGTGAGAGACTCTTTCTGATCCTTCGGGTTTGTGAGGCATTCCGTTCAAGAACAAAGCAGCTATGGGTGGTTACTTTGAAGGACATTACTTTTATTTTGAGTTGATTAAATAAAATTATTTTTATATCCATTCTAGAGATTCTGTTCCGTCAGAGAACTATGATACACCTCCCCCTACACACACACCTTTAGGCTCTTACAATCTTACTATCCCTTCTTCTGCAAGGTTCTCTTGAGTCTTGGTGTGGGTAGAGATTTGGATTGCCTGATTAGGGCTGAGCATTCTAGGGTCAGGATACTTTACTGTGGTCATTTATGGCTTTCTGCCAATTAACCTTCCATTGTATTAAAATTCATCTTGTTTGAGTGCTGAGATCCCTTGTTATCTAAAGGTATGCTAAAAAGTTGTCTTTTTAGTTACAAAATTCATATTTTAATTTTTCATGTTTGTTTCCTTTGTTACAAAATGATGTGATACCAATTCAAAACCTATAAAGTCACAACAAATTGAATCAAGCAAATGCACACATGTATCTGTGTGATTTTAATTTAATATTTTAATTTGGGTGTTTGCTTATTGGTATTTATTTATTTATTTATTTATTTATTTATTTAATTTGTTCTTTTTGTGTTTGTAGAGTAATCTTTTGTTATAGATGTAGCTAGCAAACATTTCCTTCCATTCTATGCTTTGTGATTTTGCTCAACTAACAATTTTTTTGAAACAAAAGGTTTTCAATTTCATGAAGTCTCACTTGCGGGTGGTTGGCATTATTTTCTGCATCAATGGCATCCTACTGAGAACTTCTTTACCTGTAACTAAAAGGCATTCCTCATTTTTTCCCCTAATACTTCAAAGTTTCAGGGGTCATATTAAGTTCTCTGATCCATATAGAAATGATTTTGAAGCAGGGGGAGAGGCAAGGGTCAAGTTCATTGTTCTGCATGTAAATATCCAGTTTTGTGACACTATTTGCTGGACAAGCTCTCTGTGGCTACAGGTTTGTGTGCTTTCAGTTGGGTTCTAATTGATTGATCAAAGTGTGCATTTGTGTGCCAGTTCCATGCTATTTTTATTATAATTTTTTTGTAGTTTAGCTTGAAGTATTTAAGAAATATACAGCAACCCTGGAATAACAATTTAAGAATCATGGGCCTGAAGAAGAACTATAGGCCAAGGCCTAACTAATGTTTTCAATAAGAGCACAGAAGAAAACTTATGCTATCTGGAGAGCACAATGGCAATCCAGACATAAGAAACCTACAGAGCACCTAATAAAACAGAAGTTTACACAGTAGAGGCCCAGCTGGGAAGACAACCTTCTGTGTCTCAGCTACCTCACTTGCTATAAATTTTTTCAGTTCTGTGCATTTTCCTATGATTTTCATTCTTCTTCCCAGCTGAATAATACAACATCGGGTACGTGTACTGTATTTGTATTATTCATTGATCAGTTGATGGGTACACAGACTGATTTCATTTCCTTGCTATTGGGAACATGGATGTTCATGTATCTCTGTAGTATTTTCTTGAGCCCTTTGAGGATATACCTAGAAATTACATAATATAGTAGCACTATGTCTACTCTTGTTGAGACACCTCCAGACTGTTTTGTATAGTAACTAGACCACTTTATACTACCATCAACAGTGAATGAGGGCTTTCTTTTCCCACATCCTCACCATAGCTTGATGTTATTTACTTTCTTCATCTTAGTCATTCTTGAAGTTGGAGAAGATTCATCAAAGTGGTTTTAATTGCATTTCCCTGTTCACTAAGGACATAGACCTTTTTATGGCTATTTCTGCATCTTTTGTTTTATTCTTTCAAGCTGTCTTATAAAACACACTTAATTTAACTACGTTCATCCCCTTAATATCTATCTTCATTCCCCTCTTATCCCACCTCACAATTTTTCCTTTGCAGCCAGTGTCCCTGCCACTCCCACGCCCGTCTGCATATGTTATCCATTGGGTCTCATGCAGAATGTCTGTATTGGTGAGCTGGGACATTCACTGGGGCACAAACTGTCCACCAGTGAGCCAACAACAGTGTCAAGAATGTGCCCTTGTCCTGTTTGGAACCAGCTGCAAAACACATCTCAGCTGACAGCCATAAATATTGAGATCCTTCCTGTTTGATGGTGTTAATATTGCAGATGACATGATCTTATACCTGAGTAATCCCAAAAACTCCACCAGGAAGCTCCTGGAACTAGTATAGAAAGTCTGCAGGGTGGCAGAATACGAAAATAAATGTACAAAAATCAGTGGGCTTCCTATATGCCCAGAATGAAAGAAGGGAAAAAAGCAACGAGAGAAACAATCCCATTTACTATAGCCCCTAAAAAAAATGAAATACTTTGGTATATAAACCTAACCAAGGAAGTAAGAGACCTATACAATTAAACTTTAAAATCAAAAAGAAAGAAATTACAGAAGACACAAGAAGGTGGAAAGACCTCCCATGTTCCTGGATTGGCAGAATCAATATCATAAAAATCACAATCCTACCAAAGGCAATATACAGATTCAGTGCTATACCAATCAAAATCCCAAAGCAATTCTTTAAAGAAGTTGACCAAACAATCTCAAAATTCATATGGAGGCACAAAGGACCCAGGATAGCAAAAACAATTCTGAGTAACAAAAACACTGCTGGAGTTATCACCATTCCAAATCATAATTTATACTACACATCCATAGTTATAAAAACAGCCTGGTACTGGCTCCAAAATAGACACCCAGATCAATGGATAAGGGTTGAAGACCCAGATATAAGCCCACACAACTAGAGCCATTTGATCTTCGACAAAGGGGCCCAAAAAATCCAATGGAAAAAGAACAGCATCTTCAACAAATGGTGCTGGCTAAACTGGATGTCCACATGCAGAAGATTAAAACTGGACCCGTACTTGTCACCATGTATAAGACTTAATTCTAAATGGATGAAGGCCCTCAATATAAAGCCAGAAACTATAAAAACCTTGGATGAAAGGGTAGGAAACTCCCTTGAGCTGATTGGACTAGGCCAACAGTTCCTAAACGGAAATCCAATAGCACAGTCACTACAACCAACACTCAACAGATCAGATCTTATGAAATTAAAGAGTTTCTGTTCAGATAAAGAGATTGTAACTTGAGATTGTAACAGAATGAGAGAAAATCTTCACTAACCACATATCTGATAAAGCTCTATTATCCAGAGTGCACAAAGAACTTAGAAAACTAAACACCAAGGAAATAAATGGGCCAATTAAAAAATGGGCCTTGGAACTTAAAAAAAACTTTACCAGGGATGAAATTGAAATGTCTTACAAATATCTTAAAATATGCTCCGCATCCTTAGCCATCAGGGAAATTCCAATAAAAACCTCCCTGAGATATCATCTCTACCTGGTCAGGATGGCAAAAATTCACAATACAAACACCACCAAATGCTGGAGAGGATGTGGCGAGAAGGCAACTCTCCTACATTGCTGGTGGGAATGCAGGTTTATACAACTATTCTGGCAAGCTGTCTTGTGATTCTTAAAAAAGTTAAAGATTGAAATGCCATATGACCCTGTGATTCCACTTTTGGGAATAATCCCGCATACAGCAAAAATTCAACTCAATAGCACAAGCAAGACCATGTTCATAGCAGTACTCTTTACAATAGAAGAGTCATGGAATCAACACTAATGCCCAAAAGTAGATGAGTCATTAAGGAAAATGTGGTACATTTATACAATGGAATACTACTCAGCCATCAAAAATGATGAATTAATGAGATTTGCTGGGAATTGGATGGACTAAACCAATTGGATGGACTAAACCCACTTAGTGACACATGCAAAGATAAATCTCTGTAATACCTACAGTAATTGCAAAGATTATAAACAGGAAGGAAGGGGAAGGAGGGTCCCGCCAGAAACAAGGAGAGAGGATAATGCTACAGCAGAGAAAATAGGCCACAATCAAGGAATTCCAAAAAAATTAAACTTGCCTCTCCAGAACATCTCAAGAGTCATCATACCCCCTGAGAGACTATTTAAGGCTAATGTCAGACCAAAGGTGAGAATCTTCATTCAATGATTTACCCACTGACTTATGAGATCGTCATGACTGCAGACAGTTTGGAGTCAGATCCTGATACAATGAGACAGACTTTCCTTACTGGATGTTCCCCCAGTGCATTTTCTCTTCTTCTTTCCCTTTTTGTATTTGAAACGCACCCATTTACTGGATTCGGCTATTTGCCAGCAAAACTGGACTTGCTCACATTGGCTTAGGTCCTTCAGGGAAGACAGCAGCTATCCTTTGGGTATGGATGCCATCCAGATCAAAGTCATTGCCGTGAGACAACTAAATGGAGTCAAGTAGTAAATGGCGGCCATCTCTCACGCCACAGGTGCAACATGCAGTCATCCCTACCCTGGCTTTGTCTCCGCAGAGACAGTGACGTGGATATTCTTCTTGTATTCTACTGAGGCCCATGGTGGGGACGAGGACGGGTCAGATAGATGATTGGCAGATGGCAGTAAGGGGTGGCCAGCAGATGGTTGAAGTTCATCTTGCCAAGAGATTGTAAACCCCAGTGCTACAGCAACAATATCTCTTTTGTCTCGCTGATGCATATGTCAAGCTCACCTTCAATCGGACATTCCATTCATCTTTCCTTCAGCCTCACTCAATGACTAATGGGCCAGGAGGTCGCAAGTGAGCATTGCACAACATGCTCATCCACCTACAGTTTTTTCCAGAAGTAATTGATTTTCTCTCTCATATTACGAGATGTATTGTCATACTTAACAGATGAAATAAGCACCAGAAATAACTGTAAAAAAAAGAAAATGACAAACTCTATACCTGATCAATAAAAGGATATGAATCTCATATTTAAGAATCAGACACAGATTTTTGGGTCAGACAGTGGTGTGGTAAATTGTAGAGTCAAGCTGGACTCAGTTCTCTGGACCATGGAATACTATGGGTGCTTTGTCCAACAGAGGGCACTGTGGGACCGTGAGATAATGACTCCACAGCGCTCAGCAAGGATTATTCATAGGAAGAGAAATGACCTTAGGGTTGGAAGTTGGGCTTTGTGCTGGAATCTCAGTCTTTATGTCCTCCTCTGCCTGAGAGAGTCCAAGGAGAAAGGGCGTTGGTATTATCTCAGGAGATGATTCTTCCCAAGACCTTCCCAATGATGAAAGGAAAACTCATTTGCCTCAGGCTGCAATTTGGACACCGCTACAGCAGAAGGCTCAGGGAGGTCTTCGGAAGTCAAGATAAAGACTTATATTCAGGGATAGTTATTTCTCTACATAGGTGGGAAAGAAAAGGAAGCCTGGGTTAACCTAAACTCAAGGTGGCTATGTTCACCATAGCTTGGACTTCTGTTCTGTAGGGAAATCTGAGGGGCACTTCTTGGTCCAGCTACCCATTCTTATGTCTGTGCCCCCAGAATAAGGGCTGTGTCCTGGTCTCCTTTGTTCTTCTTCCTGAACCTTCTCTGAAGTCAAATGTAAAGTAAGATGGTTTTTTTGGGTTATAAACTCCTTTTCCTCTTCAAATCTTACTGCCAGTGAGATACTCCCTCTACTGTGAGTTGGATGTGGGGTATTAAATCTCTGAGGCAAACTTTGAACCTCAGGAGTCCACAGCTTGGAATAACACATGAGCTATATCACTATCTTCCTGTATCAGTTTCCTTTTGCACCAGTGAAATAAGACTTCAATATCCCAATATATCCTTAGTGTCAGAAACATACAGCTTCTCTTAAATGTGTGTCTGTAGACTGAATGAAATAAGGAATAAATGAAGGCACATCTAATGCCACCTGCCATTGGTCATTTTAACCCAGTATCATTTTTCTAGATGAAAATGAGTCTGTGGATCTTTACACTGTGTGTTGAGTCACATGTGTCTGCATTTTTTGTAGCAGGACAGCAGTGTGAGTAATCTACCACTAAACTTCCAGAAGTCCCTCAATCCTTCTTTATCATCTGTCTAACCCATTGCCCTCAACCTAATTTGTATTTTACATCTTGATCTCTTCCAACGCAGGTTCTGTTTTTTATGTCTTATCTCTGAACACAGTGCACTTCCTTAATTTCTCTGCTGTCACCTTGTATAAACCTTCACAAGTGTCCCTTGTCAGGTTCTGGGACCATAGTTGACTCTTTAATATCATAGGAGACAATTGACACCACTGTGGTTAAGTACTCTGTTAATGAATGGACAATTTGACTGGAAAGATCCCTGGATCATATCTACTTATGCCTGGCTTTTCATTCTCCCTTGACACCTGCAGCCTGTATGCTAGTATCTGTTCCCTTTTCTAGACCTTGTTATCTAGGGGATTATGCAATCTGATTGTCTATAGTGACCTATGTGAATGTCTGTTTCTTTTCATTGAACATCTGTTTATACTCAACTTCTGAGCCAGTGTATTATACTCTGAGTTGTCCAAAAGCACAGGTTCATTTGTGTCTATTCCAGACACTTGGTTCTCACCTCTTAGGTTCTCAAGCTGTCCTAAGATTGATTCCATGTGTGCTGTGTGCTGTGCTTGCCTGACAACCTACCATGCCTGACAATCTACCATGCAGAAAGTTTCATCAATTGCTCCAGAAGAATAACCCTTGTTTCTTATGGAGTTTTATTTTACATGCCTGAAATTTAAGGTTAAAGAAACATGGAAGTGTTATATATTAAAAAAATTAAGAGCAATGATAGCTGTTCTGGGACCAGAAAGGAGTGTGCTGAGACGCTCCTGGAGGTTTTGCCAGGAGGCTCCCACAGGTGATAACTTCGAATGACATGGGGTGATATGAATGTCATTGAGTCCATCAGTTTCTGTGAGGAAAAGCAATTGCCTTTGTTGGTCTAGTTCTCCAAATGTAAGCCAGCATACCACCTGCCTTTTCCTCAATAGTACAAATTAGCACATGAGGCCAGGGTCACTGTTCCAAAAACCTCATCCTGCTAGTGGACAGCTAGGATTAGCAGTGGGTGAGAACTCATTTGCATGAGAAGTCCTTCTGTGAAGCCACTAAGGGCTGAGATAAAAGAGATTGGAGTCAGCCCAGCCCAAGAAGGTGATCTGAGAAGGGACTGTGCTCACCATGGGTTGGACTGCTCTCTTCCTGCTGCTTCTCTCTTACTGCTCAGGTAGGGATAGGCTTCAGAGTACTGTGGAGCAGCTTCTGTGGTCTGATAGCCAAGAAGTTGAACCCTGGCTCAGTCATTTATTATAATGTCTCTGTTTACAGAATCCTTCTCCCAGTCTATGGTGACTCAGCCTCCTTCTCTCTCTGCATCTCCTGGATCAACAGTCAAGCTCACCTGCATCCTGAGTAGTGACTTTAGTGTTGGTAGTAAAAACATATTTTGGTACCAGCAGAAGCCAGAGAGTCCTCCTCGGTATTATCTGTACTACTACTCAGACTCAGATAAGGAACTGGGGCCTGGGGTCTCCAACAGAGTCTCTGGATCCAAGGATACCTCAAAAAATGCAGCATATTTGCACATCTCTGGGCTGCAGGCCCAGGATGAGGCTGACTACTACTGCTCCATCTGGTACAGTGGTAATCTTCACAGTGGCACAAGCAGATGGGGAAGTAGGAAAAAACTGTACATATTATGATATCAGTTCTTTTCTTCTTAATATTGCAATGAATATATGTTAGTACTGAAAGAAGTAATGAAAATTTCCAGTAGGAAATATTCTCTTCCATATTTTTACCAAATAATGACCAAAAATTTACACAAGCAGAAATTGACCAATAATGCTTCAAATCCTACACTATATCACTCTATTCCCCTATAAAAGAATAGGAACTATTTGTATGTAGACCAGAAGTTGTTTGTCTTACAAAAGAAACCTGCTGTGAAAGATTCTGTTCAATGTGCATCATTATTATCATTAGTAGCAGCAGTGGCAGCAGCAGCAGCAATAGGGATTTTCTTTTAATAGGACCTTTGATGTTCCAAAGACCTGACACTAAGAAAACCTTCCTATTTCCCAACAGTGCCATAGCAGAAACAACAAGTCTGACAAAGGTGAAAGTTAAAATAAATTTTTTTGTATTCATGATATGAAAGAAAAACAACATAAAACTAAAGCTAATATGGAGTTATAAACCAAATTTCATTAAAAAAAACCTGTAGACTGATTCCTGGATGCAAAGAGTTCATTCATCCATTCTGTCCCTTCTTAAATGAATGTTTTACATATCTATATTATGTTTGTTATGCACAAATTTTTAAGGCTTTAAAATTTCTTGCAGCTGTCAAAAAGTATGCTTAATATTATTTAGTAGCATGAGAACTAATTAAATTTTTTTCTCACATTTTTTTGTAATTATACAAGCTCAACAGTTCGCCCCCCACCTGTCCTCTCCCTCCCCCTTCCCAACCCAATTGTTCCCCCTTGCACTCTCCTCCTTTCCCCTCTTCCTTTCACTCCCTCCCTCTTTCCCCTTCTATAAGTGCCTCCCCCTTCCTCCCTCCCATTCCCTGGATAGAGTATTCTTTCATGTGAATCCCAAACCTTCCTCTGAGTCTTCTACATTAGTGAGGGTTCAGAACTCAGTGGCATAGCCCAGAGCCCCTTTCTGGGCTTCCAGTTTGTATGGGAACAGTATTATGACTGTTTAACCCCTAGCCTCTAAGGATCCAATTGCCTAGAGCCCTTTTCTCTGTGATCCATGCTAGACTTTAGGTGGGTCATTGACATGTCATCCACTGTGCAGGTCAGGGAAAGTCCAATCCTGGATGCTTCAGCCCTAACTTGTGTAGAGTATCTTGCATATTGTTGATCCTCCCCATGTTTACGGTCTTACAATCTTAGCTCCCCCTTCTTCTGCAAGGTTCCCTAAGATTTAGGATGGAGAGATATTTGGCTAGTCTGGTTCCAGGTGGGTAATGTAAGGTCTTTGGTGTTGTGAATTGTACTTTGTTGTTGTTTTCAGTTTTGCCTTACCTGTACTGCCCTTGACAGCATCCTGATTGTACTGAAGGTAATCTCCTAACCAAAGATAAAAGACTGTTTACGTGAAGATCTTAGTATAAGAAAAAACTAAAAGATAGATGGAAGTATAGGAGTAGGACATAGCAGGGGGCAGGGATCATGGTCTCATTTCCAGATGGTTATCCTCTATGTGTCATTCCTTTATCCTTCCTGGTTTGTGAAATCAAACCTGTTCAATCCCAAGTGACCAATAAGGGAGGTGATAGTGACCTGCATCAGATTTCTAGCTACTTACATTCAGTATGTGACCATGGCCTATTTTCTCTACTAAAGGGTGATCCCCTATCTCCTTTCATTTTATGTCCTCCTTCCCTTTCCCTCCTGTTTATAATTCTTTGGGATTACAGTGGGTATTACAGAGATTTACCTTTGAATATGTCATTAACTGGGTTTGGAACTAGGATCCACTTATTAGAGAATACTTACGTTGTCTAATTTTCTGTGTCTGGAATACTTCACTCAATATAATTTTTTTCTAATTCTATCCATTTCCTGACAAATTTCATTTACTCATCTCTTTGATGGCTGAATAGTATTTCATTTTATAAATGTGCCACATTTTCACTATCCATTTGTTAACTCTTGGGCATTTTTTTTTTTGATTCCACGACTTTGCTATATTGTATGTAGTGCTGCAATGCTTGTGTCACTGTAGTGAATTTGTGCATTATGGGGGATTATTCCCTGTAGTGGTATAGTAGGGTCACATGGCATTTCAATCTTTAACATATTTAGAAATCGCCATACTGATTACCAGAGTGGTTGTATAAGCCTGCATTTCCACCAACAATATATGAGAGTACCTTTCTCTTCAAATCCCGTCCAGCTTTTGGTGTTGTTTATATTATGGATTTTTGCCATTCTGACATGGGTGAGATGATATCTTAGGGTAGTTTTTATTTGCACTTCAATGATAGCTACAAATGTGGAACATTTTTAAAAGATATTTGTTAGACATTTTGATTTGATCCCTGGAAGAGTTTCTTTTTCTTCCAAGGTCCATTTTTTAATTGGGCCATTTATCTCTTTGGCCTTTAGGTTTTTTTTTTTTTTTTTTTTTTTTTTTTGAGTTCTCTGTGCACTTTGGATAATAGAACTCTATCAGATATGTGGTTAGTGCAGATTTTCTCACATTCTGTGGGTTGCCTTGTTGCTTGGTTTACAATCTCTTTATCTGAAAATAAGCTCTTTAACTTCATTAGATCCTATTTGTTGGGTGTTGGTTCTAGTGACTATGCTATTGGATTTCTGTTTAGGAACTGTTGGCCAAGTCCAATCAGCTCGAGGGAGTTCCATACCCTTTCCCCTAGGGTTTCTGGCTTAATACTAAAGTCTTTGATCCATTTGGAATTAATTTTTGTGCATGATGACAAGTACGGGTCCAGTTTTAATCATATACTTGTGGATATCCAGTTTTGACAGTACTATTTGTTGACGATACGATTCTTCCTTTGAATTTTTTGGGCCCCTTTGTCAAAGGGATGTAATTCTGTGGGCTTATATCTGGATCTTCAACCCCTCTCCATTGATCTACATGTCTATTTTTGGAGACAGTATCAGGCTGTTTCTATTACTGTGGATTTATAGTGTAGATTAAGGTTTGGTATACTGACACCAGTAGTATTGCTTTTGCTACTCAAGATTGTTTTCACTGGGGCTGGAGAGGTGGCTCAGGGGTTAAGCCTCTGCTTTGCAGGCGGAAGGTCCTGAGTTTGGATCCTAGACCCCACGTATAGACTCCAGGGTGGAAGCAGGGGCGGCCTGCGTTTCTGGTCCTGGTAGGGCAGAGCCTGTGAATCCCCGGGCAGAGTAAACAAGGAGGAGGTGGAGGGGGTCCATGGTGGTTCACGAATTCGTCCATGGTTCTACACACACACATACATACATACACACACGCACAATTGAATAAATAATAAATAAAAAATTAAAAAAAGATTGTTTTCACTATTCTGGGTCTTTTTTGCTTGCATATGAATTTTGACATTGTTTGGTCAATTTCTTTGAAGAATTGCTTTGGGATTTTGATTGGTATAGTGTTGAATCTGTATATTGCTTTTGGTAGTATAGACATTTTTATGATGTTGATTGTACTGATCAAGGAGCATGGGAGATCTTTCCACCTTCTGATGTCTTCAGTAATTTCTTTCTTTAGGGTTTTAAAGTTTTTATTATTAAGGTATTTCCCTTCATTGGTTAGAATTATATCAAGGTATTTCATTATTTTAGAAGCTATAGTAAAACAATTGTTTCTCTTTGAATTTTTCATTTTTTTCATCCTTGATGTATAGGTAAGGCCACTGATTTTTCCACATTTATTTTGTAACCTACCACTTTGTTGAACTTCTGTGTTAGTTCCAGGAGTTTCCTGGTGGAGTTTTTAGGATCACTCAGGTTTAATATCATCTCATCTGGGCTGCAGAGGTGGCTCAGGGGTTAAGCCTCTGCCTTGCAGGCGGGGTCCTGAGTTCGGATCCCAGATCCCAGGTATAGATGCCAGGCGGAAGCCGGGCAGCCTGCGCTTCTGGTCCTAGTAGGGCAGAGCCTGTGAATCCCGGGGCAGAGTAAAGGAGAAGGAGGTGGAGGCGTCCATGGTGGTTCCCAAATTTGCCCGTGAATCTACATATACACAGACACACACATACGTGTGCGCACACATACATATGCACACACGCACAATTGAATAAATAATAATAAAAAAAGATTCTTCTTTAAAAAAGATCATCTCATCTGCAAATAGAGATATGTTAACTTTTTCCTTTCAAATTTGAATACCTTTTGTTTCCGTCTCTTATCTCATGGCTCTAGCTCAGACTTCAAGTGCAATATTGACTAGAAGTGGTGAGAGTGGATAGCTCTGTCTAACTCCTGATCAAAGTTGGAATGCTTCAAGTTATTCCATATTGAGTACAATCCTTGCTGTTGGTTTGTTCTATATAGCTTTTATTATGTTGATATAAATTCCTTAAATTCCAATTATCTTTAGGGTTTTGAACCTAAAAGAATGCTGAATCATGTCAAAAGGCTTTTTTGCATTTATTGAGAGTATCATATAGTCTTGGACTCTGGATTACATGATGGATTACATTTATTGATTTGCATATGTTTAACCAACCTTATGTGCCTGGGATAAAACCTACTTGATCACAGTGAATGATATGTTTGATATATTTTTGAACCTGAATTGCTAATATTTTGTTGAGAATCTTTGCATCCATGTTTATCAAAGTGTATCTATTCAATTTTCAGTTTAGTATGATATTAGCTTTATAGAAGCAATTTAGAAGTATTACTTCCTTTCTATTTTATGGAATCATTAGTGATGTTAGTCGTTCTTTAAATGTCTAGTAAAATTCTTTGCTTAATCTATCTGGTCCAGGACATTTTTTTTTGGTGGGAAGATTTGAGATTATTTCATCAATTTTCTCATTTGTTATTTAAATAATTCAAAACTTTCTGAATAAATTTAGATAAGTTGTGTTTACTCAGAAATTCATCCATTTCTTTTGTGTTATCAAATTTCATGGAGTGTTAAGTTTTTGAAATATGACCTTATAATTCTCTGAATTTCTTGGGTTTCAGTTATGAGAACTCCATTTTCATTTCTAATTTTGTTAATTTAGGTTTTCTCTCTCTTGATTTTGCTTAATTTATCTAGAGTTGTATCAATCTTATTGATTATTTCAAAGAACCAGCTTTTGGTCTGCTTGATTCTTTGTATCATTTTCCTCATCTTAATTTTGAGTATTTCTCCTCTGATTTTGCTAATCTCCTCTCTTTTACTGCTTTTGTGTATCTAAAGCTAAAGCTTTAAACTACATTGCTATATTAGTCAGGTTGTTTAGAGATGCAGAATCAACACAATGAATGTATACATAGGGAATGTATTGAGTTGGCTTACAGATATGGCCAAGATAAGCCAACAATGGTTGCCAGTAGCTGCTCAGTCCAGTAGTCAAGTGGGTGATGGCTGAAGGCTGGAGGATTCCTAGAGTGTCTTTAGTCTAATTGAAGACATGGAGTGTTGGAATGCTAGAGGGTCAAAGAAACAAAGAAACCCGGTGGCCAGAAGGAAGAACAATTCCTAGCACAGCTACAAGAGAAGAGCTACTGTATCTTCTCTTGGGTGGTTCCCTTTTTTTATGGTTCATTACTGGGAGGTTCCTATGAGATCTGTGGAAGTTCTGATGGGATCTATGGTGGGTATAATCCCTTCATGTGGTCTCAGTTGATTTTCCCAGGTGTGATCTCATCTGTTCTTTGTTAATACCAGGTGTGTCAAATTGACACCCAGGATTAACTACACAATTGCTAAGTTTTTATTTGTGACATATTCATTTTTTGATATAGGCATTAAGAGCTACAAACTTACCTCTTAGAACAGCTTTCTCTTTGTCCCAGAGATTTTGATATGTTGTATTTTCAATTGTTGTTCATTTCTAGGAAATCTTGAATTTCCTTTTTGATTTCTTTCTGAACCCATTTCTCATTTAGCATCATAGTGTTTAATTTCTATGAAGTAGTCTATGTTCTGCTCTTTGTTGTATTGTGGATATCAAGTTTGTCTGATAAGGTACAGGCTATAATTTCAACTTTCCTGATGTGGAGATTCATTTTATAGCCCAATATGTGGTCTAGTTTGGAGAAAGTTCCATGAGCGGCTGAGAAGAATGTGTATTCCTTGGTGCTTGGCTCAATACAGATTTTTTTAGATCCATTTCAGTAGTTCCAATGTCACTCTGTAGAGTTTTGGCCTGTTGATCTATCCCAACTTGAGAGTGGAGTATTGAATTCCCCAACTATTATCATTTTGGGATTGATTTCTTGTTTTAAATGTTTTAGTGTTTATTTAATGAATGAGGAAGAGCCCATATTAGGTATGTATATGTTCAGTATTGTGAAGTCTTCCTGGTGAATTGCCCCTGTGATTAAAATGTAGTATCCTTCTGCATCTCTTATGATTTTTTTTGCTTTGAAGTCCGCATTGTCAGATACCAAAATTGTTACCCCTACTTGTTTTCTTGTACCATTAGCTTGAAGGAGTTTTTTTTTTTTATGAAAATTATTTACATTTAATTTTCTTTTTTTAACATTTTTATTATTATTTCTGCTCATACAAATTTAATAGGTAGACCAGTTCCCTTCCCCCCTCCTCCTCCCCCCGAACCCCCTGCTCCTCCTTCCTCCCTCCCCATCTCCCAGTGCCTCCCACCCAATTCCCAGAGAGTCCTTTATTGTGTATGCCTAACTCTCTTTTTAGTCCTCCTTTCTGATGACGTACAAGGACCCAGTGGCATTTCCCTGAACCTTTTCTCGTGTTCCCCTTAAGCATAGAAACACTACGGTGGCCATCAATCCCTTGCCTCCAAGGATCTTGATGCCTTTAGCCGATGTTAGACTTTGTGAGGTCAATAGTGTGATGGACATGGCGCAGGGCATGCAAAGTCCTATTATGATTGCTTCAGCCCTAACTAGTGTGGAAACTCTTCAAATCATTGCTCCCCCCATCCTTTTGCTCTTACAATCTTACCGCCCCCTCTTCCGCAAATATCCCTGAGCTTCAGGATGGGGGGAGATTAGGCTGGCTTAGTTCTATGTGGATGATATAGAGTCTCTGAAGTTCTGGATTGTGGTTTGTTGATTTTCTTTTGCCGTTTTGCTGCTCCTCCAATGCCCTTCACTCCATCCTGATGGGCACTGTATGTCACCCCCTGGTCAGAGACAAAAAACTGTTAAACTGGAGTCTTGTTATAAGAGCACATTCAAGGGTAGATGTAATAAAAGCAGGAAACCTTGGTGAGGGAGGGATCAGTCACCCATTTGCAAAATGATCACTTTTCATCTGCCAGACTATATACCCTCCCCTTCTGGTGAGATCATACCCCCTCAGTTGTACATGATCAGGAACGAACATCTGTGAACTTAACCAGGTGTCACATTACTTACTTGCATTCCTTGGAGGCCGATTTTCTCTGCTGTAACATGGTCCCCTCTCTACTTGTGTCTGGTGTGGCCCTCCAACCCCATCCCTCCGGTTCACAATCCTTGCAATTACCGTATTACATAGGTTTGCCCTTGAGTGTCTCAATGTGGGCTGGGTGAGTTTGGTACTAGGAGCCACCTATTAGGGAGTACATATGGCGCTTAACTTTCTGGGTTTGGGATACTTCATTTAATATAATTGTTTCTAATGACATCCATTTCCCAGCAAATTCCAGTAATTCATCATTTTTGATGGCTGAGTAGTACTCCACTGTATAGATATACCACTTTTTCCTTATCCACTCGTCAACTGTTGGACATTTATTTTGATTCCATGACTTTGCTATTGTAAACAGTGCTGCTATGAACATGGTCGTGCTTGTGCTATCTAGGCGAACCTCTGCTGCATGGGGGGTTATTCCCAAAAGTGGAATAGCAGGGTCATATGGCATTTCAATCTTTAATTTCTTTAAGAATCTCCAGACAGCTCGCCAGAGTGGCTGTATAAGCCTGCATTCCCACCAGCAATATAGCAGAGTTCCCCTCTCTCCACATCCTCTCCAGCACTTGTTGTTTGTATTGTGGATTTTTGCCATCCTGACCGGGGTGAGATGATATCTCAGGGAGGTTTTGATTTGCATTTCCCTGATGGCTAAAGAAGTGGAGCATTTTTAAAGATATTAGGCATTTTAATTTCATCTCTGGTAAAATTTCTTTTAAGTTCCAGGGCCCATTTTTTAATTGAGCCATTGGTTTCCTTGTTCTTTGTGCACTCTGGAAAGTAGAGCTCTGTCAGATATGTGGTTAGTGAAGATTTTCTCCCATTCTGTGGGTTGCCTTTGAGCTCGAGGTACAATCTCTTTATCTGAACAGAAGCTCTTTAATTTCACAAGATCCCAACTGTTGAGAGTTTGTAGCAGTGACTGTGCCATTGGATGTCTGTTTAGGAAATGTTGGCCTAGCCCAATCAGCTCTAGGGAGTTCCCTATCCGTTCAGTTATGATTTTTATAGTCTTTGGCCTGATATCAAGGTCCTTGATCCATTTGGAATTAAGTCTTGTTCATGGTGACAAGTACGGGACCAACTTTAATCTTCTGCATGTGGAGATCCAGTTTTGCCAGCACCATTTGTTGAAGATGCTGTTCTTTTTCCATTGGATTTTTTTGGCCCCTTTGTCAAAGATCAAATGGCTGTATTTTTGTTCGCTTATATCTGGGTCTTCAACCCTTATCCATTGATCTGGGTGTCTATTTTGGAGCCAGTACCAGGCTGTTTTTATAACTATGGATTTGTAGTATAGACTAAGGTTTGGTATGGTAATACCTCCAGCAATGTTTTTGTTACTGAGGATTGCCTTTGCTATCCTGGGTCTTTTGTGCCTCCATATGAATTTTGAGATTAATTGATCAACTTCTTTAAAGAATTGCTTTGGGATTTTAATTAGTATAGCATTGAATTTGTATATTGCCTTTGGTAGAATGGTCATTTTTACAATGTTGATTCTGCCAATCCAGGAGCATGGGAGGTCTTTCCACGTTCTGATGTCTTCAGCAATTTCTTTCTTTAGGTTTTAAAGTTTTCATTCTAAAGGTCTTTTACCTCCTTGGTTAGGTTTATACCAAGGTATTTCATTTTTTTTAGGGGCTACAGTAAATGGGATTGTTTCTCTCAGGGCTTTTTCACTTCTTTCATTCTGGGCATATAGGAAGGCCTCTGACTTTTGCACATTTATTTTGTATCCTGCCACCCTGCTGAACTTCTCAATTAGTTCCAGGAGCTTCCTGGTGGAGTTTTTTGGATCCCTCAGGTATAAGATCATGTCATCTGCAAATAGGGATATCTTTACTTCTTCCTCTCTGATTTGAATCCATTTTATGTCCCTTTCTTGTCTTATGGCTTCAGCTAAGACTTCAAGTACAATATTGAATAGAAGTGGTGAGAGTGGACAGCCTTGTCTAGTTTCTGATTGAAGTGGGAATGCTTCCAATTGTTCCCCATTGAGCATAATCCTTGCTGTGGGCTTGTTGTACACAGCTTTTATTATATTGATAAAGGTTACTTCCATTCCTACTGTCTCTAGCGTTTTGATCATAAAAGGCTGTTGGATCTTGTCAAAGGCTTTTTCTGCGTCTATCGAGGGTATCATGTGGTCTTGGACTTTGGACTGGTTTACATGATGAATTACATTTATTGATTTTCGTATGTTGAACCAACCTTGCGTGCCGGGGATGAAGCCTACTTGGTCCCTGTGAATGATCTTTTTGATATGTTTTTGAATCCGATTTGCTAAGACTTTGTTGAGAATCTTTGCGTCTGTGTTCATCAGGGAGATCGGCCTATAGTTTTCTTTTTTAAGTGAATCTTTATTAGGTTTTGGGATTAAGACGATATTAGCTTCATAGAAGGAATTTGGTAGTGTTCCTTCCTTTGCTATTTGAACAGTTTAAGAAGTATTGGTATTATTGACTCCTTAAATGTCTGGTAGAATTCTGTGCTGAATCCATCTGGTCCAGGACACTTTTTGGTGGGAAGATTCGACATTACTTCTTCAATTTCTTTATATGTTATAGGGCCATTTAAGTAATTCACAACTTCCTGATCCAATTTAGGTAAACTGTGTTTACTTAGAAATTCATCTATCTCTTGTGTATTGTCAAACTTCACTGAGTATAAGTTTTTGAAATATGATGCTATAATTCTCTGGATTTCTTGGGTATCAGTAGTGATTACTCCATGTTCATTTCTAATTTTGTTAATTTGGGTTTTCTCTCTCTTGCTTTTGGTTAATTTAGCTAGGGGTCTATCAATCTTATTGATTTTTTCAAAGAACCAGCTTTTTGACTGGTTGTTTTTTTCTATCGTTTTCTTAGTCTCGATTTCAGATATGTCTCCCCTTATTTTGCTAATCTCCTCTCTTCTTCTACTTTTGGGATCAGATTGCTCAAGTTTCTTTAAAGCCTTAAGCTGCATCGTTAAGTTATTTATTTCTGATGTTTCCATTTTTTTGATGTAGGCGTTAAGAGCTATGAACTTACCTCTTAGGACAGCTTTCATTGTGTCCCAGAGATTTTGGTAAGTTGTATTTTCGTTATCGTTCACTTTCAGGAAATCTTGAATTTCCTTTTTAATTTCTTCCTGAATCCAGTTCTCATTCAGCATCATAGTGTTAAGTTTCCAGGAATTAGTGTATTTTCTCTTGTTTGTTGTGTTGTGGATGTCCAGCTTTAGGCCATGGTGGTCTGACAGGGCACAGGTTAGAATTTCAACTTTTTTGTACATGTGTAGATTCATTTTGTGGCCCAGTATGTGATCTATTTTGGAAAAAGTTCTGTGTGCTGCTGAGAAAAATGTGTATTCTTTGGTGCGTGGGTGAAAAGTTCGATAGAGATCTGTAAGGTCCATTTCTTTCAGGGTTTGATTAAGTTCCAAAGTGTCTCTGTTAAGCTTTTGACCTGTTGATCTATCCCATGTTGAGAGGGCGGTGTTGAAGTCCCCAAGAATTATCGTTTCGGTGTTGATTTCTTGCTTTAGACCCTGTAGGGTTTTCTTAATGAATGTGGAGGGGCCCGTACTGGGTGCATAAATGTTCAGTATTGTGAAGTCTTCCTGGTGAATTGTACCTGTGACTAAGGAGTTTTGACCAGCCTTTTACTTTTAGAATGTGCCTACTTTTGTGGTGAGATGTGTTACCTAGAAGCAGTAGATGGATAGGTTGATTTGTAATCCATGTTTATAATCTATGTCTTTTGATTGGTGAGTTAATTCCATTGACATTTAGGGCTATAATGTAGAAATTACTTTTGATTCCTGACATCTTTTTGTGTTTAGTGGTTTTCATAAATATATCATTTAGTTTGTAGATTGTGGTGGTTTTATACTTCACTTTTGTCCTCCTGGACATGCTTGTTCTTTTTTTGAAGATTGAGTATTTTTCCCTGCATTTTTCGAAGGCCTGGTTTGGTGGTCATGTAAAGCTTCAATTTGTTTTTATGGTATAAAATTTTTCTTCCACCTTCAATCATGGCTGACAGTTTTGTTGGTTGACAGCCATTTGTGCTCATTTAATATTTCATGTTTATCTTTCTAGGCTCTTCTGGGTTTTACTGTTTTCATTGAAAAATCATTTGTTATTTTAATAGGTTTACCTTTAAAAGTGATTTTTTTTTTCTCTTGAAGCTCTCAGGTTTGAGCACATTCTCTTTGTCTGTATGGATAGTGCTTTGACTATTATTTGCCATGGCGAGTTTATAGTTTGGTCCTATCTGTTTGGGGTGCGGAATGCCTCTTGTATTTGGATGGGGCTCTCTTTCTTTAGATGTGGAAAATTTTCCTTTATGATAATATAAAAACTTTCCTTAGGTGTAGTATTTTGGGATTCTTGTCCTGGTATTCTATGAATGCACATTTTGGGCTTCTTCAATTTGTTCCATTACTCTTTTTCTAAAAAATTTTTTTAATTATTTATTCAACTGTGTGCATATGCATGTGTATGTGTGCGCGCGCGCGCGCGCGCACGTGTGTGTGTGTGTGTGTGTGTGTGTGTGTATGTGTAGAACCACGGACGAATTCGTGAACCACCATGGATGCTTCCACCTCCTTCTGCCCCGGGATTCACAGGCTCCGCCCTACCAGTACTAGAAGCGCAGGCCGCCCCCGCTTCTGCCTGGCGTCTATACGTGGGTGGGATCTGGGATCCGAACTCAGGACCTTCCGCCTGCAAGGCGGAGGCTTAACCCCTGAGCCACCTCTCCAGCCCTCTGTTCCATTACTCTTGAATATTCCTTTCACATATCTTTTTGGCTTTAACAACATCTTCAGTTGAACTGGTTTGTTCAGCCTAGTTTGTGTTCAAGATCTGATATTCTATTTTCTGCCTCATTAGTTCTGCTGATGAGACCCTCTGTTCAGTTCTGGGTAGAAGGCAGCTTGTTTTTTAGTTTGAGTTTAAAATCTACTTGAAATGTTTTAACTGCACTATGCTTATTTTTGTTTTCAACTGCTTTTCTCATCTCCTCCAAGTGTGTGTTGCAATCCTGTTCAAACAGGTTCATGTGGTTATGTAACTCTTCTGATTTCCTCTTTCCTTGATTTGATCATAGTGGAGATTAGGCTTTGAAAATAATTACCTTGGGTATGGCTTTCTTGAGTAATTTCTGTGAGTTTGTTCTAGTTGGATTTCATCATTATGGGGTTGGTTCCTTTAATAGGAGATTTGTTGTCTTGATTTTTGTTTCTCATGGATTTGTGCTTTGACCTGGGCTTTTTTAATTTATCTGTTATGTCATTCTTTTTATTTCTGTGTGTTTCTGGCTGAACTGAATTAGGCAGTTTTACACTATTTAAACAATTATTGCTGGTTTGTCTTGGTGTTGGATATGCCTGTCTGGTGTTGGTGTTATTTCCTAGATGAGGCTCTTGGACTCTTAGTACATCAGTTAAGGTGGGTTTCGTCGACAGAGGTTGAAGATTAGTACAGTAGTGCACTTTTTTAGGCTTACTTCCTTGGCGATATGTGAGGATGAATGGTATAGTCCCTTAAGTTGTATGGGTTTTTGGGTGAGCTACATGAAAATGTTAAACTATGATGACAAATAATTGAGAATAACAGGATGGCAAAAATTGGTTTACTGATCTTAACTGGATGCAAAGTTTCTCTCCCATATAATGGGATGATTTTAAAAGACTTCAGATGTGTAGTGTTGGTCCCTTGGCCTGTTTTTTTGGATTTTTCTATGTTGAATTCTGAGGTGGTGGGAGTCTGCCAGGGTCTGGAACAGAAATGCACATAGGCCAGTGGGGCTTGCAGTTGACTTGGAGCCTGGATAGGAGTCTAAGGGCTTTACCTGAGGAGCAGAGAGTACGCCTTGGTCCGGGGTGTGCGGCAGAAGCTAAATTTTATACTTATGTATGGGATGAACAGGAAAGAAATACAGTTTTCTTCTGTGGTAAAAATAGGTATGTCTCACAAATATTCTTATTGTGAAGTCTTTTTCAAACTATGACCCTAGTGTTGACTTAAGTTCAATAAATGAAAATTGACAATGTTTATCTCACTGAATTCAATAATCACCTATTTGAATCTAAGAAAAATGAATTCAAAATTGCATTCAAACTGAGAGTCTAAAATACAATATAATTTTATTCATCTGCTTGGCTAGTTGTGGGAATGATAGTAGTCACTTTCTTTTCAACTTCTTTTAAAAATCTCATCACCCTTCTTGGAGTCTAATGAACCAAGGCACATGTTACAAGATTGCGTCTCTGCCTCATCATGCTGTAATGATGCAGCGACTGTGGAAGAAATCATCATTTCTATACTTCTGGAAAAATTCATTTAGCTTATGCAAGTGCCATTAGGTTAGTCATTATACTTCTCTTTATTGTTCATTAGCTTAAGTATGGGAAATGACTTGTCCATGGTTTGTTGTGTCAGAAGAAATAGAAATGTCCAGTGTTTATGGCAAATATTGGTCATTCAAAAAACTTCAATCAGAACTGTGAGTTCTGTCCATTGCTTGACACCTATAATATTTGCTGTCCCCAAATATTTCAACAAACCAATGCATCACTTACAAACTGTGAACCTTCAGGAGGAATGTGAGGTCATTTAATGCTTTTGTGATTCAGCACAGAACTCTTCATTTAAGTAAAGATCATAATTTTTTAATTTTTTATTTATTATTTATTCAATTGTGTATGTATGTGTGTGTGTGCGCGCGCGCGTGTGTGTGTGTGTGTGTGTGTGTGTAGAACCACGGACGAATTCGGGAACCACCATGAACGCCTCCGCCTCCTCCTTGTTTACTCTGCCTCCAGATTCACAGGCTCCGCCCTACCAGGACCAGAAGCACGGGCCGCTCCCTCTTCCGCCTGGCATCTATACGTGCGGTCTAGGATCCGAACTCAGGACCTTTTGTCTGCAAGGCAGAGGCTTAACCCCTGAGCCACCTCTCCAGCCCCATAATTACCTCATTCCTTGATGTCTGTGGAAAGTGCTGTTCAGGTAATTGTTAACACCGCTATGTAATCATACAGCCTGAAGCATCCTTAGTAGGGGTAAGAGTCATTTTACTATCTTAGCCTCCTAGAAGTCTAAAAATATCTCATTAATAAAGCCTATTTGTTAATATCAATTGCTTTCAGAGAGAGTACAGGCCTGATTTATGAACTTTTCTGAGTTTACTGTAGTTTGGCTCTCCACCAATGTTTCATGGCATTGAAACTGTTGTGAATCAGAGACCAGTAGGGAGTGTTGGTGTGTCTTTCCAGATCTGTAGACAATCAGGATAATGTGGTCATCCAAAATCTCCATAACTGGTGTGTTTTTTGCCCATGCTTAGTGTGGGGACTGACATGATGTGTCTCTCTGTCACACTATCCTGCCAAAAGTTCTAGAGAAGAACCCGACAGTTGCTTTTTACAATTAACTTCCTAGGTAACAATCTCTATGTCACATTCACTTCCTCACTTCACCATTCACTGCATTCCCTAAGAAATAAATTTGCAGGAAGAGTCCTTACTTTTTTATTAATATAGAAGATGAGAGACCTTGGCCAAGCAACTATGTTTTGAAGCTATATAGAGCTGTGTCAATTGTATCTTGAATTATATTCTTCTTCACATTCATCTCTCTTTATAGGAATAGAGGCCAGTGAGTTAGTTCAATGAACATGTGTTTTATTTGCAAAGTGGATGATCAGGAAAGACCTCAAGTCCCCCATTCACTGCCCTCTGCTTTTGTCACTGTCATGTAATGTCTGAACGCTGGCCAGAGATCTGCATGACCCTTGCAACCTTTCTCCCACCACCACTATGACCACCATTCCCCTGTTCCCCAGCTTTGCAAAATTAGTCTAGGAATCTACTAGACATCATGGAAACCAAAGTCCATGGAGCAACCTCAGACAACTGAGGACCCCAAGGAACATCTCACCATTCAACACAGGACAGTCCTATCACCCAAACAAAAGATAAGAAACCCATTTTATTTTCTATCTATTCTCAAGTGATATTCTCTCTAGTTTAAACTTCCAAATTTTACATGAAAATCTCATATACCCATCCAACTGGGTCTTAGATAGAATTTAGAATTCACTTTCACATTCCCCTAATAACCCCTAAAAACCACTATCTCCCACTCTAACTACCATATTCCTACCTATTATGTACATGCTATTCTCTCCTCTGTAAGCTTAAAACAAATCTTACCTACCAAACCATATACCCAATCTTAAATCTCTCAGCAAAAATTAGACCATAAATCCACTCACATAAAACCTGCAACAACCACATTCTTGAAACAGCACCAAGCAACTATAAACTGATTATTAAACAACACCTTCCATCCATATCCACAGAAGCTGTATCACAACAGTCTGTATCTGCCAACTCTATTGGACTCAAAAGCATCAGAAATGCATACCAAGGAAAGAAACCAAAGACTTAATACAAGATGTACAAGTCATGTAGTAAAATCACACACAAAAAAAATAGGAAAAAATTCTTCCACGCAAAGCATCAACCCTATAATGATAGATTACAATCAGAATATCTTCATGGATATTAGCTAAGAAAACAATAAATAAAGTCAATGTTATTAATATGACCAGGGAGATGGGAGGGGAACTACAAATGGAATGAGAAGATCTCTGAAAAGAAGATAACTGCATAAACCGATGTATACAAGAAAATAATTGGTAATAAATGAGATGAAAGGGACAACTGAAAAATTAACCATGAGGCATTTGAAAATATTAAAAGGAGTTTAACCTTGAAATGAAAACCAAGGTAATGAAAATCCAAAACTCATTGGTAGGCCTCACTAACAGAATGAATCAAGAAGAAAATAGAATATCATAGCTAGAAGACAAGATTGCATAACAAATTGTTCAGCTAAAGTACGCTAATTAAAACTGATTTGGAAGCTTTCTCCTTGCTGGACAACTTACACAGCACTAAAGAATATGTTAGAAGTTATTGAGGGAAAATAATCAAAAGTCTCATCAACTTGCAAGTTCTAATAACAATTACCATGGCAACAAAAGACCACCAGTATAACATTAGCATAAGTATCAAAGAGCAAACCAACAGCTTTCTTACTGGATTTAAGATCCAGTTGTCAGAATGAAGTGGATTTCTGTTACTGTAGACTAGAAAAAGAGCCTATGAAAAGGAAGGAATTAGGTTATGAGGGAAGAACAGATTATGAATCTTTAGCTAGGAAAATAGTCCACCCAACTGCTCTGTAAATACCTGCTTTATAATCACAGATTGGAAGAACACTCAGCACTAAACTTGGAAGCCTTCTTCCATAACAGAAGGTGTTTATTATTGATAAAAGCACAACTTGCCAAAATGCAGCAATTAAGTGTCTCTGGACTGCGTATCCCTAAACAGGCCCACAACAATAAGAAGTCTTGGAAACAAGAGGGATAGAAGGAATACATCAACATAATACAAGCAAGCTTATAGTAAAACTCATTCCAAAGGGTGAAAAACTTGAAGCATTCCCACATAGATCAGGAAATGGAAAAGACTGTCTACTCTCACCATTTCTTTTTAACATAATACTTGACATCTTAGATATAGCCACAAGGCAAGAGAGTTAGAAAAAAGGGCTACCATCAGGAAAGGAAATAATCAAGGTATCCCTCTTTTACAAACCACATGATTCTATACTGGGAGACACCAAAGTTCCACCTGGAAACTCTTGAAATAGATAAGTTTTGTATGCTGGAAGGTTTCAAATTAATGTTCAAAAACACTGACTTTGTTATACACCAAGGATGCACAAAGTGAGAAAATCTTCAGAGGAACAATTCCTTTTCCATAGCTCCAAAAAGAAGAAACACCTTGGAATAAATTTAATGATGTATGTGAGAGATCTGTATGATGAAACCTTTAAAATACTACAGAGATTACAGAAGACACCAGAAAATGAAAAGACCTCCTTTGTCCTGGATTGGTAAAAGTAACATTCTAAAATTGAACGTTCTACCAAAACAATATACAGATTCAATGCTATACCATTCAAAATTTCAATACAATTTTCACAGAAATTGATAAAACAATTTCAAAATTCATATGGAAGCACGAGGCCAAGGATAATTAAAACAATCTTGAGTAACAAAAATTATACCAATCCTTAATCTATACTAAAAACATAGTAATAAAAACAGCATAGCACTGGTTCCAAAACAGAGACATAGATCAATGGATTAGAATTAAAGATCCGGTTATAAGCTCATATAGTTAGAGTCAATTGATTTTTGATGTACGTGTCCTCCACCTCCCAAAAAAAATTGGGAAAAGTGCAGGATCTTTAACAAATGATGTTGGAAAAATTAAATATCTGCATGCAGAAGAATCAAACTCGACCTGTATCTGCAACCATCCATGAAAATTAACTCCAAATGGATCAAAGATTTCAGTTAGGCCAGACACAAAAAAAAAATCTAGAAGAAAGATTAAGGAATGTGCTTACACTGGTCAGGGTTTTCTGAAAAAGATCCTAAATGCACCACTTGACAAGTGGGATTTCCTGAAACAAAAAAGCTTCTGTCCAGCAAAAGATATTAATTGAACAAAAGGACAAATCACAGAATTGGAGAAAATATTCACTAGCCACATATCTGATAGATGACTAATACCAAGAGTACACTAAAAATTCAATACATTTAGTACCAAGGTCAACATCCAATTAAAAATGGGCTTTTGAACTAAAAAGGAGAGAGGGGATCATGCTTCAGCAGAGAAAATAGGCCACCATCAAGGACTGCAAGTAAGTAATGACACATCTGTTTAAGCTCACAGACTTTCCTTCCTGGTCACTTGCAACTGATGAGGTATGATCACACCAGAAAGGGAGGCCTTGAGTCTGGCAGATAGAAGGTAACCATCCTGCAAATGGGAGACTGACCCCCGCCTCACTGAGGTCTCCTACTCTTATTCCATCTACCTTTGAATCTACTCTTGTAATAAGACTCTATTTTAATAGCCTTTTATCCCTGGCCAAGGGGAAACATCCAGTACCTGTCAGGATGGAGATAAGGGTGGTGCAGGAGCAGCAAAAATGAAAAAAATTAAAAAACCATAATTCAGAACATCAGAGACTCTACATCAACCACCTGAAACCAGGACAGCCTAATTTCTCTCCATCCTAAAGTTCAGGGAAATTTGCAGAAGAGGGGGTGTTAAGATTGTAAAAGTCTAAAGATGGGGAGGAGCAATGATATGCAAGAAACTCCACACAAGTTAGGGCCAAAGTAATCATAATAAGACTTTGCATGACTTGCATAATGACCAACATATCATTGAACACCCAAAGTCTAGCATGGATCACAGGCACTAGGATCCTTAGAGGCAAGGGATTAACAGCTACAATAGTATTCCTACACTAAAGGGGAATGCGAAAAAAGAGCTCCAGGCAATGCTACTGAGTCCATACACCTCATCAGAGAGGAAGACCCAGAAGGAAGTTTGACATGCACACAACAGGATGCTCGAGAAATGGGGGGGGGGAGGCACTGGGAGAAAAGGAGGGAGGCAGGAACGAAGGGCAAAAGGGGGATCCAAGGAGGGGTGGAGGAAGGGAGGAGAATGGGGTTCTTATCAACTTTGTATGAGTGGAAGAAATAAAAAGAAATGAAAAAGGAAAAAATTATGTTTCGTATTCTTTTATTTTTCCATCATTAGAAACTGAATTAATAAAGGTTAAATTAATAATAAAATTAATTAACACATAGCTAGTGACTATGAAAAATGCACTGTGGATGTAAAGACTTATTTGTTAAATGAGCTAGATCACACACAGAACACCAGGAGGCACTGTGAATGTTCTCAAGAAGTCTGGGCATGTCACATGGTTCAAATTCACTACACTCTACACAGTGCTCATTGGACTATGTCCATGTGAGAGCAGCTGCTTCCTCCCGTGGGGAAACTTCATCATATAATATGCAGAGCCTCTTTGGGTTTATCTGTGACAGTGTAACAGGCCTCAGGACTGAAGACCAGGTGGTAGAAAACAAACAGTTCGTGTTTCATAGTTCATAGCAGAAAGAGCTCACATGGAACGGAACTTCTGGTTGTGAGAAACTCTAGACTTAGGCACAGTATGATGTATGGATCCCAGTATTTAGAATCCTGAGTATGAATGCTTTAACAGAGGCAGCGACCACTAAGCTGTAACATCAACTCACAGTGTCTTCCTCTTGCTCATCTCTCAAGTAAAACATAGAAATGCTCATTGACAGATTTCAATTCCTACTTCACATAACCCACCATGAAAAGTCTTTCAGAAAAATTTACCTTTGTTCTCTTTATTTTGTCTGCGTTTGCAGGATCCCTTTGCTAGGTTATGGTGATTCAGGCCCCCTCAGTCTCTTTATCCTCTTAAACATGTGCCACACTCAAGGTTTGCCTGAGAAGTGGCTTTGGTCTTGTGAGCCCTGTCTCTAGGGACTCCAGAAGAATCATAGAAGGCTGCTCTGAAGTTTTTCATGACCACCCAGACTTAAATTTGTATCATGGCTCTGGGGTTCCAAGCTACTCCTTTGGATCTAAATGTCTCTGAAAATACAAAGATGCTGCTATAGCCTGAACATGAGGTTTGCTATCATCATGGAGACAGAATCAGAGAGTGTTCATCAATGGTTTTAGGTTAAGGAAAAAGTGAAAAGGATCCAGAGGGATAGCTCAGGAGTTAAGCCTTTGCATCTTAAACAAAAGTACCTGGGTTTGGGTCCAGATGCGATGTAAAAACATGGAACAGAAATGATGGCTTCTTGCACTTTTATTGGAAGATGGAGACTAAAACCCCCACAGCAAGCAACGAGAAAACAGAGAAATCCAGGGTCATACCTGATGTCACCCTTTGACCTTTACAGTCACATATAGCACCCTCTTTTACACACACACATACCCATACATCACAAAAAGTGAGAGAAAGAAAGCTTGGACATGTACACCCTGTGTATTTGACCATCTTTCATAGATCAACTTCTAAGAATGGGCATTTCGTAGCAGCAAGTTTAGTCCATGATCATGGAAAAAAGAAACAAATTGGTTCATCCTACAACCAAAGGCAAAATATTCCCAGGAAGGAACAGGAAAATGTGTTATAGAATCCAAAGGCACAAGAACTTTGGCTGTAGCAAATTAGCAATAGTGTAATACTGATCATGGTAACAATTATCAGTAGTTAATGCTATTGTTATTAACTAATGTTCAGTAGAAAAGAACCCAGTTGTGATGATCCACAAAGAGATGTCTTACTGTATTCCATTAAGTTTCCAGGGGTCCATTAGATGTCTTGCCTTCTCTGCTGTCGGATGAAACATTGCACATAGCCAGTCACCACTGTCATGTTTGCATCCATGTGTTATTAAGACAGAAACCCTGTGTGCAGCCAGGGCCATGAGCACGGAACCTCAGCAGGCAGCCTCTTCTCTTCAAATCCTTACAGCTCACACAGAGCTATGTGGCTCTTGTGACAAATGTCTGGGCCTGCTTAGTCTCAGGGTGATAGAAGATTATTTCTGTAAGGAGTGGTGGCTAGAAGTACAATTCAGGCATTCTGCAAAGTATGGAAACATGGTTACAGTCTATGTGTTCACGAAAAGACAAATCTGACCCTGAAATCATGCAGTCCTGTAAGCTATGTCTGTCCTCTCTTTAGGAATCCAGCTTTTCTGCTGTCATTTTTCTGCTGACATAATAGGAGAAAATCCCCTTCTTCCTTCAGCACTGACTTCTCTACTGTACTGCATAAGGAATTTGGCCCTGGTATTCATAGGAATCACTATTCATAAGTCTCCATGGATAACAAGTCAGTATTTTCCAGTCGCAATGGCTAAATCGCAGATGCAAAATCTAAATATATACATTTTCTTAGAAATATCTAGTGCACCATGTTGAACCCTGAACAAACATGTCTTCAAGTAGAAGACATTATATTTACATTATTTTTCTTATTTTGTACCTAAATTTATAACAATATTTTTCATAAAACTCAATAGCTTAAAGTATGGGAGTGATTGACATTCACTCTATTGTTTAGTGAGGAGGAATTTCCATAAAATACATGTACATACTTTACAAAAATATGGTGAGTGCTGATATTTATGTGTGTCTATGTGCATATATATATATATATACATATATATATATAAATAAAACTGATAAAAAATTTTGGATTCTTTCCATCCACTATATTTTTCTCTTCCTATATCCTACCAATATTTTCCCCAAGTTCTAACCATTTGCTTTGTCTCTCTGAATTATATTCCCCTTTTCAGAATTCTACATTTAGAGAAATATTTACTTCATATTTTTCCATGATATTCACATACAATAGGATTTTGAAATGCATATCAATATTTGTGTGAGTGTAACTTTTCTTATTTAGTTGTGTAAGGACACTGATATAAGGACATATAGTTTTTCTTTCTTAGTTTACATGCATTTAAATTTTGTGTGTCATGAATAAATCTGTCTTGTTTTTTCAACTATAAGACATTGCATGAATATACAAGTTTCATTTCTCTTGATTAATTCATTAAGATCATGGTAATAAACTCTGTGGAAAATTTAAGGAAATTCTAAATTAAACTGTTGTAAAAATAACTCCCATCTCCAGAAATACATGTTTTTCCCTTGTTTTGCATCCTTTCCAGTGTTGGTACTTGCTAATCTTGTATATCACATCTCTGACATGTGCAGGAGATAACGTCTGCCCCACTCCTGTCCCACCTCTGGATCTTACAATCTTGCAGTCCCTCTTTGCGATGTTCCCTGAATCTTGGTTGGTTGTGGGTAGGGTATTCATGTCCTGTTTAGAGACAAGCAGTCCACAGTCACTTATTTTCTGCATTTTAGTGAGTTGTGCTTTTTAAACAATAAATTCCTTCTGCTATAGGAGTCTTCTATTTTGAGTGTTGATTGCTTTTCCAGCTTATGAGTGTAATAACAGGTATTTACAAAGCAGTTTGGTGTACTGTCTTCCTAGCTAAACAATCATAGTGTGCTCTTACCCTAGGACCTATGTTTTTACCATTCATACGTTCTCATTCTAGTTTATAGTACCAGGAATGTGTTTCATGCTGACAGGTGGGCCTTAAATCCAACCAGAGAGCTATGGTTGTCTCCTCGATATTCCTGCCACTGTTATACTAATGGTCATCAGTTGCCATGGTGATAGTTATTGCAATGTACCGATATCACAGATTGATGAGAATTTTGATTGCTATTCTTCTCTGGTAGCTTCCATAGTGTTCTCTTTTACTATGTAATCTGTACAGCAAGGAGGAAGCTTCCAGACCAGTTCCAGTTGGAGTCTTTTTATTTCCATGTTTTGTGATTCATGTGTGTTGCTACCTCTGTAATAGGGTTTTACCCTCAATTTCTGGAGGACTTCTAAGAGCAATAAGAAAAGGCTATATACTGTTTGGTAGGCCTTTGAGAACTATTTGACCAACAACTTATCAAGAAGTATCACAAACTTATTTCTTCTAGAACTCTTTTATTGCCCCTGGGTTCTAGGTGGAGCAGCCAAAGGGTTTTTTTGTCTTACATTTCTCTCTGTGTGTTCTCCTGTACAGGCAATGTACATTCTTATTCCTTTTTTTTAAACTAAAATGTTTTTTGACGTGCTGGCATCATAGGAAATTCATGTTTTATCCCAAATTTTTAGGGTTTTTCTCCTAGTCCCTGAATCTCTCCTACACCCCATCCATTCATCCACGCTCTGAGTATTTTCTTCCATTTCTCCCTCACCCTGTCATCCATGGTATCCTGTCTCCTCCTCCAAAATCTTCAACTTAGTTCCATTCAAGTAATCTGACTCTTAGAGGAATTTCACACCAACTACTACAATCAGGAGGTAAATGATAGCACCCATATATAAGAAAGAACATGTGGCATTTATTTCTGTGTCTGAGATACCTTGCTCAATATCATATTTTCTAGTTTCATCCATTTATCAGATTTCATAATCTCATCCTTTGTGACGACTGGATAATATTCCATTGTTTATATGCCCACGTTTTCATTTCCCATTCTTGTGTTGATGAGCATCTTGATTGATTCCATTTTCTTGCTATTGTGAATAAAGCTGCAAGGAACATAAATGAACAAATGTCTTTTGTTAATTTGCAGCATCTCTTAGGAATATTCCAAGAAGTGATATAGTTGCTCATATGGTAGTTCCACTATTAACTTTCTGAAGAACCTACATATTAATCTCCAAAGTGGTTGTGCTACTTTAAACTCCACCAATAGTGCATAAGTGTTTTCTCTACATGTCAGCACTCACTGTTGTTAGTGTTCTTGATCTTAGTCCTTCTGACTAAGGTAACATGGTATCATAGAGTAATTTTAATTTGCATTTCTCTGATGACCCCGGCACTTTATCAGTCTTTAAGGTATTTATTTGACATTGGAATTTCTTTTTGTGAGAAGTCTCTATTTAGTTCCAGAGTCCACTTTTTAATTGACCTGTTTGCTTTCTTGGTGTTTAGTTGTTTTTAGTCCTTTGCATATTCTGGAAATAAATTATTTTTCAGATTCACAGCTACCAAATATTTTCTCCTATTCTATGTATCTCAGTTACTGGACATTTGAGGTTCTGTTTAGACAATTTTGCCTAGTCCTATCAAATCAAGTGTATTCCCTGCTCTGTCTTCTAACAGTTTCAGAGATGGGATTGACTTAGATATCCTGTTTAGGGCCAAACAGTCTACAGTCACTTATTTTCTGGGATTTTGACCAGTGTCATATTTAGGCACAGGTGTCAAGTTGATGGTTGAGGGTTTGAGCTCTGGGTACATTTGTAGAGAATTGATAGTTGAGTTAAGCCCAGAAAAAACCTGCAAGAGATTGTCTAGCTGATGGGGAAGGCCCAGCCATGGTGGTGGGACTAGGCTTTGGAATAAATCATGGAGAGGTAGTTGAGAGAGTCGACATCCTTCCATACACTTGGCTAGACATACTTGTCTGGCAAGTAAGGATTGTCCATCTCTCAGCCATTATGTGGTGATGGTGTAGCCAGTTCCCTCAGGCCTGGTGTTGGTGCATGCTCTCCCGTCAAGCTGGACTGAGAACTGTAAATGGACTGTCAGTAAGAAAATAAACCCATTGTTCCCTTAAGTTGTTTGATAGTTATTTATCCACAACCATACAGGCAGACAGCAACAACCAGTCAATGCTTTTCTGTGATAAACACCTCATTTTCAGAAGTCTTTTTGTAGATTGAACACTGAGTACTATTCCAACCTATGTTTAGAAATCTATGTTTAAAAGGCAGGTTAATATAATATCTTCATAACTAAACCCTCATAGTCTGCACTCCTTCTCAGGTCTGTGTTTTCCCATTTCATAGGATCTCCTAGTTTATAGAACCAGGAATCTGATCCCTGCTATAAGGTCTTAGATCATATCAGACAACTACTGACTGTCCCCTTTCGAGTCCTTCCACTATTACACTGATGGGCACCTCTTGTTAAGATGGTTATATATTACAGCTTGCAGATTTTGCAGACTGATGAGACTTTTCATTGATTTTTCACTGTCCATTGTCTTCATAGAACTTTTTGGTATTGTGCATGCTATCCAGCAAGAAGAAAGCTTTCAGAGTAGGTCCATTTCTGTCCATGTCTTGTGATCCACATGTGATGCTTTTTCAGTAATAGGGTTTTACTGTCAGTATCTGGGGGAAATCAAAACACTTCTGGGGGAAGGGGACTTTGAGAACTCTCTGACCAACAACTTATAAGGAAGTAGCACTTATTTGCTACTTTTAGTGTTGTTTAATTGTCTATAGATTTACATGGAACATCTTAGGCTGTTTTTTAAAGATTTTTCCTTATATTCCTCTTTCTGTGCTCTTTTGTACAGAGTATGTCCATTCTTGTTTTTTACCAAATAAAATGGTTGTGATACATTAATATTATAAGCAGTTTCTAACTGGTTGTATAACACATTCTGAGAGGTTTTGTAATACTCTCTTAATCCCTCATTTACCCATCCCTTCACCCCCTAAGTATTTTCCATCATTTCTTCCCTCACCCTGTCTCATGTGGTATCCTATATCTCCTCCTCCAATGTCTTCCCCAACTGTTTCTCCCCTCCATCCCACTCATTTATCCCTTTCATGTTTTCTGACAGTCAGGGGAATTCAAACCAAATCCTTTAGTCAGGATTTTAATTCCAGAATATTCCTATAAGAGGGAACATGTGATCCTTATCTTTCTGTGCCTGAGATACTTATTTGACTATTATGTTTTCTAATTCAAATTCCATCCATTATACTAGAAAATTCCATAATCACATCTTTCTTGATGACTGCAAAGTATTACATTGTATTCAGTGTATTGCACTGCCCAATCCTTTGTTGATAAGAATACAGGCTGAGTCCATTTTCTTGCTGCTGTGAATAGAGCTGTAATGAGCATGTATGAACGGGTGTCATTGTAATAATATGTAGAGTCTTGTGGGAATATTCCTAGAAGTGGATTAGCTGAGTCATATGATTATTCCATTTCTTAGGTTTCTCAGAAATCTCTACACTCATTTCCTTAAGGGAATCACCCCCACCAAAAAATAATGAAATGTTTCGCCGCGTCTTTGCCAGCATTCGTTTTTTGTGTTCCTGATCATAGCCATTCTGACTGGAATAAGATGATGCTGCAGTAAAGTTTAAATTGCATTTCCTTGATCAGGAAAACTGGGCATTCTTAAGATATTCGTGTGATACTTGAATTCGTTTTTTGGAAGACTTATTTTCTAGTTCCAGGGCCCATTTTTAATTGGACTGATTGCTTTCTTTCTCTTGTGATCAGTCCACCTTCAGACTCATAGCTAGCAAAGATTTTCTCCCCTTCTGAGGGTTGCCTTTTTGCACAAATAATATTTTCTTTTGAAGAACATAAGCTTTTTAAATTTATGAGGTTCCTCTTGTTGGTTTTTGGTTTAATTTCCTGTGTGATTTCACTCCCGCTCACAAAATCTTTACACAAATCTAACAATTCAAGTGTATTCTTTCTTCCAAAATTTGTAGAGTTACAGGATTAACATTAAGGTTTTTGATCCACTTGGAATTAATTTTTGTGCAAGGTGTGATGTCAATCTTTTAAATATATTTTTGGATTTGTTTTACAAGTGTTTTATTGAGGTTGATTGATTTGCAATTCTCTTTGTTTGATGTGTTTTCATTTGGTTGTCTTTTATGAATGACACTGGGTTCATAGAAAGTTTTCTATTTTGTGAAATAATTTGAGGGATAGTAATATTCTGTGAATGTCTGGTAGAATTCTTTGGCAAATACGTATGATCTTGGTTTTTTGGAGTTAGGAGATTTGTAATTACTGTTTTAATTTTATTGTTTATTATTTGTGTTTAAATTGCTTATTTCAGTCATTTTGATAGTTTATATGTGGTCAGAAATTTGGCTGTTTCTTTTAATTCTCAGTTTAATTATTTCTTTTTATTTTATTTTAATATTTTTCTCAAGTGTATACACGTGCATATATGTGTCTTTGTTTATCAGAAGCACTGTGGATGCCTATGGAAGGTTAACTTTGGGAATCATCCTGGGTCGTTCTACCTCCTTTTGGATTTGCTCTGGGGTTTCCCAAGCTATGTCTTTCTAGTTCAGATGTGCAAGCTACCATCATTACCACCTGACATTTTTAGATGGGGTCGGTGATTTGTACTAACATCTTTCTGATTGTGAGGTAGAGTCTTAGCCCCTAAACCACGTCTCCAGTCCTAGATTTTCAGTTTAGATGAATACAAATTTTTGAATAATGTCCTTATGTTTCTCTGAATTTCCTTGGTATCTGTTGCAATGACTTCCTTTTTATAATTAATATTACTGAACCATGTAGTTTTCATTATGCTTAACTTGTTTGTTAATACTGTTTATATTTTCATACTATGCATTTTATGGCTCAAGATGAATTTCACATAGCATATGAAGACATCATGGTTTTTATAGTAATATAAGCTATTATACGAATGCCCAGTTTGGATCAACATGAAGACATGAGATAGTCACTACTCTGTTCAATGCTGGGAAGGCAGTGTCTGAAATTACACCCAAGACCTATTATGATTCTAATATTTTTTGAATTATTGAACAAATTAATAAAATTGCCCTTTTAAAATTCTCTAATGTGAATTATTAGGGAGGTTCTAGAATATCTCTCCTATCATTAATAACAGTAATTATATAAGTAATATGAATTATTAATCATAAAATGGATTATAAAATATCATGCACTCATTATAAGTGAATAGCAAATCTTTAACCTCATTTTTCTTTTTTTTCTTGATACTTCATTAGCCTTTAATCAGTACACCATAATTTCGGTAAAAACTAACAGGTATCCTCCCACCCGAATGATGAATACATAACTGGAAGTGATATAAACAACCTTACTGGGGTTCAAGAAATCCAAAATTACTGGTACATACAATGTAATTATGGGAATTCTGTGAGCAATCTGATCTGTCTGAAGCAAGTCACATAACAAATCTAAGAATTAGAGTTAGTGAGCTACAGAGATGAAAGCAAAAGACCCAATTTGAGACAGTAGGTACTGCTTTCATAAGTTTATCCTGGTGAGAGAAATCAACAAAATCCCATAATCAATCATTTGGTTCCTTTGACATTCTGGAGAGAACATTTCCAAAAAAAAGAATGGTAGTTTTGTTAGCTCTTCCTCCGCAAAAGAGCTGATGTGAAGGTTTGGATGATAAATGTTTCAAATCGTTATTGTGACAGACTGTGTTAATTCTGGCATAATGTGGAATACTGACAGATTTCAGGCTGTAGAAGTGAGGGATTCATATAGTAAGTAACCTGGAAAACTGTAAAATCAAGCTGGACTCAGGTCCCTGGATCACGGGATGCTTTAGTTTCTTTGGCTAAAAGAGGGCAGTGTGGGACCATGAAACAAGGCTTCCAAAGAGCTCAGTGAGAACCATTCCTGTAAAGAAGCTCTGGACACAGGGCTGGAGGCTGCACTCACTAATGGAGTCTCCACAGTCCTCTCTCCTGCCTAGTAGCATCCAGGGAAAAGGGACCTTGGTCTTATCTCCGAAGGTGATTTCTCCCACAGCTCCTCTGTCTTAAGCTATAATGAGTCCAGCTCTAGCACAGGGCTCAGGGAGGGCTTTGGCACTCGTGATGAAATAACACATGGAGGAACAGTTGCTTTTCTGTAGGACTGGGGAAAAAAGAGGAGGCCAGGGTCAGCCTAGACTCACAGTGTCTTTGGCCACTATGCCAAGGATTTCTCTCTTACTCCTCATCCCTCATATGCCAAATCAGGAAATTGCCCTCAGAACGTGGAGAAACCTTAGTTGTATCAGTCACTCAAACATATATTACTGTAAAAACATCACCTTAATTTCTCTCCCATGACATGAAAACATCCATCTCTTCAAGATGTTTGTTCCCAGTTTCTTGTCCATCTATGCATCTCTCAGAACCACTGGCAAATCCATGTGTGCTCTGAGCATAGACATTGAAGGCCAAAGAATAAAACAGTGTAAACAAAAACTAGACATTCATCCCTGATATTTTCCTGAACCAACCCAGAATTAGAACACATGGATCTCCAGCTCCTTTTATGAATCTGAATTTGACTCAGGAAATCTTGATATTTTTGAGGTTTCAAGTTTATAAACTGGGGTGAGTCTGAGTGATTCAGTATTATAATCTGCATGATTATTCTCTTGAACTGATTTTCATGAATGGCTCATCTGTGTTTCTTGAATTGATGGTATAGTAAGTATAGCTACTTGACATTAGTTCTTCTCCTCACAAATATAAAATGAGTGTCTTTGGAAATAGGTCCAGGTCAGAGTTCTAAATGTTCATAAAAATACAAATAAAAATAATCGGCATACACACTCCTAGTTGTTTAAGGGCAGCATGTGGAGCTGCAATATAGTGACATCTATCAGCTCTTGGAAAATTATTGACAAAAATTGAACCACTCCCAGAATATGTGTGTGTATATATATAAAACTCGAACTACTCTTTGAGGAGGCAGAGCAGATCCCTCCTCTTCAATCCCTATGGTTTTGTTCTGTGTCATGGCTGAGCTTTGTTGTAATCATCATGGATGAAGCAAGAAGATGAAGATAGTTTTCTGGCCAGAGGTTTGTTGCATAGATCTGACTCACACCTGAATGCCTAGCTTCTCTGTTACAAAGTCAGGAATGCTTAGACACAGCAAGAAATGGAGCATGAGAGTTTATCAATCTTTGTGGGATATGAGATGGTTTAGGTAAGTGAGACTTCATTATTATTGGGAAAATGCTGAATCAAGCCCTGACATCAGTCTGAACTTCACAAAAATCATAGGTTGATTTTTTTTAATGAGTCTCATGGTTTAGTTTCTATCCCCATTTCTGCCTACTTCTCTTTTCCTCTGTGTTACAAAGTAGGAGGTTAGGCCAGGCTAAATATCACAGGAACTCAGCTCCTTCAGTACACAGCAAGGAGCAGGAGTGATGAGACTCATTTGCATGAGAAGCCACTCTGTAGCTCTTGGGGTAGAGATAAGAGAGATTTGAATCAGCTCAGCCACAGGAGTGTAATCTGAGAAGGGACTGTGCTCACCATGGCTTGGACTGTTTTCTTCTTGCTGCTTCTCTTTTACTGCTCAGGTAGGGACAGTCCTCAGAGTACCAGGGAAGACCTCAGCTGTCAGTCAGTCCTCCCTGATTACATTCCCAAGAAGCTGTATGCTTGCTCAGTCATTCACTATGATATCTCTGTTTACAGAATCCTTCTCCCAGTCTGTGGTGACTCAGCCTCCTTCCCTCTCTGTATCTCCTGGATCAACAGTCAAGCTCACCTGCATCCTGAGCAGTGACATCAGTGTTGGTAGCTATAGTATTGTCTGGTACCAACAGAAGCCAGAGAGGCCCCCTCGGTTTTACCTGTACTACTACTCAGACTCAGATAAGCAACTGGGGCTTGGGGTCTCCAACAGATTCTCTGGCTCCAAGGATGCCTCAAAAAATGCAGGGAATTTGCCCATCTGCGGGCTGCAGGACCAAGACAAGGCTGATTATTACTGTTCCATTTGGTACAACAATGCTGTTCACAGTGACACAAACAGATGCGGAAGTTAGCAAAAACTGTGCATGCAAGGGATTGTTTTTTTTTTTTTGATTAATGTTGTAATAACTCTAAATTAATACAGTATTAGATAAACAAAATTTCCAGTCTGAAGTTTTCTTCAGTGTTTTCACGAAAAATTAAGAATCAAAAAATTAAGCAATTGTTAATACACAAAGAAAAATTCTTAAATCCTACACTTTTGCAATTTATTATAATATGAAGAGAGCTGGTATTACTTATTTGCATAGGACCAAAGCTTCTTGCCTCACAAAGGGAAAGATCCTGTCTAGTGTGCAGCAACAAATCTAAGTCTGGCCAGTCCTAAGATTTAGGGATCTTCACAGAAAATGTAGCAGTAAGAATACAAGAGCCTGAGGATAGGGTGGTTGCCAATAAATAGCAAGGAAGCCAGGGTAACAGTTACCCTTCAGTGTTCAGTGGAACATAGAAACTACTTAAAGTAACTGGAAAGACACATAAAAATTTGTCTACTTTGGCTCTGACATACAGATAATGAACAGTAGAGTAGAGACATTAGGATGTAAGACTTGACTTGGTTATTTCTACTACTGTAAGAATATGTGACCCAAAAAACAATAGTTGGGGCCAAAGCAATCATAATAGGACTTTGCATGCCCTGTGCAATGTCCAGCGCACTGTTGCCCTCATAAAGTCTAGCATCTGTTAAGGGCACCGAGACCCCTGGAGGCAAGGGATTGACAGCCATAGTAGTGATCTTATGCTTAAGGGGAACAAGAGAAAGGGCTTATGGAAATGCCACTGGGTCCTTATATGTCATCGGAGAGGAGGACCCAGTGGAGAGTTAGGCGTACACAATAAAGGACTCTCTGGGAATTGAGGGGGAGGCACTGGGAGATGGGGAGGGGGAGGAGGGGGTTCGGGGGGAGGAGGGGGGAGGGAGGGAACTGGTAAAAAATTTTAAAATGTATAATTAAATTTTTAATAAAAAAAGAAACAAGCTAGAAAAAAAAAACAAGGGGGATAAGACCTTTTCACTAGTTTTCTTTTTTCTTTTTTTAAATTTTAGACTACAATGCATCATGGCAAGGAACTGAGGCATCAGAAGTTAAATGAATTGTCCGTATCATATTCAGAGTGGTCTTACCATATTGGTCGATGAAATTAGATAATCTCCTACAGGTTTACCATGCTAAATAATTCCTTGTATATGACTAAGAGCTCAATTCCCAAGTTGTTACCAGAAACTCATTGCCATAGGAATGTGTTTGAGGGTGCTGCCATCATTGTAGCAAAACTGATTTCTAATATACAGCAAGAAGTTCTTGAGGCAGGATGATTAGAGTTTGAACCAAGTAGGCAGCTGATCGTGCCCTGTGGCATTTTCTCTCTACAGTTAGTTTGTCTGACTATCAGGACACATGGATAAACCTTAGTGAAATACATCTTTCCAGGAAAAAGATACCTGAAGAAAAGAAAATGTAGATGGATATATTATTTTCATGTATAGATTCTCCCTTTCTCAAATCATTTCCTGTGTTTTGTGATATGATCAATGTGTGGTATCTTTAGCAGTAGGGTCTTACTATCAAGGTCTGCCCTTGTGTAGGTGTTTTTAGATCTCATTACAGTGACCTCCTGGATGCAGCAGCCCTGTCATGACTGGTGTGTCCTGACTAGCAGGTGGACACCCACTGTGATGGTTAGAGTAGAATATCAACTTAACAGATGCAAGCTGTTTGGGGCACCATTTTGAACAATCAATGGTTGGAGCAGGCCCCTGAACATTTCTGTAGGTACTTGGTTAATTGATATGGAAAACCCAGCCCATCATGGGTAGTATATTCCAGTGGTGGACTAGATAATAGGAAGTGCAATGAAGAGGTATGTACCCTTCTCCTATCTTGTGTGGATTTGCTATTGAGTCCACTCTTAAGCGTTATTACCTTCTAGAGTTTTGTGGCCTTTTTTGTTGCTGTTGCAGATACGTTCTTTGTCCTTGGTTGACTCAGAGCTCAGTAGTTTCCACACTGTGGATATTCCTGTTGCCTTTTCAGCCTAATCTACCAGGACGACTTACCTCTGTTCAGCACTGACATTGGAGTACAACTTATTCTTCACCAAATCAGAGAGCAGCATCTTCAACCCTTCAGGGAGATAGAAATGTAAGACCTTCTCTGCATCATTGACTTTGTGAAACATTCCATTCAAGAAGAAAGCACCGTCCCTTTTCACCCCACCCCGCTCTGCCGGTAGGGACGCGTACACGAGATCCAGCCGGGCCTCACCGTGCGCTCTAGGACCCCAGGTCAGCCCACAGGGACCCGGCTCCGACTCCCACCATCCAGCCGGAGCTGCGAGGGGGCCAAAGGACGAGGAGGACCTCCCCCTGCGCCCGGGCCCCACCCCAACTGCCATCCGGTTAAATAGCTCCACGCCCACGCGCCCATCCTCCCTTTTCACCCCACCCCGCTCCGCCGGTCGGGACACACGCACGGTCCACCCGGGCCTCACCCCACGCCCTAGGTAAGTCACCGTTCGGGCCCCGCCCACCAGTACCCCAGGCCAAATAATTCAGTTTAGTGAAATTGAGAGATCTTAAGAGTTAAAATGACAATGCCAAAGTCAAAGTGCAAATCCATGAGAAGCAACACTCAAGTAAACAAATTTCCCACTGAAGAAATTAATCCCATAATGTTAGACTCCAACAAGAACAAACCCGCGGAAAAAGGCCAAGAAAGCCTGACCCAGGATAACAACTTTCAAAATATGATCATTACCATGTTCAATACTATGAAAGAGGAAATCCGGGAGGAATTACAGAATCGAATCAATCGCTTTGAAGAGGAACACAACAGACATCTGGAGGAGTTGAGAAAAACAGTGCAAGAAACAAAAAGTGGCATAGAGCAGTTAAAACAAACTCAAGCAGAGTTTAAAACTGAGCTAAAGGACAAGTTATCTTCAACCCAGAACGCCACAGAGAGTCTTATCAACAGAACTAACGAAGCAGAAAACAGAATTTCAGACCTTGAAGATAAAGTTGGAGTACTAACCAGCTCAATGGAAGAGGTTGTTAAAGCCAAAAAGATACGTGAGAGAAATATCCAAGAGATATGGGACACCCTGAAGAAGCCTAACATGGGTATTCATGGAATACCGGAGCAAGAATCTCAAAATACCACCCCTGAGGAAATTTTTCAAACGATCATCAAGGAAAACTTTCCTCATCTAAAAAAAGAGAGGCCGATTCATATACAAGAGGCATTCGGCACCCCAAAGAGATACGACCAAAACAGAAGCACACCGCGGCAAATAATAGTTAAAACACTCCACATTCAAGATAAAGAACTGGTGCTGAGAGCTTCAAGGGAGAAAAAACAAGTCACTTTCAAAGGCAAACCTATTAAAATAACAAATGACTTCTCAGTCGAAACAGTAAAAGCAAGAAGAGCTTGGAGAGACATACTTCAAGTACTGAATGAGCAAAAATGTCAACCCAGGCTGATTTACCCTGCAAAACTATCAGTCATGATCGAGGGAGAAAGAAAAATTTTCCAGCACAAAGACAACTTAAGGGATACATGGCCACCAAACCAGGCCTTCAAAAACTGCTAGAAATGATACTCAAGCGTGAAGAAAAAAACAGGCATACCAGGAGAACAGAAGGCAAATATAACACCATTAAAAGAGAAGCAATATACTTATAAAAGCTACTAAACATAATAAATGTCTGGAATTAACAATAGTTTCTCCATTATAACACTAAATGTTAATGGACTTAATTCACCGATCAAGAGACACAGATTACAAACTTGGATTAAAAATCACAATCCATCAATCTGTTGCCTGCAGGAAACCCATCTCACCACAAAAGATAGGCACGCTCTAAAAATAAAAGGCTGGTCAACAATTCTACAAGCAAATGGTAGCAGAAAACAGGCAGGGGTAGCCATTATGCTATCAGACAAAGTGGATTTCAAACAAAAAAAAAAATTATAAGAGACACGGATGGATACTACATTTTAGTCACAGGTACAATTCACCAGTAAGATTTCACAATACTGAACATATATGCACCCAATACGGGCCCCTCCACATTCATTAAGAAAACCCTACAGTGCCTAAAGCAAGAAATCAACCCCCAAACGATAATTCTTGGGGACTTCAACACCGCCCTCTCTACATGGGATAGATCAACAGGTCAAAAGCTTAACAGAGACACTTTGGAACTTAATCAAACCCTGAAAGAAATGGACCTCACAGATCTCTATCGAACTTTTCACCCACGCACCAAAGAATACACATTTTTCTCAGCAGCACACGGAACTTTCTCCAAAATAGATCACATACTGGGCCACAAAACGAATCTACACATATACAAAAAAGTTGAAATTCTAACCTGTGCCCTATCAGACCACCACGGCCTAAAGCTGGACATCCACAACACATCAAACAAGAGAAAATACACTAACTCCTGGAAACTTAACACTATGATGCTGAATGAGAACTGGACTCAGGAAGAAATTAAACAGGAAATTCAAAATTTCCTGAAAGTGAATGATAACGAAAATACAACTTACCAAAATCTCTGGGACACAATGAAAGCTGTTCTAAGAGGTAAGTTCATAGCTCTTAATGCCCACGTCAAAAAAATGGAAACATCAGAAATAAACAACTTAACAATGCAGCTTAAAGCTTTAGAGAAACTAGAGCAATCTGATCCCAAAAGCAGTAGAAGAGAAGAGATTAGCAAAATAAGGGGAGAAATATCTGAAATCGAGACTAAGAAAACGATAGAAAAAATCAACCCATCAAAAAGCTGGTTCTTTGAAAAAATCAACAAGATTGATACACCCCTAGCTAAACTAACCAAAAGCAAGAGAGAGAAACCCAAATTAACAAAATTAGAAATGAACATGGAGTTATCACTACTGATACCCAAGAAATCCAGAGAATTATAACATCATATTTCAAAAACTTATACTCTGTGAAGTTTGACAACACAAAAGAGATGGATGAATTTCTAAGTAAACACAACTTACCTAAATTGAATCAGGAAGTTGTGAATTACTTAAATAGTCCTATAACATATAAGGAAATTGAGGAAGTAATCTCGAATCTTCCCACCAAAAAATGTCCTGGACCAGATGGATTCAGCACAGAGTTCTACCAGACATTTAAGGAGTTAATAACACCAATACTCCTTAAACTGTTCCATCAAATAGCAAAGGAAGGAACACTACCAAATTCCTTCTATGAAGCTAATATCGTTTTAATCCCAAAACCTAATAAAGATTCACTTAAAAAAGAAAACTATAGGCCGATCTCCCTGATGAACACAGACGCAAAGATTCTCAACAAAGTCTTAGCAAATCGGATTCAAAAACATATTAAAAAGATCATTCATGGGGACCAAGTAGGCTTCATCCCCGGCACACAAGGTTGGTTCAACATACGCAAATCAATAAATGTAATTCATCATGTAAACCAGTCCAAAGTCCAAGACCACATGATACTCTCGATAGATGCAGAAAAAGCTTTTGACAAGATCCAACAGCCTTTTATGATCAAAACGCTAGAGACAGTAGGAATGGAAGGAACCTTTATCAATATAATAAAAGCTGTATACAACAAGCCCACAGCAAGGATTATGCTCAATGGGGAACAATTGGAAGCATTCCCACTTCCATCAGGAACTAGACAAGGCTGTCCACTCTCACCACTTCTATTCAATATTGTACTTGAAGTCTTAGCTGAAGCCATAAGGCAAGAAAGGGACATAAGAGGCATTCAAATCGGCAAGGAAGAAATCAAGCTATCCCTATTTGCAGATGACATGATCTTATACCTGAGGGATCCAAAAAACTCCACCAGGAAGCTCCTGGAACTAATTGAGAAGTTCAGCAGGGTGGCAGGATACAAAATAAATGTGCAAAAATCAGAGGCCTTCCTATATGCCCAGAATGAAAGAAGTGAAAAAGCCTTGAGGGAAACCATGCCATTTACTATAACGCCTAAAAAAATGAAATACCTTGGTATAAACCTAACTAAGGAGGTAAAAGACCTCTACAATGAAAACTTTAAAACCCTAAAGAAAGAAATTGCAGAAGACACCAGAAGGTGGAAAGACCTCCCTTGTTCCTGGATTGGCAGAATCAACATTGTAAAAATGACCATCCTACCAAAGGCAATATACAGATTCAATGCTATACCAATCAAAATCCCAAAGCAATTCTTCAAAGAAGTTGACCAAACAATCTCAAAGTTCATATGGAGGCACAAAAGACCCAGGAAAGCAAAAACAATCCTGAGTAACAAAAACACAGCTGGAGGTATTACCATACCAAACCTAAGTCTATACTACAAATCCATAGTTATAAAGACAGCCTGGTACTGGCTCCAAAATAGACACACAGATCAATGGATAAGGATTGAAGACCCAGATATAAGCCCACAAAGTTACAGCCATTTGGTCTTTGACAAAGGGGCCCAAAGAATCCAATGGAAAAAGAACAGCATCTTCAACAAATGGTGCTGGCAAAACTGGATCTCCACATGCAGAAGATTAAAGCTGGACCCGTACTTGTCACCATGTACAAGACTTAATTCCAAATGCATCAAGGACCTTGATATCAGGCCAGAGACTTTAAAAACTATAGTTGAAAGGATAGGGACCTCCCTCGAGCTGATTGGGCTAGGCCAACACTTCCTAAACAGACATCCAATGGCACAGTCACTGCTACCAACTCTCAACAGTTGGGATCTTGTGAAATTAAAGAGCTTCTGTTCAGATAAAGAGCTTGTAACAAGAGCTCAAAGGCAACCCACAGAATGGGAGAAAATCTTCACTAAACACATATCTGACAGGTCTCTACTGTCCAGAGTGCACAAAGAACTTAGAAAATTAAACTCCAAGGAAAACACTGACCCAATTAAAAAATGGGCCCTGGAACTTCAAAGAAACTTTACCAGGGATGAAATTAAAATGTCTAACAATTATCTTAAAAAATGCTCCACTTCCTTCGCCATCAGGGAAATGCAAATCAAAACTTCCCTGAGATATCATCTCACCCCGGTCAGGATGGCAAAAATCCACAATACAAACAACGACAAATGCTGGAGAGGATGTGGAGAGAGGGGAACTCTCCTACATTGTTGGTGGGAATGCAGGCTCATACAGCCACTCTGGCGAGCCGTCTGGAGATTCTTAAAGAAATTAAAGATTGAAATGCCGTATGACCCTGCTATCCCACTTTTGGGAATAACCCCCCATGCAGCAGAGGTTCGCCTCGATAGCACAAGCTCGACCATGTTCATAGCAGCACTGTTTACAATAGCAAAGTCATGGAATCAACCTAAATGTCCAACAGTTGACGAGTGGATAAGGAAAATGTGGTACATCTATACAATGGAGTACTACTCAGCCATCAAAAATGATGAATTACTGGAATTTTCTGGGAAATGGATGTCATTAGAAAGAATTATATTAAGTGCAGTATCCCAAACCCAGAAAATTAAGCACCATATGTACTCCCTAATAGGTGGCTCCTAGTACCAAACTCACCCAGCCCACATTGAGACACTCAAAAGTAAACCTATGTAACACAGTAATTGCAAGGATTATGAACAAGAGAGATGGGTTAGGAGGGCCACCCCAGAAACAAGGAGAGAGGAGACCATGTTACAGCAGAGAAAATAGGCCTCCATCAAGGTCTGCAAGTAAGTAATGAGAAACCTGGTTAAGTTCATAGACGTTCTTTCCTGATCTCACCAGAAGGGGAGGGCATATAGTCTAGCAGATAAAAAGTAATCATTTTACAAATGGGTGATGGACCCCTCCCTCAGTGAGGTTTCCTACTCTTATTACATCTACCCTTGAATGTGCTATTACAACAAGACTCCAGTTTAACAGCTTTTTGTCTCTGGCCAGGGGGTGACATACAGTGCCCAGCAGAATGGAGTGAAGGGAATTGCAGGAGCAGCTAAACTGCAAAAGAAAATCAACAAACCACAATCCAGAACTTCAGAGACTCTATATCAATCACATAGAACTAGGCCAGCCTAATCTCTCCCCATCCTGGAGCTCAGGGATATTTACGGAAGAGGGGGCGGTAAGATTGTAAGAGCAAAAGGATGGGAGGAGCAACGATTTGCAAGATTCTCAACAATAGTTGGGGCCAAAGCAATCACAATGGGACTTTGCATGCCCTGCGCAATGTCCAGCGCACTGTTGCCCTCATAAAGTCTAGCATCTGTTAAGGGCACCGAGACCCCTGGAGGCAAGGGATTGGCAGCCATAGTAGTGCTCTTATGCTTAAGGGGAACAAGAGAAAGGGCTTATGGAAATGCCACTGGTTCCTTATATGTCATCGGAGAGGAGGACCCAGTGGAGAGTTAGGCGTACACAATAAAGGACTCTCTGGGAATTGGGGGGGAGGCACTGGAGGAAGGGGAGGGGGAGGAGGGGGGAGGGAGGGAACTGGTAAAAAATTTTAAAATGTATAATTAAATTTTTAATAAAAAAAGAAGCTTGATAACAATTATAATAATGGTTACCAGCTGACAGCTTTATACATTGTGCTTTAATTTTTTTAGTTAAGTACCCTATTATGTCTTAATAAATGTTCTTATGATTCTCTGTGCCTTGAAAAAAAAAAAAAAGAAGAAAGCACCTGCTGATGGTTACATTAAAGGATATTTCTTTTATTTTGAGTTGATTAAATAAAATATTTTATAGCTGTTCTCGAGATTCTGTTCTTTCAGAGAACTATAATATACTCTCCTCCCACACTTTAGGGTCTTACAAATGTAGTATCCCTTATACAAGGTTCTCTTGAGTCTTGGTATGGGGAGAGATTTGCATTGCGGGATTAGTGCTGAATATTCTAGGGTCAGGATACTCTACTCTCTGGGCATTTATAGTTTGCTGCCTAGTTAATCTTCCATTGCAATAAGATGCATCTTGATTGAGTGCTGAGATAATTTTTATCTAAAGGTATGGTAAAAAGGTGCCTTTTAGTTTCAAAATCCATATTTTAATTTTTTATGTTTTTTTCCTTTGTTACAAAATGGTGTGATTCTAATTCAAAACCTATAAGGTCACAACAAAATGAATCAAGCAAATGCACACATGTGTCTGTGCTACTTCTACTTGAATTTAATATTCAATTTGCATGTTTGCTTATTGATATTTATTTATTTATTTTGTTGTTTTTGTGTTTGGAGACTGATATTTTGTTAGAGATGTAGTGAGCAAACATTTTCTTTCATTCTATGTTTTGTGATTTTGCTAAATTAAGAGTTTTTGTGGAACAAAAGGTTTTCAATTTCATGAGTCACACTTGCTGTTTGTTGGCATTATTTTCTGCATCAATGGGGTTCTACTGAGAACTTCTTCACCGGTAACCAAAAGGTATTCCTCTTTCTTTCTCTTAAAACTTCAAAGTTTCTGGGGTCATATTAAGTTCTCTGATCCATGTAGAATTGATTTTGAAGCAGAGTGAGAAGCAAGGGTCAAGTTCATTGTACTGCATATAGATTTCCAATTTTCTGAGCACCATTTGCTGGAGATGCTCTTTTTCTCCACTGTCTATTTCTGGTACCTTTGTCAAAATCAGCTGGCTACAGGTTTGTGTGCCTACAATTGGGTAACCACTTCTGTTTGACTGGCCAAAGTTTCTATTTGTGTGCCAGTTCAATGCTGCTTTATTATGATTTTATATAGTTTACATTGAATCAAGTAAAAAATATACAGCAACCCTGGAGTAATGATTTAAGTATCATGGACCTGAAGAAGATTTACAAGCCAAGGCCTAACTAATGTTTTCAATAACATCATAGAAGAAAACTTACCATGTGTGGAGAGCACAATGTTAATCAAACTTAAGAACCTTACAGAGCACTTAATAAAACAGTTTATACAATAGAGGCCCAGTTGGGAAGACACAGACTTTTGTCTTTCTGTGTCTTAGCTACCTCACACAGTATAATATTTTTCAGTTCAGCTGAATAATATAACATTGTGTACATGAACTGGATTTGTATTATTTATTGATCATTTGATGGGTACACAGACTGAATTCTTTCCTTGCTATGGGAACATGGATGTTCATGTATCTCTGCAGTATATTATGGAGCCCTTTGAGGATATACCTAGAAATCATATAACTTGGTAATATAGTAACACTGTGTCTACTTTTATTAAGACATTTGCAGGCTGTTTTCTATAGTGACTGGACCAGTTTTTATTACCATCAACAGTGAATGAGGGCTCTCTTTTCCCACATCCTCACCATAGCTTGCTATTATTTATTTTCTTCTACTTAGTCATTCTTAATGTGGGAGATGAATCTTCAAAGTGGTTTTAATTTGCATTTCTTTGTTCCCTAATGATACTGACCATATATACTGAGATCCTTCCTATTCCATGGTGTCAACATTTGAAGAGCAGCTATTGTGGGGGACTATTGACAGTAGACAACACTGCATTGTGCTCTTGGGTATGGAAACCTTGAAGGAGGCAGATGCTGCTATCTGGCAGTATCTCTCCCCGTTTTTAGGACATTATATTCTTGTCATCCTGTCTTATGCAAGATTTCCTGAGCCATGGATAGTGCTAGATTTTGAGGTTCTGTTCTTGTACTTTGGCCTGCTATGATTCCCAGAATTAATCTTACATTGTAATAGGATATTTATTGGTTGTGTTCTGAGTGCTGATCTAAGTTTATAATGGTAAGTGGCTAGATGGTAGCTTGTCATTAAGTAGTCATAGATAATTCTAAGAAGTTTGTCCCCATTTTCACAGGTATTTGACTTGGTTTACAGTACCAGGAATGTGTTGCCTGCAATGAGACAGGACTTCATGCAAATTACAAAGCAATTGGTTATCCCCATTCCTTAAATGTTCCTGTTGAACCACTAGACATTTCTTGACAAAGCTGTTATTGTATCTTGCACGTTCATAGTTGGGGCATTGATCTCCATTCCAGGTTTTGTTTTTCATGTGTTAAGTGATCATTGTGTGGTATCTTTAATTGAAACTCTTTTTATTGGCGCTGGAGAAGTGGTTCAGGGGTTAAGCCTCTGCCTTGTAGTCGGAAGGTGCTGGGTTCAGATCCTAGACCCCACATATAGATGCTGGGCGGAAGCGAGGGTGGACTGAGTTTCTGATCCTGGTAGGGTGGAGCCTATTAATCACAGGGCAGAGTAAACAAGGAGGAGGTGGAAGTGGTCCATGGTGGTTCCCGAATTTGTTTATGGTTCTATACACACACACACACACACACACACACACACACACACACACACACGCACAATTGAATAAATAATAGTAATAAAAAAAGAAAAGCCTTATTATCAGGTTCTGGAATCAACCAACAATAGCATTTGTCTGTGTTCTTTTTGTCTATGAGTCCTTTCTCTCCACCATTTTTTTATGAAGGATCACATCTTGGTATATTAAAATTTATTAAATCCTTTATAGCTTCTGCTAGGAACATCTCAGTGAAATTTCTGTTTTCTTCTCTCTTCCCCTCTCTGTTTCCTTGTGTAAGGTATATTTGTTGACACTTATTTTTCTAAATTAGATGTTTGTATATATTTGTATAGTAGAGTGTTTCTATGTGACTGTATTTTACATGCTTGTGTTACTTTTACTCCTCCCACACTTCCTATCCCCATATCACTTAGCTTTCCCCACCTTTAAAACTTCTGTATTGCCTTCTTTCTTTCAGGTCTTTTCTCCTCCATTCCCTAGTTTTTATTTAAGCATATTGTCCTGAAGGGTCAATGCTAGCATCCTGATGCAAGGGAGAACACACGGTTCTTACTCAGTATTATATTTTCCAATTAGATCTATTGGCTGGAGAATATGGTAATTTCATTTTTCTTGACTGTTTAAACATATTTCATTGTATATATGTACCACATTGTCATTACTTATTCATCCAGTGTTGGACATCTAGGCTCATTTCAGTTTTTTATTAATTCATATAGAGCTAAAATGAGCATGGACACGCAAATATTTCTATAGTAGTATGTAAAGTTCTTGAGAATATTCCCGGGAGTAGTATAGCTGAGTCATGTGGTGGTCCAAATTTTAACTTTCTGAGGAACCTCCATACTGATTTCCAAACAAGTTGTGCAACTTTTCATTGTCACCAACAATGAATAAGTAATCACTTCTCCTCACATATCACCACATTTGTTATTTGTGTTCTTCAACTCAAATATGTGGCTGGGGTAAGATCGAATCACATAGTAATTTTAATTTCCATTTCCCACATGACTAGGGAGGTCGATCACTTTTAAAGATACTTGCTAGACATGTTAATCTGTCTTAAGAAAGGCTTCATTTTATTTCAGAAGTTCATTTATTTCATGGGTATTTACTTTCTTTTTTTTTTTTGAACACCCTTTTATTATAAAAATGAGCATACAGGGCAGCAAAGATACATGGTTGCATATTTGAGATGATGCTGTAGCTACAACTTTGCCTCGAAACGTCATTACAGGTTATGTTACATGGTTACAGGTTATGTGACATGGTTATGTGTTACAGGTTATGTTACATGGTCTCTGCTTATGGTCAGTAGCCCAAATTTTTATGCAGGGACCAGGATTCATGGGAATCTCTTCAACTATCTATATTCTGAACAACCCAAAGAAGTTGATGATTATATTAGTACAAAACAGTTTGATGCAGCATGATCACACCCCTGCCGTATGATGATACTGATGCATCAACCTCAGAGTTCCAGCAACACACAAATTTGAAGTATTTGTCTTGCAAGGGCTGCATGAGTAAGTACTGTCATAAACATATCTACTCGGAAAACTCTACAACAGCTATTGAAAAGAGTTTGTAAAGTTTTCTATGGTAGGCATTTTCTGATTGCAAATTTGGAAGAAAAATTCAAGTTACCATCCTTTGACTTTGACTCAAGAGAGAAAGCACACTTTTACCAAAACTTAGGATTGGCAAGATACCTCAGTGGCAAAGGTGCTTGCTCACAAATCTGGCAACCTGAGTTGGTCCCTGGAAGTCCAGATAGTGGAAGGAAAACTGTTTACTGATCTCCTATCATGCACCATCCTGTCAATTCTGCCTCCCTCTTTCTCTCTATCAATCTGGAAAACATATTGCATATAGAGTAATAGAGTTCTACTAACAAATAGAACTGGAAACAGTATTCAGTACAATTGACAATGCTACAAATAGTCATGGCAGAACTTTGGTTTCATTTTCTAGCATATCCTTCGTACAGAAGTCATAAATGTGAAATTCTTTTTTTCACACTGTGACACCACACGTAACACTGTTGTGGAATTTTATCTAGGCAACAGAAAAGAAGGATAGATCGTATTGTAAGAACTTTCTGTGTTTGAATTCCAATTGAAATATTCTACCTGTGTAACTTAATTTCTAATTTATCCTATGTAGAGCCTTTGTTTTCCTCAACTATGAAATGAATAAAACCTGTCAGAATTGTTTAAGGTTGAAATGAGTTGAAAGGTGCATGAGATGTAAAGAACTAGACATAAAATTATGATATTAATTTATTCTCAACTATTTATGACTTTTCAGTTATTTTAAGTATGCAGATTGTGGAAAAGAGTCAGCAAGCTCCAGTTTGTTAATCCCTGCTCTAAAGTAGACCTCATTTTGGAGTCTACCCTTAATCTTTTTTTTTAATTTTTTAACATTTTTTATTATTATTTCCGCTCATACAAACTTAATAGGTAGACCAGTTCCCTACCCCCTCCTCCTCCCCCCGAATCCCCTGCTCCCCCTCCCTCCCTCCCCATCTCCCAGTGCCTCCCTCCCAATTCCCAGAGAGTACTTTATTGTGTATGCCTAACTCTCCTCTTGGTCCTCCTCTCCAATGACGTACAAGGACCGAGTGGCATTTCCCTGCACCCTTTCTCATGTTTCCCTTAAGCATAGGAACACTACTGTGGCTGTCAATCCCTTGCCTCCAAGGATCTTGGTGCCTTTAGCCGATGTTAGACTTTGTGAGGTCAATAGTGTGTTGGACATTGCGCAGGGCATGCAAAGTCCTATTATGATTGCTTCAGCCCTAACTAGTGTGGAGAATCTTCAAATCATTGCTCCTCCCATCCTTTTGCTCTTACAATCCTACCGCCTCCTCTTCCGCAAATATCCCTGAGCTTCAGGATGGGGGAGATTAGGCTGGCTTAGTTCTATGTGGTTGATATAGAGTCTCTGAAGTTCTGGATTGTGGTTTGTTGATTTTCTTTTGTAGTTTTGCTGCTCCTGCAATGCCCTTCACTCCATCGTAATGGGCACTGTATGTCACCCCCTGGTCAGAGACAAAAAACTGTTAAACTGGAGTCTTGTTATAAGAGCACATTCAAGGGTAGATGTAATAAAAGCAGGAAACCTCAGTGAGGGAGGGGTCAGTCACCCATTTGCAAAATGATCACCTTTCATCTGCCAGACTATATGCCCTCCCCTTCTGGTAAGATCATACCCCCTCAGTTGTACATGATCAGGAATGAACGTCTGTGAACTTAACCAGGTGTCACATTACTTACTTGCATTACTTGGAGGCCAATTTTCTCTACTGTAACATGCTCCCCTCTCTCCTTGTGTCTGGTGTGGCCCTCCATCCTCATCCCTCCTGTTCACAATCCTTGCAATTACCGTATTACACAGGTTTACCCTTGAGTGTCTGTCTCAATGTGGGCTGGGTGAGTATGGTACTAGGAGCCAATGTTTTTTTAAACATTTTTTATTATTATTTCCGCTCATACAAACTTAATAGGTAGACCAGTTCCCTCCCCCCTCCTCCTCCCCCCGAACCCCCTGCTCCTCCTCCCTCCCTCCCCATCTCCCAGTGCCTCCCCCCCAATTCCCAGAGAGTCCTTTATTATGTATGCCTAACTCTCTTCTTGGTCCTCCTTTCCGATGACGTACAAGGACCCAGTGGCATTTCCCTGAACGCTTTCTCGTGTTCCCCTTAAGCATAGGAACACTACTGTGGCCATCAATCCCTTGCCTCCAAGGATCTTGATGCCTTTAGCCGATGTTAGACTTTGTGAGGTCAATAGTGTGATGGACATGGCGCAGGGCATGCAAAGTCCTATTATGATTGCTTCAGCCCTAACTAGTGTGGAGAATCTTCAAATCATTGCTCCTCCCATCCTTTTGCTCTTACAATCTTCCCTCCCCCTCTTCCGCAAATATCCCTGAGCTTCAGGATGGGGGGAGATTAGGCTGGCTTAGTTCTATGTGGATGATATAGAGTCTCTGAAGTTCTGGATTGTGGTTTGTTGATTTTCTTTTGTAGTTTTGCTGCTCCTGCAATGCCCTTCATTCCATCGTAATGGGCACTGTATGTCACCCCCTGGTCAGAGACAAAAAACTGTTAAACTGGAGTCTTGTTATAAGAGCACATTCAAGGGTAGATGTAATAAAAGCAGGAAGCCTCGGTGAGGGAGGGATCAGTCACCCATTTGCAAAATGATCACTTTTCATCTGCCAGACTATATGCCTTCCCCTTCTGGTGAGATCATACCCCCTCAGTTGTACATGATCAGGAAAGAACGTCTGTGAACTTAACCAGGTTTCACATTACTTACTTGCATTCCTTGGAGGCCAATTTTCTCTGCTGTAACATGGTCCCCTCTCTACTTGTGTCTGGTGTGGCCCTCCAACCCCATCCCTCCTGTTCACAATCCTTGCAATTACCGTATTACATAGGCTTGCCCTTGAGTGTCTCAATGTGGGCTGGGTGAGTTTGGTACAAGGAGCCACCTATTAGGGAGTACATACGGTGCTTAACTTTCTGGGTTTGGGATACTTCACTTAATATAATTCTTTCTAATGACATCCATTTCCCAGCAAATTCCAGTAATTCATCATTTGTGATGGCTGAGTAGTACTCCATTGTATAGATGTACCACTTTTTCCTTATCCACTCGTCAACTGTTGGACATTTAGTTTGATTCCATGACTTTGCTATTGTAAACAGTGCTGCTATGAACATGGTTGTGCTTGTGCTATTGAAGCGAACCTCTGCTGCATGGGGGGTTATTCCCAAAAGTGGGATAGAAGGGTCATATGGCATTTCAATCTTTAATTTCTTTAAGAATATCCAGATGGCTCGCCAGAGTGGCTGTATGAGCCTGCATTCCCACCAGCAATGTAGGAGAGTTCCCCTCTCTCCACATGCTCTCCAGCACTTTTTGTTGTTTGTATTGTGGATTTTTGTCATCCTGACCGGGGTGAGATGATATCTCAGGGAGGTTTTGATTTGCATGTCCCTGATGGCTAAAGAAGTGGAGCATTTTTTAAGATATTTGTTAGGCATTTTAATTTCATCTCTGGTAAAATTTCTTTGAAGTTCCAGGGCCCATTTTTTAATTGGGCCATTAGTTTCCTTGGTGTTTAATTTTCTAAGTTCTTTGTGGACTCTGGAGAGTAGAGCTCTATCAGATATGTGGTTAGTGAAGATTTTCTCCCATTCTGTGGGTTGCCTTTGAGCTCTTGTTACAATCTCTTTATCTGAACAGAAGCTCTTTAATTTCACAAGATTCCCAACTGTTGAGAGTTGGTAGCAGTGACTGTGCCATTGGATGTCTGTTTAGGAAATATTGGCCTAACCCAATCAGATCAAGGGAGTTCCCTATCCGTTCAACTATGATTTTTATAGTCTCTGGCCTGATATCAAGGTCCTTGATCCATTTGGAATTAAATCTTGTACATGGTGACAAGTACGGGTCCAGCTTTAATCTTCTGCATGTGGAGATCCAGTTTTGCCAGCACCATTTGTTGAAGATGCTGTTCTTTTTCCATTGGATTCTTTGGGCCCCTTTGTCAAAGATCAAATGACTGTATTTTTGTGGGCTTATATCTGGGTCTTCAACCCTTATCCATTGATCTGTGTGTCTATTTTGGAGCCAGTACCAGGCTGTTTTTATAACTATGGATTTGTAGTATAGACTAAGGGTTGGTATGGTAATACCTCCAGCAGTGTTTTTGTTACTCAGGATTGTCTTTGCTTTCCTGGGTCTTTTGTGCCTCCCTATGAATTTTGAGATTATTTGGTCAACTTCTTTAAAGAATTGCTTTGGGATTTTAATTCAAATAGCATTGAATTTGTATATTGCCTTTGGTAGGATGGTCATTTTTACGATGTTGATTCTGCCAATCCAGGAACATGGGAGGTATTTCCACCTTCTGATGTCTTCTGCAATTTCTTTCTTTAGGGTTTTAAAGTTTTCATTGTAAAGGTCTTTTACCTCCTTGGTTAGGTTTATACCAAGGTATTTCATTTTTTTAGGGGCTACAGTAAAATGGGATTGTTTCTCTCAAGGCTTTTTCACTTCTTTCATTCTGGGCATATAGGAAGGCCTCTGATTTTTGCACATTTATTTTGTATCCTGCCACCCTGCTGAACTTCTCAGTTAGTTCCAGGAGCTTCCTGGTGGAGTTTTTGGGATCCCTCAGGTATAAGATCATGTCATCTGCAAATAGGGTTAGCTTGACTTCTTCCTTGCCGATTTGAATCCCTCTTATGTCCCTTTCTTGTCTTATGGCTTCAGCTAAGACTTCAAGTACAATATTGAATAGAAGTGTTGAGAGTGGACAGCCTTGTCTAGTTCCTGATCGAAGTGGGAATGCTTCCAATTGTTCCCCATTGAGCATAATCCTTGCTGTGGAATTGTTGTATACATCTTTTATTATATTGATAAAGGTTACTTCCATTCCTACTGTCTCTAGTGGTTTGATCATAAAAGGCCTTTGGATCTTGTCAAAGGCTTTTTCTGCATCTATCGAGAGTATCATGTTTTCTTGGTCTTTGGACTGGTTTACACGATGAATTACATTTATTGATTTTCGTATGTTGAACCAACCTTGTGTGCCGGGGATGAAGCCTACTTGGTCCCTGTGAATGATCTTTTTGATATGTTTTTGAATCGGATTTGCTGACTCTGTTGAGAATCTTTGCATCTGTGTTCATCAGAGAGATCGGCCTATAGTTTCCTTTTTTAAGTGAATCTTTATTAGGTTTTGGGATTAAAACGATATTAGCTATATAGAAGGAATTTGGTAGTGTTCCTTCCTTTGCTATTTGATGGAACAGTTTAAGGAGTATTGGTGTTATTAACTCCTTAAATGTCTGGTAGAATTCTGTGCTGAATCCATCTGGTCCAGGACATTTTTTGCTGGGAAGATTCGAGATTACTTCTTCAATTTCCTTATATGTTATAGGGCTATTTAAGTAATTCACAACTTCCTGATTCAATTTAGGTTGGTTGTGTTTACTTAGAAATTCATCGATCTCTTTTGTGTTGTCAAACTTCACTGAGTATAAGTTTTTGAAATATGTTATAATTCTCTGGATTTCTTGGGTATCAGTAGTGATTACTTCATGTTCATTTCTAATTTTGTTAATTTGGGTATTCTCTCTCTTGCTTTTGGTTAATTTAGTTAGGGGTGTATCAATCTTATTGATTTTTTCAAAGAACCAGCTTTTTGACTGGTTGATTTTTTCTATCCTTTTCTTAGTCTTGATTTCAGATATGTCTCCCCTTATTTTGCTAATCTCCTCTCTTCTACTACTTTTGGGATCAGATTGCTCAAGTTTCTCTAAAGCCTTAAGCTGCATCATTAAGTTATTTATTTCTGATGTTTCCATTTTTTTTGATGTAGGCATTAAGAGCTATGAACTTACCTCTTAGGACAGCTTTCATTGTGTCCCAGAGATGTTGGTAAGTTGTATTTTCATTATCGTTCACTTTCAGGAAATCTTGAATTTCCTTTTTAATTTCTTCCTGAATCCAGTTCTCATTCAGCATCATATTGTTAAGTTTCCAGGAGTTAGTGTATTTTCTCTTGTTTGTTGTGTTTTGGATGTCCAGCTTTAGGCCGTGGTGGTCAGGTTAGAATTTCAACTTTTTTGTATATGTGTAGATTCATTTTGTGACCCAATATGTGATCTATTTTGGAAAAAGTTCTGTGTGCTGCTGAGAAAAATGTGTATTTTTTGGTGCGTGGGTGAAAAGTTCGATAGAGATCAGTAAGGTCCATTTCTTTAAGGGTTTGATTAAGGTCCAAAGTGTCTCTGTTAAGCTTTTGACCTGTTGATCTATCCCATGTTGAGAGGGCGGTGTTGAAGTCCCAAAGAATTATCGCTTGGGGGTTGATTTCTTGCTTTAGGCACTGTAGTGTTTTCTAATGAATGTGGAGGGGCCCGTATTGGGTGCATAAATGTTCAGTATTGTGACGTCTTCCTGGTGAATTGTACCTGTGACTAAAATGTAGTATCCATCTGTGTCTCTTATGATTTTCTTTGGTTTGAAGTCCACTTTGTCTGAAAGCATAATTGCTACCCCTGCCTATTTCCTGGTTCCTTTAGCTTGCAAGATTTTGGACCAGCCTTTCATTCTTAGGATGTGCCTATCTTTTGTGGTGAGATGAGTTTCCCGAAGGCAGCAGATTGCTGGATTGTGGTTTTTAATCCAAGTTTGTAATCTGTGTCTCTTAATCGGCCAGTTAATACCATTGGCATTTAATGTTATAATGGAGAAATTATTTTTAATTCTGGACATTTTTTATGTTTAGTAGATTTTGTAAGCATATTGTTTGATATTTATGTTTTGGTGGTATTATACTTCCCTTCTGTCCTCCTGGATAAGCTTGTTCTTTTCTTCAAGCTTGAGTATCATTTCTAGGATTTTTTGAAGGCCTGGTTTGGTAGACATGTATCCCTTCAAGTTGTCTTTGTGTTGGAAAACTTTTCTTTCTCCCTCAATCATGACAGATAGTTTTGCCGGGTATATCAGTTTGGGTTCGCATTTTTGCTCATTTAATACTTGAAGTATGTCTCTCCAAGCTCTTCTTGCTTTTACTGTTTCCATTGAGTAATCATTTGTTATTCTAATAGGTTTACCTTTAAAAGTGAGTTGCTTTTTTTCTCTTGAAGCTCTCAGCACCTTTTCTTTATCTTGAATGTGGAGTGTTTTGACTATTATTTGCCCTGGCGATTTTCTATTTTGGTCATATCTGTTTAGAGTGCGAAATGCTTCTTGTATTTGGATAGGCCTCTCATTCTTTAGTTGTGGGAAGTTTTCATTTATGATGAATTGAAATATTTCCTCAGGTATGGTATTTTTGGATTCTTGTTCTGGTATTCCCTGATTGCGCATGTTAGGCTTCTTAAGGTGTCCCATATCTCTTGAATGTTCCTCTCCAGTACCTTTTTGGCTTTAACAATCTCTTGCATTGAGCTGTTTAATTCTCCCACTTTGTCTTCAAGATCTGAAATTCTATTTTGTGCCTCATTTGTTCTGCTGATAAGACTCTCTGTTGAGTTTTGGGTTGAAGATAACTTGTCTTTTACTTCAATTTTAAACTCTGCCTGAGACTGTTTTAATTGCTCTATACCTATTTTTGTTTCTTGAACTGTTTTTCTCAAATCCTCCAAATGCCTGTTGTGTTCCTGTTCAAAGTGGTTGATACGGTTGTTTAACTCTTCTCGGATTTCCCCTTTCATAATATTAATCATGGTAATGATCATACTTTGAAAGTCATTATGTTGGGTCTGGCTTTCATGGCTATTTTCTGTGGATTTGTTGTGGTTGGAATCCCTCATTGTGGAATTGATTCTTTCGGCAGGAGATTGGTCTTCTTGGGTTTTGTTTCTCCGTGGATCTGCACTTTGACTTGTACATTGTTGTTTTGTTTTTTAGGACCTTTCAGTTTCTGTGTGTTTTTCACTGAGCCGAAGTAGTTGGTATTGTTACACTTGCCAGTTATTACTAGTGCTTGCCTTGGATTGGGTTTGTTTGTGTATTGTTATTGTTATATCCTAGATGAGGCTACTAGGCTGTTAGTACGTCAGTTAAGTCAGGTTATCTTACCAGGGGGTGAATATTAGTTTGGTAGTGCACTTTTACGATTTAATAACTTGGTGAAATGTGGGGGTGAGTGGTGTACTCCCTGGAGTTGTATGTTGTGTGGTGGCTGTATGAGAAAGTTGATCTACAGCATTGATACTTTAAAGGATCAGTAAGGTGAAAAGAAAAAGTTTACTTATCTTTGGGCTGGATGAGAAGAATCTCGCCCACGTGACATAATGATTGTAGTGGAGTCCAGATGTATGGCCTGTGTTCCCTATGTTCCTTATAATTTTGCTTGAGTTTCCTTTGGGCTCTATTGAATTCTGAGTAGCAGTGTGTCTTCCGTGGACCACGTGCGTAGGTCCCCGGTGGGCCAGAGAGGCAGAGGGTCTGATGTTGATAGCCAAATTCTTCACCTGCGACCTGGGGGGGGGAGGCGCGTGGGGGTGGGAGGGTGCAAGGGGCTGGGGTCTGGGGCGGGGCCCTGGGGTCTAAGCCGAGGGCCGGGTGGCTCCGGGCTGGGGGGGTGGGGCTGGGCTAGGCTCTCTGGCTCCCTGGCTCACCTGGGAAGGTTGGCGGGGAGGGGGGCGGGGAGGGGGGCGGGGAGGGGGGCGGATCCCCGGGGGTAAAACAGGAGGCCGCGCGGTGCAGTTCTGCCGGCCGGGCGGCTCCCAGGTGGGGGGTGGGGCTGGGCTGTGCTCTCTCGCTCGCTGGCTCAATGGCAGAATTCTTCACCTGGAACCTATGGGGGTGGCGAGGCGCACGGGGCAGGAGGATGCGAGGGCCTAGGGTCTGGGGCGGGACCCAGGCTAAGCTGGAGTCGGCCTGGGTGCTCCCCGCTGGGACGCGTGGGGCTCCTGGGTGGGGAGTGGGGCTGGGCTGGGCTCTCTCTCTCACTCACCTTGGGGAGCTGGCGGGGGCGGGGCGGGGCGACGAGGCGCGGAGGGGGCTGGGGTCGTCCTGGCTGGGGCGCAGGCCAAGCCGGAGTCGGCCTGGATGCTCACCGCTGGGACCGGGTATTTACTTTCAAGATGAATAATTTTTTAAAGTTCTTTGTATATTCAGGATACTAATCCTATACCAATTACATGGTTTGTGAACAAAAATTCTTCTCATTGCTATGGGTTGCCTTTTTGCATAATTAATGATTTCTTTGACAGAAGTCTTTTAATTTTATGAGATCTTACTTGCTGATTTTTGGTTTTATTTCTTGTGTGAATGGGATTCTTTTCAGAATATTTACCTGGCTGAATTAGTTCTAACATACTCCTTTGTTCTTTCTTCTAGGAGTTTCAGTGTCTGTGGTCTAATATTGAGGGCTTTGATTCATTCTGAATTTCATTTTATGAAGAGTGAGATACAAGGGTACGAGTTCTTTCATCTGTATGCACACAATCATTTTTTCAAATGAATTGTTGAAGTTGCTGACCTTTCTCTCAGGTGTTTTCTTGACATCTTTGTCAAATATTAGGAGACTATATATGGTTAGATATATGTGGGAACTTGATCCTTATCCACTGACCATTGTCTGTTTTTTTGCCGGTACCATTCTGTTTTTATTATTATGTATGTGCAGTATAGTTTGAAATCTGATATGCTAATACCTCCAGCAGTGTTTTAATTACTCAGGTTTTGGCTATGCAGGGCATACTGTGCTCCCAATATTTTAAGATTTTCTTCATTTTTGTGAAGAATTACATTGAAATTTCTATTAGAATTTTATTCAATCTGTTTATAGTCAGTCCTTGGTAGGATGGTCAGTGTCACAATGATCATGAACATGGGAAGTCTTTCCACTTTTTGTTATTTTCTGTAATTTCTTTCTTTGATGTTTTATAGTTTTCATTGTGTAAGTCCTTCTCTTCATTGGTTAAGTTTATTTCAAGGTAGTTCATCATTTTTGGTGTTATGATAAGTGAGATTCTTTCTCTCATTTCTTTCTCACTTTGATAATCCTTAGTGCATAGGAATGGCAGTATTTGGGGTTATCAGTTGTGTAAACTGCCATTCTACTGAAACATTTAGCCATCCTTTGGAATTTCGAGATGGAGTTTTTTATGGTTTCTTAAGGTATGGTATCATGTCATCTTTAAATAGAGATAACTTTGCCACAGTCCATGTTTGACCTCGCAGTCCAGGCTCCCCTTGACAGAATGTGGCAAAGAGTCGGTGAATGAGAGTCAGACACAAGTCTGGACTGGGTAAATCTGAATCTATTTTATTGGAATTTTGTAGCAGCTTTTATACTAGAAAATTTTTGGGCAGAGAATGTTGTACCTATAAACAGACACATATCCTTTTAATCAGCAGGAATTACCTTTAGGATAAACATTCTTTGAGAACATAACCCATTGTTTGAAGGTGCGACACAAACAAACATATCAGTCCTCCCCTCCCTATATGGGTCCAGTCTACTCCCTCCTATTTTCCTGTCCTTTGGCTCTATGGGTCCTGGGATTCCTTCCTCTGGCAGTTGTCGCAGACTAAGAGGCTCTTCATTGGATAGACGCTGATATGGGTATTTCCCACCTCTATCTGAACACTTTCACCTAAGGATCCTACTGCGTGAAACTGTTTCTCCTGAGATCCATGCCAGTCCACGGAAGCATGTTGACATGTGCACCACTGTGCAGGTCCAATGAAGTTAAGTTCCATTGGCTACGGCTGCACTATCTTGAGTGGAGTGACCTGTCCTGGAATGGACAGGATCTTTAGGCTCTTACAGTCTTACTGCCCCTCTTCCCCTTAGTTTTCTGAGCCTGCAGATGTGGAAACATTATGCTGGCCTGGTTCCAGGGGAACATTGAGCGTTGCTGGTGTTCTGTATCCAGGTTGTTTGTTGTTGTCTATTTTGCTATTCTTGCACTGCACAAGGCTGTATTCTATGTGGGTGTTGAGTCAGCCCAGCCCAAGAAGTGTGATCTGAGAAGGAACTGTGCTCACCATGGCTTGGACTGCTCTCTTCCTGCTGCTTCTCTCTTACTGCTCAGGTAGGGACAGGCCTCAGAGTACCAGGGAAGACTTTCTGTGATCTGATAGCCAAGAAGCTGAAGCTTGGCTCAGTCATTTATTATAATGTCTCTGTTTACAGAATCTTTCTCTCAGTCTGTGGTGACTCAGCCTCCCTCCCTCTCTGTATCTCCTGGATCAACAGTCAAGCTCACCTGCACCCTGAGCAGTGGCATCAGTGTTGGTGGTAAAAACATTTATTGGTACCAGCAGAAGCCAGAGAGCCCTTCTTGGTTTTATCTGCAGTACTACTCAGACTCAAACAAGCAACTGAGGCCTGGGGTCTCCAACAGAGTCTCTGGATCCAAGGATGCCTCAAAAAATGCAGTGAATTTGTACATCTCTGGGCTGCAAGCTGAGGATGAGGCTGATTATTACTGCTCCATCTGGTACAATGATGATCTTTACAGTGGCACAAATAGATGGGAAAGTAGGAAAAAACTGTACATATTATGGTGTCAGTTTTTTTCTTGTTCATATTTCAGTGACTATATGTTAAAAGTGAAAGAAGTAATGAAAATTTGCAGTAGGAAATATTCTTTTCCATATTTTCACCAAATAATAAAGATCAAAAATTACACAAGCAGAAACTGACCAATAATGCCCCTCAAATCCTACCTTATATCACTCTATTCCCCTATGAAAGGAATAGACACTATTTGTATGTAGACTGGAAGTTGTTTGTCTAACAAAGGAACCTACCGTGAAAGATTCTTTTCAGTATGCTTCATCATCATCATCATAAGCAGCAGCAGCAGCAGCAGCATCAATAAGGATGTCCTTACAATTGTACCTTTGATGTTCCAAAGACCTGGCACTAAGGAAACCTTCCTATCTCCCAATAGTGTCACAGCAGAAACAACAAGTCTGACAAAGGTGAAAGTTAAAATTAAGTTTTTATTCAGGGTCTGGAGAGATAGCTCAGGGGTTAAGATTCTGTCTCAAAAGCAGAAGGTCCTGAATTTGCATCCCAGGTCTCATTTAAAAATTGCCAGGCAGAACTGGGGGCTACCTGCACTTCCAGCCTCTGTCAGCAGATTCTGGGAAATCCCAGAGCAAAGCAAAAAGGAGGTAGAAGCAATTGAAGATGATTACTAAAGTCACCCTTGGTCCCCCACAGGAACACATAGTGCCCTCCGATACACAAACACACACATACACACACTAAATAAATAAAATATAAAAAATTAAAAAATTAAAAAAGGTTTTGTATTCAGAATATGGAAGAAGAATAACGTAAAAACAAATCTAACATGGAGCTATAAACCAAATTTCATTCATCAAACTGTAGACTGATTCCTGGATGCAAAAAGTTCATTCATTCATTCTGTGCCTTCTTCAATGCATGTTTTACATATCTATATTATGTCTGTCATGCACAAATTTTTCAAGGCTTTATAGATCTCTTACAGTTTTCAAACAGCATGTGTTTAAAATTATTTATTAAGATGCGGCCTAATTAAATTTTTTCTCCCGTATTTTTCCTAATCATATAAGCTGAATAGGTATTTCCATACTCTTCCTCCCCCCTCCAAACCCAGTTGTCCCCCCTTGCACTCTCCCCTTCCCCTCTTCCTTCCCCCCACCCTCTTTCCACCTATTCTTGTGCCTCCACTTTCCTCTCTCCCATGTCCTGGATAGAGCATCCTTTTTTTTTTTTTTTTTTTTTTTTTTTGCATTTTTTTATTATTTCCCCTCATACAAACTTAACAGGAACACCGGTCCCCTCCCTCCCTCCACCTTCCTCTGAGTCCCCTTCTTCCCCCTCCCTCCCCATCCCCCATTGCCTCACCCCCCCCTCCCGCATCCCTGGAGCATCCTTTAATTTGCATGCCAAACTCTCTTCTGGGTCCTCCTTTCCAATGAGGTGCAAGGACCCAGGGGCATTTCCCAGAACCCTTTCCTGTGTTCCCCTTAAGCTTAGGAAGACTACTGTGACTGTCATTCCCTAATCTCCAAGGATCCTAGTGCTTTTAGTCCGTGCTAGACTTTGTGGGGTATATAATGTGTTGGACATTGTGCAGGACATGAAAAGTCCTGTTATGATTGCTTTGGCCCTAACTTGTGTGAAATATCTTGCATATCATTACTTCTCCCATCCTTGTGTTCTTACAATCTTACCGCCCCCTCTTCCGCAAATTTCCCTGAGTTTCAGAATGGGGAGAGATTAGACTGGCCTAGTTCCTGGTGGTTGATATAGAGTCTCTGATGTTCTGAATTATGGTTTGTTCATTTTTTTTCAGTTTTGCTGCTCCTGCAATGCCCTTGGCTCCATCCTGATGGGTATTGGATGTCACCCCCTGGCCAGAGATAAACACCTGTTAAATTAGAGTCTTGTTGTAAGTGTATATTCAAAGGTAGATGGAACAAAAGTAGGAGACCGTGGAGAGAGAGGTGTCAGTCACCCATATGCAAAATGGTTACTTTCTATGTGGCAGCCTATGTGCCCTCCCCTTCTGGTGAGATCATACCCCATCAGTTGCAAATAATCAGGAAGGAAAGTCTGTGAACTTGACCAGATGTCTCATTACTTACTTGTAGTCCTTGATGGTGGCCTATTTTCTCTGCTGTAACATGGTGCCCTCTCTCCTTGTTTCTGGTGGGGCCCTCCTTCTCCATCCCTCCTGTTTATAATCTTTGCAATTACTGTAAGTATTACAGAGATTTGTCTTTGAGTGTCTTTAAGGGGGTTTGGTACTAGGATCCACCTATTAGGGAGTACATACAGCACTTAATTTTCTGTGTCTGGGATACTTCGCTCAATATAATTGTTTCTAATTCCATCCATTTCCCAGCAAATTGCATTAATTACGAATTCCATTGTATAAATGTACCACCTTTTCCTTATCCACTCATCAAATGTTGGACATTTGTGCTGATGCCATGACTTTTCTATGGTAAACAGTGCTGCTATGAACAGGGTTGCACTTGTGTTATCGAGGTGAACCTCTGCTGCATGGGGGGTTATTCCCAGAAGTGGAATTGCAGGGTCATATGGCATTTCAATCTTTAATTTCTTTAAGAATCTCCAGACGGCTTGCCAGAGAGGCTGTATGAGCCTGCATTCCCACCAGCACTGTAGGAGAGTTCCCCTCTCTCCACATCCTCTACACCATTTGGTGTTGTTTGTATTATGGATTTTTGCCATCTTGACCGAGGTGAGATAATATCTCAATGAGGTTTTGATTTGCATTTCCCTGATGGCTAAGGATGTGGAGCATTTTTAAAGATATTTGTTAGACTTTTTAATTTTGTCCTTGGTAAAGTTTCTTTTAAGTTCCAAGGCCCATTTTTTAATTCGCTTATTTGTTTCCTTGGTGTTTAGTTTTTTAAGTTCTTTATGCACTCTGGATAATAGAGCTCTATCAGATATGTGGTTAGTGAAGATTTTCTCCCATTCTGTGAGTTACCTTTGTGTTCGAGTTACAATCTCTTTATCTGAACCAAAGGTCCATCCTACTGAGGGTTCAGGACTCAATAGCACAGCCTGGAGCTTCTTCTTGGGCTCACAGTAGTATTGGAATTTTATTATGACTGCTTCCCTGATGGCTACAAATGTGCAGAATTTTTAAAGATATTTGTTAGACATTTTGAATTCATCCCTGTAAAAGTTTATTTTGCATTTTGAGGCCCTTTTTTTTTATTTATTCAATTGTGTGTGCATGTGTGTGTGTGTGTGTGTGTGTGTGTGTGTAGAACTTTGGGCAAATTCGGGAACAACCATGGACCACCTCCACCTCCTCCTTGTTTACTTTGCCCTGGGATTCACAGGATCTCCCTTAACTGGACCAGAAATGCAGGCCTCCCCCGCTTCCGCCTGGCATCTATATGTAGGGTCTAAGATCCGAACTCAGGACCTTCCACCTGAAAGACAGAGGCTTAGCCCCTGAACCACCTCACCAGCCCCATTGAGGCTTACTTTTTAATTAGGCCATTAATCTTGGTGTTTAATTTTTTTAAGTTCTTTATGCAGTCCTGATAATAGAACTCTATCACGTATGTGATTAGTGAAGATTATTTCCCATTCTGTGGGTTTACAAACTCTTCATCTGAAGAGAAGCTTTATAATTTCATAGATTCCATTTGTTGAGTGTTGCTTCTACTGACTCTGCTATTGGATTTCTGTTTGGGAACTGTTAGCCTAACCCAATCAGTTTGAAGCCATTCCCTACCCTTTCAACTAGGAATTTTATAGTTTTTGGCCTAATATTAAGGCCTTTGATCCATTTGGAAATAATTTTTGTTCAGGATGACAAGTGTGGGTCCAGTTTTAATTTTCTGCATATGGATATCCAGTTTTGCCAGCACCATTTGTTGAAGATGCTGTTCTTCCATTGAAGTTTTGGGCCCTTTTATCACAGATCAAATGGGTTTAATTGTGTGGGCTTATATCTGGGTCTTTAATCCTTCTCCATTGATCTACCTGTATGTTTTGGAGACAGTACAAGGCTGTTTCTATTACTGTGGATTTGTAGAGTAGACTAAGGTTTGGTATGGTGATACCTCCAGCAGTGTTTTTTTTTTTTTTTTTTTTTTTTTTTTCCACTCTGGATTGTTTTTTCTCTCCTGGCTCTTTTTTGCTTCCATATGATTTTTGAGATTGTTTGACCAATTTCTTTAAAGAATTTCTTGGGAATTTTAATTGGTATAGCATTGAATCTATATATTGCTTTTGGTAGGATGGTCATTTTTATGATGTTGATTCTGCTGATCCAGTAACATGGGAACTCTTTCCACCTTCTGGTGTGTTTTGTAATTTCTTTCTTTAGGGTTTTAAAGTTTTATTATAAAGGTATCACACTTCTTTCGTTGGAACTATAACAAGATATTTCATTATTTTAGAAGCTATAGTAAACGGCATTGTTTCTCTTAGAACTTTTTCAATTTTTTCATCTTTGGTGTATAGGAAGGGCACTGACTTTTCCATGTTTGTTTTGTAACATGCCACTCTGCTGAACTTCTGTATTAGTTTCAGGAGTTTACTGGTGGAGTTTTTGGATCATTCAAGTATATGAACATGTCATTTACAAATAGAAATATCCTGACTTCTTTCTTTCTAATTTGAATCCCTTTCATCTCCCTCTCTTGTCTTATGGCTCCAGGATTTTTGATTTATCTCATGTCCTTCTTTTTGTTTTTGTGTGTTTTTGGCTGAACTGAATTAGACAATATTACTACACTTGAACAATTATTGCTAGTGTTTTCCTTGGTGTAGAATATACCTGTGTGGTTTGGGTGTTTCCTCCTTGCTGGATAAATTACACAGTACCAAAGAGTATGGTAGAAGTTATTGGGGGGGAAAATAATCAAAAGTCTCATCAGCCTGTAATATCTGCAAGTTCCAATAACACTTACCATGGAAACAAAAGGCCACCAGTATAATAGCAGCATAAGTATCAAAGAGAAAACAAACAGATTTCTGATTGGATTTAAGACCCAGTTGTCTGAATGAAATGCGTTTCGGTTACTGTAAACTAGAACAAGAGCCTATAAAAGGGAAGGAATTAGTTTATGAGAGAAGAACAGACTATGAATGTTAAGCTAGGAGGATAATACACCAAACTGCTCTATAAATACCTGCAACTATACTCATAGACTGGAATAACACTCAGCACTAAACCTAGAAGCTTTCTTCCATAACAGAAGGTGTTTATTACTGAAAAGCAAAACTTAACAAAATGCATAAAATACCTGTCTGTGGACTGCTTGTCCCTAAACAGGACATAAAAGCCTCACTCAACCCCACACCAATAAGTAGTCCTAGAAATGATAGGGATAGAAGGAACATACATGAACATAATAAAAACAATGTACAGCAAGTTTATAGTAAAATTCAACCAAAACGGTGAAAAATATGAAGCATTACTACTTAGATCAGGAAGTAGAAAAGACTGTCTACTCTTACCACTTCTTTTTAATATTATATTTGACATCTTAGCAATAGTCATAAGGTGAGAGAAGTAGATGAAAGGGGTACAATCAGGAAAGCAAGAAATCAAGGTATCCCTCTTTTAGAAACAACATGATTCTATACCTGAGAGACCCCAAAGATTTCACCAGGAAACTCCTGAAATTGATAAATAAGTTCTGTAGACTGGCAGGTTTCAAATTAATGTTCAGAATCACTGACTTTGCTATACACCAAGAATGAAGAAAGTGAGAAAAACCTCAGAGGAACAATTCCATTTTCCATAGCTCAAAAAGAAGAAACACCTGGAATAAATTTAATGAAGGATGTGAGAGATCTCTATGATGAAACCTTTAAAATACTAAAGAGATTAGACAAGACATAAGAAGATGGAAAGACCTCCCTTGCTCCTGGATTGGTAGAATTAATATTCTATAAATGAACAGTCTACCAAAAACAATATACAGATTCAATGCTATACCATTCAAAACTACCATACATTTTTTCACAGAGATTGATAAAACAATCTCAAAATTCATATGGAAGCACAAAAGGCCCTCGATACTTAAAACAATCTTGAGTAATAAAAACTATACCCACCCTGTTAGGAGGTGATCTCCAATACCAATCAGGATGGAGCCATGGATGGTGCAGGACCAGCAAAACTGAAAACAACAATAAACAATAATTCAAAACAACAAAGACCATACATTAATCACCTGGAATCAGACCAGCCAAATCTCTCCACATCCAAACCTCAGGGAAACTTATGGAAGAGGGGGTGGCAAAACTGTAAGAGCCTAAAGTTGGGGAGGACCAAAGATATATAAGATACTCCATACAAGTTAAGGCCGAAGTAGCCAGAATTGGACTGACATGTCAACGATCCTCCAAAGAGTAGCATGGATCATAAGCACTATGACCCTTAAAGGCAAGGGATTAACAGTCTTAACAATGTTCCCATACTAAAGGGAAGCCCAAGAAAGGGCTCTGGGCAATGCCACTGAGTCCTTACACCTCACTAGAGTGGATGACTCAGAGGGAAGTTTGGCATTCACACAAAAGGATGCTCCAGGGAATGGGAGAGGGGGAAGGGGGGAGACAAAAGGATAAGGGAAGGAGGGGGGTAAAAAAAGGGAAAAGGTAGGGAGTGTACAAGGAGAAATGGGGAAGGGTGGAGAAAGGGAGGGGATGGGGTACCTATTGAGCTTGCATGATTGGGTAAAATTAAAATATAAATTAAATATAGAAAAGTTAAAAAAATTATACCAATCCTTAATCTATATTAAAAACATAAGAATAAAACACCATAGCACTAGTTCCAAAACAGAGACATAGATCAATGGATTAGAATTTAATATCCAGTTATAAGCACATATACTTATAGTCAATTGATTTTTGACATAGGTATCCTCCATTCCCCAAAACAAATTGGTGAAAGGTCAGCATCTTCAACAAACGATGCTGGCAAAATTATATATCTGCAGGCAGAAAAATCAAACTCGACTCTTATCTGTCACCATCACTGAAAATTAACTCCAAATGGATGGAAGATGTCAATGTTTGGCCAGAGACAATAAAAATTCTAAAAGAAAGATTAAGGAATGTGCTTACACTGATTGACCTAGGTCAGTGTTTTCTGAAAAACGATCCCAAATGCACAGGAAATAATACCAACACTCATGAAAAAAAAAGCTTCTATTAGGCAAAAGATACTATTAATTGAGCGAAAGAACAAATCACAGAATGGGAGAAAATATTCACTAGCCATATATCTGGTAGAGGATTAATACCCAGAGTACCCAAAAAATTTGAAAACATTTAATACCAAGGAGGTAAACAACCCTATTAAAAATTGACCTTTGAACTAAAAAGAAACTTTTCTTAAGATGAAATTCAAATATCTAACAAATATCTTTAAAAAGTTCTACTTTCCTAGACTGGAGATATCTCACCACAGACAAAATGGCTAAAATCCAAAACACAAACAAGAACTTCTGGCAAGGATGCAAGAAGGGAAACCTTACACATTTGCTAGTTGGAATGCAAGCTTGTGCAACACCTTTGGAGATCAGTATGGAAGTTCCTAAAATGGGAAAAACCCAAATATCATATGATCCTGTAGTACCATTCCTGGGAATATTCTCAAAAAATGCTATGGCTTATTATAGAGACACATGCTCATTCATGTTCATTGTAGCTCTGTTCAAAACAACAGAGCATTGGAACCAGCTTAGATGTCCAAAAGTGGATGAATAGATAATGAAAATGTGGTACATATATATAGTGGGATACTAATCAATACTGTCATGAAACATGAATTAATGACATTTTCTGGTAATTGGATGCAGTGGAAAGACATCACATAAATCAACGTAGTTCAAATGCAGAAAGACAGACGCCACATACTCTCCCTTATCAATGCATCATAACATTAAGTCTTCAGAATGATATAATGAAATAGAAGTTTTCAGGTTATACACAAACTGCAATTGAATGTATATCACGGTGTGGTGGGAAAACTCAAAATTCTGGAGGCAAAAGAACACAGGCCAATAGAACCATGGAAGGAGTGAAAATAGATGCTAGACTGGAACATAGCTCTTATTATTAATACTTGATTATGAAGCACAATCTAATCACTTTTTATTATATCCTTAGACAAGAAAAGCTCTCAGCACTTAACCAGGATGCATCCAATTGGAATGGAAGACTAGTGAGGCAGAAAACCCAAATGACCAAAGTACAGAGTATTGGCGGCCCCAAAATTCTCAATCCTAATCAGGCAATCCAAATCTCTCTCTATCCCAAGGCTCAGGGAACTGGAAGAAGAGAAGGCAGTTAGATGGTAATAGTCTAAAGGTGAGGGAGGGGTGTACTGCTAGGCAGGACACTCCAGTCAAGACCAGGCTGTGCCATCCAGGAGCTCACTGCAGTGACATCTGCAACCAGATGTACTCAATGGCTGAGTACCTCCCCCATGAATCAGCAAGAAGATCTCAAGAGAAACAACTACAGATAATGGGATTCCAGCCAGGATAGCTAAGGAGAAATAACTTCACTCAATGGGAATCCTAGGGGCAAGTGCTAGACAAGGGAAGGGGAGCTTCCCCACCTGTAGGTTTACCCACTGAAGGGCCACTGTTACTATCACAGAGGCCTGATCCCTTACCAGTACAGGCACCACCACAGGATCCCTATGGACCACACATTCCGACAGACATGAGAGCAGGAGGGTTATGGCAGAACATGTGAAAGGAAGAGGGGATGGAAGATGAAAGGGTGTGAAAGAGGAGAGGGTACATGAAAGAAACCTATTTTGTTTGTATATTAAAAATTTTAATACGAATGAAAAAATGAAAAGAACTGGTGACTTAAGCTAAGTTTCAGGAATCTCCTATGGTGTAAGGAGAGAACACTTCATAGGAGACCAGGCTTTGTAGAAATGGACTGAATTTGAGACAGACAGGATCATGTTGTACCTTTGCTCTTTCTCACTGCACATTTCTTTAGATCTAAAAGTTCCTTCCCTAGTTTATTCTGACTCAGCTGCCTTTCCTGTCGTAACTTCCTAGAATATTGCCAGAATCACCTGTACACTGAGCAATTTCATCATTGTTAGTAAACACTGGACAATCCAATTTTAAATAAAAGAGCCACTCCTCAATTGTATCTTCCAAGACATTATTCAGATCCAGATAAATACTAGTTCTGGGGTCTGTCAGAGTTTCTCTGGATCCAAACATTCTTTTGTCAGTCAGTCATTCTACATGTCTCTGGAATGCTGCCTAAAAGTGAGATTGTTTCTATAACATGTATGATTTCAACATTGTGAGTTACACAGTGTACAGTTCTTGTTCCTATTGGAAGCTTGCATGCTAGCATGCATATAATTTGTTTAGATGATGCCAGCTTTCGAAGGGTCACCTTTTTCTGCCCCTGTTATTTGCGATCAGTTTCTTGGAACTGTCCCTCTAATCTGAAGCTCAGGTGAAGTAAGTGTGTGTGCAGAGTGGTCAGAAATTTTTCAACACTGGAATGTGACTGTGTCTGTGCTCTGACTCCCACTGAGAAAAGGAATCTCCAATGTTAATTGCTTTCCCATATTTACTAAGGTTCTTCAATGGTAACTTCTCTTTTATCTCAAGAAAATTGGTTGCTCATGTCAAGACCTGAGTAAATAGTCAAACAATCATGGACCGATACATACTCAAGTTATTGATCCAAAATAGGATTAAAGGAAGAGCGGAGAGACACAGCAACCTGTAGACTCACTGTGGAAAATTTTAAGGCTTGATTTTTTGATGCCCTGCCAAATTCTTTCCTCCTTTATCACCTTTGTCCCTCCATTTATATCCTTCTTCTCTCTATACATGTAACTGGTAAAAGGATTTGAGACTTTTAGAAAATGCCATGCGAAGCAAGTTCACTATTTTACTTTCCAACCTTGAACTTCTGATATGGTATCTGCCATTCTATTGGCTTTGGATACAAGTGAGTGTCCAGTAAGAGAGAGTCTGTAGTTGACACACACCTTTTATTTTAATCAGAAGGTTTGGTCCTGAACTATCAAGCTGTTTCTATCACTCCCTAAAATTATTGACTCTCTAATAGGTAGATTGAAATCTGAACAAGCTGTGTTGAATGAAGAGAAACCTTTACTTTTAAGGATAGTTTAATTGTTTGGGACGTTTCACCCACCCTATAGTTTGTGTAAATTATCACAAGAAAAATTGATTCTTATATGTTCTGGGAACATTGGTTGGCAATCACATGTAATACTGATCTGTATTTAAGTCTTGCTGTATTTGTCTTCAAATATGTCTATTCTTCTCTTTATCTGAAGCTAGTCACTGTGTAATATGGATACAAGCAGATTTTGGTTCATACTGCATTAGGCAAAGATATTTGTAAAGCAATCCATATAGGCTACCCCCAATTTGAAACATACCAATGTAAAGCTTAGTATCCTGGTCAGGAGTGGAAACATGTCTCATTTCAGTTATTTCTTGTGCCAATTACTCTTCTCTGTTGCCGTGAAACATCAATCAAAGCCAAGCAACTTAAGGGGGAAAAGGCGAGATTTATTCAGTTATAGTTCTAGAGGGGAGATGCATTCTGTTATGGCAGAAAAGACATGGCTTGGCTGTAGAGGCTGGAGGAGGCCTAAGTCACTTCAGACATCATGGAGACTGAAAACTGTTGCTGTAGTAAACTCAAGAACAGATTCACTGGCTCAAGCAGTGTGAGGCTAACCACCTCCGAGGTCCAGCCTCTGTGACTGAGTTCCCTTAATTTGAGCAAAGTTTCAACTCCTTAAAGTCCCGTGGCATTCCCAAACGAATTCACAACACATGATCCTGTGGAGGATAACTCACATTTCAAACCACAACATTTCTTTAGACTGACAAGTAAAGTTGGAATAATCCCAAAGGAGACGATTATTGGAAGGAAGTTATCACAGCTTTCGTCCTCAGCCCAAGGGCATCAGAAGAAATGGAATACACTTTGGTCTTTTTGGAGTATTTGTTAAAGAAAAAAGCATCTGAAGAGTAGAGATGCTGACAGAAAAATTCAATAATTCTTCTAAAGGAACAGTTAAAATTTCAGGTCAGAATGTTGGCCTGAAAAGATCACATCATTGGAATATTACAAATATAGATTGCAAAAATATTACATTCAATTATGTTCAGTAATATACTGAAACATGTCTTTTCAACATTGACTAAATTAAATGATAATTTTCCCTTGGAACATTCTGTTTATTTTTTATTTTATTTTTTTATTTCCACTCATAGAAACTTAACAGGTACACCGGTCCCCCCCTCTCTCCAACCCCCTATCCCCCAGTGCCTCCCGCTCCCATCCCCCGAGCATCCTTTAATGTGCATGCCAAACTCTCCTCTGGGTCCTCCTCTCTGATGAGGTGCAAGGACCCAGTGGCATTTCCCTGAACCCTTTCCTGTGTTCCCGTTAAGCATAGGAACACTACTGAGGCTGTCAATCCCTTGCCTCCAAGGATCCTAGTGCCTTTAGCAAATGCTAGACTTTGTGGGGTCAATAGTGTGCTGGACATTGCGCAGGGCATGTAAAGTTCAAATATGATTGCTTGAGCCTTAACTTGTGTGGAGTATCTTGCATATCATTACTCCTCTCATCCTTGTGCTCTTACAATCTTACCAAATTTCCCTGAATTTCAGGATGGAGAGAGATTAGGCTGGCCTGGTTCCAGGTGATATAGAGTCTCTGATGTTTTGGATTATGGTTTGCTGATTTTTTTTTCAGTTTTGCTGCTTCTGCAATGCCCTTGGATCCACCCTGATGGATATTGTATGTCACCCCCTGGCCAGAGATAAAAATCTGTTAAATTAGAGTCTTGTTATAAGAGTATATTCAAAGGTAGATGTAATAAAAGTAGGAAACCGTGGCGAGGGAGGGGTCAATTACCCATTTGCGAAATGGTTACTTTCTATCTGCCAGACTATATGACCTCCCCTTTAAATGATAAAATTTATAAGGTCTATAGCTAAGATATATTCCACAAATTCCATGAAAATGCAAAAAGCCTTGGCTTAATAGGAATAAACTTCACCTTTGTAAGGGGAAAAGTTTGATTATCAAGGAATGTAGAATGTTGGATGCTTGAAACATCCTTGATAAACAGAGTAGATATCTGTAAAAATTTATTTGAATTAGTTTTTTCCCCCAGCATATCATCGTGGTTTTAAACTCTTTTCCTATAGTTTTGAAACTTTAGAACCCTATTTTTAGTTGCAATCCAGGACTTTACACATGATAGGCAAATGTTCTATACTTGATCCCAGCAATACTTTCTGTACTGAATCTTTGAATATCTTAAAAATAAACTATGCAAGATGTACTGATCTCTTAATTTCATTCAACTCTAGAATAAAGAAATCCAGGATGTTTTGTGGATGTGGTTTCAAGTCAAATAAAGATCTAAAATTAAATATAAAATATTAAGTAACATTAATAAATAAACCTTAGTCATGATCGCTGATCATTACAGTTCTTAGTCCAGTTGGCAGAAGAGCATGTACCACCACCAAAAGGATGAGAGAAATGGCTGCATCATATAAACATAACTACTGAGAGAAGGATGATCTTTTCTTGCGAGATCAGCTCGTCTAGCTAAGTAATCACAAGGATGTCAATTTCATTAACCAGCTCTCTATATTTTATCCACCTGTTCAGTTAGATAATCTCTTGTAAATTAATTCTGGGTTTAACTCAACTAATAATTCTCTATACATGTGTCCAGAGCTCAAACCCTGAACCTTCAAGTCAATACCTGTGATAGATTTTGTATACTAGAAATTAGTCTAATGAATGAAATATAATTTAGATAGAAATGTGTAAGATAATGAAAAACTCCTTTAATAATGTTCTCCCTTATAGCTGATTCTGACATTCAATCTTCAGAATGGCACACTCAAAAAGAAACTCCTGTAACCGCAATGATGTAGAAAGGAACATAAGGTGGGGAAGGGATATGAGGAAGGACGCTAAAAAAGTGAGATGTAATATAGAACACAGGGAGTAGGTAGGTACCCAACATACTCACAGGTAACCAATCACTTTCCAATTGTCATTAAAGACATTTTTACCACAGGGAATCTGAGTGTTGTACTGTAAATCAAGCCAATACCTATAGAAGGTACACCATTAGTCCTAAGTAGGAATAATTTTCTTAGTGTTAACTATAAGTGTTAATTATAAATGCTTGATAGTAAGCAATCATCTTAGCACTTATCATTATACCCTTAACTCAAAGAGGCACTCAACATTCAATCAAGAATTACCCTCTTGCAATGGAGGATATGCAATGTAGAGAACCATAACTCACAAAGTGAAAAAAAGCTTTTGTTCTGCAATATATAAACTTATCATTTTAAGATGTGATGTGCTGTGCATAGAATTCATGAGGCTGATGAGAAGTTGTGTATTGCTACAATATTGGATGAAATGTATACAGGCATCTGTGGATTAGTACATTTGGTCTAAAGTGTCAATCTCCAACTATTTTTATTTCATTTTTAGTCTAAATTATTTACAAAAATTGAGAAGATTATGGAAAATTATCCATTTTTAATGAGTGTGGGTATATTTATATTTTTGCATTTGGTTTAAAATTTGGCTACCTTCATATTGGTGCACATGTACTGATATTTAGAGGTTCATGGTAACTACACTACTGAACAACTTCCTCTTTTCTTTTCTGACTGATTTTGGGTATTTCATGGGTATGAATATAAATACTGCCACATATTTTCAGATTCTCTTTGTGTTTAATATAGTTTTCCATTCTTTCAATTATCATTTTGTATGTATTTTATAGTTTAGATTTGATTCTTACATTAGGAGAATTGTGGTGTTTTGTTTATTTAAATCAATCAGGCAAATTAAAAAAATCATGTATGTGTGTGTATTTGTGCACGTGTGTGTGTGTGTGTGTGTGTGTGTGTGTGTGTATAACAGCTTGCATAGGGGTTAGAGAACAACTTGTTGGAGTTGGTTCTTTCTTCTCTCCTTCTACTATGTGGGTTCATTGAATCAAACTTATGTTCTCAGGCTTGGCACAATGGTCCCTTACCAGCTGAGCCGTTTTGTCAACCATAGCTAAACACTTTATTGTGAAACAAGGATTATATGCATTCAAAGGTTACAATGAAAAATGTAAAATAGCATTTGTCATTTTGTAGTTTCAAATCTGGTTGTTCTATAAAATGGACATTCATTTCTTTCTCCTTGTATCCCTCTTGAAGATTGATGAATGTGGAATATTGACAGGATTCATACTACAGATGTGAAAGTTCAGTGTTGATATTTTTCAGGTTTCTGGTCTATAAACTGGGGTGAGACTGAATGATTCAGTATTATAATCAGCATGATTATTCTGTTGAATTGATTTTCTTGAAAGGCTCAAATGTGTTTCTTGAATTGATGATATGGGAACCATAGCTCCTTCACATTAATTCTTTTCCCTATCTGAAATAGCTTACATATGTTTAAAATGAGTGTCTTTGGAAAAAGGTCCAGATCAAAGTTTCTTTCTCTCAGTTTCCATTCACTGCCTCTAAATGTTCATAAAAATACAAATAAAAATAATTTACATACACACTCCTAGTTTTTTAAAGGCAGCTTGCGGACATTTATCCTTGTTATGCACTAATAATTGTTCTCCATGATTTTCTCTGAAGCGTGAGATTTATTAATTATATATTTTAATTAATTAATTAAATAAATTAATTGATATTTTTGGTGTATGTGTATGTGCTTCCTTAGAGATCCCGGAGAGATCATTTCCAAAGAAAGAATTGTGGTTTTATAAGCTCTTCAACAACTGAAAATTACATAGGTGTAGCTGATGAACAAGTTTCCAATCGTTATTGTGACAGACTGTGTTAATTCTGGCATAATGTGGAATATTGACAGTTATGATTCATACTACAGATATGAAGGTTCAGATAGTAACCTGAAAAACTGTACAATCCAGCTGGACTCAGGTCCCTGGAACACGGGATGTTATAGTTTCTTTGGTCAAAAGAGGGCACTGTGGGACTATGAGACAAGGCTTCCAAAGAGCTCACTGAGGACCATCCCTGTAAAGAAGCCCTGGCCACAGCGCTGGCGGCTGTGCTAGCTAATGAAGTCTCCATAGCCTTTCTCTCTCCTGTTTCGTAGTGTCCAGGGAAAAAAGGATCTTGGTTTTATCTCAGAAGGTGATTGCTCCCATGATGCTCCCAAGCCTCAAAGCACAGCTCCTCTGCCTTAAGCTGTAAGGAGTCCAGCTCTAGCACAGGGTTCAGGGAGGGCTTTGGCACTCGTGATAAAATAACACATGGAGGAATAGTTGCTTTTCTGTAGGACTGGGAAAGAAAAGGAGGCCAGGATCAACCTAGACTCAAGGTGGCTTTGGCCACTATGCCAAGAATTTCTGTCTTACTCCTGATCCCCTCATATGCCAAATGAGAAAATTGCCATCAAAACCTGGAAAAACCTTAGTTGTATCAGTCTCTCAAACATTTATCACTATAACAAATCACTTTAATTTCTCTCCCATGACATAATAATATCCATCACTTCAAGACCTTTGTTCCCAGTTTGTCATCTATCTCTTAGAACCACCGGCAGATCCATGTGTGCTCTGAGCATAAACATTGAAAGCCAGAGGATAAATCAGCATAAACAAAAGCTAGACATTCACCTCTGGCATTTTCTTCAACCAACCCAGAATTGGAACGTGTGGATCTTCAATTCATTTTATGAATCTAAATATGTCTCAGGAAGTATTGATATTTTTCAGTTTTTTTGATATTTTTCAGGTTTTTTTTTAGGTTGTGGAGCTGCAATAGAGTGATATTTGTCTGTTCTTGGAATGCTATTGACAGAAATTAAAACACTCCCAGAATGCTGAACCAAGACTTGACAACACTCTGAACTTTACAAACATCATAGGTTCATTTTTTTAATGAGTCTCAGGGTTTTAGTTTCTATCCCTATTTCTGCCTGTACCACACTAGAGCAAATTTTTTTTCAGAAACATAGTTTTCTGCTTCCTTATTGCTCTCATCATTAATCTTAAACCTACTTGCTACTTCTCTCTTATTCTGTGGTACAAAGTAGCATAGTAGGCCAGGCTATGTATCCCAGGAACTCAGATCCTTCAGTACACAGCAAGGACTGGGAGTGAGGAGCACTCATTTGCATGAGAAGCCACTGTACAGCTCCTGGGGCAGAGATAAGAGAGACTTGAGTCAGCCCAGCCATAGGAGTGTGATCTGAGAAGGGGCTGTGCTCACCATGGCTTGGACTGCTCTCTTCCTGCTACTTCTCTCTTACTGCTTAGGTAGGGACAGGCCTCAGAGTACCAGCGAAGACCTGTGCTGTCAGCCAGTCCTCCCTGGTTACATTCCTAAGGAGCTGCTCAGTCATTCACTATCATGTCTCTGTTTACAGAATCCTTCTCCCAGTCTGTGGTGACTCAGCCTCCTTCCCTCTCTGCATCTCCTGGATCAACAGTCCAGCTCACCTGCACACTGAGCAGTGACATCAGCATTGATAGCTATGTTATCTTCTGGTACCAGCAGAAGCCAGAGAATCTTCCTCGGTTTTACCTGTACTACTACTCAGACTCTATCAAGCAACTGGAGCCTGGGGTCTCCAACAGAGTCTCTGGATCCAAGGATGCCTCAAAAAATGCAGCGAATTTGCATATCTCTGGGCTGAAGGCTGAGGACGAGGCTGATTATTACTGTTCCACTGGGTACAACAATGCTGTTCACAGTGACACAGGCAGATGAGGAAGTTGGCAAAAACTGTGCATGCCAGGGACTCTGTTCTTTTTTCATTAATGTTGTAACAACTCTACATAACAAAATTTCCTGTCAGAAGTTTTTATCAGCATTTTCACCAAATAACAACAACCAAAAATTTAAGCAACCAGAAATCCACAAAGTAAAATTCTTAAATCCTACACATTTTTGCACTTTATTATACTATGAAAGAAACTGTTATTACTGATTTGCCTAGGACCAAAGCTTCTTGCCTCACAAAGGGAAAGATCCTGTTTAGTGTGCAGCAATAAATCTAAGTCTCCCCTGTCCTAAGGTTTAGGGATCAACACAGAGGCAGTAAGAATACCAGAGCCTGAGGGTAAAGTGTTTGCCAATAAACAGCAAGGAAGCCAGAGTAACATTTATCCTTAAGTGTTCACTGGAACATAAAAACTAAAAGGAGGGACACAAAATTATTTGTTTACTTTAGCTCTGCAGTACAGGCAGAAGAGTAGGGCATTAGGACTTATGGCTTGACTTGGTTCTTTCTATTGCTTTAATGAATATGTGACCAAAACAATTTGGGGGGTAAGACTTTTGAACAAGTTTTTTTTTTGTTGTTGTTATTATTTCAGATTACAATGCATTATGCCGAAAGACTGGAGCATGAAGTTAAGGGAACTTTCCATACCATATACAAAGTATTTTTCTCATATCAGTGATAAAATTAGGCAATCTCCTACAGGCTTGGCATGCTAAGTAATTTCTTATGTATATGACTAAGTGTTCAATTCCCAAGTTGTTACCAGAAACTAACTATTACAGGAGTGTGTTTAAGGAATGCTGGCATCGTTGTAAAATAAATTGATTTCTACTATACGGCAGGAAGTTCTTGGGGCAGGATGATCAGAGCTCGGACCAAATAGGCAGCTGATCCTGCACTGTAGCATTTTCTAACCATAGTCAATTTGTCTAACCATCCAGACACGTAGATATAACCTAGTTGTAGCAGTCTCAGGGACCCACGGAGACCCTTGGGGGTGAGGACAAGTAGGCATGGAGTCAAAGGCACAGACTCCGGAAGCAGGCGAGTGGCAAAGCAGGCTGACAGGCTCGTGGCTCATTTATTGTAAATATGGGGCTGCTTATATACCCCACCCAACATCCCATTAGTCCCAGCGTAATGTTTTTTGCTGTGTTGTCCTATCCGGGTTGGTCCTCTCAGTCAGGCAGTTTGACGTCAGCATCAGGCAGCAAGTTCTAACTTGGGAAGTTGCATTCTTGCATGCGGCCCATACAGACAATAAAGGCCTACCTGGTCCGTTCCTCCTACACCTAGCAAAATATATCTTTCTAGGAAGAAGGCATAGTGGATGTTACAAACAGGAAATTTAAACACATATGTTATTTTCATGCATAAATTCTCCGTTGCTCAACTCATTTCCTGTGTTTTGTGTTGTGATCAATGTGTGTGGTGTCTTCAGCAGTAGAGTCTTACTGTCAAGGTCTGGAGGGCACTCAAGAGTAATGAAAAAAAGATGATCTTGCTTTCCACATCTTTTTATGGGTGAAAAAACAAGAAAGTAAGGGTTTATTATTTAATTAATATTTAAAATTTGAATTTGATATTTAACATTTTAAGGAATCAATTCAATTAAATTGGCTTGAGATGAGATACTTGCTGTTTCTGACACAGTGACCTTTTAGTAAAATTTAATTAATCAGCATTTAACATTAACATTTGAGGAACTGTTTATAATACATATATGTATATATATGTATACACACACATATACGAAATCTAAGAAATATGGGAATAGGAGTGTTGGGGGCTTAAAAATTAACAGCAATCATATAAAATATAGTCTGATAGGAATACTCTACTTTACAAATCTATCAAAACATTTAACCTAGAAAAATAAGTGTTAACAAATATACCCTACACCAGGGAACATAGAAAAGAAAAACAAAAATTTCACTGATGTGCTCCTACCAGAAGCCATAAATGATTTAATAAAATTCCCAATAGGAGGAAATGTAATCCTTCATAAATAATTATTGGATAGAGAGGATTCAGAGGCCTCCAAAATAAAACAGACATATGCTAGTTTTGGGTGATTCCAGAAACCAATAATAAGACCTTTTTACTGGAGATACATACAACCATCATGGAACCCATGAAAAAAAGATGGAAGGGAGGTTAAAGGCCTCATCCAAGTATGAATGTCTCTGCCAAGAGAAGTTTAGTAGTTCTATAATGACACATGAGATGTGGGGGATAGCTAATTGCTTTGTAATTGGCAAGAAGTCCTTTTTCATGGCAAGGAAATCATTTCCGCTTCTGTAAATGAAGTCAAATACCTGTGCAAATGGAGACTATTAGCCTCTGGTGGGGTTAAACTTCTTGGAATTAACTATAAATACTTGATGACATACTACCTTGTAGCCACTTAACATTATAAACTTAGACAAGCACTCAGCACTCAACCAATAAATATGCTTTTGCAACCTAAGACACAACAATCTGTCCAAAGTAAAAGAAACTGTAAGCAATTCAACTCCAAACAGGACATCTAAATCATGCCCCATCCAATGACTCAGGGAACCTTGTGGAAGAGAGGACCACATGAATGTAATTCCTAAGAATGAGTAGAAATATTGCCAGACAGCAGCCTATGTCTATTTCAGGATTTCTGTACCCAAGGGAACAATGCAGTGCTGTCTCTTTCAATAGTCTCACACAATAGCTGCCCTTTCAATATTTACACCATGGAATAGGAAGGATTTATGGCTGTGAGCTGAGATGTGTTTTGGGAACGATGCCAAGCAGGAGATGGTGAGCTTCTTTAATTGTTGTTGAATTACTGGTGGGCAGTTTGTGCCCCAGTGAATGCCCAGGCTCACCAGTACAGACATTCTGCATGAGGCCCATGGAAAACATACGTAGAGGGATGTGGAAGTGGCAGGGAGACTGGCTGAAAAGGAAAATCATCAAGGTGGGATAGGAGGAGAATGAAGGTGAATATTAGGGGATGAACACAATGAAACTTGTATTTGTATATGAAAGCCTCAAAGAATAAAACAAGTACAAAAGACCCTGAAAGAGCAAAATAGTGGTCGATATGCTTAGTGAACAGGGAAATGCAAATTAAAACTACTTTGAGGGGCTGGAGAGGTGGCTCAGGAGTTAAGCTTCTGCCTTGAAAGCGGAAGGTCCTGAGTTCAGATGCTAGACCCCAGGTATAGATGCCGTGCAGAATTGGGGGGAGCTGCGTTTCTGGTCCTGGTAGGGCGGAACCTGTGAATCCCGGGACAGAGTAAAGAAGGAGGTGGAAGCGTCCATGGTGGTTCCCAAATTCGCCAGTGGTTCTACACACGCGCGCGCGCACACACACACACACACACACACACACACACACACACACACAGTTGAATAAAACAATAAAAAATAAAAATAATAAATAAACCACTTTGAGATTTCACCTCACATTCTAAGAATGGCTAAGATGAAGAAAATAAATAACAGCAAGTTTTGGCGAGGATGTGGCTATAGAGAGTTCCCATTCAGTGCTAATATAGTATAAACTGGTCCAGTTACTATGAAAAATAGTCTGGAGGTGTCTCAACAAAAAGTAGACAAAGTGCTACCATATTATCCAGTTATATAATTCTTAGACAGAGTCACAAAAGACTCCATTTCATACTACAGAGGTATATGAACATCCAGTATCTTCACAGTTCAATTTCCAATAGAAAGGAAATGAAATCAGTCTGTGTGCCCATCAACTGATCAATGAATAATAAAAATGTAGTACATGTACACAATGTAATATTATTCGGCTAGGAAGAAGAATGAAAATCATAGTAAAATGCACAGAAATAAGAAAAAAGTTATACGGAGTGAGGTAGCGGAGACAAAGAAGGACAAAAGCCTGTTTCTTCCCAGCTGGGCTTCTACTCTGTAAACTCGTTTTGTTCTCTTTTGTTTGGTGTCATGTAGGTTTTCTTGTATCCTGATTGGTGTTGTACTATCCACATATGCTAAGTGTTTTTCTGTGATCTTATTGAAAACATTGGCCAGTCCCTGCCTTGCAATTCATCTATGCCCATGACTCTTAGATTGTGAATTTTCATGTTGTTCCAGAGTTGCTGTATATTTCTTTCATTCTTCAAGCTAAACTACATAAAAAATAGTAGTAAAAACAACGTGGAACTTTCACACAAATGGATACTGATTAATGAAACAGAAGTGGGAACCCAAATATAAGCACACAAATCTGTAGCCACCTGATTTTGACAAAGATGCCAGAAACAGGCAGTGGAGAAAAGACAGCATCTTCAGCAAATGGTACTAAAAAAAATTGAAATCTACATGCAGAATAATGAAACTTGACCCTTGCTTCTTATCCTGCTTCAAAATTAATTCTACATGGACCAAAGGACTTAATATGAAGTCTCAAACTTTAAAGTTTTGTGAGAAAAAAATGAGGAATATCTTAATCACAGGTAATGAAGTTCTCAATAGGTCCCCTTTGATGCAGAAAATAATGCCAACAAACATCAAGTGAGACTTACGTGAAATTGAAATCCTTTTGTTCCACCAAAACTGTTAATTAAGCAATACAACAACTCATAGAATGAAAGAAAATGTTTGCTAAGTATATTACTAACAAAAGATTAGTTTTCAGGGGCTGGAGAGGTGGCTCAGGGGTTAAGCATCTGCCTTGCAGGTAGACGGTCCTGAGTTCGGATCATAGACCCCACCTATAGATTCTGGGCGTAAGCGGGAGCAGCCTGCATTTCTGGTCCTGGTAGGACAGAGCTTGTGAATCCTGGGGCAGAGTAAACAAGGAGGAGGTGGAGGCAGTACATGTTGGTTCCCGAATTCGTCCGTGGTTCTACACACATACACATACATGTGTGCACACTCATACACACACAATTGAATAAATAATAAATAATGAAAAAATATTAAAAAAGGATCAGTTTCCAAATATAAAATTTACAAGATAAATAAAGATCAAGAAAGCAAATACCCTAATTAAAATATGCAATTCCTACTTCCTTTTGTGTTTTAAGTGCAAAATAACATTGAATAATACTAACATAAGGTGGTTCAGACACATATGTGCTTTTGCTTGATTCAGTTTGACCTTATTGGTTTTGAATTGGAGTTGCACCATTTTGTAACAAAGGAAACAATATAAAAAATTAAAATATAGACTTTGAAACTAAAAAGACAACTTTTTAGCATACCTTTAGATAATCTCAGCACTCAAACAAGATGCATCCTACTACAATAAAAAATTAACTATGCAGACTTGTTCAAGGATCTGCTCCAAACATTGATTCTCCACAACATTGCCCCAAACAGTCTGAAACGTTCAAGTTGACAATCAAATCTAACTGTAACAGTGGGTGTACACATGCTAGTGAGGACACTACAGTCAAGACAGGGCTGTTGTATCCAGAAGCTCACTTCAGTGAGATCTACAACCACCAGATCTACAGAAGGGCTGATATATCAACATTCCCTCATGAACCTGTGAGGATATTTTAGGAGAAACAACTACACTTAGCAAGACTCCTAGAAGCAAGTACCAGAAAAGTGAAAAGAGTTTTCCCAGCTATGGGTTTCCCCACTGCAGGGCCACTTATGATGCCACATGTGCCTGGTGCCTTCTTAGCACAGGTGCCCTGAAGCAAGGCTCACAGTCCACACAAACAGAGACAGGAGGGTGGGAGGGGCAGGGAGAGATATGTGAAAAGAAGGAGACTGGGAGAGAAGAAGGCAAGAGAGTCAGAAGTGAGGGAGAGTAGGGATGCACAGAAGCTCATTTTGTTGGTATGTAAAAAATTCTTAATAACTAATGAAAAAAGATACTTTTCAGAAGAAGAAATTGAATGTCTAACACATATCTTAAAAAGTATACAACTTTTCAACTATCACATCAGGGAAATATAAGTCAATATTACTCTAAAATTTAATCTTGGTTCATTTGAAATCTAATATCTAATATCAAGAAACCTAATAACAAATGTCAGCAAGAAGAGGGAAAAGGGAACCCTTATTCATGGTTTGTGGGAGTATAAACTGCAACAGCAAGCTGAAAATCAATATGGAGATTTCTCACAAAGGTACAAAGTGGACCACCATGTGATATAGCTACCACTCTTGGGCATATTAGTGAAGGGCTCTATGTATTACGAGGGAAACATTGGTGACTGCTGTTCATTGTTTCTCTATTCATAATAAGGAAATGGAATCATCTTATATGCCAATCAATGGATGAATGAATAATGAAAATATGGTATATATAGACATGGAATACTATTCAGCTATCAAGAAAAATGAATTTATGAAATTTGCTATAAATGGATCAGACTGAAAGATGTGATACTGAGTGACACATGCCAGACACTGCATATGTACACTCAGTTTTCTGTTTCATATGTTGATTCCAATATAGAACTCTTAGATTTGCACATTTAACTAGCGATACTTGTGATTGGCAGAAAAATAGAAGAGTGACATAAAATAATATCTGTTGGAAGAACAATATCGTAAGAGGGGAGGCAAGAGAATGTAGGGTTGGTGAAGGTGTGAGCAATTGGGGAAATGATTAATGGGCTCCAAAGATGAGGAGATGGTTTATAAGAGTGAATGGGAGATAAATTAAGAATTTTAAAGATAGTATTTATGTTATGTGACATATGCAGACAGAAACCTCCTATAAAAATGTAATTTAAAAGGTATAGATAGAGATATCTACACAGGGCTACAACAGAAAGGGGAAAAATGAATAACACTCTTCTCTGAGTATTTTTCTCAGAATGCCTAGGCAATTTAATAAAATTTTCAGAAACAGATAGATAATACCTGCTAATAAGCTATAGTTCACAGTGGCCTCAAATGTGATCTACTGCTGAACAAGACATTGTGATTAAGATATGGCTGCACTAACTAAGAACTCAATGCAAAGAGACCTGTCCTTCCCAGACCTGCACAACAATTGACACACCAACATGCCCCAATAGACTAGCAAAGATCTTAGGAGAAATAATTAAATGCAGTGGGAACTTTAAGGATTAGGGCTAGACAGGTGACAGGAAATGTCCCTGTCATTGGGTCTGCCCAAGGAGGGGCCACTTGGTGTGCCACAGAGACTTAACACCCTACTGGAGCAGATGATACAGAGGGAGCCCTGGGACCCATAGAAGCGGACAGAAAAGTATGAGGGAATATGAGGATTGATGAAGGAAGAAGAAAAAGGGAGGGGGGGAGAGATAATTGCTCAAGTATGCCTGTAAAACTAGAAAAAATATATAACACCTCAGATGTTAATTTTAAATACCGCTTCATCAAATTTTTACTGAAAGGTCACTGTGACAGAAAGAGCAAGTGTTTCATCTCAAGCCATATAAATTAAATTAATTCACTAAGATGTTAAATATCAGTGTGGTGGGCAGGTCTTTCCTTCCCAGGTTGACAGGTCTCCAGCTCCCACTAGAGTTGCTTGTTTGGTGAAGTTCTCATGACCATGCCTGCAGGTCTCAGTTCATCCACTGATAACAGTGTTAGGTAGGTCCTTTCCTACTTGGGTCTCTTGGCCTCTGGCTCCTACCAGAGCTGCTGGGTTGCCATGGTCTCATGACCATGCCCATGTGTCCAGCAAATCCCATCAATTACATCCACCTACACTTTATCTCCTATTTCCCCTTCCCCTCTCCTGTAATCATTAAAGAACTTTAAAGCTTGTTAAGAATTTACCAGTAACCAGAGAAAACATAAGCAACAGGCTAGTAGACCAACACCATGCAATTGAGGATTTCAAGAATAATCACATTAAACAGGAAAGAATCTTCGTTTCCAAACCTAAGATAATAAATCCTTTTTCCCTTTCTGTTACTCTCAATTGATAGTCACCATAATTTAAGATTTCCATAAGCCACCCAAAAATACATGTAATTTCTGGGATTTAACTCATTTATCTTCCCACCAAAAAATGTCAGGACTAGATGGATTCAGTGCAGAACAACTATCACCATTACTCCCTAAACTGTTCCAAAAACAGTAAAAGAAGGAACACTTCCAAATTCTTTTTATGAAGTAAATATTATATGAATCCCTAATATTAAACCTAATAAAGATTCAATTAAAAATAAAACTATAGGCCAATCTCTTTGATGAGCCTAGATGCGAAGACTCTCAACAAACTCTTAGCAAATCAGATTCAAAAACATATGAAAAAATTAATTCACTATGCTCAAGTAGGATTCATCCCAGGCACACAAGATTGGTTGAATATGTGCAAATCAATAATTGTAATTTATCATATAAAGAAATCCAAAATCCAAGAGCACCTGATATTCTCAATAGACTACAGAAGAGGCATTTTGACAAGATTCAACATCCATTTATGATCAAAACCTTAGACACAATTAGAATGAAGGCTTACATCAACATAATAAAAGCTATTATACAACAAACATATAGCAAGGATTGTTCTAAAGGAGGAAAATCTTGAACGATTTCTACTTCAATAGGAATTAAGCAAAGGTGTCCACTCTCACTACTTCTATTCAATATTGTATTTGAAGTCTTAGCCACAGCCATAAGACAAAAAGAAGGAGATAAAATGGTTTCAAATTGGAAAAGAAATCAAGATATCTCTATTTACAGACACATGATATTATACCTGAGAGATCCTAAAAACTCCCCCAGGAAGTTCCCAGAACTAATTCATAAGTTGGTAGAGTTACTCAGAGTGGTATATTACAAAATTAATGTTCAAAATCAGTGGTCTTCCTATATACCAAGAATGAAAAAAGTGATTAAGTCTTAGGAGAAATAATCCCATTTATCATAACCCCTAAAATGATGAAATACCTTGAAAAAATAGTATCAAGGAAGTGAGAGACATTTGGTTATGAAATAAAACAAATGAAAACTTTAAAACCCTAAAAGAAGAAATCATAGAAGACACCAGGTGGTGAACAGTCCTCTCATGCTCTTGGATAAGTAGAATTAACATCATAAAAATGTCCATCCTACCAAAAGTAACATACAGATTCAATGCTACATCAATCAAAATTCAAAGCACTTTTTATATTTATATTTATTGAACCAAACAATCTCAAAATTCATATGGAAGCAGAAAAGGCTCAGAATAGCAAAAACAATCATAAATAACTGTGGCACTATCAATTCAGGGAGGCCCTAAGCCAGGCTCCTGAATAAAGGAGGTCTGGCTACAGACAAGCCAGAACAAGTTCAGACATGGCAGGAACATGTCCCAATAGAGGAACCATACAGGCAGAAGGATGAACAACCAATGGGAAGGAGGGATGAACAACTAATGGGAAGGAGGGTGAACAACCAATCGGAAGGAGTGATGAACAACCAATGGGAAGTGGCCATCTAACCTAGACACCTAGTAAACAGCTAAATGATTGGTGGCTGCTATCCCCATCTCCTTGAGCAGAGAGGTTGCTACACCGGATTGGACCCCTGACCTTATGTAAGCCCAAACACTTCCTGAATAAAACTGAGTCTGTAGCCCGGTTGTCCTCTGTCTGCTGCTTCTTGCCTGACTCCTGGGGTCTGGGTGATGACCCCATCGCTGCCTCACCCATTCACCTCAAGCCCACAAGGCCCCTGCCATTTCCCCTCTTCCCCTGGCTGGCCCAGCGGGGATTCGGCAACAAGTAAGAATAACATTGCTGGAGGTATCACTATATCAATCCTTAGTTTACATTACTAATCTATAATATGAAATATGATACTGGCTTCAAAATAAGACATATAAATCAATGGGTAATGGTTTGTTGCAGTTCACCTGCATGGTTGCTGATAAATCACCATCAAACAGCTTAAGAGAACAAGAAGTTTATTTATTACCATAGTCCAGTTACAATTCATAGTCCAGCTTGACAGGAGAATATGCACCAGCAGCAGGGCTGAGGGAACTGGACACATCATCTCTACATAACATATCAGAGAGGGATGAGCCTTACTTGCCAGACCAGCAAGGATACCAAATCTGTCTTTACCAGCTCTCTGTATTTTATTCCAGGGACTAATCTCACCCATCTGGGCCTTCCCCATCAGCCAGACAATCTCCTGCAGATTTGTTCTGGGTTTGATTCTTCCCTTAATTCTCTACAACTGTGCCCAGAGCTTAAACCCTCAACTGTCAAGTTGATACTTATGCCTAATTCAGACAGGGTTAAAGGCCCAGATTGTTGCCGAATCCCTGCCAGGCCTGCCAGGGAAAGGAGGGGGAAAGTAGGTAGGAGCCTCGAGGGGTGCGCAGTCACCACAGACCCCAGCAGTCAGGTAAGAAGCGAGTAGAGATGAGCTGCTGCAGACTCATTTTATTTAAGGAAGGGTTTGAGCTTAAACAGAGGTCAGGGGTCCAATCAGTTGTTGCCATCTCTTCACACCCGGAGACAGCCACTAATCATTTAGCTGTTTACTAGGTGTCCCTAGCAGAGGCAGGTTAGATGGTTGCTTCCCATTGGTTCTTCATCCCTCTGCCTGCATAGTTCCTCTATTGGGACATGTCCTGGGCATGTCTGTACTTGTTCAGGCTTGTCCATAACGGGAACTCCTGGATTCGGGAGCCTGGGCTAGGAACTCCCTGAATCAATAGTGCCACACCAGTTATAAGCCTATACCTTTACAGTCATCTGATTTTTGTCATATTGGCCCAGAAAACTCAAGGAAAAAGATCAGCATTTTCAACAAATGGTGCTGGCAAAAGTGGATGTCCACATGCAGAAGATTGAAACTGGGCATGTACTTGTTACCACCCACAAAAATCAACTCCAATTTGATGAAGGACCTTAATATTAAGTCAGAGAATATAAAATCCTTAATAGAGGGCTGGAGAGGTGGCTCAGGGTTTAAGTCTCCACCTTGCAGGTGGAAGGTCCTGAGTTCGGATCCCAGATCCCACATATAGACACCAGGCAGAAGCGGGGGCGGCCTGCGTTTCTGGTCCTGGTAGGGCGGAGCCTGTAAATCCCAGGGCAGGAGGTGGAGGCGTCCATGGTGGTTTGCGAGTTCCTCTGTGGTTCTGCACTACACAGGCACACACACACACACACACACACACACACACACACACACACACACACACACATAGACACACGCGTGCACATACACACACACATGCGCACAGTTGAATAAATAATAATAGTAATAAAAAATTTAAAAATCCTTAACAGAAAGAGAAGTGAATTCCTGGAGGTATTTGAGCTGGGCCAACATTTTCTGAACAGAACCCCAATGGAACAGGCACTAGAACCAATACTCAACAAATGGGATACCAAGAAATTAAAGAGCTTTTGTTCATCTAAAGAGATTGTAAACAACAAAAAGACAACTCACAGAATGGGAGAAAATCTTCACAGATCACACATTTGATAGACATCTATTATTCAGAGTGCATAAAGAACTGAAAACTTAACTCCAAAGAGAAAACCGGCCCACTTAGAAAAATGGGACAAGGAACTTAAAAGGATGGAATTGAATTGTGTTTCAATTGAAATTGAAAAATTGCTCCACATCCCTAGCCATCAGGGAACTCCAAATCAAAACTACCCTGAGATATATCTCACCTCACTTAGGATGGCGAAAATTCAAGATACCATCAACAACAAATGCTGCAGGGGACATCATACACTGCTGGTGGAATTGCAGGCTAGTACAACCACTGTGGAGGGCAGTATGGTGATTTCTATAAAAGGTTAAGGATTGAAATGCCATATGATTCTGCTACCCCACTACTGGGCATAATCCACCAAAATACATCATTTAACTCTAGTGACATAAATGCATCCATGTTGATTGCAGCCATAGTTACAATACCAAAGCCATGGAATCAACCCAAATATCCAACATTTGATGAATAGATAATGTAACATTTATACAATGGAATATTACTTAGCCATCAAAAATGAATTAATGAAATTTGACAGTAAATGGACGGAATTATAAGAAATTATACTGAGTGAAGTATCTCAGGCTTAGAAAGTTTGATGCCATGTGTTCTGCCTTATAAGTGGATCATAATTCCAAGCATCTTAATGACATACTTAAATGTAAATCTCTGAATACACATTGTAACTGCTATTACAAGATTACAACTAGTAGGGAAGAGGAATGAAGCCTCAAGAGAAAAGAGACAGGGGCTGGAGACAGTGGCTCAGGGGTTAAGCTTCTGCCTTGGAGGCAGAAGGTCCAGAGTTCAGGTCCTAGACCCCATGTATAGATACCAGGTTGAAGCGGGGGTAGCCTGCGTTTCTGGTCCTGGTAGGGCGGAGCCTGTGAATCCCAGAGCAGAGTAAACAAGAAGGAGGTGGAGGCGGTCCATAGTGATTCCCAAATTTGCCAGTGGTTCTACACACACACACACACACACACACACACACACACACACACACACAATTGAATAAATAATACAAAAATAGAAAAGAGACAAACAAGCACAGTTCTATAGAGAAATTAGGCCATGGTCAGTTATAGTAGCAGGACATCTGATACACCTCACTCTCACTTCCCTTTCTGTTCTCTTGGGATTACCTGGGTTTGAAGAGCTGGGTGCATCTCCCTGGTCATGGAGAGGATAGGGGCTGGTTGGCTAGTTAGATCTAACTAGCAACTGGTAGACTGTCCCCACTCAATACTGTCCCTATTCTTATTCTTCCCTATACTTTCAAGCCTCTTCTTATATTAAGACCTTCTTTTAAACAGTCTTTATCTTTTGTTAGAAGAAGACTGAAACACTCAAACAGGATGCAGCCAAGTGCAGCACAGGAACCTCAAAACTGAAAACAACAACCAACCTTAATTCAGAATACCAAAGACCTTACAATGTTCACCTGGAACCAGAACTGCTAAATTTCTCCCCATCCTAAACCTTAGGGAACCTTGCAAAAGAGGAGCCAGCGAGATTGTAGGAGCTTAAATATGGGGGGTCCATCAATGGACAAGATTCTCTAAGTCTGGGCTGCAGCAGCCAGATCTCAATGCAATGTTATTTGACCTTACCCTACCTGCACAATGGCTGTCATATCAACAAGTCCCAATAGAGTAGCGTGGATGTCAGGTAAGATGGCTTCAGGCAGTAGGGTCCTTAGAAGCAAGGGGTTAGACAGATATAACTGAGTTCAAAAATTAGTGGGCAGCCCAAGAAGGGGCCTCAAGGTATGCCACAATCTTGAACTGTTACTTGTGTAGGCAATTCAGAGGGAACTTCAGCGCCCATATAAGCTGAAGTTCTGGAGGGTGGGAGGGAAAAGGCAGGGAACACCAAGAGAGAGAGAGGGAGAAAAGGGGCGAGGAAGAATGGGAGGGGTGGGAAAGAGACTGGGATGGGGATATAGAAAGTGGAACTTAAGTATTGAGTTTATATAACTAGGTATAAAATTAATATAAAAACATCAAATTAAAATATTAAAATTAATTAAATAATAAACCCCACAGCCTCACCACATTTGTTATTTGTGTTCTTGAACTCAATTATATGACTGAGGTATGAGTGAATCTCCGAGCAATATTTATTTGAATTTCCCAGATGACGAGGGAGATGGAACACATTTTAAGATATTTGCTAGGCATTTGAAGTCTTTTTATATTCAAGGTCCATGTTTTTACTTGGGTATATAATTTCTGGGTTATCATTTTTTAAGTTCTTTGCATATTCAGGATACTAATCCTATAGTGAATATATGTCAAGTCAGAGCAGAGCTTCCTTGGTCCTAATCTCCATGCAGTAGAAGCCTTGTATTACAGAGGTTAGGAACATGTCCTTGATATTGGGAAGAATAGAGTCCAGATGTTTTGTATTGTGTAGATCAAAGCATTTTTCCTGAGGGCATGTGCCTGAGTGGTTACTGGGAGCATAAATCATGTACCACTGTATCTACCTCTGAGGAAAGCATATTCCTCTTCCATCCAACATTAACCCTCAGAAGTGCCTCAAAGAGGACTTGAGATATTTCCCTTTACAAGGTGAAATGTCAATACCAAATATGGTTTAAGTGTTGTAGATGCACACTAACTTTCAGTGAGTCCATGGATGTAACAGTCTTGTGATATCCAGAAGATAATGTCTGACTGCATCCCTGACCCCTCAGACTCTTACAATTTTGACACCTCCTCTTCTTTGATACCTTGTAGTGGTGGGAGTGGTTTACATGTCCTGTTAAGGACAAACAGTCATCAGTCACACTTCTCATCACTTTGGCTAGTTTTCATATTTTGTAAAAACATCTTCAGTTACAAAAGGAAGCTTCAAGTTTGAGTGCTGAGTGCCCCATCCTAATCTATAAGCACAATGACAAATATATAAAAGGCAGCTTTGATACAGTGTTGTTATAGCTAAATTGTAACCGCTTTTATTCCTTTGGGGCCTATGTCCTCCCCTTTCACAGATCCTTAGTCTAGTTTATATTACCAGGAATGTGATACTTGCTGAATAACAAGCTTTAAATCCAATTAGAAAGGTATTGGCTTCTCCCTGGACATTGATGCAATTGTTTCACTGATGGTCATTTCTTATCTGTGGTGGTTGTCAATGTAGCTAGCAGACTTATGGATGATGAAACTATTGCTTGCTTTTCTCCCCAGAAGCTTGCGCAGTACCTTCTGTTTATATGAAAGCTGTCCTGTGATCAACATGTGTAGTGTCTTTACAATTGGACCTTACTACACATTCTGGAGAACAAACAAGAGCACTGCCTAAAGCCTATACAAATATGGGGACCATGGAGACCTCTCTGACCAACAGCCAAGGTGTTAGCTTACAGCTGGTATTTGAAATTTTGTTAAATTTCCCCAGACTAGAGCATAGTAGGCTTTTTCCATTATACCAAACTCCCTCTCTTTATGTTCCCCTATGTATGTTATGATTGCTGACACACTTTTTCTGAAAAAAAAAATGCTTTTCATATATTTCTAATATAGGCAGTTTCTGTCTGGTTGTCTCTTACAGTCTTAGTCTGTTTCTTATTCCCTCAGCTCTTTGTGTATTTTATCCTTTGTCTCCCTCCCACCTTAATCATTGTGCACAATTATTCTCCATTTCCTCATTATTGCAAATAGAGCCAAAGTAAATGTGCATGTGTAAGTGTCTTTCTTATTACATGAAGAGTTCTTTGGGAATATTCACATGTGTCATATGGAAGTTCAGTTTTTAGTTTTTTGAGGAGTCTTCATTGTGGTTGTTCCAAGTTTACAGTCCCCACAACGTGAATAAGTGTTCCTTTCCCACATCCTCAGAAGCATTCATTGTTGATTGTCATTTATGCTCTTGATCTTAGCCATTCAAACTTTGCTAATATGGTATTTCAGAGTAGTTTTAATTTGGATGTTCATGATGGCTTAGGCAATTTGCACACATTTTGAAGATAATTTTTGACATTTGAATTTCTTCTTCTGAAAAGTCCCTTTTTAATTCGAAGAACAGTTTTGTTGTTTAAATATTTTTCATTTATGTTTAATTTTTTCTCCTTTAAAAGCTCTTGATACTTTTTTGTTGTTTATGTACTTGTGAGGTTAATTCTCTATCAAATACATAGCAAAGATTTTTTCTCATTCTGTAGGTTGCCTTTTTACTTAACTAACAATTATTTAGGAGGAAAAACGCTTTTAATGTCATGAGATCCTAATTGTTGATTGCTGAACTTATTTCCTGTGCCAATATCCAGTGAGGACATACCTCACTCAACCTTTCAATTCAACTGTAATTCCTTTTTTTTTTTTTTCTAGAACTTTCAATTTCAAAGTTTAACATTTATAACTTTATTATATTTGGAATTTTTATAAGGAGAAAGGCAAAAGTCAATTTTATTCTTTTACATTTAGATATTCCATTTCCCAGCACCAATTGTGGAAAATGTTGTCTTCTCTCCAATGTATATATATGGAATACTTGTCAAAAATCAAGTGGTTGCAATTACTGATACATCCATTTTGTGAGCATATATCCTGTTCCTCTGTCCTAATTCATTGATCAATGTATTTGTTTTGTGCACCTACCATGCTGGATTTATGATTGTAGCTTGGAATAATAGCTTGAGGTCTGGCATGGTGATACACTCAGCAGCATTTGTACTGCTTATTATTGATGTGGCTATCTGGGACTTTTTGTGTTTTATATCAATTTTCAGGTTGTTTTTTTTTTCAGTTTCTGTGAAGAACTGCATTATCATTTTCCTGGGATTCTTAGAGTCTGTACATGACTTTCAGTACAATGGTCATTTTGCCAATATTATTCCTACCAATCCGTGACCATGGGAGTTCTTTCTACTTTCTAATATCCTATTTAATTTCTTCTTCAGTGTTTTGAAGTTTTTATTTCATGGAACATTTACTTTTTTGGCTAAGTTTATTCTAAGTTTTTTTTTTTTTAGTCGATACTGAATGAGAATGATTCCTTAATTTTTCTCAACTTGCTTGTCCCAGATATAAGGAAGGCTGCTAAGTTTTATTTGTTTATTTTGTAGCCTCCTACTTTACTGAATGTGTTTTTTACTTTAAGCAGTTTGTTACTGGAGCCTTTGGGATGTCACTACTCCTTCCTTTCTTGTTTATATTCCTTTTCATTCCTTTCTTGTATTATTGATATACGTAGAATTTCAAGCACAACACTGAATAGGAGTGGCAAAAGTTTATTTTGTATTGCATTTTCATATTGAGATCTCTCAATTCCTGTTTCTACAGGACTTTTATCATAAAGCGTTGTTGAATTTTTCAAAAGCTATTTCTGCATGAATTGAGAGTGCATATGACTTTTGTCTCTCAGTATGAATTACATACACCAATTTCTGCATCTTAAACTATTCTTGCATTTAAAGACTGAATCTTATTTGATTTGCTGAGTAATCTTTTTGATACATCTTTTTGATTTGGTTTATAAGTGTTTTATTGGTGATTGGAAAAGGCTATTTTCTGTTGCAATATCTACCTTTTAATCTCTAACTTTATTAATTTGGTTGTTCCTCTTCTTCCTTTGATTGATTTAGCTATGTTTTTGTCCATATTGTTTCTTTTCAAAGAACTGACTCTTTGTTTCATTGATTGTATTGTCCTTTTAAGTTCCAATACATTAATTTCTTCCAGGATCATGGATATTTTTTTCTGTGTCTGCTTTCAGAATTAGTTTGTTCTTGGCTTTTGCAAAACTTTAAGTTGTGTCAGAAAGTTATTTATCTGTGATTTCCTTGTATTTCATTGTAAGCACTTTGCACTGTAAATTTTTCTCTTAAGACAGACTTCATTGTTTGCATAAATTTTGTATTACATTTTCATTGAAGTCTAGAAATATTCATTCTTTTTTGATTTATTCCATGATCCACTTTGTGGTTAGTTACCATGCATTTGTGTGCTTTCTGATGCTATCTTTGGTGAAGACATCAAGCATTATTTCATGTTGGTCAGATAGGATATAGTTTGAAATTTAAATTTTCCTCATTTGTGGAAGTTTGCTTCATATCTTAGCATGTAGCCTGTCTTTGGGAGAGTACTATGGATTCCCAAAATGAATACGTATTTGTTTTTTAAAATTTTATTTGTTGAAAACTATTTAAACAAATACAACTTCATGTTTTCATCCCTTATTAACTACCCATACTCCTTTCATCCCCCCCCCACTCATTCTTCTTTCCAGCTAGGCTCACTTACTGTTCCTTGTCCCCTTTCAAAATATTAAAAATGCCTTAGATTTCTATTAAGGAAAACATGGATTTCACTTATGACTCAATGGCACTGAATATTCAATGCATTTCTAGTTCTGGGTGAGTTTCATGCAATGTAAGATAGTATTTTTCCTTAGTGAATATTCTTTTCCATTAACGTGAGCAAGAAGGTGATGATAGAGGTCTGAAAGAACCTTGCAAACACCAGGAAAAAAATCCCAAAAACTTTGTTCAGAGCTTTGCTGAATTTTCTTATGCTTCAACCCATGAATTTATTTCTTATTGATCTGGGGCCCAAAAGCTACCATTTCTAGCAGTGAACTTTTGTGTCATATCAGGGTCATGTGACATAGAAGATACGAGGAGGTGCTGATGGAATACAATGCAAAAGTGAGCAGAGACTGAAGACATTATAGAGACATTATAAGCCAGTGAAAATGTATTAATGTATGGGTGTATACATAAGAAGTTAGAAGGCAAAACAAAATATTACCTTCTTCCCTTCCCTACGGTCTATGACATCCATACTCATGGTCCTTTACTAGGGATTATATAGTCAGGGACGAATTTGTTTTGTGCATGCCTCAAATCTGATCAGAAATGAGTTGGTTAACTCCATAATAGCCATGCCACTAGTACACCAGTGGACATAGCTTGCAAGGCAGGTTATTACTACTCTAGTTTGTTTGGTCCACAGTTGGAAAGAACCACTGATGAAATTTTTAAGGAACATTTCATGACAGTAATAGGAAATCTATGTTGTAGGGAGAAGACTTGCATCTTAGTTACAGTTTGATTTCTCAATGTCCTAAAACCCAAGCATGTAGTATCTTCTTCACGTCATGACATGGTTACTGCACTCACCATTTCTTGTCACCACCATGTCATTGGAAAACTATGGGAAGCTAATGTTTCTTTTTCCAGTACAATCATTTAAAAGATTGCTAAATAAGTTATATAACCAAAGATGTGTCCTAATTTTAATGATTTGAATGTGAGTCCCCAAACACAGCTCAATTTTTTAAAATCCTTAACTAGTGTTATTGTATGGGAAACTTTTGAAAGTCTTGCTGGAGGCAGGCATGTTAAGGCCAGAATGCTTTGAGCTTGGGTAGCCCTATCCTTTTTCCTCTTCCTGACTCTTGCTCTCCTTTACCTCATGATGGCTGTGGTAACCTGAACTAGCCTTGTACTTCTGCTGACAGCCATATCTTCTGTGTAATAACCACTATAATGGACTATGTCCCCTCTAGAACTGTAATCCAAGCAAATCTCCTTTCTTCCTAAAGTTTTGTATGGATATTTTCAATATTCAATGTATGATAAAATTGTCAAAAATAAGAAATAAGATAAGTAGAAATTTAGAATAAAAAGCATTATTTTAAATCACATTCTAATACACTTATTTAAAAGAATGCAGAATGAAATAAGCAACTGAAGTTTTATCCTAGTGAAAGTAAAAACAACACTCCACTAAATGAATACAAGACCATGTGAAACAGAAAGCCAGGTGTTGCATGTTTTCCCTTATAAATGAAGTCTAATTCCAAGCCCTTATAATAACATACTCTAGGGAAAATCTCTTTATTATACATTATAACTGCAATGGATTATAATTAGGAAGGTAGGAAAATGAAGACCCCAAGAGAATGGAGACAAAGGAACAAAGTTCAATAGTGAAATAAGGCCAACATCAAGAAAACTTATACTTACTGAGATATCTGATCCAGTTCACTGGTGTTTGGACATGTATTCCCTATCCCGTGGGTGAGGATTACTTGTTAGTAGACAGTCAGTTGATGTCCTGAAGGTTGACCCCACTCACTATTGTGCCTTGCTCCTGATCTTTCCTCTCCTTTGAGCCTTCCTTTATACAAAGGCCTCTCTTTAACAGTTTCTGTTTTGTTGGATAGGTGAGGATCTCAACACCCACACAGGATGCAGCCTGGTCAGTGAAAGAATAGCAAATTAGATATCAAAAAACAACCAGAATACAGATTACTGGTAACCCCACAACGTTCACCTAGAACCAGGCCAGCCAAACCTCTCCCCATCTGGAGGCTGAAAAAACTTTTCAGAAGAGAGGGCAATAAGACTCTAAGAGTCTAAAGATGGAGAGATCCGTGGCTTAACAGGACACTCCACTTACAATGCGTCAACTGTAGCCAGGATCTCAGGGCACTGGGACTTGACATCATCAGACTTGCACAGTGGTGGACATGTTAACATGCTACCATGGACTGGTGTAGACCTCAGGAGAAATAGTTTCAGGCAGTAGGATCCTTAGCGGGCAGGGGTAAGACAGAGCTAGGGCTCAGTGGTCCACACAAGGATGGGTCTCTTGGTCTGCCACAGAAGCCTGAACACCCCACTAGAGCAGTTGATACAGCGGAAACCCCAGACCCCTAGAGCCAAAGGACAGCAAATTAGGAGGGAGCAGACTGATCCACTAAAAGGAGGACACATACACACACACACACACACACACACACACACACACACACACACGCACACACAGAAAACTAAATTTAAACATACATAACTAATACATACTCTACCCTCAAAAATATACAGACACATTCATATTCCACATACTCAAAAATATAAAATACTTTAAAATAAATTTAATATGGACAGGACTATGTGAAATAAAAGTGTACATTTGCTCTAAATATGTCATGACTCATACTTCAATGTAATCATTGATCTTCTATATGTTATATTTAAAGGTACACTCATGTAATATGTGAAGACATTATCTTTCTGTATTAATATAAATCATTATATATATATATAAGTTTTCGAAACAATATGAAATTTTGAGATTTTCACTCTTCTGTTTAATGCCAGAAATCTAGTATCTGGCCCTGTGTGTTGCTGTTCTAACCATTTTTAAATGGTTGAACAAGTAATCATATTATTATTTGAAACGTCTTAATTTTCAGGGCAGTGTTATGATATTTACACTGTCATAATTCAATGATTGCATTGATAAATTATGATTCTAATTTACACCAAGTGTCCTCTCATCTGAACTTCAAGAATACCAACAATCCGGTTTAGAATAAAAGAAAGCCAGTATCACAGGAGCATGTTCTAAAATTATGAGAATTCTAGTAAGCAAATGCAGGGAGTAGCAAGTACAGTGCAGACCAGAATTCAGAGTTAGTGAGCTATGGAACTGAAAATGAATGTTAGAGACTCTACTTCAAGGCAGAAAGAACCATTGTTTTATTTGTATCATGATGAGAGAAATTCAAAACAAATCCATTTTTTATAATTAGATGCTGGTATCAATGTGGCAACTGAAGGTTCTGAGCTCTGAGCACATTTGTGAGAAATTACTAGTCAAGTCCTGAGCAAGTCTATAGGAGATTGTATAATTGATGGAAAGTTTCAGGCTATGGTTGGTGGGACTAATCTCTTTGTAGATAAATAAGATAGAGGGAGCTAGGTAAGGAAGTAGGCATTCTTCTGTATACTTGGCCAGACATGCTGGTCTGGCAAGTAAGGAGTGTTCCTTTCTCAACCATTATGAGGATAGAGTATTACCAGTTTCCTTGGACCTTAGTTTCGGTGTGGGCTCTCCTGCCAAACTAGACATGGAACTGTCAGTGCTATTCTAAGAGAACACAAAATCACTTGTTTCCACATATGACCACATATGACCATGTTTGACCATGAATTTATCAACTACATGCAGAGTAAATGCAACACCCATAATCAACCACCTGATTCCTCAAAGAACCAAGGAAAACACTTGCAAGGAAAGAATGGTGATTTTTATAAGTTCTACAACCACAGAACATTACATTGGGAATGGATGCAAGAGAACAAAAGAGTGTCTGATATTTAATGTGACAGATTGAGTTATATTATGGAACAGTGTAGAACACTGTTGGTCTCAGATCAACAAACAACAGCATTTACTATGGTTCTTTCATTGCGTTAGTTAGAAAATAAGTGAAAGTGCCCCAAAATTTAGACTAAAATTTATGTAAATGCATTTCATGCTAGTTGAGCTGTATTTTTCATAGCAACTGAATGAGTACTAAAGCACTAAAGTATGTTCATGTATTATGTACATAACAATAAGGTGCCACATCTGTCACCCTTCAGTGGGACAGTTAACAGCTTAAGTTGTCATTATGTGCATTTTGTTCTATTGTCAAAGCTTTTATTGAAAATGACAAACTCTATACCCGATCAATAAAAGGATAGGAATCTCAGGATTTAGGAATCTGACATGGATTTTTGGGTTCAGACAATGGTCTGGTAAATTGTAGAATCAAGCTGGACTCTCAGTTCTCTGGACCATGGAATACTATGGGTGTTTTGTCCAACAGAGGGCACTGTGGGACCGTGAGATAATGCCTCCACAGTGCTCAGCAAGGACCCTTCATAGGAAGAAAACTGACCTTAGGGTTGGAGGTTGTGCTTTGTACTGGAATCTCAGTCTTTATGTCCTCCCCTACCTGTAAGTGTCCGGGGAGAAAGGCCTTGGTATTATCTCAGAAGATGATTCCTCCCACGACCTTCCCAATGATGAAAGGAAAACCCATTTGCCTAAGGCTGCAATGTGAATACAGCTACAGCACAAGGCTCAGGGAGGTCTTTGGAAGTCAAGATAAAGACACATATTCAGGGATAGTTACTTCTCTACAGATGTCGAAAAGAAAATGAGGCCTGGGTTAATTTAGACTCAAGATGGTTGTATTCACCATAGCTTGGATTTCTGTTCTTCAGGGAAATCTGAGGGGCACTACTCAGTCCAGCTGTCCACTCTTGTTTGTGCTCCTAGAATAAGGGCTCTGTCCTGGTCTCCCGTGTTCTTCTTCCTGAACCTTCTCTGAAGACCAATGTAAAGTTACTGAGAAAGTCCCTCTATTGTGAGTTGCATGGGGGTTGGAATTAAAGCTCTGTGGAAATCTTGGAACCTTGGGTGTCCACTGCTTGGGATAACACAGTGAGCTCTTCATACATGGACTATATCATTATCTTCCTGTATCTGTTTCCTTTTGCACCAGTGAAATAAGACTTCAAAATCCCGATATATCTTTAGTGTCAGAAACATTCAGTTTCTCTTAAATTGTGTCCGCAGACAGAATGAGATAAAGGACAAATGGAGGGACATCTACTGTCACCTGCCATTCGTTATTTTTAACTCAGTATCATTTTTCTAGATGAAAACGAATCTGTGGATCTTTACACTGTGTTGAGTCACATCTTTCTACATTCTTGCAGTCTGGCAACAAAGTGAGTAATCTACCACTAACCTTCCAGAATTCCCTCAATCCTTCTTTATCACCTTTATCACCTCAACCTACTGTGTATTGTATACCTTGATCTCTTCCAACACAGGTTCTGTTTTTCTATGTCTTACCTCTGAACACAGTTCCACTTCCTTAGTTTCTCTGCTATCACCTTGTATCAACCACTCACAAGTATCTCTTGTCAGGTTCTGCTGCCAGAGTTGAGACTCTAATATCATAAGAGACAATGACATAATTGTGATTAAGTACCCTGTTAATGACTGGACAATTTGACTTGAAAGATCACTGTATCATTCCTACTTATTCCTGGTTTTGCACTCTTCCCTGCAGCCTTTATGCTAGTATTTGTTCTGTTTTCTAGACTATCTAGGGGATTATGCAATCTGATTGTCTACAGTGACCTCTGTGAATGTCTGTTTCTTTTCATTGAATATCTGTTTATTCTCAACTTTCTGAGCAAGTATATTATCCTCTGGGTTGTTCACAAGAACATATCCATTTGTGTCTGTCCCAGACACTTGATACCTAAGCTCTCCTAAGATTGATTCTACATGTGCTGTGTGCTGTGCCTGCCTGACAACCTACCACGCAGAAAGTTTCAGCAGTTGTTTCAGAAGAATAACCCTTATTTCTTATGGAATTTAATTTTACATGCCTGAAATTTAAGGGGCTGGAGAAGTGGCTCAGGAGTTAAGCCTCTGCCTTGCAGGTGGAAGGTCCTGAGTTCGGATCCTAGACCCCACATATAGACACCCGGGGAAGCGGGGGCAACCTGCGTTTCTGGCCCTAGTAGGGCGGAGCCTGTGAATCCCGGACAGAGTAAACAAGGAGGAGATGGAGGCGTCCATGGTGGTTCCCGAATTCGTCCGTGGTTCTACACACACACACACACACACACACACACACATACACACACGCACACAGCACACACGTGCACACAGTTGAATAAAAAATAATAAAAATAATTTTAAAGGTAAAGAAACATAGAAGTGAATACGAGCAATTGTAGCTATTCTGGGACTAGAAAAGGAGTATGCTGAGACTCTCCTGGAGGTTTTGCCAGCAGACTCCTACAGATGGTAACTTTGAATGACATGGGGTGATATGAATGTCATTGAGTCCTTCAGTTTCCGTGAGGAAAAGCAATTGCCTTTGTTGGTCTAGTTCTCCACATGTAACCCTGCATACCACCTGAACTTTTCCTCAGAAGTACAAATTAGCACATGAGGCCAGGATCACTGTTCCAATAACCTCATCCTGCTAGTGTACAGCTAGGATTAGCAGTGGGTGAGAACTCATTTGCATAAGAAGCCCTTCTGTGAAGCCACTAAGGACTGAGATAAAAGAGACTTGAGTCAGCCCAGCCGAAGAAGGGTGATCTGAGAAAAGGGACTGTGCTCATCATGGCTTGGACTGCTCTGTTACTTCTGCTTCTTTCTTACTGCTCAGGTAGGGACAGGCCTCAGAGTATATGGAACACCTTCTGTGATCTGATAGCTAAGAAGCTGAACCCTGGCTCAGTCATTTATTATAATGTCTCTGTTTACAGAATCCTTCTCCCAGTCGGTGGTGACTCAGCCTCCTTCCCTCTCTGCATCTCCTGGATCAGCAGTCAAGCTCACCTGCACCCTGAGCAGTAGCATTAGTGTAGGTGGTAAATATATTTATTGGTACCAGCAGAAGCCAGAGAGCCCTCCTCGGTTTTATCTGTGGTACTTCTCAGACTCAGAGAAGGAGCTGGGACCTGGGGTCTCCAACAGAGTCTCTGGATCCAAGGATATCTCAAAAAATGCAGGGAATTTGCACATCTCTGGGCTGCAGGCTGAGGACGAGGCTGATTATTACTGCTCCATGTGGTACAATGATGATCTTCACAGTGACATAGGCAGATGGGGAAGTAGGAAAAAACTGTACATATTATGGTTTAAGTTCTTTTCTTGTTAATATTGCAATGACTGCATGTTAATAGTGAAAGAAGTAATGAAAAATTGCAGTAGGAAATATTCTCTTCCATGTTTTCACGAAATAATAAATAACAAAATATTACACAAGCAGAAATTGACCAAGAAAATCCCTCAAATCCTACACTATATCAAACTATTTTGCCATTTGTATTTAGACCAGAAGTTGTTTGTCTCACAAAAGAAACCTGCTATGAAAGATTGTCTTCAGTATGCAGCAGCAGCAGCAGCAATAGGGATGTTTTTACAATAGTACCTTTGATATTCCAAAGACCTCGCACTACGGAAACCTTCCTATCTCCCAACAGTGCCCTGGCAGAAATAACAAGTCTGACAAAGGTGACAGTTAAAATTAAAAATTTTTGTATTCAGGATATGGAAGAAAAAACCACATAAAATTAAATCTAACATGGAGCTTAGCAACCCAATTTTATTCAAAAACTGTTGACTGATTCCTGGATGCAAAGAGTTCATTCATCCATAGTGTGCCTTCCTCAGTGGATGTTTTACATATCTATATTATGTCTGTCATGCACAAATTTTTAAGGCTTTATAAATCTCTTACAGTTATCAAAAAGTGTATGTTTAATATAATTTATTCGTATGAGAACTAATTACATTTTTTCTCCCACATTTTATTTTTTTCCTAATCATACAAACTCAATAGATCCCCCTGTCCTCTCCCTCTCCCCTCCCCAACCAAGTTGTCAACCCTCGCAAGCTCCCCCTTTCGCTTCTTCCTTTCACTTCCTCCCTCTCTCCATCTCTCCAAATGCTTCCCCCTTCCTCCCTCCCATCCTCTGGATGGAGCATCCCTTCATGTGAACCCCAAACCTCCCTCTGAGTCCTCCTCCCTCGTAAGGGTTCAGGACTCAGTGGTATAGCCAGGAGCTCCTTTGTGGGCTCCCAGTTAGTATGGGAACTCTATTATGACTGTTTAATCCCTTGCCTCTGAGGATCCCATTGCCTGGAGTCTTCTCCTCTGTGATCTATGCTAGACTTTTGGGGGGGTCATTGACATGTCATCTATTGTGCAGCTTAGGCAAAGTCCAATCTTGGCTGCTTGCAGCCCTAACTTGTGAGGAATATCTTACATATTGTTGGTCCTCCCCATCATTAGGCTCTTACAACCTTCGCCCCTTCTGTAAGTTTCCCTGAGCTTTAGAATGGGGAGAGATATGGCCAGTCTGGTTCCAGGTGAATAATGTAGGGTCTCTGGTGTTTTGCATTGTAGATTGTTGTTGTTTTCAATTTTGCTTTTTCTGCACTGCCCTTGGCTGCATCCTGATTGGTATCAAAGGTCACCTCCTAACCCAAGATAAAAGACTGTTTAAATGAAGACCATAGTATAAGAGGAGACTTACAGGTAGATGGAAAAATAGGAGTAGAGCACTGCAGTGTGTGTGTGTGTGTGTGTGTGTGGGGGGATCAGTGTCTCATTTCCAGATGGTTACCCTCTATCTGCCAATTCCTATATCCTCCCTGATTGGTGAAATTAAATCTGTTCAGTCCCAAGTGACCAGGAAGGGAAGTGAGAGTAAGCTGCATGAGATATCTTGCTACTTACATTCAATACTTGACCATGGCCTATTTTCTCTACTGAAGCATGGTCCCTCATGTCCTTTCTTTTGAGGTCCTCCTTCCCCTTCCCTCCTATTTATAATCCTTTGGGATTACAAAGATTTACCTTTGATATGTCATTAACTGTGTTTGGAACTAGGATCCACTTATTAGGGAGTACATAAGATGTGTAATTTACTGTGTCTGGGATACTTCATTCAATATATATTTTCTAATTCCAGTTTTATTTCATTGTATAAATGTGCCATATTTTCATTATCTATTTATCAACTCTTGAGCATTTGATTTGTTTCCATGACTTTTCTATATAGTAAGTAGTGCTGCCATCCTCATGCCACTGTAGTAAATTTCTGCATTATGGGGATTATTCCCAGTAGTGGTAGAGCAGGGTCATATGGCATTTCAATCTTTACCTTTTTTAGAAATCACCACACTGATTGCCAGAGTCGTTGTATAAGCCTGCCTTTCCACCAGCAATGTAAGAGAGTTCCCTTCTCTCCACATCCTCTCCAGCATGTGGTGGTGTTTGTATTGTGGATATTTGCCATTCTGAATTGGGTGAGATGGTATCACAGGATAGCTTTGATTTGCATTTCCATGATGGCTACAGAAGTAGATCATATTTTTAAGGTATTTGTTAGACATTTTGATATCATCCCTGGAAAATTTATTTTGACTTCTGAGGCCCACTTTTAAATTGGGCCATTTATCACCTTGGTGTTTAGTTTTTAACTTCTTTGTGCACTCTGGATAATAGAGCTTTATCAGATATGTGGTTAGTGAAGAATTTCTCCCATTACGTGGGTTGCCTATATTGCTTGGTTTACAATCTTTTTATTTGAGCAGAAGCTCTTTATTTTGTTGAGTCCTGGTTCCAGTGACTATGCTATTGGATTTCTGTTGAGGAAATGTTGGCCTAGCCCAATCAGCTCGAGGGAGTTCCCTGCCCTTTCAACCAGGGTTTTTATAGTTTCTGGCCTAATATTGAGGTCTTTGATCTTTTGGAATTAATTTTTGTGCATGTTGACAAGCATTGGTCCAGTTTTCATCTTTTGCATGTGGACATCCAGTTTTGCCAGCACCATATGTTGAAGAAGCTGCTCTTTTTCCATTGGATTTTTTGGGCCCCTTTGTCAAAGATCAAACTGCTATAATTGTGTGGGCTTATATCTGGGACTTCAATGCTTATCCATTGATCTACATGTCTATTTTGAAGACAGTACCAGGCTCTTTTTATTAGTACGGATTTGTAGTATAGATTAAGGTTTGATATGGTGATACCTCCAGCAGTGTTTTTGTTACTCAGGATTGTTTTTGTTATCCTGCTTTTTTTGCTCCATATGAATTTTGATATTGTTTGGTCACTTTCTTTAAAGAATTGCTTAGGGATTTTGATTGGTATAACATTGAATCCCTGTATTTCTTTTGGTAGAATGGTCATTTTTATGATGTTGATTCTGCTGATCCAGGAGCATGGGTGGTCTTTTCACCTTCTTGTGTCTTCTGTAATTTCTTTCTTTAGGGTTTTAAAGGTTTTATTGTAAAAGTATCTCACTTCTTTGGCTACAAGTATACCAAGGTATTTCAGTTTTTGGGTGGCTATAGTAAATTGGATTGTTTCTCTTAGGACTATTTCATTTTTTTCATCCTTGGTGTATAGGAAGGCCACTGATTTTTGCACATTTTTTGGAACCTGCTGAAATTAAGTATTAGTTCCAGGAGTTTTTTTGGTGGAGTTTTTAGGATCACTTAATTATATGATCATGTCATCTGCAAATAGAGATACTTTGAATTCTTCCTTGCTTATTTGTATCCCTTTTATCTCCCTTTTTGTCTTATAGCTCCAGCTAAGACTTCAAGTGCAATATTGAATAGAAGTTCTGAGAGTGGACAGCCTTGTCTAGCTCTTGATCAAAGTGGCAATTCTTCAAGTTTTTCCCCATTGAATATGATCCTTGCTGTTTGTTTGTTGTATACAGCTTTTATTATGTTGATATATTTTCCTTCCATTTCAACTGTCTCTAGGGCTTTGATCCTATAAGTATGTCAGATCTGTCAAAAGCTTTTTTTTGCATTTATTGAGAGTTATCATGTTGTCTTGAATTATGAATTATATGATGTATTACATTTTGATTAGCATATGTTGAACCAAGTTTCTGTGCCTGGGATAAAACTTATTTGATCACAGTGAATGATCTGTTTCATATATTTTGAATCTGATTTGCAATATTTTGCTGAGAATCTTTGCATCTGTGTTTACCAAAGAGATTAGCCTACAGTTTTCTTTTTGCAGTGTATCTTTATTAGGTTTTTGGATTAGTATGATAATTGCTTCATAGAAACAATTGGAAGTGTTCCTTCTCTGCTATTTTAGGGAATCTCTTAATGATTAGTGGTATTAGTTGTTTTTTAATTGTCTCGTAGAAATTTTTGCTGAATCTTTCTGGTCCAGGATATTTTTGGGTGGGAAGAATCGAGATTATTTCATTAATTTCCTCATTTGTTATAGGACTATTTAAATAATTCAAAACCTTCTGATTAAATTTAAGTAAGTTGTGCTTACTCAGAAATTTATCCATTTCTTTTGTGTTGTCAAATTACATGGAGTGTAAGTTTTTGAAATATGACTTTATAATTTTCTGAATTTCTCAGCTATTAATTATGAGAACTATATTTCATTTCTAATTTTATTAATTTGTGTTTTCTCTCTCTTGCTTTTGGTTAATTTAGCTAGGGGGTATATCAATCTTAATGATTTTTTTCAAAGAACTCTCTTTTTGTCTGCTTGATTCTTTGTATCATTTTCTTTATCTTAATTTTGGTTATTTCTCTCCTGATTTTGCTAATTTCCTCTCTTCTACTGTTTTTGTATCTCTAAAGTTTTAGGCTGCAATGCTGTATTAATCAGATTCTCTAGAGAAGCAGAATCAACTCAGTGAATATATAAATGGGGAATGCATTGAGTTGTTTACAGATGTGGCCAAAGTAATCCAACAATGGCTGCCAGTAGATGCTCAATCCAGTAGTCAAGTGTGTGATAACTGAAGGCTAGAAGATTCCTAGAGAGTCTTTTTAGTCTTGGAGAGTTGAAAGGCTAGAGGGTCAATGAAGTAAAGAAACTAGGTGGCCAGAAGGAAGAACTATTTCTAGCACAACTACCAAAGTGTCTCTTCTCTTTGGTGATTCCCTTTTACAAGGTCAATTACTGGGAGGTTTGTATGAGATCTATGGAGGTTCTGATGGAATCTAGTGTGGTCTCAGTTGATCTTTTCAAAGTGGTGTCACTTTGAAAAGGTATGTTAATACCTTTCTTAGTAACAGGTGTGTCAAGCTGTCACCTTCTTTTAAAATCACATCACTCTTCTTATTGGAGCCTAATGGACTAAGGCACATGCCACAAGATTGCTTCTCTGCCTCATCATGCTGTGATGATGCAGCAACTGTGGAAGAAATCATCATTTCTCTACTTCCCTGAAATTTCATTTGGCTTATGGAAGTGTCATTAGGTTAGTCATTATACTTACATTTATTGGTCATTAGCTGAAGTATGGGAAATGACTTGTCCATGGTTTGTTGTGTCAGAAGAAATAGAAATGTCCAATGTCTGTTGCAAATATTGGTCATTCAAGAAACTTCAGACATGGAACTGTGAAGAGTTCTTTCCATTGCCTAGCACCTATAATATTTGATGTCCCCAAATATTTCATCAAACCAATGCATAACCTGCAAATTCAGAACCTTCAGGAGGAATGTGAGGTCATTTCATGCTTTTGTGATTCAGCACAGAACTCTTCATTTAGGTAAAGATCATAATCACCTAATTCCCTGGCTTCTGTGGAAAGAGCTGTTCAGGTCATTGTTAACAGCTCTCTGCAATCATACAGCCTGAAGCACGCTTACTTGGTGCAAGAGTCACATTACCATATTAGACTCCTAAAAGTCTAGAAATATCTTATTAATAAAGACTATTTCTTAATATCAATTGCTTTAAGAGAACAGAGGCCTGATTTATGAACTCTTCTGGGTTTAGTGTAGTTTGGCTATCCAGCCAATGTTTCTGGCAGGTTTAATTGAAACTGTTGTGAATCAGATACCAGTAGCCAGTGTTAGTGCGTTTTTCTAGATCTGTAGACAATCAGGATAATGTTGTCACCCAAACTCTCCATGACTTGGGTGTTTTTGCCCATACTTGGTGTGGGAACTGGCATGATGTGTCTCTCTGTCAGAGTATCCTGCCCACAGGTCTAGAGAAGAGCCCAACAGCAGCTGCATTTTATAATTAACTTCCTAGGTATCAATGTCTGTGTCATCATTCACTTCCTCACTTCACTACTCTATGCCTTCCCCAGAGAAATAAATTTTGAGGAACAGTCCTTACTTTTTTATTAATAGAGAAGATGAGAGAGCTTGGCTAAGCAACTATGTGTTGAAGCTATATAGGGTTGTGTCCATTGTTTCTTGAATTATATCCATCTTCACATTCATCTCCCTTTATATGAGTAGAGGACAGTGAGATAATTCAGTGAATATGTGACACGTTTGCAAAATGGATGACCAGGAAAGACGCCAAGTCCCCTATGCACTGCCCTGTGAATTTGTCACTATAATGTTGTGTCTGTACACTGGCCAGAGACAAGGATGACCCTTGCAAACTTTCTACTTACCACAATATGATCACCATGACCCTGTTCCCTGCTTTACACAAATACTCTAGGAATCTACTAGATATCATGTAAACTAAAGTCCATTGACCAACCTCAGACAACTGAGGATCCCAAGGAACATTTCACCATTCAACATGGGACAGTCCTATCACCCAAACAAAAGGTGAGAAACACATTTTACTTTCTATCTATTCTCAAGTGACAGTTTAAAACTTCCAAATTTTACAAAAAAGTCTCATATGCATACTCAACTGGGTCATAGTTAGAACTTAGAATTTACTTTCACACTCCCTTAACCCTTAAACACCACTGTCTCCCACTCTAACTTCCATATTCCTAGCTTTTGTGTACATGCTATTCTCTCTTCTATAAACTTAAACCAAGCCTCACCTACCTAACCAGATACCCAATCTTAAATCAGTCAGCTAATATGAGACCATAAACACTTTCACATAAATCCTGAGCTCTGCTTACATAGCTCTTATTAACTGCAACACCCACATTCACAAAACAGCACCAAGCAACTGTAAACAGATAAACAACATCATCTCTCCATATCCATGGAAGCTGTAACAACAGTCTAAATCTCTCAACTCTATTGGACTCAAAATTGTCAGAAACACATACCACACAGAGAAACCAAAGACTTAACAAAAGATGTTCAAGTCATGTAGTAAAACCACACACATGCACACACACACACACACACACACACAAAAAAAAAAAACAGGAAAAAAGTCTCCTACAAAAAGCATCAACCCTATAATGATAGATTACAACCAGAATATCTTCATGGATATTATCTAAGAAAACAATAAATCAAGGCAATTATTCCCAAAGCTTGATTATTAATATGACCAGAGAGATGGGAGAAGAACTACAAATGTAATGAGAAGGTCTCTGAAAGGAGAATAACTGCATAAACAAATGTGTACAGGAAAATAATTGGTACTAAATGAGATGAAAAATACACCTGAAGACACAAAATTAAACATGGGACATTTGAAAAGTCTTAAAAGGAGATCAACCTTGAAATTAAAACTAAGGTGATTAAAATCCAAAACTCAGTGGTAACCCTCACTAAGAGAATGGATCAAGAAGAAAATAGAATATTATAGCTAGAAGAAAAGATTGCAGAACAAAATTTTTCAGCTAAAAAACACTAATTGAAACTGATTTGGGAGATTCCTCCTTACTGGATAACTTACACAGTACCAAAGAATATGGTAGAAGTTATTGGGGGAGAAAAATAACCACAAGTCTCATCAACCTGTAAGACCTGCAAGTTCCAATAACAGTATAATATTAGCATACGTATCAAAGAGAAAATCAACAGTTTTCTGATTGGATTTAAAACCAAGTTGTCGGAATGAAATGCCTATGAAACGGACGGAATTAGGTTGTGAGGGAAGAACAGACTACGAGTCTTTATTTAGGAAGATAATACACCCACCTGCTCTGTAAATACATGCTTTATACTCACATATTGGAAGAGCAGTCAGCACTAAACCTAGAAGCCTTCTTCCATAACAGAAGGTGTTTATTATTGAAAAGCACAACTTACCAAAATGCAGAAAATAAGTGTCTGTGGACTGCTTGTCCCTAAACAGGGCATAAAAGCCTCACATACCCCCAACATCAATAAACAACCCTAGAAGCAATAGGGATAGAAGGAACATACATCAACATGAAAAAGAACATGTACAGTGAACTTATAGTAAAGCTCATTCCAAAAGTTTGTCTACTGTCACTACTTGCTTTTTTAACATTATAATTATTATCTTTGGTAAAGCCACAAGGCAAGAGAGGCAGATAAAAGGGCTACAAGAAGAAAAGTAAGATATCAAGGTATCCCTCTTTTACAAACAACATGATTCTATCCTGAGAGACACCCAAAGGTTCCACATGGAAACTCCTGAAATTTATTAATTCTGTAGATTGGCATGTTTCAAATTAATGTTCAAGAACACTGACTTTACTATACACTACCAATGCACAAAGTGAGAAAGACTTCAGTGGAACAATTCCTTTTCTATAGCTCCAAAAAGAAGAAACACTGGAATAAATTTAATGAAAAATGTGAGAGATCTGTATGATGAAACCTTTCAAATACTACAGAGATTATGGTAGAATTAACATTATAAAAATTTATGTTGTACCAAAACAATATATAGATTTAATGTTGTACCATTCAAAATTCCAATACAATTTTCAGAGAAATTGTTAAAACAATCTCAAATTTCATATGGAAGCATGAGGCCATGGAAAGTTGAAACCATCTTGAGTCACAAAAACTATACCAATCCTTAATGTATATTAAAAACATAGTAATAAAACATCATAGCACTGATTCCAAAACAGAGACATAGATCAACGGATTAGAATTAAAGATCCAATTATAAGCTCATATATTTCAGTCAATGTTTTTTTGATGTAGGTGTCCTCCACCCCCGAAAAAAATTGGAAAAAGGACAGCATCTTCAACAAAAGATGTTGGAAAAATAATTATTTGCATGCAGAAGAATCAAACTCGACCTGTATCTGCAACCATCCATGAAAATTAACTCCAAATGGATCAAATATTTCAATGTTAGGCCAGAGACAATAAAAATTCTAGAAGGGCTATTAAGGAATGCGCTTACACTGATTAACCTAGATTAGTGTTTTCTGTAAGGAATCCCAAATGCACAGGAAATGATACGAACACTTGACAAGTGGGATTTCCTGAAATAAAAAAGCTTCCATTCACCAAAAGATATTAATTGACAAAGGACAAATTACAGAATGGCAGAAATATTCGCTAGCCACATATCTGATAGATGACAAATATCCAGAGTACACAAAAAACTCAATAAATTTAATACCAATGAGGTCAACACCCAATTAAAAGTGGGCACTTTAAGAAAAGTTTCTTTTCTTAAGGCGAAATTCAAATGTCTAACAAATACCTTAGAAAATGTTCTACTTTCCTAGCACTGAGACATCATCTCACCCAAGACAGAATGGCTAAAATCCAAAATACAAAAAATATATTCTGGCATGGATGTAGGAAGAAAGGAACTCTTCTTATGCATTGCTAACTTATACAACACCTGTGGAGATCAGGATGGAGGTTCCTAAAAAGTGAAAACTCAAAATGCCAGGGGACCTAGTTGTTCCACTCCTGGGAAGAATATTCCTTAGGAACACGATAGCTTATTATAGAGACACATATTCATCCATGTTCATTGTAGCTCTGTTCAAAATAAAAAAGCTTTGGGATAAGGTTAGATGTCCAAAAGTGGATGAATAGATAATGAAAATATGCTATATATATGCAGAGGTATACTAATCAACACTGTCAAGAAAAATGAAATAATGAAAATTTTCTGGTCAATGGATGCAGTGGAAAGACATCACACTGATCAAAGTATTTCAAATGCAGAAAGACCAACACCACATGTTCTCCCTTATAAATGCATCATGACATTAAATCTTCTGAATGGAGGGTTAGGGAAGAATGTGTGAAAGGAAGAGAAGATGGAAGATGAAAGGGTGTGAAAGGGAGGGAGAAGATGCATGGAAGAGACCTATTTTGTTTGTATATTAAAAAATTCTTAATGCGAATGAAAAAAATGAAAGGAACTGGTGACTCAACTTCAGTTTCAGGAATCCCACATGGTAGAAGGAGAGAACACTTCATAGGAGATCAGACTTTGTAGAAATGGGATTGAATTTGAGACAGACAGGATCATCTGTTGTACCTTTGCTCTTTCTCACTGCACATTTCTTTAGGTCTTAAAATTCTCCTCCTAGCTTACTCTGACTCAGCTGCCCTCCTGGAATATTGCCATTATCACCTGTACACTGAGCAATTTCATCATAGTTAATAAACATTGGACATTCCAGTTTTAAATACAAGAGCTCCCCCCATTGTATCTTGCAAGACATTAATAAGATCCAGAGAAACACTAGCTCAGGGCTTCTCTGAAACCAAACATTCCTCAGTCAATTAATGATTCTACATGTGTGTGGAATGCTGCCTGAAGATGAGACTGTTTCTATAAGATGTGTTAGTTACACAGTGTACAGTTCTTGCTACTGTTGGAAGCTTGCATGTTAACTAGCATATAACTTGTTTAGATGATGCCTGCTTTTCAAGGGTCACCATTTTTTGCTCCTGTTTTTTGCGGTCAGTTTCTTGAAACTATCTTAATATGAAGCTCAGATGAAATAAGTGTGTGTTCAGAGTGGTCAGAAATTTTCCAAGACTGGAATGTGACTCTGTCTGTGATCTGACTCCCACTGGGAAAAGGAAGGTCCTATGTTAATTGCTCTCCCATATTTACTGAGGTTCTTCCGTGTTACTTTTTTTACTTATCTCAAGAAAATTGGCTGCTCGTGCCAAGACCTTAGTAAATAGTCAAACAGTCATGGACTGATACATACTCAAGTTATTGATCCAAAAGAGAATTAAAGGACAGGCAAAGAGACCCAGGAACCTGTGGATTCACTGTGGAAAATCTTTTTTTTTTTAAATTGTATCCTTCAATTCTTTTTTTATAACATTTTTATTATTATTTCCGCTCATACAAACTTAGTAGGTACACCGGTTCCCTCACTCCTTCCTCCTCCTCCAGACCCTCCTGTTCCCCCTCCCCTCACCCCTTCCTCCCCAACCTACAGTGCCTCCCCCACCAATCCCCAGAGAATACTTTAATGTGCATGCAGGACTCTCCGCTGGGCCCTCCTCTCCAATGACGTACAAGGACCCAGTGGCATTTCCCTGAACCCTTTCCTGTGTTCCCCTTAAGCATAGGAACACTACTGTGGCTGTCAATCCCTTGCCTCCAAGGATCTTGGTGCCTTTAGGAAATGCTAGACTTTTTGAGGTCAGTAGTGTGTTGGACATTGCGCAGGGCATGCAAAGTCCAATTATGATTGCTCGGTCCTAACTTGTGTGGAGTATCTTGCAAATCATTGCTCCTCCCATCCTTGTGCTCTTACAATCTTACCGCCCCCTCTTCCGCAAATTTCCCTGAGCTTCAGGATGGGGAGAGATTAGGCTGGCCTATTTCTAGGTGGTTGATGTAGAGTCTCTGAAGTTCTGGATTGTGGTTTGTTGATTTTCTTTTGCAGTTTTGCTGCACCTGCAATGCCCTTCACTCCATCCTGCTGGGCATTGTATGTCAGCCCCTGGCCAGAGACAAAAAGCTGTTAAACTGGAGTCTTGTTATAAGAGCACATTCAAAGGTAGATGTAATAAAAGTAGGAAACCACAGTGAGGGAGGAGTCAATCACCCATTTGCAAAATGGTTACTTTTTTATCTGCCAGACTATATGCCCTCCCCTTCTGGTGAGATCATACTCCCTCAGTTGTAAATGATCAAGAATGAATGTCTGTGAACTTAACCAGGTGGCTCATTACTTACTTGCAGTCCTTGATGGAGGCCTATTTTCTCTGTTGTAACATGGTCCCCTCTTTCCTTGTTTCTGGTGTGTCCCTCCAACCCCATCCCTCCTGTTCATAATCCTTGCAATTACTGTATATATTATATAGATTTATCTTTGAGTGTCTCTAGGTGGGCTGGGTGGGTTTGGTACTAGGACCCACCTATTAGGGAGTACATACGGTGCTTAATTTTCTGGGTCTGGGGTACTTCACTTAATATAATTGTTTCTAATGACATCCATTTCCCAGCAAATTCCAGTAATTCATCATTTTTGATGGCTGAGTAGTACTCCATTGTATAGATGTACCACATTTTCCTTATCACTGTGGATAACCCTAATGCTTGATCTTTGATGCCCTTCCAAATCCTTTCCTCCTTTATCACTTTTTCCCCTCCCTTTTTATCTCTATTCTCTCTGCACATGTAACTGGTTAACAGGTTTGAGACTTTTAGAAAATGGCATGTGAAGCAAGTTCACTGTTTTTTTTTCCTAACCTACAACTTCTGATATGGTGTCTGCCATTCTATTGGCTTTAAATATAAGTGAATGTCCAGTAAGAGAGAGTTTGTGGTTGACAGACACGTTTTATTTTAATCAGAAGGTTTGGTCCTGAACTATCAAGGTGTTTCTATCCCTCCCTAAAATTATTCACTCTATTAGGTAGTTTGAAGTCTGAACAAGCTTTGTTGAATGAGCAGAGAACTTTTACTTTGGGGGACAGTTTAATTATTTGTTATTTTTCACCTACCATATTGTTTACGTAAATTATCACAAGAAAGATGGATTCTTATGTGTGTTGGGAATATTGGTTGACAGTCACATGTGATATTGATCTGTATTTAAGTCTTGCTCTATTTAATTGTCCTCAGACCAGTCTGTTTGTCTTTTCCTCTAAAGTGGCTCATCAAGTAATATTGATATAAGCAGATTTTGGTTCATACAGCATTAGGAAGGATATTTTTGATAAGCAATCCATATTGGTGCCTCAATTTTAAATTTTCAAATGCTATGCTTAGTATCCTAGTCTGGAGTGAAAACATGTCTCATTTCATTTATTTCTTGTGCCAGTTACTCTTTTCTATCGCTGTGAGACATCAGTTAAAGCTAAACAACTTAAGGGGGAAAAGGGGAGATTTATTCAGCTTATAGTTCGAGAGGGGAGATACAGTCCATTATGGCAGAAAAGATATGGCTTGGCTGTAGAAGCTGCAGGAGGCCTAAGTCATTTCAGACATCACAGAAATTGAAAACTGTTGTCGCAATAAACTCAAGAGCTGACACTCTTGCTCAAGCAGGGTGAGGGTAACCAACTTTGAGGTCCACCCTCTGGGACTGACTTACCTTAATTTGAGTAAGGTGACAACTCCAAAAGGTACCATGACTTTCCCAAACTAATTCACACCACATGATCCTATGGGAGATAACTCACATTTCAAACCATGACATTTGTTTAGGACTGAAGTTGGAATAATCCTAAGAGAAACAATTATTGGAAGGAAGTTATCACAGCTTTCTTCCTCAGCCCAAGGTCATCAAAAGAAATGGAACACACTTTGCTCTTTTTGAAATCTTTGTTAAGAAAAAAAAAACATCTGAAGAGTAGAGATGCTGACAGAAGAATTGAATAATTCTTGTAATGGAACACTAAACATTTCAGGTCAGAGTGTTAGCCTGAAAATGATCTTGTCTTACCAAGTACACTCAAGGATGCCAATTTCATTAACCAGCTCTCTGTATTTTATTCACCTCCCCAGTTAAATAATCTCCTGTAGGTAATTATGGGCTTAACTACTAATTCTCTGCAAATGTGCTCAGAGCTCAAGCCCTGAACCTTCAAGTTGACACCTGTGATTGTATTTATATTCTAGAAATTAGTCTAATGAATGAAATGTATAAGATAATAAAAAACTCCTTTAAATATTTTCCCTTATGTGCTGATGTTGACATTGAATCTTTAGAATGGCACACTCAAAAAGAAACTTCTATAACAGCTATAATGTAGAAAGGAACATAAGGTGAGTAAGAGATAAGGAAGGACCCAAAAAAAGTGAGTGGTAACATAGAATACAAGTTTTAAGCAGGTACCAACCATACTCACAGGTAACCAATCACTTTCTAATTAGCATTAAAGACATTTTCACCACAGGGAACCTGAGTGTTGTACTGTAAATCAAGCCAATACCTGTAGAAGGTAGGCTATTAGTCTTAAGTAGGAATAATCTTCTTAGTGTTAACTATAAATGCTTGAGAGTAAGCTATCATCTAAGCACTTATCATTATAACCTTAGATCATAGAGGCACTCAGCATTCGATCAAGAAGTACGCTCCTGCAATGGAAGACATGCAGTGTAGAGAACCATAACAGGTCAAAGTGCAAAAAAAAGCTTTTGTTCTGCAATAGATAAACTTATCATTTTCAGATGTGATGTGCTGTGAAGAGAGTTCAAGAGGCTCCTGAGAAGCATTGTATTCTTTCAATATTAGATGAAATATTATCCATGGAATAGTACATTTGGTCTAAAGTGTTGATATACAACTCTCCTTATTTCATTTTTAGTCCGTATTATCTACCAAAACTGAGAAGAAATTGGAAAATTATCCATTAATAATGTGTTTGGATATATTTATATTTTTGCATTTGGTTTAAAAATTGGCTATTTTGATATTTGGTGCACATATACTGATATTTAGAGATTCATGGTGACTTTATACTACAGAACAACTTCCTCTTTTCTGAATGATTTTGGGTATTTCATGGGATATGAATATAAATACTGCCATTTATTTTCAGCTTCTCTTTGTTTTTAATATAGTTTTCCATTCTTTCAATTGTCATTTTGTACATATTTTACAGTTTAGATATGATTCTTACATTTAGGGAATTGTGGTGTTTTGTTTATTTGAATCAACCAGGCAAATTAAAAAAAACAAATTTATCATGTATGTGCATGGATGTGTGTGTGTGTGTGTGTGTGTGTGTGTGTGTGTGTGTGTGTGTGTAGCAGCTTGCATGGAGGTTAAAGAACAACTTGTTGGAGTTGGTTCTTTCTTCTTTCCTTCTATTGTGTGGGCTCATTGAATCAAACTCAGACTCTCAGGCTCGGCTGCAGACTCCCTTACCAGCTGAGCCATCTTGTCGACCATAGCTAAATACTTTATCATGAAACAAGGATTATATGTATTCAAAGATTACTATGAAAAATGTGAAATAGCATTTGTCATTTTGTAGTTTCAAATCTGTTTGTTCTATATAATGGATATTCAATTCTTTCTCCTTGTGTCTTTCTTGGAGGTTGATGGGTTACTTGACTAGATCACTTTTGTTTATTCACCAATTATCATTTGATTCGGTAGACTTGCTGACATTTATCCTTCTTGTGCATGAATTTTTTCTCCATGATTTTCTCTGATATGAAATTTTTTAATTATATATTTTAATTAATCATTTATTTTTTTAATTTTTGGTGTGTGTGTGTGTGTCTTTCAGACGGCACTGTGTGCCCCTGTGGAGGAGGATGAACGGTGACTTTGAGAATCATCCTGGATTGCTTCTCCCTCCTTGCTTCTCCCTGGGATTTCCCAGGCTCTACCCATTAGGGACGAAAGCGCAGGCTGCTGACATTTTTTGCCTGGTGTTTTTATGTGGGACCTGGGATCTGAACTCAGGACCTTCTTCTTGAAAGACAGAGTCTTAACCGTTAAGCCATTTCTTCAGCTCTCTAAGTATATTTTGTACTGTTTGGTTAAGGGTCAAAAGTTTCCTTTGAATGACCTTATTTCTCCATAATTTTGAAAGATACATTTTTGTGTATATTTTAATCAGCAGATGTTCACTTTCAGAATATGAAATACCTTTCTTTATTTATTACCTTCTGACTAACTTTAATGTATCATTGAGAAGTTTTTTGCCCAGGTCTATTTTGAGTTCTAAATGCTTCCTGTACCTGAAGATCCATCATTTCCCAATATCAGGAACTTTTCTGTTATGATTTTACTAAATTTGTTTTGTTTTTTTTATCTCATTTTTCCATCATTAAAAACTGAATTAATAAAAATTAAGTTAATTAATCAACAAAATTAATTAATAAATAGATAGTGAATATAAATCTGCTTGAAAAATACACTGCTGATGTAAAGACTTATCTGCCAAATGGGCTAGGTCACACACAGCACACTAGAAGGCACCGTGAAGGTTCTCAGAAGTCTGAAAATGTCTCATGGTTCAAATTCACTGCACCCTGCACAGTGCTCACTGGTCCCTGTCCATGTGAGAGCAGCTGCTTTCTCTCATGGGGAAAATTCATCATATAGCATGCAGAGCCTCTTTGATTCTATCTGTGGCAGTTGTAACAGGTCTCAGGACTGAGGGCCAGGTGGTAGAAAACAAACAGTTTCTGTTTGCATAATTCACAGCAGAAAGAGCTCACATGGAACAGAACTTCTGGTTGTGAGAAACTATAGACTTATGCACAGTATAATGTATCAGGATCCCAGTATTTAGAAACCTGAGTAAAAATGATTCAACAGAGGCAGTGACCACTAACTGCAACATCAACTCACAGTGTCTTGAACATGTACAACAGGAGGCACTGAAAGCTCATCTGTATTTATTGTACAACTATTAAACAAGGTCCATTTACTCAAAAGAGACTTAGCATGGTGAAGGTATTCTTTGCTCTCTAATGCAGATTCAGAAGTCATATTTTTTCCTGGCCTGGAACACTTCCTTAATGACTCTTGTGTTGTAGCAACAAACACTTCCTCCTAGGGTCCTCCAATGTGTAAATGAGAGATAAGTTTCAATACAAGAATTCAGGGAGAAACTCAAGCAAATATGGCTAGAGATGAGTTTGCATGAAAAAGAAACAAGTAGTTCATCCTATAATCAAAGGCATAATATTCTTGGGAAGGAACAGGCAGTTTTTGTTATGAGTTATAGAGTCCAAAGGCACATGAATTTTGGATAGAGCAAATTAGCAATAGAGTGATATGTATGATGACAACAATAATCAATTGTTAATGTTATTGTCAGTAACTATTAGTGATGTTCAGTAGAAAGAACCCAGTTTTGATGATCCACATCATGTATTCCATTAATTTTCCAGGGGTCAATAAGATATCTTGCCTGTTCTGCTGTGGGTTAAGTATTAAACTCAGCTTGTTACCACTGTGACATTTTCTGCTGATATAGGAGGAAAAAATTCCCTACTGACTTGCACGAGGAATTTGGCTATGGTATTTATAGGAAGCACTCTTCATAAGTGTACCTCAACATGAAGTCAGGATTTTCTAGCTCAAATGGCTAATTCGAAGATATAAAGTCTAAATGTAGACATCTTCTTAGAAATATCTAGTGTATCTTGTTGAACCCTGCAGTACCATGGTCTTCAAACAGAAGACAATATATTTGCATTATTTTTCTAATTTGGTACCTAAATTTATAACAATATTTTCCATAAAACTCAATAGCTTTAAAATATGAGAACAATTGACATTCACTCTATTGTTTAGTGAGAAGAAATTTTCATAAAATATATGTACATATTTTACAAAAATATGGTAAATGTTGACATTGATGTGTCTTTGTGAATATATATACATATATTAATAAAACTAATAAAAACATTTAGATTCTTTCCATCCACTGTTTTTCTCTTATCAATATCCTACCAATCTTTTCCCCAAGATATAACCATTTCCTTTATCTCTCTGAATTATTTTCCTCTTTTACAGAATTCTAACTTTAGAGAAATATTTATTTTATACTCTTACATGCTATTCACATACGCAACAACAGAATTTTGAAATACATATCTATATTTGTGTGTGTGTACCTTTTCTTATTTAGTTGTATAAGGACACTTTTATAACAACATATGATTTTTCTTCCTTAATTTGCATGCATTTAAATTGTATGTGTTACAAATAATTCTACCTTATGTTTTCAAACATAAGACATTGCATGAATACATGTTTTCATTTCTCTTTATTAATTGATTAAGATCATGATAACAAACTCTGTAGAAACATTTAAGCAAATTCTAAATCAGCCCCGGGACCCCAGACCCCCTTCTCCCTCCCGCGCCGCCTTTGTCTGCTGGACCGGGCCTCCCGCTCCCCACCCTGCCAGACCCCCAGATGAGTTCCCCCCTGTGGGAACCGGTTCCCACTCATGCATCCATTCACTCACTCACACACACAGCTGCTGGCTGTGATGAAAGCAGGTTCCAGTCCCCACTTCCGCTTCTATCCTCAGAGACTCAGCACGGGACAGGGAGATTGTAAGAAGCAGATCTCTCTTTATTGGGGGGAGAAAGAGAACTTTTATAGACAAAGGCCACCAAGGGGCGTAACGGGCATCCAATTGTAACACAAGGTCAAGACATCCTACAGGTGCTAATGGTCAAGTTCAATGTCACTCAGCACAGGAGGCAGGTAGATACCTGAAAGCCAATTAGGGCTCTCTGTGAAGTGATCATGGTCACACCCAAGACCCTTGCCCTCAGTGCCATCTTTAGTCCTATGTGCTCGGCCATGCCCTGGGGCAAATCCTGGGCAGGCCCAACATCTCCCTTTTGTTTTTTTTATGAGACAGTTTAGGAGGCTACCTGCGACTGAGCAGACCAAATGGTCTTGAGTGACTGTGCTTGTCTTAGGCGTGAAAAACCTCCCACCGTGGTCTGACCCATCATGGGATCTTGTAGTCTCCAGGTATAATACTACAAGTCCTGTCTTAGGTTGATCCACGGCCGGGCTTCCACTTGCCTGTCTCTGGCTACCAGTCCTCTGTATGAGGTTGGCTTTACCAACCTTGGGGTTTTGAGCCGTACTTAAAGGCCTGTATCACACATTGGATATGTACTGCACTTGACAAGTTAGCTAGACCGGAGAGATTTTTTTCATTGGGCAGAAGTCATGCATATGGCAGAGAAGACAGGTTGGCATCAGCACCAGGCATGGCAGCAGGTGACTTTTCAAGGGCGTGGCAGGGGTGTTTAAGGGCCATAGGCACCTGTACCGTGGTCTCGAATGGAGCATTGCTGAGAGATGTGCTGAAAAAACACTTAAGCCATGTAGTTATTAAAAGAACAATTTTTCTAGATGTTAGATCAAACCCAGATTGACTCCATCCAGGCAAGGTATCAATCAGGCCCATAAGGATCACAGTTAACATCTTCCTTGAGCACATCGTGGATAGTTTCTGAAAGGGAAAAGCAAAGAAAGCTGCCCCAAGGGCTTTTTGTCCCTTGGTTTGGCTTGTTAATCTGCAGATAATTCTTTTGGGTCTCCTTCATGAGGATCCTCCTGTGGATAGAATTTAAGATTCCTTGCTGGAATCCAAATCAGGGAAGACTCCCCAATTGGGAAGACATATCCAAATCCTCTTCCCATAGTAATCAAGGGATCAGGTCCCCAATGCCCAATTAGGGGGTCTTTCCAACGCAATTTAACAGAAGGTTTGGTGGAATAGGCTTCCCAGTGTCTTTGGAATCTTGATTCAAGTTGTCCTTTTATAAAATTTAAAATGTTGATAGTAAATAATACCAAACCCAGCTGTTGGTGCAGGCTTACTTCCCCTTTTTGTTTTTGTAATTGGGCCTTTAAATATTGGTGATTTCTTTTAAAAATGTAAATCGAATTTCAATCTACAGTCTCTTCTCCAATGAAGCCCTCTGTGGCACCTAGGGCATGGAGTTCTAGGGGGCTTAGCCCCTCCTACCTCCCTAGGCTTTCCTTCCTCCCCCTAGGGACACTCCCTCCTGAAGTGCCCCACCTGGCCACAATGAAAACAACCTCCATTGTTTCCCCTCCCCTCTTGGCCCTGCAGGCAAGGTGTCCTCCAGTGTCTTTGTCTGTGTCTCCAGGGCAGCAGCAAGTGTCTGAGTCTGGTGTTTTTGAGTCCCCACATCCTGTGAAACAATAATCCAGGTGCTCATGAATCTCTCCTTAAGACCTGCACATGCTATTTTGTGGTCCCTATTTATCCCTTCCAATACCAGCAATTTAGCAAATTGTTCCCTTAGGGGACCTGGGGGAAGTTTACTATGGAGGCTTTTTTTCCACCAGGTCAATGAACTCCGGGAGGTTCTCACCCTGTTTTTGCATAATGACTGCTAAAGGTGTTTTAGAAGGAACTTCATCTAGCTTTTTCCATGCCGCTAAACCTATCAAATGGACTTGGTCTTGATATGAGGTTTCCATGGCTGCCTGCTGGACCTCCACATTCTTTCTTAAGTAGCACTGCCCACTTAATAAATGTGGGACTGGGGAGCACCACTTTGTCCATATCCATCCAGTCCTTAGTAGTACAGGGTTGGTGAGCTAGCTCTTGAAGGATGGCCTCAACCCATGGAGAATTTGAACCATCCTCTAGCATGGCCCACTTTAATTCTTTTAAATCTTTTGCTTCCCAAAGATACAACACTGTAGGGTGATTGCCCCCTGGATTTAAGTTAACAGGATAGGCTTGTACTTGATATGCCTCAGCATACGTGGGCTCCAGCCCTAGGTTCCCTGCTCTAGCCTGGCGGTGACCAGTGTGCCCACACCAGGATTCAGGATGGATATTTGCTAAGGGGTATGGAGGCGGGTCTCTTCTAATCCTTCTCCATCCCTTTCTCTCCTTAGTGGAGTTAAATCTGGATACAGGGGACCACTCCCTGTTCTCGAGCTCTCCTACACTCTTCCCTTTGATAAAGGTAGCAGGGCACTTTCTCACACGACTTTCCTACATCCTTTCTGGGCTCTTGGAGCAGGCCCCGCCCTTCTTCACCAAGCAGCTGTTCCTCATGGCCCTCCCAAATGGGAAGCTCTGCTCCCTCAGGCATCGGCTTGTCCCCGCATGCTGGCCCACACGCTGGTCCGCTTCTGTGAACCTCTGTCCCCTGGCTGTGCACAGCCTCCTCACAGCCATGTATGGCTCCCCGCCGCATGGTTCCATATCCCCACGTGTTGCCCTGCTGCAGCCACCTGCAGTCTCTCCACTGCCACTGGTAGCGGCTTTGGTACTGGTACTGCACCCCCTGTCATAGCCCACAACTCTGTGTAACATTTTCGGTGTGGGCACAGTGATGGGTTATCATTTTCTAAACAGCAGGCATGTCCACCATCCCCTTGGTTTCCTGCACCCTGCCATGGTCCAGCAGAATGTCCGCCCAGCCCCGGCTCAGCGGGCCCATGCCATTTGGCATCTCTGTATGTAGCAGCTTCTCTGTACCCCTGTACCCCGGGCCTATGTGGCTCATCAGCGGAGCCACCTGTGGGGCACCCAGGATAGCTTGTTGGCTCCAACCCCCCGGGAAGCCAGGCTCCAGAATGGCTCTGGCCCCTCCCTCTCTACCTACACCATTTTCTCCAGTGTGGGCTGAATTGAATTGGGAAGGAAAGCCATCTTGAGCTCAGAAATAGTGGAATAAAATTCCATGGAAGGCGGTATATTATGATTTTTTTCTCCTTCTCTGGCTAGACCTTCTATTTTATTCCATGTGTCCCATGAAAATATGTTGGTGGCCCGAGCCCTCAGAGCCAACTCAAGAGTCAATTTCCACACTCTGGCAATGCCTGGATCAGAAATGTCATACCCGCGACTCCTTAATATGGACTTGAGTGCTGATGGCACTGGATCCAGTCTGTACGTTGAATTCCCCATATTTTCCAAACTTTCACTTACCCCGAAGCCTCCTTAGCTTTGTCCGATTTCAGAAGTTTCCCTTCGTGGTTGCCACTTGTGGGAACCGGTTCCCAATCACGCATCCATTCACTCACTCACACACACAGCTGCTGGCTGTGATGAAAGCAGGTTCCAGTCGGCCCCACCTCCGGCTCTACCCTCAGAGACTCAGCATGGGACAGGGAGATTGTCAGAAGCAGATATCTCTTTATTGGGGGGAGAAAAGGAACTTTTATAGACAAAGGCCACCAAGGCGCGAAAAAGGCATCCAATTGTATCACAAGGTCAAGACATCCTACAGGTGCTAATGGTCAAGTTCAATGTCACTCAGCACAGGAGGCAGGTAAATACCTGAAAGCCAATTAGGGCTCTCTGTGAAGTGATCAGGTTATGCACAAGACCCTTGCCCTCAGCGCCATCTTTAGTCCCATGTGCTCCGCCATGCCCTGGGGCAAATCCTGGGTGGGCCCAACTCCCCCCAGCCCTGCCCAGGTCGCCCCGCATCCTGGTGGCACCAAGGCTGCCTTGGGCTTTGGCCTGGGCCGTACACCGGGATCACAGCCTCCTTTCTCCCTCCCGTGCCGCCTTTGTCCTCCTGACCGCGCCTCCCGCTTCCCACCCCATCAGACCCTCATGTGAGTCCACCCAGCCACCCCCAGGTCGCCCTGCATCCTGGTGGCACCCAAGCTTCCTCTGGTTTTGGCCTGGGCCATGCCCCTGGCCCCAGGCCCCTTTCTCCCTCCCGCCTGCCTGTCTGCCCAACTGGACAGGACTTGCTTGCTTTCCTCCATTCCTGGAGCTTGGGTGGGACACTAAGCCAAGTCCCAGGTCCAGGGTAAGGAATTCTGCCATCAACATCAGCCCCTCTGCCTCTCTGTCCCACTAGGGACCCACGCACGTGGTCTACAGAAGACACATTGCTACTCAGAATTCAATAGAGTCCAAAGAAAACTCAAGCAAAGTTCTAAGGGTCAAAGGCCATATATCTGTAAACCTGAAAAATCATCCTATCACATGGGAGAGATTCTTCACATCCAGCCCAAAGATAAGTAAACCTCCTTTTTTTCACCTTACTGTTCCTTTCTAATATTAATCACTATAGATTAACTTTTCCATAAAGCCACCCCAAAAGCAAATACAACTCCAGGGATCATACCACTCACCCTCACATATCACCAAGATATTACATTGTAAAAGTGCACTACCATACTAATATTCACTCCTTGTCTACATAACCTGACTTAACTGATGTACTAACAGCCTAACAGCCTCAACTATGAAATAACAATAACAAATACAAACATACCCAACCCCACAAGCACTAGTAATAACTGCTCAAGTGTAGTAATACCAACTAAATCAGTCAAAAACACACAGAAACTGAAAAGCCCTAGAAGACAAAACAACAACGCCCATGTCAAAGTGCAGATCCATGAGAAACAAAACCCAAGAAGACAAATCTCCCACTGAAAGAATTAACTCCTTCATGATGGATTCCAACCAGAACAAATTCACAGAAAACAGGCAAGAAAGCCAGACCCAAGACAACTTTCAAAGTATGATCATTACCATAATTAATACTATGAAAGAGGAAATCCAAGAGGAGTTAAACAACCAAATCAACCACTTTAAACAGGAACACAACAGGCGTTTGGAGGAGTTGAGAAAAACAGTTCAAGAACCAAAAATAGGCATAGAGTAGTTAAAACAGTCTAAGGCAGAGTTTAAAATTGAACTAAAAGACAAGCTATCTTCAACCCAAAGCTCAACAGAGAGTCTTATCAGCACAACTAACAAAGCAAAAAATAGCATTTCAGATCTTGAAGACAAAGTGGGAGAATTAACCAGCTCAATGGAAGAGATTGTTAAAGCCCTAAATGATATTTGAGAGGAACATTCAAGAGATATGGGACACCCTGAAGAAGCCTAACATGCGCATTCATGGAATACCAGAGCAAGAATCTGAAAATACCACAACTGAGGAAATTTTTCAAATTATCATTAATGAAAACTTCCCTCAACTGAAGAATGAGAAGCCCATCCAAATACAAGAGGCATTTCGCACTTCAAACAGATATGACCAAAATAAAAAATTGCCATGACTAATAATAGTCAAAACACTCCACATTCAAGACAAAAAAAAAAAAGGTGCTGAGAGCATCAAGAGAAAAAAAGCAAGTCACTTTTAAAGGCAAACCTATTCAAATAACAAATGACTTCTCAATGTAAAAGCAAGAAGAGCTTGAAGAGACGTACTTCAAGTATTAAATGAGCAAAAATGCCAACCCAGACTGATATACCCAGCAAAACTATCTGTCATAATCGAGGGAGAAAGAAAAATTTTCCAGCACAAAAGATAACTTGATGGGATACATGTCTACCAAACCAGGCCTTCAAAAAATGCTAGAAATGATACGCAAACTTGAAGAAATGAATAAGCGTATCCAGGAGAACGGAAGGGAAGTGTAATACCACAAAAACATAAATGTAAAACAATAAGCTCACAAAATCCACTAAACATAAAAAAATGTCCAGAATTAAAAATAATTTCTCCATTATAACATTAAATGTCAAGGGCTTAACTCACCGATTAAGAGACACAGATTACAAACTTGGATTAAAAATCACAACCCATCAATCTGCTGCCTTCAGCAAACTCATCTCACCACAAAAGATAGGCACATCCTAAAAATAAAAGGCTGGTCACCGATTCTGCAAGCTAATGGAACCAGGAAACAGGCAGGAGTAGCCATTATGCTGTTGGACAAAGTGGACTTCAAACCAAAAAAAGTCATAAGAGACACAGATGGATACTACATTTTAGTCACAGGTAAAATTCACCAGGAAGACTTCACAATACTGAACATATATGCACACAATACGGGCCCCTCCACATTCATTAAGAAAATCCTACAGCGTCTAAAGTGAGAAATCAACCCCCAAACGATAATTCTTGGGGACTTCAACACCGCCCTCTCAACATGGGATAGATCAACAGGCCAAAAGCTTAACAGAGACACTTTGGAACTTAATCAAACCCTTAAAGAAATGGACCTTACAGATCTCTATTGAACTTTTCATCCACACACCAAAGAATACACATTTTTCTCAGCAGCACATGGAACTTTCTCCAAAATAGATTACATACTGGGCCACAAAATGAATCTCCACATATATAGTTAAGTTGAAATTCTAGCCTGTGTCCTATCAGACCAACATTGCCTAAAGCTGAACATCCACAACACAACAAAAGACAGAAAATACACTAACACCTGGAAACTTAACACTATGATGCTGAATGAGAACTGGATTCAGAAAGAAATTAAAAAGGAAATTCAAGGTTTCGTAATGAAAATAAAACTTAACAAAATCTCTGGGACACAATGAAAGCTGTCCTAAGAGGTAAGTTCATAGCTCTTAATGCCTACATCAAAAAAATGGAAACATCAGAAATAAACAACTTAACAATGCAGCTTAAAGCTTTAGAAAAATTAGAGCAATCTGATCCCAAAATTAATATAAGAGAGGAGATTAGCAAAATAAGGGGAGAAATATCTGAAATCGTGATTAGGAAAATGATAGAGAAAATCAACCAGTCAAAAAGCTGGTTCTTTGAAAAAATCAATAAGATTGATACACCCTTAACTAAATTAACCAAAACCAAGAGAGAGAAAACCCAAATTAAAAAATTAGAAATGAAAATGGAGTTATCACTACTGATACCCAAGAAATCCAGAGAATTATAGCATCATATTTCAAAAACTTATATTCTGTGAAATATAACAACACAAAAGAGATGGATGAATTCCTAAGTAAACACAACTTATCTAAATTGAATCAGGAAGTTGTGAATTATTTAAATAGTCCTATAACATATAAATAAATTGAGGAAGTAATCTCGAATCTTCCCACCAAAAAATGTCCTGGACCAGATGGATTCAGCACAGAGTTCTACCAGACATTTAAGGAGTTAATAACACCAATACTCCTTAAACTGTTCCAACAAATAGCAAAGGAAGGAACACTACCAAATTCTTTCTATGAAGCTAATATTGTTTTAATTCCAAAACCTAATAAAGATACACTTAAAAAAGAAAACTATAGGCCAATCTCTCTGATGAACATAGATGCAAAGATTCTCAACAAAGTCTTAGCAAATCGGATGCAAAACGTATCAAAAAGATCATTCATGGGGACAAAGTAGGCTTTATCCCCGGCACACAAGGTTGGTTCAACATACGCAAATCAATAAATGTAATTAATAATATAAACCAGTCCAAAGCCCAAGACCACCTGATACTCTCGATAGATGCAGAAAAAGCTTTTGACAAGATCCAACAGCCTTTTATGATCAAAATGCTAGAGAAAGTAGGAATGGAAGGAACCTTTATCAATATAATAAAAGCAGTGTACAACAAGCCTACAGCAAGGATTATACTCACAACAAGCCTACAGCAAGGATTATACTCAATGGGGAAAAACTGGAAGCATTCCCACTTTGATCAGGAACTAGACAAGGCTGTCCACTCTCACCACTTCTATTCAATATTGTACTTGAAGTCTTAGCTGAAGCCATAAGACAGGAAAGGGACATAAGAGGGATTGAAATCGGCAAGGAAGAAGTTAAGCTATCCCTATTTGCAGATGACATGATCTTATACCTGAGTGATCCCAAAAAATCCACCAGGAAGTTCCTGGAACTAATTGAGAAGTTCAGCAAGGTAGCAGGATACAAAATAAACGTACAAAAATCAGTGGCTTTCCTATATGCCCAGAAAGAAAGAAGTGAAAAAGCCCTGAGAGAAAAATCCCATTTAATATAGCCCCTAAAAAAGTGAAATACCTTGGTATAAACCTAACCAAGGAGGTAAAAGACCTTTAAAATGAAAACTTTAAAACCCTCAAGAAAGAAATTGCAGAAGACACCAGAAGGTGGAAAGACCTCCCGTGTTCCTGGAATCAACATTGTAAAAATGACCACCCTACCAAAGGCAATATAAAAGTTCAATGGTATACCAATTAAAATCCCAAAGCAATTCTTTAAAGAAGTTGACCAAACAATCTCAAAATTCATAGGGAGGCACAAAAGACCCAGGAAAGCAAAGACAATCCTGAGTAACAAAAACACTGCTGGAAGTATCACCATACCAAACTTTAGTCTATATTACAAATCCATAGTTGTAAAAACAGCCTGGTACTGGCTCCAAAATAGACACACAGATCAATGGATAAGGGTCGAAGACCCAGATATAAGCCCACAAAACTACAGCCATTTGGTCTTTGACAAAGGGGCCCAAAAAATCCAATGGAAAAAGAACAGTATCTTCAACAAATGGTGCTGGCAAAACTGGATCTCCACCTGAAGAAGATTAAAACTGGACCCGTACTTGTCACCTTGTACAAGACTTAATTCCAAATGGATCAAGGACCTTGATTTAAGGCCAGAGACTATAAAAACTATAGTTGAAAGGGTAGGGAACTCCCTCGAGCTGATTGGGCTAGGCCAACAGTTCCTAAACAGACATCCAATGGCACAGTCACTGGTGAAGTTAAAGAGCTTCTGTTCAGATAAAGAGATTGTACCTCGAGCTCAAAGGCAACCCACAGAATGGGAGAAAATCTTCACTAACCACATATCTGATAGAGCTCTACTGTCCAGAGTGCACAAAGAACTTAGAAAACTAAACACCAATTAAATAGTGGGCCCTGGAACTTAAAAGAAAATTTACTAGGGATGAAATTAAAATGTCTAACAAATATCTTAAAAAGTGCTCCACTTCCTTCGCCTTCAGGGAAATGCAAATCAAAACTTCCCTGAGATATCATCTCACCCAGGTCAGGATGGCAAAAATCCACAATGCAAACAACAACAAATGCTGGAGAGGATGTGGAGAGAGGGGAACTCTCCTACATTGCTGGTGGGAATGCAGGATCGTACAGCCACTCTGGTGAGCCATCTGGAGATTCTTAAAGAAATTAAAGATTGAAATGCAATATGACCCTGTGATTCCACTTTTGGGAATAATGCCCCATGCAGCAGAGGTTCACCTCGATAGCACAAGCACAACCATGTTCATAGCAGCACTTTTTACAATAGGAAAATCATGGAATCAACCCAAATGTCCAACAGTTGGTGAGTGGATAAGGAAAAGGTGGTACATCTATACAATGGAGTACTACTCAGCCATCAAAAATGATGAATTACTGGAATTTGCCGGGAAATGGATGGAATTAGAAACAATTATATTAAGCGAAGTATCCCAGACCCAGAAAATTAAGCACCGTATGTACTTCCTAATAGGTGGCTCCTAGTACCAAACCCACCCAGCCCACCTAGAGACACTCAACAATAAATCTCTGTAATACAGTAATTGCAAGGATTATGAACAGGAGGGATGGGGTAGGAGGGCCACAACAGAAACAAGGAGAGAGGGGACCATGTTACAGCAGAGAAAATAGGCCTCCATCAAGGACTGCAAGTAAGCAATGAGACATCTTGTTAAGTTCATAGTCTTTTCCTTCCAGACCATTTACAACTGCGGGGGTGTAATCTCACTAGAAGGCGAGGGTATATAATATAGTCTGGCAGATAATAAGTAACCATTTCGCAAATGGGTGATGACTCCTACCTCACTGTGGTTTCCTACTTTTATGACATCTACCTTTGAATGTGCTCTTATAACAAGACACTAATTTAACAACTTTTTATCTCTGGCAAGAGGGTGACATCCAATACTTATCAGGATAGAGTGAAGGGCATTGCAGGAGCAGCAAAACCGCAAAAGAAAATCAACAAACCATAATCCAGAACTTCAGAGACTCTATATCACCCACTTAGAACTAGGCAGCCTAATCTCTCCCCATCCTGAAGCTCAGGGAAATTTGCAGAAGAGGGGGCGGTAAGATTGTAAGAGCACAAGGATGGGAGGAGCAATGATGTGCAAGATACTCCACACAAGTTAAGACCAAAGCAATCATAATTGGACTTTGCATGCCCTGCTCAATGTCCAACACACTATTGATCCCAAAAGTCTAGCATTTGCTAAAAGCACCAAGATCTTTGGAGGCAAGGTATTGACAGCCAAAATAGTGTTCCTATGCTTAAGGGGAACAAAGGAAAGGGTTCAGGGAAATGCCGCTGGGTCCTTGTAAGTCATCGGAATGGAGGACCCAGAGGTGAGTTTGGCATGCACATTAAAGGATTCTCTGGGAATTGGGGGAGGGGAGGCACTGGGGGATGGGGAGGGAGAGGTGAGGGGAGGGTGAGTAGAGGGGTTGGGGGGAGGAGGAGGGAGGGAGGGAACCGATGTACCTATTAAGTTTGTATGAGCAGAGATAATAAAAAATGTTAAAAAAAGGAAATTCTAAATCAAGCTGTGGTAAAAATAACTCCCATCTGCAGGAATGCATGATTTTCCCTTGTTTTGCGTCCTTTCCAATGTCGATACTTGCTATTTTTTTCATACTGAGACATTGTCATGCTGTGTAATGATATCCATTTATATTTAATTGTACATTCTTCTGTTTCATTACATTATGTATACTCATATAGTTTTGGTTCATTTAAACATATTCTTTGGTGAAATGACAAATTGATATGAAACATCTGAAAAGAAACTACTTCCCAACTTTAATAAATTTGTACAATTTTAATTGAATTGTTTTCTTCTCTTTATGGAGCTATTTACATTGGCCTAATGTTCCAATGCCCCTCATCGTAAATAATGAAAAAGAGGGAGCACAGTATGCTTTGCTGATGTCCCTTTGGTGCACTATACAGTAAGTCAGAGTTGCTCTGGAAAAGCAAAAGGAGCTGAAAAATGGCCTCTTCTGATTCTTTTTCTCAATAACATGTGATCAGAGACTTTTGACAACTCAGTATCTTTCACCTGGCTAGCTCAATAAGTCTAGGAAGGGATCTCATTTGCATGAAGGTTTACTCCTTCAGAGATTAAGAGTTAAGGTAAATAAGAGCAGTGGTACTGTGTGTGCTGAGCAATCTTGAAAAGCACAGCCCCCAGCCTTCTGCATCATGGCCTGGGCTCCTGTCCTGCTCACTCTCCTGGCTCACTGCACAGGTCAGGGGGCCTTTTTGGCTGGGAGTGGACAGACAACAATGCACATGTTGTCTCTGCTTTTCTCCTGAATACTGGATTTCTCACTTGTTTTCAGGAGCTGTTTCCCAGGAAGTTGAGACTCAGGAATCTTCACTCTCCACTTCTTGTGAAGGAACAGTGACCCTCACCTGTGGCTCAAGCACCAGAGCTATAATCACTGCTTGGGTCCAGCAAATCCCTACCATGCACACACGGGTCTAACAGTTGATGTCAGCAAACAGGATTCAGGTGTTTCTGCCAGGTTCTCAGGCTCCCTGCTTGGAGGCATGGTTGCCTTCACCATCACAGGGGGGCTCACCCTGAGGATGAGGCAGACTATTTCTGTACTGTGTTTTTCAATGACCATTTTCATAGTAACACATAGTCAGGGAAGTGAGACACAAATACTCAGATGCAGCTTCATATTTTTCTCCCAATAACAGTGATCGCACTATATAACTGTAACAAATGTGAGCTCAGCGTGTTTTTCCTCTATTATTTTACTGAAGGCCATCCAAACTATTGGCTGAAGCTACAAAATGTTTCATTTTTGGTGCATTTTATAAAAAGACATTTTCTTGCAGGCCATTTTTAAAATACTATTTTAAAATATACTATTATTATTATTGTATATATAATATACTATACATACAATATGGCAGTATGTATATATATGGTAGTATATATACAATATAACATTGCCATCTATACTACATATGATAGGATGTATAAAGATTGAAAAAACAAATCTATGTGAAGTAAACATGTAGATACAGATTTTTCCAAAAGCACAAGTACCCTCGTTCCGCCACAGGGACATTCAGTGCTCTCTGATACACCCACACACCCACACCCACACCCACACCCACACACATAAACAAATGAAACTCAAACACTCCACATTCAAGCACACACTTATAAATATACCATACATGTACACTCTATGCTGGCACACTCCTACAGACTCATACACACATACAAATACATCCCACACTTATGCACACATATACACTCATAAATGCAAGCACATCCATACATACTCCATACTCATACATCATGAATACACATATATACAGTTAACATTCATAAATATACATGTATGTACATCTCTGTCCACACTCATGTACGTACTCATAAAAATACAGAAACAGTCACACTCTAAAATTATATGTACAGTAATACATACATACATACATATATACACACCCCATATTCATGTACATATTCACATATAAACAAATGCACCTGGAATTGAGAGATGCTCAGGGATTAAGACTCTTCCTTATTAGTAGAAGGACTCTGAGTTCTGATCCTAGATCCCACACACACACAGAGGAAACAAAGTTTAAATGTACATAAATAATACATACCCCACACTCAAAAATACACAGAAACATTCATATTATACACATTAAAAATACATGCAAGTACATATATGAACTCTTGTTTAAGATGGGTGAAATTTAATTACAAGAGAAAAATAAATCACATTATAGAGGCATTATGTAAAACTTTGTACATGTAATTACTAATATTGCAGGGAACTCTATAATATGAAATTAGAATTCATTTGTGAGGGTCTGGAAACATGACACACTGTCTAAAATGCTTGTTGTGTAAGCCTTGCATTTGAATCTCTAGAACCTCAGACTGCTGGATAGATGTGGTTGCCTTTCTGTGATTTCTGCCTTGGAAGATGGATAGAGGAGATTCTGAGAGCAAGCTGGCTAGGAATATTCACCATCTGGTTTTGAATGAAAGCCCATGGTTCAAAAAAGAAGATAGAAGATTGATTGAGGATAATACCTGACATCAAGAGAAATAACAAAAGCCCATACTGATTGGGGACCTTTAAGAACACTCTGACCAACAACTTACAAGCAACCCAAATGTCCAACAGTTGCCGAGTGGATAAGGAAATGTGGTATATCTATACAATGGAGTACTACTCAGCCATCAAAAATGACGAATTAATGGAATTTGCCGTGAAATGGATGGAATTAGAAACAATTAGATTGAGTGAAGTATCCCAGACCCAGAAAATTAAGGACCATATGTACTCCCTAATAGGTGGCTCATAGTACCAAACCCACTTAGAGACACCAAGGATAAATCTCTGTAATACCTACAGTAATTGCAAGGATTATGAACAGGAGGGATGGGGTAGGAGGGCCACAGCAGAAACAAAGAGAGAGGAGACCATGTTACAGTAGAGAATATAGGCCACCATCAAGGACTGCAAGTAAGTAATGAGACATTTGTTAAGTTCACAGACTTTCATTTCTGATCATTTACAACTGATGGGGAATGATCTCATCAGAAGCAGAGGGCATATAGTCTGGCAGATAATAAGTAACCATTTTGCAAATGGGTGATTGACTCCTCCCTCACTGCAGTTTCCTACTTTTATTACATCTACCTTTGAATATACTTTTATAACAAGACTCTAATTTAACAGCTTTTTATCTCTGGCCAGAGGGTGACATCCAATACCCATCAGGATGGAGTGAAGGGCATTGCAGGAGCAGCTAAACTGCAAAAGAAAATCAACAAACCATAATCCAGAACTTCAGAGACTCTATATCAACCATCCTGAAGCTCAGGGAAATTCGCAAAAGAGGGGGCAGTAAGATTATAAGAGCACAAGGATGGGAGGAGCAACGATACGCAAGATACTCCACATAAGTTAGGGCAATTATAATTGGACTTTGCATGCCCTGCGCAATGTCCAACACACTATTGACCCCACAAAGTCTAACATTTGTTAAAGGCACCAAGATCCTTGGAGACAAGGGATTGACAGCCACAGTAGTGTTCCTATGCTTAAGGGAAACACGGGAAAGGTTTTTGGGAAATGCCACTGGGTCCTTGCACCTCATTGGAGAGGAGGACCCAGAGGAGAGTTTGGCATTCACAAAAAAGGATGCTCCGGAGATGGGAGGGGGAAGCACTAGGGGATGGGGAGAGAGGGGGGAGGGGAGGGGGACACAGGGCGATGGGAGATTAGAGGGAGGGAGGGGACTGGTGTACCTGTTATGTTTGTATGAGTGGAAATAAAAAAAGAAGTATCACATAACTGTTTCTTCTTTCATTGTTTAATTGCTTCTAGGTTCTAAGTGTAGCAGCCAAAGGAATTTTTTGTTGTTTTGTCTTATACTCCTCTCTGTGTGTTCTCCTGTACCGGCACTGTACATTCTTATTCCTTTTTTAAAACCAAAATGTTTTTGACATATTTACATCATATTGACATATTGAAATTCCTGTCTGGTTGTATCCCACCTTCTTTGGGTTTTTTTCCTAGTCCCTCAACCTCTCCTATGCCCCCTCCCTTTATCCTCCCTCTAAGAATTTTCTCCCATTATTTCCTCCCTCACCCCACCATCCATGGTATCCTGTCTCCTCTTCCAATATCTTCACCCTAAACATTCCTTCCTACTCTCCTGTTCATTATTTCCTTTCAGGTAATCTAACTCTTAGAGGAATTTCAGGCCAACTACTTCAGTCAATGCTATCTATGATACCACATACATATAAGAAAGAACATGTGGCGTTTATCTTTCTGTGTCTGAGATACCTTGCTCAATATTATATTTTCTTTCTTTATTTATTTTGTATTTTTTCTACTCATACAAACTTGATAGGTACCCCATTCCCCTCCCTCCCTCCACCCCTCTCTGGATTCCCTTGTTCCTTCCACCCCTTTTCCCTTCCTTTCCCCCCTCCCTCCTTTTCTCCCAGTGCCCCCTCCCCTCCCATTCCTGGAGCATCCTTTACTGTGTATGTCAAACTGTCCTCTGGTCCTCCTCTTCTGATGAGGTGTAAGGCTCAGTAGCATTGCCTAGAGCTCCTTTTTAGTGATGCCCTTAAGTATAGGAACAATATTGTGGCTGTTAATCCCTTGCCTCTAAGGATCCTAATGCCTGTGATTCATGCTAGCCTTTGGGGGGGGGGAGTCAATGATATATTGGTAATTGCGCAGGTCATGCAAAGTCCTATTATGATTACTTCAGCCCTAACTTGTCTGGAGTATCTTGGATATCATTGTTCCTCCCCCATCTTTAGGGTCTTACAATCTTACCACCCCCTATTCCACAAATTTCCTGAGCTTTGGGATGGGGAGAGCATAGGCTGGCCTGGTTCATGGTTATTAATGTAAGGTCTCCTGATGCTCTGAATTATGTTTTTTTTTTACAGTTTTGCTGTTCCTGTACTGCCCTTGACTCCATCCTGATGGTATTGAATGTCACCTCATAGCCAGAGATAAAAGGCTGTTAAAATAGAGTCTTATTATAAGAGTAGATTCAAAGGTAGATGTCATAAGAGTAGGAGACTGTGGTGAAGGTGGGCCAGTCTCCCATTTGTAGGATGGTAACCTTCTATCTGCCAGACTCTATGCCCTCCGTGACTGGTGACACCAAACCCCATCAGTTGCAAGTAACCAAGAAGGAAAGTCTGTGAGCTTATCCAGATGTCTCATTACTTACTTACAGTACTTAATGGTGATCTATTTTCTCTGCTGTAGCATGATCCCTTCTCTCCTTGTTTCTGGTGTGGCCCTCTTTCACCTTCCCTCCTGTTTGTAATCTTTGCAATTACTATAGGTATTACAGAGATTTATCTTTGAGTGTGTCACTAAGTGGGTTTGGTACTAGGATCCACCTATTAGGGAGTACATGCAGTGTTAAATTTTGTGTGTCTGGGATACTTCACACAATATAATTTTTTCTAATTCCATCCATTTCCAGGCAAGTGTCATTAATTCATCATTTTTGATGGCTGAGTAGTATTCTGTTGTGTAAATGTACCACATTTTCTTTAATCTCTCATCAAGTGTTGGGCATTTGATTCCATGTTATTGCTATTGTAAACAGTACTGCTAAGAACATGGTTGTGCTTGTGCTATTGAGGTAAATTTTTGCTGTATGAGGAATTATTCCCCAAAGTGGAATAGCAAAGTCATATGGCATTTCGATCCTTAACTTCTTTAAGAATCTCCAGATGGTTCGCCAGAGTGGTTGTATAAGCCTGACTTCCCACCAGCAAAGAATAGTTCCCTTCTCTCCACATCCTCTCCAGCATTTGTTTTTGTTTGTATTGTGGATTTTTGCTATTCTGACCAGGGTGAGATGATATCTCAGGGAGGTTTTGATTTGCAATTCCCTGATGGCTAAGTATGTGCAGCATTTTTTAAGATATTTGTTAGATATTTCATTTTTATCCCTGGTAAAGTTTCTTTTAAGTTAAAAGGCCCATTTTTAAGTGGCTCCTTTGTTTTCTTGGTATTTAGTTTTCTAAGTTCTTTGTGCACTCTAGATAGTAGAGCTCTATCAGCTATGTGGTTACTGAAGATTTTCTCTCATGCTGTGTGTGACCTTTGTGCTCGATTTACAATCTCTTAGTCTGAACAGAAGCTCTTTAATTATATAAGATCCCATCTGTTAAGTGTTGGTTGTAGTGACTGTGCTATTGGGTGTCTGTTTAGGAACTGTTGGCCTAGTCCAATCAGCTAAAGGAAGATCCCTACCATTTCAACTAAAGTTTTTATACTTTCTGGCCTTATATTGAGGTCATTGATCCATTTGGAATTAAGTCTTGTACATGGTGACAAGTACGGGTCCAGCTTTAATCTTCTGCATGTGGAGATCCAGTTTTATCAGCACCATTTGTTGAAGATGCTGTTCTTTTTTCATTGGATTTGTTGGGCCCCTTTGTCAAAATCAAATGGCTGTAATTGTGTGGGCTTATATCTGGGTCTTCAACCCTTATCCATTGATCTGGGTGTCTATTTTGGAGCCAGTAACAGGCTGTTTTTATAACTATGGATTTGTAGGATAGATTAAGGTTTGGTATGGTGATACCTCCAGCAGTGTTTTTGTTACTCATAATTGTTTTTGCTATCCTGGGTCTTTTGTGACTCCATATAAATTTTGAAATTGTTTGGACAACTTCTTTAAATAATTACTTTGGGATTTTAATTAGTATAGCATTGAATGTGTATATTGCTTTTGCTAGGATTACTATTTTTATAATATTGATTCTGCCAATACAGGAACATGGGAGGTTTTTCTACCTTCTGTTGTCTTCTGTAATCTCTTTCTTTAGGGTTTTAAAGTTTTCATTGTATGGATCTCTTACTTTCTTGGTTAGGTTTATACCAAAGTATTTCATTTTTTAGGGGCTACAGTAAATGGGATTGTTTCTCTCAGGGATTTTATACTTCTTTCATCTGGGCATGTAAGCAAGCCACTGATTTTTGTACGTTTATTTTGTATCCTGCTTCCCTGTGAACTTCTGGATTAGTTCCAGGATTTTCTGATGGAGTTTTTAGGATCACTCAGGTATGCAATCATGTCATCAGCAAATAGAGATAACATGACTTCTTCCTTGCAGATTTGAATCCTTTTCATCTCCCTTTCTTGTCTTATGACTTCAGCTAAGACTCAAGTGTAATATTGAATAGAAATGTTGAGAGTGGACAGTCTTGTCTAGTTCCTGATCGAAGGAGGGATGATTCAAGTTTTTCCGCATTGAGTATAATCCTTCCTGTTGGCTTATTGTATACAACGTTTATTATTTTGATAAAGGTTCCTTCCATTCCAACTGTCTCTAGGATTTTGATCATAAAGTGCTGTTGGATCTTGTCAAAAGCTTTTTCTACATCTATTGAGAGCATCATGTAGTCTTGGATTTTGAACTGTTTTATATGGTGAATTACATTTATTGATTTGCATATGTTGAACCAACCTTGTGTGCCTGGGATAAAGCCTACTTGATCTCCGTGAATGATCTCTTTGATATGTCTTTGAATCCGATTTGCTAATATATTGTTGAAAATCTTTGCATCTGTGTTCATCAAAGAGATTGGCCTATAGTTTTCTTTTTTAAGTGTATCTTTATTTGGTTTGGGGAATAAGATGATATTAGCTTCATGGAAACAATTTGGTAGTGTTCCTTCCTTTGCTTTTTGATGAAAGAGTTTAAGGAGTGTTGGTGTTATTTGTTCCTTAAATGTCTGGTAGAATTCTGTGCTGAATCCATCTGGTCCAGGACATTTTTTGTGGGAACATTCGAGATTATTTCATCAATTTCCTCCTATATTATAGGACTATTTAAATAATTCAAACTTCCTGATGCAATTTAGGTAAGTAATGCTTACTAAGGAATTCATCCATTTCTTTGTGTTGTCAAATTTTGAAATATGACATTATACTACACCGATTTTCTTGGGTATCAGTAGTGATAACTCCATTTTCATTTCTAATTTTGTTAATTTGTTAACAAAATTGCATTTTGTTAATTTATCTAGTGGTGTATCAATTTTAATGATTTTTTCAAAAAAACCAGCTTTTTGGCTGGTTTATTCTCTGTATCATTTTCCTAATCTCAATTTTGGATATTTCTCCCCTTATTTTCCTAATCTCTTCTTTTCTGTTGCTTTTGGGATCAGATTGTTCTAGTGTCTCTAAAGCTTGATGCTACATTGTTAAATTATTTATTCATAGTTTTTTCCATTTTTTGATGTTGGTATTAAGAACTATGAACTTATCTCTTAGGACAGCTTTCATTGTGTCCCAAAGATTTTGATAAGTTGTATTTTCATTATCATTCACTTCCAGGAAATTTTGAATTTCCTTTGTGATTTCTTCCTGAATTCAATTCTCCCTCAGCATCATAGTGTTTAGTTTCCAGGAGTTAGTGTATTTTCTGTTGTTTGTTGTGTTGCGGATGTCAAGTTTTAGCACATGGTGGTCTGATAGTGTACAGGCTGGAATTCAACTTTCCTGTATATGTGGAGATTCATTTTGTGGCCCAGTATGTGGTCTCTTTTGGAGAAAGTTCCATGTGTTGCGAGAAAAATGTGTATTCTTTGGTAAGTGGATGAACAGTTTGATAGAGATCTGTAAGGTCCATTTCAGTAATAGTTTGATTCAGTTCCAGTGTGTCTTAGTTAAGTTTTTGACGTGTTGATCTATCCCATGTTGAGAGGGTGTGTTGAAATTCCCAAGAATTATTGTTTGGGCATTGATTTTTCACGTTAGACGTTGTAGGGTTTGCTTAATGAATGTGGAGGGTCCCGTAATAGATGCATATATGTTCTGTATTGTGAAGTCTTCCTGGTGAATTGTACCTGTGATTAAATGTAGTATCCATCTGTGTCTCTTTTGATTTTTCTTTTTTTAGTTGTTTGAATTCCACCTTGTCTGATAACTTAATGGCTACTCCTGCCTGTTTCCTGGTTCCATTAGCTTGCAGAATTTTGGACCCGCCTTTTATTTTAAGGATGTGCCTATCTTTTGTGGTGAGATGAGTTTCCTGAAGGCAGCTGATGGATGGGTTGTGATTTTTAATCTGAGTCTGTAATCTGTGTCTCTTGATTGGTGAATTATAATGGAGAATTTTTTTCTAATTCCAGGCACTTTTTGTGTTTACTGGCCTTTGTAAGTTTATTATTTGGCTTTTAGGTTTTGGTGGTATTATTCTTCCCTTCTGTCATCCTGGATACGCTTGTTTTTTTCTTCAAGATTATCATTTCTAGCATTTTTTGAAGGCATGTTTTGGCAGACATGTAAACCTTCAAGTTGTTTTTGTCCTGGAAAACTTTTCTTTCTCCCTAGACTTTGACGGATAATTTTGCTGGGTATATCAGCTTGGGTTGCCATTTTTGCTCATTCAATACTTGATATACGTCTCTCTAAGCTCTTCTTGCTTTTACTGTTTCCATTGAGAAGTCATTCCTTATTTTAATAGGTTTACCTTTAAAAGTGACTTTTTTTTCCCTTGAAGCTTTCAGCACCTTTTCTTTGTGTTGAATGTGGAGTGTTTTGACTGTTATTTGCCATGGCGAGTTTCTATTTTGGTCATATCTGTTTGTGGTGTGGAATGCCTCTTGTATTTGAATGGACCTCTCATTCTTTAGATGAGGGAAGTTTTCATTTATGATAATTTGAAAAATTTCCTCAGGTGTGGTATTTTGGAATTCTCATTCTGGTATTCCATGAATGTGCATGTTAGGCTTCTTCAGCGTGTCTCATAACTCTTGAATATTTCTCTCAATTATCTTTTTGGCTTTAACAACCTCTTCCATTAAGCTGGTTAGTTATTCCCCTTTGTCTTCAAGATCTAAAATTGCATTTACTGTTTCGTTAGTTCTGCTGATAAGACTCTCTTTTGAGTTCAGGGTTGAAGAATACTCGTCTTTTAGTTCAATTTTAAACTCTACCTGAGACTGTTTTAACTGCACTATGCTTATTTTTGTTTCTTGAACTATTTTCCTAACTCCTCCAAGTGTCTGGTGTGTTCCTATTCAAAGTGGTTGATGTGGTTATTTAACTCCTCCCAGATTTCCTCTTTCATAGTATTGATCATGGTGATGATCATGCTTTGAAAGTTCTTATCTTGGGGCTGGCTTTCTTGGCTATTTTCTGTGAATTTGTTCTGGTTGCAAACTGTCATTATAGGGTTAATTGTTTTGGTGGGAGATTTGTTTTCTTGGGTTTGGTTCTCATGGATCTACACTTTAACTTGGGCATTGTTGTTAAGACCTTTCAGTTTCTGTGTGTCTTTGACTGAACTGATTTTAGTTGGTATTACTATTCTCAGGCAGTTGTTACTAGTGTTTGCCTTGGAGTTGGGTATGTTTGTCTGTTGTTATTGTTATTTCCTAGATGAGAATGTAGACTGTTACTATATCAATTAAGTCAGGTTAGTAGACATGCTGTGAATATTCGTATGGTAGTGCACTTTTACAATTTAGTACCTTGGTGATATGTGAGGGTGAGTGGAAAAGTCCCTGAAGTTGTATATGTTTTGGGGTGAATAGATGGAAAAGTTAATCTACAGTGATTAATAATTGAAAGGAGCAGAATTTTTAAAATGGGGTTTACTTATCTTTGGGCTGGATGTGAAGAATGTCTTCAATGTAATAGGATGATTTAAGAGGACTTCAGATGTCTGGCCTTTGTCCCCTAGAGTTTTGCTTGAGTTTCTTTGGACTCTGTTGAATTCTCAGGAGCAGTGTGTCCTCCCTGGACCACGAGTGAGCATCCCTGGTGGGTGGGAGGGGCAGAGGGGCTGATGGTGATGGCGGAGTGCTTCACCTGGGACCTGGGGCTTGGTCTAGTGGCCCACCCAACCTCAAGGCAGCCTGAGTGTTGCTCAGGATGGCTGGTGGAAGAAGCTGAGAAGATCAGGTGATTTGGAGGCTGGTGGAAATTACCTGGGAGGGAGAACTGTGAGCGAGTGTCCCAGGTGTGTGAGAGGCACAGTGGGTTTGATGGCCATGGCGGAGCGCTTCACCTAGGACTCAGTATTATATTTTCTAGTTCCTTCCATTTATCAGAAGATATCCTCATCCTTTCTGATGACCAAATAATATTACATAGTGTATATGCACCAAATTTTCATTACCCATTCTTCTGTTGATGGGCTTCCTGATAGATTCCATTTTTGTGTCATTGTGAATAAAACTGCAAGGAACACACATGAACAACTGTCTTTTGTTAAGATGCAGAATCCATTGGGAACATTCCCAGAAGTGGTATAGCTGCTCATATGGTAGATCCACTATTGACTTTATGAGGAACCTACATGTTAATCTTCAAAGTGGCTGTGCCACTTTACACTTCCACCAAGAGTGAATAAGTGTTTATTCTTCTCTACATGCCAGCACTCCCTGTTGTGTTCTTGATCATAGTCCTTCTGAGTAGGGTAAGATGGTATCATAGAGTACTTTTAATTTGCATTTCTCTGATGACCAGACATTTGATTAGTCTTTTAGGTATTTATTTGACATTTGAATTTACTTTTGTGAGAAGTTCAATTTAGTTCTAGAGTCCATTTTCTTAATTGGTCTGTTTGCTTTCTTGGTGTTTAGTTATTTTTTTATTTCTTTGCATATTCTGGAAATAAATCATTCTTCTGATTCATAGCTAGCAAAGATTTTCTCATATTCAATTACTGGACATTTGGGGTTCTGGTTAGAAAAATCGTTACTTAGGCCTATCAATTCAAGCATATTCCCTGCTCTGTCTTCTAACAGTTTCAGAGATGGGATTGACTCAGATACCCTGTGTAGGGCCAATCAGTCTACAGTCACTTATTTTCTGGACATTGACTAGTCAATGCTTTTCTGTGATAAACACCTTACTTGCAGAAATCTTTTTCTATGTTGAATGCTGAGTACTATTCCAATCTATGTTTTAACTCTATGTTTAAAAGGCAGGTTGATATCACATATTTATAACTAAACCCTCATGGCCTATACTCCCTCTCAGGTCTGTGCCTTCCCCTTTCATAGGATCTTCAAGTTTATAGAACTGGGAATGTGATCTGTGCTGAAAGGTCTTAGATTTTATCAGGAAACTATTGACTGTCCCCTGTAGCGTCTTTCCACTATTATGCTGATGGGCACCTCTTGTTAAGATGGTTGTATAATACAGCTTGCAGATTTTGCAACCTGATGAAACTTTGCATTGATTTTTTATTGCCCATACCCTTCATAGAACTTTTCGGTACTATGTAAGCTATCCAGCAATGAGAAAGCTTTCAGAACGGGTGCATAGTATTTCTTTATGTGTCTTGTGATCCACATGTGTTGCATTTCCAAAACAGGGTTTTACTGTCAGGTTTTGGAGGGCAATCAGGAACAATTGCAGAAGCCTATACACTTTTTTGGGGAGGGGACATTGAGAACTATCTGACGAACAACTTATCAGGAAGTACCACTTATTTGCTACTTTTAGTGTTGTTTAATTGTCTCTAGATTCTACATGGAGCATCCTAAGCTATTTTTAAAAATGTTTACTTTATCTTCCTCTTTCTGTGCTCCTTTGTACAGAGTATGTCCATTCTTCTGTTTTTCCAAATAAAATGCTTTTTATATATTTATATTACAAGCAGTTTTTAACTGGTAGCATCCCACATTCTTAGGTATTTTCTAATACTCTCTTAATCCATCCACCTATATATTTTCCATCATTTCCTCCATCACCTTGTCTCATGTGGTATCCTATATCTCTTCCTTCAAGGTCTTCCCCAACTTTTCCTCCCCTCCATCCTATTTGTTTATCCTTTTCATGTTTTCTGACAGTCATGAGAATTCAAAACAAATCCTTAAATCAGAATTTTAATTCCAGAATGTTTCTATATCAGGAAACATGTGATGCTTGTCGTTTTGTGCCTGAGATAATTTATTATTATATTTTCCAGTACAAGTTCTATGCATTATACTAGCAAATTCCATAATCTCATCTTTCTTGATGACTGCAAAGTATTACATTGTATATAATGTATTTCACTGCCCAATCATTTATTGAAAAGAATACAGGCTGATTCCATTTTCTTTCTGCTGTTAATAGAGCTATAATGACCATAGATGAAGATGTGTCTTTGTAATAATATGTAGCATCTTTTGGGAATGTTCCTAGAAGTGGAATAGCTGTGTCATATGTTTGTTCCATTTCTTAGTTTCTGAGGAATCTCTACACTGTTTTCCATAACGGAATCGCTCCCACCAAAAACAATTAATTGTTTCTCCAGGTCTTTGCCAGTGTTCATTGTTTGTGTTCCTTATCTGAGCCATTCTGACTGAAATAAGATGGTGTTGCAGTGTAGTTTCAGTCTGCATTTCCATAATGTCCAGGAAAACTGGGCATTCTTTAAGACATTTGTTTGATATTTGAATTCATTTTTTGTGAAGTCTTTTTTTTCTAGTTCCAGGGCCCCTTTTTAATTGGATTGATTTTTTTTTTCTATCTCTGGAGATTAGTCCACTTTCAGATTAACAGCTAGTAAATATATTCTCCCATTCTGTGGGTTTCCTTTTTGCACAAATAATATTTTCTTTTGCAGAAGGGAAGCTTTTTAGATTCATGAGGTTCCACTTGTTGATTGTTGGTCTTATTTCCCGGGTGATTTGGCTCCTGCTCAGAAAATCTTTACACAGGTCTAACAATTTAAGTGCATTTTTTATTCATTCTTCTCAAATTTGTAGAATTACAGGATTAACATTAAGGTTTTTGATCCATTTAGAATTAGTTTTTGGGCAAGGTGTGAGGTCAATCTTTTGAGTATTGAGTATTTTTGTATTTCTTTTACAAGTATTTTATTGAGGTTGAATGATTTGTACTTCTCTTTGCTTGATGTGTATTGATTTGGTTGTCTTTTCAGAATAATATTGGTTTCATAGAAAGTTTTCTATTTTGTGAAATAATTGAGGGATAGTGGTATTCTATGAATGTCTGGCAGAATTCTCGGGTAAATACATATGATCCTGATTTTTTGGAGTTAGGAGATTTGTAATTACTGTTTTAATTTTATTGCTTCTTATTTGTGTGTTTAAAGTGCTTATTTCAGCTTATTTCAGTCATTTTGTTAGTTTATATGTGTTCAGAAATTCAGCTCATTCTTTAAGATTGTCACTTTAATTATTTATTTTTATTTTATTTTAATGTTTTTCTCATGTGAGTGCACATGTGCACATATGTACCTATATGTCTCAGAAGTACTGTGAGTACCTGTGGAAGGGTGACTTTGGGAATCATCTTGGTTCATTCTACCTCCTTTGGATTTGCTCTGTGATTTCTCAGTTATGTCTTTCTGGGTCAGAAGTGCAAGCTACCACCATTTCCACCTGGCATTTTTACATGGGGCCAATGATTTGAACTAAGGTCTTTCTGCTTGTGAGTAGAGTCTTAGCCCCTGAACTATGTCTCCAGTCCTAGATTGTCAGTTTAGATGGGTACAAATTTTTAAATTATGTCCTTAAATTTCTCTGAATTTCCTTGGTATCTTTTGCAATGACTTCCTTTTCATAATTAATATTACTAAACCATGTAGTTTTCATTTTGCTTAATTTGTGTCTGTTAATACTGTTTGTACTTTCATATAAGCATTTTATGGTTTAAGATGAATTTCATATAACATATGTAGACATCGTGGTTTATATAATAATATAAGCTATTACATAAATGTCCATTTTGAAACAACGTGAAGACATGGGATAATCACTGCTCTGTTCTATTCTGTGAATGCAGTGTCTGAAATTATGCCTAAGACCTGTTAAGAGTCTAATAATTTTTGAACTATTGAATAAATTAATAAAATTGTTCTTTTAAATTTATTTAATGTAAATTCTTATGGAAGTTTTAGAGTATTTCTACTGTTATTAATAATTTAATACTTGTATAGGTAATCTATAATTATTAATTATAAAATGGACTATAAAATGGACTATAAAAATGCACACATATTATACATGAACAGTACGAACTACCAGGTATCCTCACATATGAATGATGAATAAGTAACTGGAAGTGATACAAACAAGCTTGATAGGGTTTAAGAAATCCAAAATCACTTGTACATGCACTGTAATTATAGGAATTCTATGAGCAATCTGCTCTATTTGAAGCAAGCTGAATACCAAAACTTAGAGGTAGGGTTAGTGAGCTGCAGAGCTGAAAGCAAAACACCCAATTTCAAGAAAGGTGGTACTGCTTTGACAAGTTTATCATGGTGAGATAAATCCACAAAATCCCATAATCAGTGATTTTGTTCCTTAGAGATCCTGGAGAGAACATTTCCAAAGAAAGAATGGTGGTCTTTATTAGCTTTTCATCAACAGAAAATTACATAGATGAGGCTGATAAGCAAGTTTCCAATCATTATTGTGACAGACTGTGTTAATTCTGGCATAATGTGGAATATTGACAGTTAGGATCCAGGCTGAAGATGTGAGGGTTCAGATGGTAACCTGGAAAGCTGTAGTATCAAGCTTGACTTAGGTCTCCCGACCATGAAAGCTTATAGTTTCTTTGGCCAAAAGAGGGCAGTGTGGGACCATAAGACAAGACTTCCAAAGAGCTCAGTGAGAACCATCCCTGTAAAGAAGCCCTGGACACAGGGCTGGAGGCTGCACTCACTAATGGAGTCTCCACAGGCCTTCTCTGTCCTGCCTAGTAGCATCCAGGGAAAAGGGACCTTGGTCTTATCTCAGAGGGTGACTCCTCCCATGATGCTCCCAACCTGAAAGCACAGCTCCTCTGCCTTAAGCTGTAATGAGTCCAGCTCTAGCACAGGGCTCAGGGAGAGCTTTGGCATTCATGATGAAATAACACATGGAGGAACAGTTGCTTTTCTGTAGGACTGGGAAAGAAAAGGAGGCCAGGGTTAGCCTGGACTCACAGTGCATTTGGCCACTATGGCATGGATTTCTCTCTTGCTCCTGATCCCCTCTTATGTCAAATGAGGAAATTGCCCTCACAACCTGGAGAAAGCATAGTTGTATGTCGCTCAAAAATATATTACTGTAAAAACATCACCTTAATTTCTCTCCCATGACATAATAACATTCATCCCTTCAAGACTTTGGTTCCCAGCTTGTCATCTATCTGTGCATCTCTCAGAACCACTGCCAGATACATGTTTGATCTGAGAACAGACATTGAAGGCCAAAGCATAGATCATTGTAAACAAAAGATAGACATTCATCCCTGGTATTTTCTTGAACCAACCCAGAGTTAGAACTCATGGATCTCTAGGTCCTTTTATGAATCTAAATATGACTCAGGAAGTGTTAATATTTTTTTTCTTTTTTTTTCCTTTTTTTTATTAAAAATTTAATTATACATTTTAAAATTTTTTTACCAGTTCCCTCCCTCCCCCCTCCTCCCCCCGAACCCCCTCCTCCCCTTCCCCTTCCCCCAGTGCCTCCCCCCCAATTCCCAGAGAGTCCTTTATTGTGTATGCCTAACTCTCCACTGGGTCCTCCTCTCCGATGACATATAAGGACCCAGTGGCATTTCCATAAGCCCTTTCTCTTGTTCCCCTTAAGCATAAGATCACTACTATGGCTGTCAATCCCTTGCCTCCAGGGGTCTCGGTGCCCTTAACAGATGCTAGACTTTATGAGGGCAACTAGTGCGCTGGACATTGCGCAGGGCATGCAAAGTCCCATTATGATTGCTTTGGCCCCAACTATTGTTGAGAATCTTGCAAATCATTGCTCCTCCCATCCTTTTGCTCTTACAATCTTACCGCCCCCTCTTCCGCAAATGTCCCTGAGCTCCAGGATGGGGAGAGATTAGGCTGTCCTAGTTCTATGTGATTGATATAGAGTCTCTGAAGTTCTGGATTGTGGTTTGTTGATTTTCTTTTGCAGTTTTGCTGCTCCTGCAATTCCCTTCACTCCATTCTGCTGGGCACTGTATGTCACCCCCTGGCCAGCGACAAAAAGCTGGTAAACTGGAGTCTTGTTGTAATAGCACATTCAAGGGTAGATGTAATAAGAGCACTGAGGAAGTGTTAATATTTTTCAGGTTTCTGGTCTATAAACTGGGGTAAGTCTGAGTGATTCAGCATTATAATAAGTATGATTATTCTTTTGAAATGATTTTCTTGAGTGGCTCAACTGTGTTTCTTGAACTGCTGGTATAGGAACCATAGCTCCTTGGCATTGCTTCATCTCCCTATCTGAAATAATTTACATATATTTAAAATGAGTGTCTTTGGAAAAAGGTCCAGGTCAAAGTTTCTTCCCCTCAGTTTCCATTCAATGCTTCTAAATGTTCATAAAAATACAAATAAAAATAATCAACATAAACACTCCTAGTTGTTTCAAGGCAGCTTATGGAGCTGGAATACAGTGATATCTGACTGCTTTTGGAATACTATTGACAGAAATTGAAACACTCCCAGAATGTGGACAGATATGTATAATTTGAACTATTCTTTGAGGAGGCAAAGCAGATACCTCCTCTACAGTCCCCAGGATTTTGTTCTGCATAACAGCTGAGACTTGTTGTGATGATCATGGATGAAGTAAGAAAATGAGGATAGTTTCTGGGCAGGAGGCAGGGGGATGCATAGATCTAATGATCTAACTTACTCTTGAAAGCCAAGCTTATCTGATGCAAAGTCAGGAAGGCTTAGACACCCCAAGAAATGCAACATGAGAGTGTATCAATCTTTGTGTGATGTTAGATCGTTTAGGTAAGAGAGCGTCTATTATTATTGGGAAAATGCTAAATCAAGTCCTAACATCACACTGAACTTTACAAAGCCTCAGGCTTTAGTTTCTACCCCCATTTCTGCTTGTACCATATCAGAGCAATTTTTTTTCAGGAGCATAATTTTCTCCTTCATTATTGCTGTCTTCATTAATCTTAAATTTACTTGCTATCTCTCTTTTACTCTGTGGTACAAAGTAGCACATTAGGCCAGGGTAACTATCCCAGAAACTCAGGAACTCAGATCCATTACACAGGAAGGAGCAAGAGTGGTGAGGACTCATTTGCATGAGAAGCCACTGTGCAGCTCCTGGGGCAGAGAGAGATAAGAAAGACTTGAGTCAGCCCAGCCATAGGAGTGTGATCTGAGAAGGGACTGTGCTCACTATGGCTTGGACGGTTCTATTCCTGCTGCTTCTCTCTTACTGCTCAGATATTGGCAGGGCTCAGAGTACCAGGGAAGACGTATGCTGTCAGTCAGTCCTCCCTGGTTAGATTCCCAAGAAACTGCTCAGTCATTCACTATGATGTTTCTGTTTACAGAATCCTTCTCCCAGCCTGTGCTGACTCAGCCTCCTTCTGTCTCTGCGTCTCCTGGATCAACAGTCAAGCTCACTTGCACACTGAGCAGTGACATCAGTGTTAATAGCTATCGTATTTTCTGATACCAGCAGAAAGCAGAGGGCCCTCCTCGGTATTACTTGAACTACTACACAAACTCTAGCAATCAACTGGGGCCTGGGGTCTCCAACAGATTCTCTGGATCTAAGGATACCTCAAAAAATGCAAGGAATTTGCACATCTCTGGGCTGCAGGATGAGGACAAGGCTGATTATTACTGTTCCATCTGGCACAACAGTGCTGCTCACAGTAAAAAAGACAGGTGAGGAAGTTAGCAAAAACTGTGCATGCCAGGGACTCGGGTCTTTTTTCATTTATGTTTTAATAACTCTACATTAAGACAGTATTAGATAAACAATATTTCCAATCTGAAGTTTTCTTCAGTGTTTTCACCAAATAATAAGAACCAAAAAAATTAAGCAATCAGAAATCCACAAATAAAATTCCTAAATCCTATACTTTTGCACTTTATTACAATATGAAAGGAACTGGTATTACTTATTTGCATAGGACCAAATTTTCTTGCCTCACAAAGGGAAAGCTCCTATTTAGTGTGCAGCAACAAATCTAAGTCTCGCCGTTCCTAAGGTTTAGGGATCTTCACAGATGATGTGGCAATAAGAATACCAGAGGCTGAAAGTAGGGTAGTTGCCAATAAACAGCAAGGAATCCAGGATAACATTTACCCTTAAGTGTTCAGTGGAACATAGAAACTACTAACCAGAAGGACACACAAAAATTTGCCTACCTTGGCTCTTACATACAGATAATGAACAGAAGAGTAAGGACACTAGAATGTAAGGCTCAACTTGGTTATTTCTACTGCTGTAAGGAATATGTGACCCAAACAACAAGGGGAGATAAGACTTTTGAACTAGATTTCTCTTTTTTTTAATTTAAACTACAATGCATTAGTGGCAAGAAACAGGCATCAGAAGTTCGATGAACTGTCATACCATGTTCAGAGTGGTTTTATCACATCGGTGATGGAGTTAGACAATCTCCTACAGGCTTGCCATGCTAAATAATTCCTATATACATGAGTAAGAGCTCAATTCCAAAGTTGTTACCAGAAACTAACTGCTATCAGAGTGTATTTGAGGGTGCTGCTATTATTGAAGCAAAATTGATGTCTATTATACAGCAGGAAGTTCTTGAGGCAGGATGATCAGAGTTTGAATCAAGTAGGCAGCTGATCCTTCCTTGTGGCATTGTCTCACTACAGTCAGTTTGTCTGACCTTCTGGACACATGGATAAACCTTAGCGAAATACATCTTTCCAGGAAAAAGATAGTAGTTGACTTTACAAAAAGAAAATGTAAATGGATATATTATTTTCATGTATATATTATCTCCTTTCTCAAATCATTTCCTGTGTTTTGTGATGTGTCTTTAGCAATAGAGTCTTTACTGTCAAAGTCTGGAGGGCAATCAAGAACAATGGAAAAAACTGATTTTGTTTGGGAGTCTTTTTTGGTGAAAAACAAGAATTGAAGGATTTATGATGTAATTAATTGTTGATATTTTAATACTATATTTAATATTTTAGTGAATTAATTTAATTTATTTGGCTTTAGGTGAGTACACTTGTTGTTTCTGACACAGTAACCTTTTAGTAAAATTAAATTAAGCAGTATTTGAGATCAACATTTGATGTATTTTTAATATATATATTTTTTCTAGTTTTACAGGAATACTGAACAATTATACCCCCTCACCCTTCCTCCTCCTCTTTCATCAGTCCATCTCACTCCCCTCTAATTCCTGTCTGTTTCCTTCTATGGGTACCAAGGGTCCCTCTGTATCATCTGCTCCAGTGGGATTTGAAGTCTCTGTGGCACACTTAGTGGTCCCTCCTTGGGCAGACCCACTGACAAGGGTATTTCCTTTCACCTATACTGCCTTAGGTCATAAAGTTACTATTGTCTTTAATCATTTCTCTTGAAATCCTCACTAGTCTATAGGGGCATGTTTCAGTCATTGTTCAGTTTAGGGCAAGGACAGGTCTCATTGCAGTGAGTTGCTGGTTGGTGCAGCCCTGACTTGAATAAAATGTTTTGTCCAATGGTAGATTGCATTTGAGGTTTCTCTGAACTGCAGCTTATCAGGAAGCATTACATACCTGATCCTGGGAATTTTGTTAAATTGTCTGTCTTCTAAGAAATGTACTCATGGAATTTTGTGCTATTCATTTTCTTCTCCTTTCTTTCTCTGTCCATGCCTTTTAAATTACATTTTATATAAATTTTATCATAGAAGGTTTCTGTCTATGTCATATCATATACATAGCATCTTTAATGTTCCTAATTTATCTCCCACTCACTCCTATAAAACATCCCCTAATCTCTATAGACCATTAATGATTTCCCCAATTGCTTCCCCTTCCAACTTCATGACCCCTGTATTCTCCTGCCTACCTTCCTGTAATATTTTTCTCCATACTCATACTACTTTATGTAACTTCTCTAGTTTTCTGTTCATCACAGGTGTCAAATGCACAATCTAAGAGTTCGATACTAGCATTAACATTTAAAATGGAATATTTGGTGTATACCTGCCAGTGTCGAGGAGGTCCCACTCAGTACTATATCTTTTAGTATGATCCATTTAAAGCAAATTTCATAATTTAATTTTTCTGGATAGCTGAATAGTATTCCATATGTACATATATCATGTTTTCATTACCCATTCATCCATTGATAGACATTTATGCTGATTCCATTTCCTTGTTATTGTGAATAGAATCACAATGAACAGCAGTCACCAATGTCTCTCTAGTAATATATAAGGTTCTTGGTGGATATGCTTTTGAGTGGTAGCTGCATCACATGGTAGTTCCTTTTCAAGCTTTCTGAGAAATCTCAATATTGATTTTCAACTTTGCTGTAGCAATTTATACTCCCACCAACCCTGAATAAGAGTTCCCATTTCCTTACTCCTTGATGACATTGGTTATTTGGTATCTTGATATTAGCCCTTTTGAATAAGGGAAGATTAAATTTTAAAATAATATTAACTTACATTTCATGGATATGATAGTTGAGAGGAAGTTGTTCACCTTTTAAGATATTTTTTAGACATTTGAACTTCTTCTGAAAAGTATCTTTTTCATTTTTATTAAGTATTTTTTACATACAAACTAAATGAGCTTATGTCCATTCCTATTCTTCCTCCTTTCTCACCCTCTTCTCTCCCATTTTTTTCTCCTTTCACATATCTGTCCCAGACCCTCCTACACCCATTTTTCTCTTTATGTGCATCAGGGCATCTGTATTAGGAAGGCAGCAGGCACATATGGCAGTATAAGTGGTCCTTCAGTGGGGAAACCCATAGGTGGGAAAACTCCTTTTCACTTGTCTGCCCTTTACTCCTAGGATTCTTGCTGCATGTTTCTCCTGAGATATCCTAGTGGAATTTTATTAAGTGCAGATGTTTCTCCTGAGATCTCTTCCTGTTTCATGAGGGAATGTTGACATATCTGCCCTTGTGTAGGTGGTTGTAGATCTCATTGAAGTGACTTCTGGGATGCAGCAGCCCTATCATGACTACAGTGTCCTAACTGGCAGGTGAGCACCCACGTTATGGTTACAGTAGAGTATCAACTTGACAATTGCAGGCAGTTGGGGGCACCATTTTGAACAATCAATGGTTGGAGCAGGCCCCTGAACAAATCTTCAGGTACTTGCTTAATTGGTATGTAAAAGCCAGCCCATTGTGGGTGGTGTGTTCCAGTGGTGGACCAGATAATAGGAAGTGCAATGAAGAGGTATGTACCCTTCTCTTATCCTGTGTGAATTTGCAGTTGACGCCACTCTTGAGCATTGTTAGCTTCTAGAGTGGTGTTGGCCTTTTTATTGCTGATGCAGATACTTTCTCTGTCCTTGGTCAAATCAGAGCTCAGTCGTTTCCACATCGTTGATATTCCTGCTGCCTTTGCATCCTGATCTACCAGGACTTAACCCTGTTCAACACTAACGTTGGAGTCCAGCAGAGAACAGCATCTTCAACCCTTCAGGGATATAGAAGTCTGAGACCTACTCTGCATCATTCTGCTTTGTGAGACAGTTCATTAAAGAACAAAGCACATACTGGTGATTACTTTGAAGGACATTACTTTTATTTTGAATTGATTAAATAAAACAATTTTTTGGGCTAGGCCAACAATTCTTAAACAGAAATCCAATAGCACAGTCACTACAACCAACATTCAACAGATGGGATCTTATGAAATTAAAGAACTTTTGCTCAGATAAAGAGATTGTAACCAGAGCAAAAGCCAACCCACAGAATGGGAGAAAATCTTCACTAACCACATATCTGATGGAGCTTGATTATCCAGAGTGCACAAAGAACAAGGAAACAAATGGGCCACTTAAAAAATGGGCCTTTTAACTTAAAAGAAACTTTACCAGGGATGAAATTGAAATGTCTTACAAATATCTTAAAAAATGCTCCACAAATCAAAACCTCCCTGAGATATCATCTCACCCCTGTCGGGATGGCAAAAATCCACAATACAAACAACACCAAATTCTGGAGAGGATGTCGCGAGAAGGGAAATCTCCTATATTGCAGGTGGGAATGCAGGTTTATGCAATCACTATGATGAGCAGTCTAGTGATTCTTAAGAAAGTTAAAATTGAAATGCCATATAACCCTGCTATTCCACTTCTGTGAATAATAGCTCAAACAGCTCAAATTCACTTTGATAGCACAAGCATGATCCTAGCAACACTGTTTACAATAGCAAAGTCATGGAATCAACCCAAATGTCCAACAGTTGATTATTGGATAAGGAAAATATGGTACATTTATACAATGGAATACTATTCAGCCGTCAAAAATGAAGAATTAATGAAATTTGCCTGGAAATGGATGGAATTAGAAAAAATTATATTGAGTGAAGTATCCCAGAAATAGAAAATTAATGTATGTACTCCCTAATAGGTGGATCCTAGTACCAAAGACACTTAGTGACACACTCAAAGATAAATATCTGTAACACTTACAGTAGTGCAAAGATTATAAACAGGAGGGAAGGGGAAGGAGGGCCCTGCTAGAAACAAAGATAGAGGGGATCATGCTACAGCAGTGAAAATAAGCCACCATCAAGTACTGCAAGTAAGTAATGAGACATATGTTTAAGCTCACAGACTTTCCTTCCTGGTCACTTGCAACTGATGAGTTTGGTCTCACCAGTCAGGGAGAGCATAGAGACTGGCAGATAGATGGTGACCATCCTGCAAATGGGAGACTGACTTCGCTCATCACAGTCTCCAACTCTTACCATCTACCTTTGAATCTACTCTTACAGTACGACTCTATTTTAAAAGCCTTTTATATTTGGCTAGGGGTGACATCCAATAACCATCAAGATGGAGCCATGGGCGGTACAGGAACAGCAAAACTGAAAAAAAAAAAACCAACAAATTATAATTCAGAGCATCAGAGATCCTATATTAATCACCAGGAACTAGGCCAACCTAATCTCTCCCCATTCCAAAGCTCAGAGAAATTTGTGGAAGAGGGGGCGGTAAGATTGTAAGAGCCTAAAGATGGGGAGGGGCAATGATATGCAAGATACTCTACACATGTTAGGGCCAAAGTAACCATAATAGGACTTCACATGAGTTGTTCAAGGCCCCATATAGCATTGAACCCCCCTAAAGTCTAGCATGGATTACAGAAACTAGGATCCTTAGAAGGAAGGAGTTAACAGCCACAGTAGTGTTCCTATACTAAAGGAGAACACTAGAAATGGCTCTAGGCAATGCTACTGAGTCCTTACACCACATCAGAGAGGAGGACCCAGAGGGAAATTTGACATTCACACTAAAGGATGATCCAGGGAGGGGGGGAGGGAGCACTGAAAGAAAGGGAAGGAAGGGAGGAAAGGGAGGGAAGGGAGGGAAAAAAAGGGAAGGGAGGGAAAAGAAGTGAAAAGGGAGAGGGAGTAAGTGGGTATGGGGAGGGGTGGAGGGAGGGAAGGGACCGGGGTACTTATTAAGTTTGTGTGAGTGGAAAAAAATAAAATAAATAAATAAATTAATTAATTTTTAAAAAGAACAAAGCACCTAGAAAGTAATTAATTAAAAAAAAGAAAAAAGCACCTAGAGATTCTGTTCTTTTAAAGAACTATATTACACACACGCACAAACACACGCCTTTAGGCTTTTACAATCTTACTATCCCTTCTTCTGCAAGGTTCTCTTGAGTCTTGGTATGGGGAGAGATTTGCATCGCCTGATTAGTGCTGAACATTCTAGGATCAGGATATTCTACTCTCTGGTCATTTATGATTTGCTGCCTGGTTAATCTTCCATTGCAGTGAGATGCATCTTGTTTGAGTGCTGAGATCCTTTTTAAATCTAAAGGTGTCTTTAGATTTAGATTTAATCTAAAGGAGTCTTTAAACTAAAATGTGTCTTCTTAGATTTTTATGTTTGTTTCCTTTGCTACAAAATGGTATAATTCCAATTCAAAACCTGTAAGGTCACAATAAACTGAATCAAGCAAATGAACACGTGTCTGGGCTACTTGAATTTAATATTCTAATTTGGGTGTATGTTTATTGATATTTATTTATTTATTCATTCATTTATTTCTTTTGTTCTTTTTGTGTTTGGAGACTAATATTTTGTTAAAGATGTAGTGAGCAAACATTTTCTTCCATTCTATGTTTTGTGATTTTACTCAATTAACAGTTTTTGTGGAACAAAAGATTTTCAGTTTCATGAAGTCTCACTTGCTGATTGTTGGCATTATTTTTGGCATCAGTGATGTTGTACTGAGAACTTCTTCACCTAGAACTGAAGGAATTCTTCATTCTTCCTCCTAAAACATCAAAGTTTCAGACGTCATATTAAGTCCTCTGATCCATGTAGAGTTGATTTTGAAGCAGGGTGAGAGGCAAGGGTCAAGTTCATTGTTCTGCATATAGATTTCCAATTTTCTGAGCACCTTTTGCTGGAGTTGCTCTTTTTTCAATTGCCTATTTCTGATACCTTTGTTAAAATCAGGTGGCTATAGGTTTGTGTGCTTATATTTGGGTACCCACCTCTGTTTGTTTGACCAAAGTTTCCATTTGTGTGCCAGTTCAATGCTATTTTTATTATGATTTGTATGTATTTTACCTTGTAGTCAAGTAAGAAATATACAGCAATGCCTGGAATAATGATTTAAGAATCAGGGGCCTGAAGAAGAATTACAGGTCAAGGCCTAACTAATGTTTTCAAAAAGATCATAGAAGTAAACTTACCATAGCTGGAGAACACAATGCCAATCAGCTTACAAGAACCCTGCAGAGCACTCAATAAAACAGAACAAAAGCAGTTTACACAGTAAAGGCCCAGCTGGGGAGACACAGACTTATGTCCTTCTGTGTCTCAGCTACCTCACACAGTATAATATTTTTCAGTTCTATGCACTTTCCTATAATTGTCATTCTTCTTCACAGCTGAACAATATAAGATTGTGTACATGAACTGCTTTTGTATTATTCATTGATCACTTGATGGATACACAGACTGATTTCATTTGCTTGCTATTGGGAACATGGATGTTCATGTATCTATGTATTAAGGAGCCCTTTGATGATATAACTAGTAATCATATAACAAGGCAATATAGTAGCACTATTTCTACATTTGTTGAGACATCTGCAGGCTGTTTTCTAAGTAACTGGACGAGTTTATACTACCATCAGCAGTGAATGAGGGCTCTCTTTTCCCACATTGTCACAATAGCTTGTTATTATTTATTTCCTTCATCTTAGTCATCCTTAATGTGTGAGATGAATCTTCAGAGTGGTTTTAATTTGCATTTCCCTGTTCACTAAGGATACTGACCACTTTTTGGCTATTTCCACATCTCTTATTTTATTCGTCGAAGCTGTCATCCAAAACACACTGAAATTAACTGTGTTCATTCCCTAATATCTGTCTTCATTCCCCTCTTATCTCACCTCAAAATTTTTCCTTTCCAGCCAGTCTCCCAGCCACTCCCACCTCCCTCTGCCTATGTTACCCCTTGGGCCTCATGCAAAATGCCTGAATTGGTGAGCCTGGGCAATCACTGAGGCACAAACTGCCCACCAGTGAACCAACAACAGTGTGAAGTTCCCCCATCCTGTTTGGAACCATCTGCAAAACACAGCTTAGAGCATTGCATACTGAGATCGTTCCTATTCAATGGTGTCAGTATTTGAAGAGTAGCTATTTTGTGGGACTATTGATAGTAGACAGGACTGCATTGTGTTCTTAGGTATGGAAAGCCTGAAGGAGGCAGATACTGCTATCTGGCAGTATCTCTCCCTATTTTTAGGACATTATATTCTTGTCATCCTCTCTTAAAGAGTCAGAAAAATGAAATTACAATGTACTGCAGTCAATAGATCTAATTGGAAAATTATTTCTTAGGTCCATTTTTTGACTTGGGTATTTACTTTCTGGAATGTCAGTTTTTAAGTTCTTTTTTAAGTTCAAGATTTCCTGAACCATGGATGGTGCATGATTTAGAGGTCCTGTTCAGGATTGAACTGTCTACAGTTTCTTATACTTTGGCCTGTTGTGATTCCCAGAATTTATCTTATATTGTAATAGGATATTTATGTATTGTGTTCTGAGTGCTGATCTACGTTTATAATGCTAAGTGGCTAGAAGGTTACTTGTCATCAAGTAGTCATAGATAATTCTAAGAAGTTTGTCCCCACCTGAGGCTAATAGACTCCATTTGCACAGGTATTTGACTTGGTTTAGAGTACCAAGAATGTGTTGCCTGCCATAAGACAGGACTTCTTGTGAATTACAAAGCAATTGGTTATCCCCATTCCTTAAATTTTCCTGTTGAACCACTATATATTTCATGACAGAGTTGTTATTGTAGCTTGCACATTCATAGTTGGGGCATTGATCTCCATTCCAGATTTTGTTTTTCTTGTGTTCTGTGATCAGTGTATGGTAACTTTAGTTGAAAAGTCTTATTATCAGGTTCTGGAATCAACCAACAATAGCATATGTCTGTTTTCTTTTGTGTCTGAATACTCTCTATCCACCATTATTTATGAAGGATAACATCTTGATATTGCAAAATTTATTAAATCCTTTATGGCTTCTTCTAGGAACATCTCAGTGAAATTTCTGTTTTCTTCTCTCTTCCTCTCTCTGCTTCCTTGTGTAAGGTATATTTGTTGACACTTATTTTTCTAGGTTAAATGTTTGGATAGATTTGTATAGCATTGTGTTTCTACATGACTCTATTTTACATACTTGGTGTTACTTTTTACTCCTCCAACATTTCCTATCTCCATATTGCTTAGCTTTCCCCCCTTTAAAACTTCTGTATTGCCTTCTCTCTTTCAGGTCTTTTCTTCTCCATTCCCCAGTTTTTATTTAAGCATACTATACTGAAGGTTCAATGCTAGCATCCTGATGCAAGGGAGAATACACGGTTCTTATTCAGTATATTTTCCAATTAGATCTATTGACTGCAGTATATTGTAATTTCATTTTTCTGACTGTTTAATCATATTTCATTGTATATATGCACCTACATCACCATTAATTATTCATCCATTGTTGGACATCTAGAATAATTTCATTACTTTATTAATTCAAATAGAGCTAAAATGAACATTGACATTCAAGTGTCTCTATAATAGTATGTAAAGTACTTTGGCAATATTCCTAGGAGTAGTATAGCTCTATCATGTGGTGATCCAATTTTTAGCTTCTTGAGAAGCCTCCATACTGATTTCCAAACAAGTTGTACAACTTTTCATTCTCATTTACAATGAGGAAGGAATCCCTTCTCCCCGCATTCCTCACCACATTCGTTATTTGTGTTTTTCACCTCAACTATGACTGGGTAAAATCAAATCTCATAGTAATTTTGTTTTCAACTTCCTGTATGACTAGGGAGATTGAACACTTTTAATGTGAATTTGTTTTAAGAAAAGCTTCTTTTTATTTCTGAGGTCCATTTTTTGACTTGGGTATTTACTTTCTGGAATGTCAGTTTTTAAGTTCTTTGTATATTTAGGATACTATACAGAATATGTGGTTGGTGAAAAAAAATCTCCAATTTCTATGGGTTGCCTTTTTGCATAATTAATAACTTCTTTGACAGAAAAAAAACGCTTTTAATTTTATGAGATCTTACTTGCTGATTGTTGGTTTTATTTCTTGTGTGAATAGGTTCTATTCAGAATATTTACCTGGCTGAATGAGTTCTAACATACTCCCTTATTCTTCCTTCTAGGAGTTTCAGTGTTTCTTGTCTAACATTTAGGTCTCTGATTCATTTTGAATTGCTTCTCATGCAGGGTGAGATAAAAGGGTCTAAGTTCTTCCTCTACTTGCAGGCAATCAATTTTCCAAGTACCTTTCGTTAAAGATGCTGACCTTTCTCCCCTGTGTTTTCTTAAATCCTCATTAAATTTTAGGAGACTACATGTGCTTGGGCATATATGTGAGTACTCTATTCTTATCCACTGATTGGAGTGTCTATTTTTGTGCCAATACCTTTCCAGTTTCATTACTATGGCTTTGCAACATAGTTTTTGATCTGATATGGTAAGGACTCCAGCAGTGTTTTTATTACCCAGGTTTTGTGTATCCAGAGCCTACTGTGCTCCCCATATTTTAAGATTTTCTTGATTTATTTGAAGACATGCACTGGAATTTCTATTAGAATTTTATTCACTCTGTTTATAGCCCTTGGTAAGATGATCATTTCCACAATGACCATGAACTGGGGAGTCTTCCACTTTTGGTATCTTTTGTAATTCCTTTCTTTGATGTTTGAAGGTTTTCATTGTATAAGTCCTTCATTTCTTTGATTAAGTTTATTCAAGGTAGTTTGACTTTTCTGGTGCTATGATAAGTGAGATTATTTCTCTCATTTCATACTCATTTTGTTCATCCTTGGTGTATAGGAATGCCACTGATTTGGGGTTATTAATTTTGTAACCTGCCATTCTACTAAACTGTTTTACCATCCTGAGGAGTTTCCTGATGGAGTTTTATGGTTTTTTAAGGTATAGTAACATGCCATCTTTAAAGAAAGATACCTTGACCACCTCCTTTCTTTTTTTAAATAAATGGATAAAATTTATTTTTTGTAACATATTCCCTGTCAGTCTTGTAGCCCTCTTCCTTTCTTCCTCCATTCACTCCCACTTTCATTCTTTCTAATTTATATGTCTAGTCTACTCAGTCCTATTCTCTTGCCCTTTGGCTCAATAGGTCCAGGGATTCCGTCTTTATCATCTGCCCCCATGGCGGTTCAGGCTGTTGTGGCAGACCAAGACGACCTTCCTTGGGTAGCCTTCTGTTATAAGTATTTCCTTATCTCTGTCGGAACCCTTACCCTATTGATCCTACTACTTCCCCTGAGATCCACGCCAGTCCATGGGGGCATGTTGATATGTCCACCACTCTGCAGGTCTGATGATGTCAAGTTCCATTGGCTGCGGCTGCTCTATCTTGAGTGGAGTGACCTGTCCAGAAATGGACCCCTCCATCTTTGGACTCTTACAGTCTTAATAGTCTTACTGGCCCTTCTTCTGTATAGTTCTCTGACCCTCCAGATGTGGAGAGGTTAAGCTGGCCCAGTTCCAGGAGAACATTGAAAGTTGCTGGTGTTCTATATTCAGGTTGTTTGTTGTTGTCTAGTTTGCTGTTCTTGCACTGTACAAGACTGCTTCTAATGTGGGTATTCAGGTCCTTACTTATCCAACATAACAGAAACTGGTAAAGAAAGGTCTTCATTTAAAGGAAGGCTTGAAAGAGAGGAAGGATCAAGAGTAGTTCACAATAGTGAGTGGGATCAGCCTCCAGGACATCATCCATCTGTTTACTAACCTCTAACCATGCCCCACAGGACTGGGAACACATGTTCAGTGCTTCAAACCAGTACAAATACCAGTGAACAGGAAGAAGACTGATCATGGACTGGATCAGATGTCTCACTATGAATCTTTCTTGGCACTGGTCTTATTTCCCTATTGAACTTTATTCCTTTGTCTTCATTCTCATTGAGTATTTTTGTCCCTGCTTTCCTAGTTCTTCTATTTCATGGCTACATAAGTCAGTGAACTGATTTTCCCTTGAATATGTCATTATGAGGTCTTCCAAAGCTTCTAGTTAGGTAAGTTTGCTGCAGAGCTGAAAAGGAAAGCAAATGACCCAATTTCCAGACAGAAGGTACTGCTTTCATAAGTTTATCATGATAAAAGAAATCCACAGTAATCTCACAATCATCCGTATGGTTCCTCAGAGATCCTGGAGAGAACATTTCCAAAGAAAGAATGGTGGTTTTATTAGCTTCTCATCCATGCATACATAGGTGTGTATGCAAGAGGCTGATAGCAGAGTTTCCGAATGTTATTGTGTCAAACTGTTTTAGTACTGACATAGTGTGGAACACTGGCAGTTAAGAAATCAGATCATTCATTTGAGGGTTCAGAAAATTGTAGAATCAAACTAGACATTGGGACGCTATATGTTCTTTGGACAACAGAGGGCACTGTGGGGTCGTGAGCCATTGCCTCTACAGTGGTAAGCAAGAACCACCCCCTTAGCTGGAGGCTGCGCTCATGAATGGAGTTTCAATAGTTGTCCCCTCTTCTGCATCCAGTATCCAGGAAAAAGAGACCTTGGTCTTATCTCAGAATGTGATTCCTCCCATGATGCTCCCGAACCTGAAATCACAGCTCTTCTGTCTGAAGCTGTAATGTGAGTCCAGCTCCAGCATAGGGATCAGGGAGCGCTTTGGGACTCATGAAAAACCACATGTAGGAATACTGGATTCTCTGCAGGGGTGGGAAAGAAAAGTAGGCCAGGGTCAGTCTAGACTCACACTGGCGGTGTCTGCTATGGACTCTATTTCTCTGCACTCCTATACCCCTCTTATTCTAAATGTGAGAATTGCTTTCGGAACCTTGGAGAATACTTAGTATACAATCTCTCAAACATATATAACTGTAAAATGTTACCATACTTTCTTTTCCATGAAATAATATCCATCTCTTCAAGTCTTTCATTCGCAGTTTGTTAGCAGCCCATGCATCTCTGAGAACCACTGCCAGATCCATCTGTGCTTTGAGCATAGACATTAGGATTGAAGGCAGGCCGAAAGGGGGGGGGATTTCTGGCCCTGGAAGGGCGGAGCCTGTGAATCCCAGGGCAGAGTAAACAAGGAGGAGGTGGAGGTGTCCATGGTGGTTCCCGAATTCGTCCGTGGTTCTACACACACACACACACACACACACACACACACACACATGCACAATTGAATAAATACTAAAAAAGAATTTAAAAAAACCCTAGTCTCCTGAATATTGATTTTTCTCCATACCTGAAATAACTTTTGTACATATTGAATGTCTTTGGAAAAAGATTTTGGTCAAAATTTCTTCCCTCTCCACTTCCATTCAATATTTTTAAATATCAAAGAAAAAACAAAAGTAGCACCCATTTCTAATTGTATAATGGTAGTTTGTCGAAGTGGAGTACAAAGATATTCATCTGCTTTTGGAATCTTACTGGCAGAAACTAGAAAATTCCATGAATGTGTAATGTAAGATGAACTTTACTCTTTGCAGAGTCATAGCAATTACCTGTTCTTTGATCCTGAAGAGTCTGTTCTGTGTCATGGCTTTGCCTTGCTGTGATCATGAATCAAACACGAAGAAGAGGATAGTTTTCAGGGCACAGGAGGGATGGCATGCATAAATGTGACTTTCTCTTGTATTCCCATTTTCTCTGTTATAAATTCATGGAGGCTTAGACTCAACAAGAAATGGAGCATGAGAATGTATCTATCTTTGTGGGATATGAGATGATTAAGGTAAGTGTGATTCTATTATTACTGGGAAAATGCTGAATCAAGGCCTGACATCTCTCTGAAATTTACAAACATCATAGGATGATGTTTTTTGTCAGTCTCAAGGTATAGATTATATCCCTATTTCTGTAAGCTAGAGCATACTTTTGCTTCAGAAACATAGTTTACTGATTCCTTATATGCTGTCTTCACTACTTTTAAGCCTATGTGCTACTTCACTTAGGCCAGATTCACTGTCAAGGGAACTCAGATCCTTCCAGAAAACAGCATGGAGCAGGAGTGGTGAGAACTCATTTGCATAAGAAGCCCTTCCTCTATGAAGCCACTGGGGCTGACATAAAATAGACTTGAGTCAGCCCAGTCATGAGTGTGATCTGAGAAAGGGCAGTGCTAACCATGGCTTGGACGGTTCTCTTCCTGCTGCTTCTCTCTTATTGCTCAGGTAGGGACAGGCCTCAGAGTACCAGGGAAGACCTCTGCTGTCAGTCAGTCCTCTCTGGTCACATACCCAAGAAACTTCATGCTGGCTCAGTCATTCACTATGATGTCTCTGTTTACAGAATCCTTCTCTCAGACTGTGCTGACTCAGCCTCCCTCTCTCTCTGCATCTCCTGGATCAACAGTCAAGCTCACCTGCACCCTGAGCAGTGGCATCAGTGTTGGTGGCTATGATATCTACTGGTACCAGCAGAAGCTAGGGAGCCCGCCTCGGTTTTACCTGTACTACAACTCAGACTCAAATAAGAAACTGGGGCCTGGGGTCTCCAACAGAGTCTCTGGATCTAAGGATGCCTCAAAAAATGCAGCGAATTTGCACATCTCTGAGCTGCAGGCTGAGGACGAGGCTGATTATTACTGTTCCACTGGGTTTGTACAACACAGTGACACCGGCAGATGAGGAAGTTGTCAAAAACTGTGTATGCCAGGGACTCAGTTCTTCTTTGATTAATGTTGTAATAACTCTACATTAAGGCAATATTAGATAAACAAAATTTCCAGTCAGAGGTTTTCTTCTGTGTTTTCACCAAACAATAAGGATCAAAAAATTTAAGCCATTAGAAATCCACAAAGTAAAATTCTTAAATCCTACACATTTGCATTTTATTGCAATATAAAGGGAAGTGGTATTACTGATTTGCGTAGGACCAAAGCTTCTTGCCTCACAAAGGGAAAGATTCTGTGTATTGTGCTGCAAGAAATCTAAGTCTCCCTGTACCAAGGTTTGGGGATCATCCCTGAAGAGGTGGCAATAAGACTGCCTTAACCTAAGGGTATGGTGTTTGCCAATAAACACCAAGGAAGCCAGGGTAACATTTATCCTTAAGTGTTCACTGGAACATAAAAACTACTTAAAGTAACAGGAAGGATACATAAGGATCTGTCTACCTTGGCTCTCACATAAAAAGATCGGTCTACCTTGGCTCTGACATATAGATAATGAACAACAGAGTAGGGACATTTATTGGCAGAACTTTAGGCCTGAATTAGTTACTTCTACTGCTATTATGAATATATGACCCAAACAATGCATGGAAGGATAAGACTTTTGAACTAGTTTTTTTTTTTTAATATCAGACTACAGTGCATTATGGCAAGAAACTGAAGCATCAGAAATTAAGTGAACTGTCTATACCATATTCAGAGTGGTCTTATCATATCAGTGATGAAATCAGACAATCTCCTACAGACTTGCCATACTAAATAATTCCTTATATATATGACAAAGTGCTCTATTCCCAAGTTGTTTCCAGAAACTAACTGCTACAGCAATGTGTTTGAGGGTGCTGCCATCATTGTAGCAAAACTGATTCCTAATATAAATCACGAAGTTCTTAAGGCAGGATGATCAGAATTTGGACCATGTAGGCAGGTGATCCTGTCCTGTGGCATTTTATAACTACAGTCAGTTTGTCTGATCAGCAGGACACATGGATACACCTTAACGACATACATCTTTCCAGGAAGAAGACATAGTTGATATTTAAATCAAATTTTACTAAAAGGTCACCATATCAGAAATATCAAGTGTCTCATTTCAAGTCAAGTAAATCAAATTAATTCCTTAAAATGTTAAATATCATTTTGGCTGGTAGGGCCTCTCCCAAGTCGACAGGCCTCCATCTCCCACCAGAAGTTACTGGTTTTGTGTGTTCTCATGATCATGACAGCAGGCCTCAGGTCATCCACTGATAGCAGTGGTGAATAGGCCTTTTCCTCCCTTGTTCTCCAGGATTCTGGCTCCTTTCTGCCAGGACTGCAGGTTGGTGAGGTCTTGTGACCATGCCCAAGTGTCCAGCAAACTCCACCAATACCACCCACCTACACTCACTCCACATTTCCCTCTTCACCTCCCCTATAATCATTAAAAAACTTTAAAGCTTTTCAAGAATTTACCAATCACCAGAGAAAACAAAAGCAACAGGCTAGTAGACCAACACCATATAATTGAGGACTTCAAGAATCATCCCATCAAACAGGAAAGAATCTTTGTTTACAAACCTAAGATAATAAACGCTTTTTACATTCTTGTTACTCTCAATTGATAGTTACAACAGTTTAAGATCTCCATAAACCACCCAAAACACCATATAGCTTCAGGGACTTAACTATTCACCCTCACTTATCTTCCCACCAAAATATATCCAGGACCATATGGATTCAGTGTAGAATTCTATCTGACATTTAAAGAACAATTGTCACCATTAGTCCTTAAACTATTTCAAAAAATAGCAAAAGAAAGAACACTTTCGAATTCTTTCTATGAAGTTAATGTTATATTAATCCCAAAACCTAATAAATATTCAATTAAAAAAGAAAAGTATAGGCCAATCTCTTTGATAACCACAGATGCAAAGATTCTCAATAAACTCTTAGCAAATTGGATTAAAAAACATATCAAAAGGATCATTCACTCTGATCAAATTGAATTCATCTCATGCACACAAGTTTGGTTCAACATATGCAATTCAAGACATGTAATTTATCACATAAACAAATCTAAAGTCCAAGACCACATGATACTCTCAATAGATGCAGAAAAAACTTTTGACATGATCCGACCTCCTTTTGTGATCAACACCCTAGACACAATTGCAATAGAAGGAATTTATATCAACATAATAAATGTTATATACAACAAGCCTATAGCAAGGATTGTTGTAAATGGGAAAAAACTTGAAGCATTCCCACTTTGATCAGGAATGTGCAAAGCTATACACTCTCACCATTTCTATGCAGTATTGTATTTGAAGTCTTAGGTATAGCTATAAGACCAAAGAAGGAGATAAAGTGGATTAAAATTGGTAAAAAAGAAGTCAAGACATCTCTATTTGCAGACCACATGATCTTTTACGTGATAGATCCTCCACTAGGAAATCCCTGGAACTAATTCATAAGTTCAGCAGAATGGCAGGTTACAAAATTAATGTTCAAAATCAGTGGCCTTCCTATACAGCAAAAATGAAAAATGTGAGAAAGTCTTAAGAGAAACTATCTCATATATCATAGCCCCTAAAAAAATGAAATACTTTGAAAAAACCTAACCAAGAAAGTAAGAGACATTAGGTTATGAAATGAAATGAAATGAAAATTTTAAATGAAAATTTTAAAACCCTAAAGAAAGAAATTACAGAATACACCAGATGGTGGAAAAACCTTTCATGTTCCTGGATAGGCAGAATTAACATCATAAAAATATCAATCCTACCAAAAGCAGCATAGAGATTCAATGCTATACCAATCAAAATTCCAAAGCAATTTTTTATCGAATTGACAAAACAATCTCAAAATTCATATGGAAGCAAAAAACGCCCAGAATAGCAAAAACAATCATAAGTAACAATAACACTGCTAGAGGTATCACTGTACCAACCTTTAATTTACACTACAAATCCATAACAATGAAAGCAGCATGGTACTGGCTTCAAAGTAAGCCATACAAATCAATGGACAAGGGTTTGTTGCAGTTTGTCTGCATGGTTGTGTAGGCAAGCTTGGAGTCAAAGCTTGGTTGACTGCAGTAGCCAAGGCAGCAGTGTGAACAACAGCCACCCTGTTACTTACCAGTTAAACATACCTACTGGTGGTGCACCTGCGCCCAGCTAGACTCCCAGTGCCTCTATAATCTCCCTGCCTGTAGGTACCTTTAGAATGTCAGTCAGAACTTGGGGTCTGGTTAGCCCGGAAAGGGCTACCTGTGTACATACCAGCAGCCGGATTGGCCAGCTCCCCTATATGAGTCTTTGTTCCTGCACAATAAAGTGGACACTGTCTTTCCCCAGAATGGTGTCTCCGGTGCCTGTCTCTCTGTCTCTTAGTGGTTCCATCGTCCTTGCCCCTGTCGTGTCCCACGAACAGTCCCATGGCTGGGCCACTACAACTGCCAGCAACTCCGCTGGTCGCTGCTGCTGTGCTTGCCACTGCAACATGGTTGTTGATAAATCACCATCAAAAGGATTAAGAGAACAAGGAGTTTATTTTATTATGATAGTCCAGTTACAGTTCACAGTCCAGCTTGACAGGAGAGCATGCACTAACACCAGAGCCAAGGGAACTGGCCACACCATCTCTACATAATGGCTAAGAGAGGCACCTTCCTTACTCACCAGACCAGCATGTCTGTGTGCACAAGGATGCTGACTCTCTACTAGCTCTCTGTATTTTATTCCAAGGCCTAATCCCACCCACCTGGGTCTTCCTCATCAGCCAGAGAGTCTCCTGCAGGTTTTCTCTGGGGTTAGCGCAACCCTACAATTCTCTACAAATGTGCCCAGAGCTCAAACTGTCAAGTTGACACTTGTGCTTAACTATGACAGGGTTGAAGGTCCAGGTATAAGCTTATATGCTTACAGTCATCTGATTTTTGACATATGGGCCCAGAAAACAAAGAAGAAATAGTATTGGCAACAAATGGTGCTAGAAAACTGGATGTCTACATACAGATGATTGAAACTGGTCAGGTGCTTATAACCATCCACAAAAATCAATTCCAAATTGATGAAGGACAGTAATATTAGGCCAGAGAAGATAAAAATCCTTAATGTAAAGAGAAGTGAATTACCTAGAGCTATTTAGACTAGGTTAAAATTTTCTCAACAGGACCCCAATGGAACAGGCACTAGAATCAATACTCAACAAATGGGATCTCAAGAAATTACAGAGCTTTTGTTCATCTGAAAAGATTGCAAACAGCAAAAAGACAACTCACACAATGAGAGAAAATCTTCACTAACCACACATTTGATAGAGATCTATTATTCATGGTGCACAAAGTACTTAAATACTTTAACACCAAGGAGATAAAACAGTCAACTTAGAAAATGGGCCAAGGAACTTAAAAGAATTCTTGCAGGGATGAAATTGAAATGTGTTTTAATTGAAATGGAAAAATGGCTCCACATCCCTAGCCATCAGGAAAATCCAAATCAAAACTACCCTGAGATAGATCTCACCCCACTTAGGATGGCAAAAATCCAAGATACAATCAACAACAAATGCTGGAAAGGACAGCATACACTGCTGGTGGAATTGAAGGCTATTGCAACCACTCTGGAAAGCAGTATGGTGACTTCTAAAAAAGTTTAATGATTGAAATACTATATGATCCTTTTATATACCACTACTGGAAATAATCCCCCAAATACATCATTTAACTATGTTCATTACAGCCATATTTAGATAGCAAAGGCATAGAATCAACCCAAATATTTAACATTTGATGAACAGATAATAAAAATGTGGTACATTTATATAATGGAATATTACTTAGCCATCAAAAATGAATTAATGAAATTTGCCAGTAAATGTGTGGGATTAGAAGAAATTATACTGAACGAAGTATCCCAGGCTTAGAAAGTTTGATGCCACGTGTTCTCCCTTACAAGTGGATTATAGTTCCAAACCCTCTTAATGACATACTTAAAGATAAATCTCTGAACACCCATTACAACCGCAACTAGGATTACAACTAGGAGGAAAGGGAAAGAAGACCTCAAGAGAAAGGAGACAAATGAGCACAGTTTTATCAAAAAATTAGGCCACGGTCAGTTATGGCCGGTGAGTAGCAGAACATCTGATACAGCTCACTCTCACTTCCCTTCCTGTTCATTTGGGATTAGATGGGTTTGAAGAGCTAGGTGCATCTCCCCCGTCATGGAGAGAATGGAGGCTGGTTAGTTAGTTAGATCTAATTAGCAACTGGTAGACTGTCTCCACTCAGTACAGTGCTCTATTCCTATTCTTCCCTCCACTTTTAAGCCTTTTCTTATATTAAGACCTTCTTTTAAACAATTTTTCTTTTGTTAGAAGAAGACTGCAACACCCAAACAGAATGCAGCCAAGTGCAGTACGGAACCTCAAAACTGAAAACAACAAACCACCTTAATTTAGAATATCAAAGACCCTAAAACGTTCACCCAGAACCAGAACAGCTAAATTTCATCCCATCCTTAAGCTAAGGAAACCTTGCAGAAGAGGAGGCAGTGAGATTGTAGGAGATTAAAGATGGAGAGGTCCACCAATGGACAAGATACTCCACTTAAGTTTGGGCTGCAGCAGCCAGGATCTCAATGCAATGTTATTTGATCTTACCGTACCTGCACAATTGCTGTCATATCAACAAACCCCCATAGAGTAGCGTGGATCTCAGGTGAGATGGCTTCATGAAGTAGGGTCCTTAAAGGCAAGGGGTTAGCCAGATGTAACTAAGTTCCAACATTAGTGGACAGCTCAAGAAGGGGCTCAAGGTATACCACAGTCTTGAACCATTACTAATATAGTCAACTCAGAAGGACTCAGGGCCCAGATAAGCTGAAGTTCTGGAGCGTGGGAGGGAGAAGGCAGGAAATACCAAGAGAAAGGGAGGGAGAAAAGGGGTGAGGAAGAAAGGCAGATATGGGAGAGTGGATGGGGAGATAGAAAGGGTAAAGGGGAGAGGAGGGTAAAGGAGGAGGGGGTGAAAGTACTTATGCAGTGAGCTTGTATAAATAGATAAAAATAAAATTAATATAAAATATCAAATCTAAATATTAAAAATTAATTAAATAATAAAGCCCACATCCTCACCACATTTGTTATTTGTGTCCTTGAACTCAAGCATATGACTGGGTATGATTGAATCTCAGAGTAATATTAATTTGAATTTCCCAGATGATGAGGTAGATTAAACACTTTTTAAGATATTTGCTAGATATTTGAATTTTTTTTCCGAGGTCCATTTTTTTACTTGGGTATTTACTTTCCGAATAATAAATTTTTTTAGCTCTTTGTATATTCAGGATACTAATGCTATATTGAATATATGGTTGTTTAAAAAAATTCCTGTTTCTATGGGTTGCCCTTTTGCCTAATTAATGATTTCTTTGGCAGTACAGCAGCTTTTTAATTTTATGAGATCTTACTTGCTGATTGTTGGTTTTTTTCTTGTGTGAATGGGGTTCTATTCAGAATATTTACCTGGCTGAATGAGTTCTAATGTACTCCCTTGTTCTTTATTCTTTGCATTTCAATGTCTCTGGTCTAAGTGGTCTTTTGTCCATTTTGAATTATTTTCATGCAAGATGAGAGAGAAGGGTCCAGTTTCTTTCTTCTACATGCAGACAACCAGTTTTCTATGCACCATTTGTTAAAGATGCTGAGCTTTCTCCCATGTGTTTTCTTGACATCTTTGTCAAATATTAGAAGACTATATGTGCTTAGATATGTATGTGGGTACTTAATTTTTATCTACTGATCAGAGAGTCTGTTTTTGTGCTAGTACCATTCTGTTTTTATTACTATGGCTCTGCAATATAGTTTGAAATCTGATATGGTCATGCTTCCAGCAGTGTTTTTATTACTTAGGATGTTTTGGCCATTCAGGTCCTTCTGTGCTTTCATTTTTAAGATTTGTTTGATTTTTGTGAAGAATTGCTTTGGAATGTTTATTAGAATTTTATTCAACCTGTTTATAGCCCTTAGTAGAATTCTTATTTTCACACGATTGATTCTTCTAATCTGTGAAGTCATTCTACCTTTTGTTATCTTCTGTAACTTCTTTCTTTGGTGTTTTAAATATAACCCAGTAATGCCCATCATATACAAGGTGGGTTTGTACCCCCAGGACTAGAGATGAGGGTAGTGTTGAGACAGGATCTCATTTACAAGGCTACTGTCTCCCAAGTAGTGTAATTACAGGCATACAGCTCAAAACCACATTTTGCTTGCTACCTGTTTAAGATGCTGTGTGAGACACAATTCCTAATCAATGTTCTGTTTTGACATTTATGCTTATGGACACATGTATCCCATGTAGTCTTGAGGATTAGCTCAGGTCACTTAGGCCACCAGGCTTGGCCTCAAACACCAATTAATCCATTTGCCAGCTCTTCACCTTTAATTTTTGATGCTGAAAATCAACCTAGGATTTCTTGTATACTAAGAACACCCTTCCACTAAACTATTCCTGCCCTGAGAAATCTGACAAAAATAACTACCTTTTAAACTTCTCAGCTTTACAGCTTATCTATTTCCATTTAAGATCAACATGATTTCTACAAAACAAAAACAAAGTTAAAAAATAAACAATCTAGAGTTACAGAGAGATCTTTATTTGAAAATGTGATCTTCCAATTTAGCGTTTTCCACCAACTCGGGGAGCAGAAACCTTCACAGGCCTCACAATTTTTTGCTTAGATGCTGCCTTTGTGGGAGCCTTAGCAGCAGCCATTGCTGTCTTCTTAAATGCCTGCTTAACCTTTTTTGCTTCTTTGGCAGCCCTGATAGCTTGTTCTCGCTGCGCTTTTCTAACTTCTGGTTTCTGGTTCCTCTTGGCCATTATGTTAGCAAGGGATGCACCAGTGATGGCTCTCTGGAATTTGATTCCTGGTCGGGTTCTTGTCTTTGGAATTTCTTCCGACTATCCCTTTTTGAGCTTTCTTCTGTAGAGGACCGTCCAGTTTATTTGTCGAGGATTCCTCTTGGAGAGGAATGGGACTTGCATTTTGCATTAAGAAATTGGAACACCTTCCCGTCGGTCCCAGCGTAGCGCTGCCCGTACCCGGGGTAGATCTTGTACCCGCTGAAACTGCACAGCTCGACCTTCATGATGAAGCTGGGTGCCGGGAAGCAGGGAAGGTGGCAAAGAGATGAGTGAGATTCTTTCGCTCATTTCTTTCTTACTTTATTCATTCTTGGCGTATAGGGATGCTACTGATTTGAGGACATTAATTTTGTATCCTGTTGCTCCATTTTGAATTGTTTTGTTATATTTAGGATTTTCCTGATATAATCTTTAGGTCATGTCATCCTCAAATACATATACATTGACTTCTTCCTTTCTTTATCTAATTTATTTCCATTTCTCATCTTATTTTTCTAGCTAAGAATTATTTTTCTGTTTAATTCATTATCCTTTTATTTAAATGGGGTTGCTTATTTATTTATTTCAATATATGAATTATTTGTGTATATTGCATATTAATCTGTCATATATGTATATTGTCTTTTGAATATAAATGCTCATGGAAAGGAAATTAAACACTGTTGAATGATCAGCTTTGGATCTGATTGAAGAAATTAAGAAGGACATTAAATAAATAAATGAGAATAAAAGCACAACATAACAAAATCTGTGGGCTACAGTGTGTGGAACTGGCAGTTCTGTTTACCTTGACACATGTGTAAAAAGTCACAGTGTATAAAATATAGTATAAACCAATAAATGATGCAGAGAAAGCTGCATATAACATGTACAAAAGTGAAGTTCATTCCTAATTCTCACCCTGAACAAAAATATTTTCAAGTTAATGAAGACCTTAGTACCAAAATTGGAAGCTATGAAATTTCTATAGGAAAAATAAAACTTCCAAAAATAGGCATAATATGACTTCTCAATAAATGAATGACTGACTGAATGAATGAATAAATAATATAAGGCTGTTTCAATAAGATCCTATTCACAAAGGAAGTAAGGTTAAAGGTTAAAATAATATAGATTCATTGTATTAATGTTGCAAAATGTTGAAGAACAGAAATAATTTATAATAACAAAACAGCTTTTGTTCTGCAACAGATATATGTTAAGACAAAAGATGTTATCTGTTGTGAAGAGAGTTCAAGGAGCTACTGAGAAGGATTGCATTCCTTCATTGTTGGATGGGATATTATATAGATGTCTGCCAAGTACTTTTGGTTCCAAGTGTTGTTCTATTCCAAATGTTCTTAGTTCATTTTTAGTCTGGATTATCTACCCATGAATGACTAAGCTATGGCAAAACAAAAATTATTACGGCGCCTGTACACACTTATGTTTTTATATGAATAGGGTGTGATTTATAAATTGGTTGCTCTGATATTTGGAGCACAGGTACTGGTTTTTAGAGGTTCATGATGTCTTTAATGCTTTACATACTGTTTCTCTTCTGGCTGATTTTGAATTAGATTTCCCATATGGTATGAGTATAGATACTTCTGCTTGTTTTCAGCTTCTTTTGCCTGTAATTTTCCATTCTCATAATAATCAATTTGTATATATCTTTTTACTTAAATATGTTTCTGACAGGCTGAGAATTATGGAGTTTGTTTATTTATTCACTTAACAAATCTTTCAAAAAATTTTAAAAATCGTGTGTGTGTGTGTGTGTGTGTGTGTGTGTGTGTAATAGTTTGTGTGGAGTTTATAAGGACAACTTGTTGGAGTCATTTCTCCCTTCTCTCCTACCATGTGAACTCATTGGATTAAACTCATTGTCAGACTTTTCTTGCTTTCTTGTTGAGCCATCTTGTTGACCACAGTCAAAGCATTTGTTGGGAAATATTGATTTTTCACATCCAAGATTGCTAATGAGAACATGTACTTGCTTCTGTCATTTTGTAGTTTCACTTCTCGTTTTGCATAACTGAAATTTACTTCTTTTTTCTGCATTCCCCTTGGAGGTTGATGATTTACTTGACTGAATCATTTTTGATTATTTAGTCGTTTTCATTTGCTTGTTTGGGCATGCTGACATTCTTCTCATGCATTAGTTATTCTATGATTTTCTCTGAATTGTAGGATTTCTTAAAATTTATAATGCAGTATTAGGAGTCTGTTTTCTGCACTTTTTTCTCTTTTAAGAACTTAATTTTCCTTTCATCTTGAGGAATGTTTTCTTTATGTGTATACAACATTATAATTTAGCAGCTATTTTCTCTAAGAATGTGAATCTTGAGCTTCTGCTCAGATTTAATAGATCATGGAAAAGTTCATTTTCAGGTATATTTTGAGTTCTAAATGCTTCTTGTAAATGAATATACACATTTTCCCAAGATCTGGAAATTTTTCTGCTATGATTTTATTGAACATATTTTATATCCCTCTTCTTTATGTTCACTTATTTTCATTAAATACTGTAGAAATACCTATAAAACAAAACTGATAAAGAGATGGCTAATGAATATGAGTCAGGTTGAAAAATACAGTGATAATATGGACTCCTGCTTGTTAAGTGAACTAGATATTTCACACATTTGAAGACAGGACACTGGGAGCACTATGGAACTTATTGTTCTTAGAGATGTCAAGTGTCTGAAATTGACGAAGGCACCCTGCATGCAGTAGCTTCTCACTGGTTTCTTCCAATGTGAGAACAGCTGATTCCTCCCCTGGGGAAAAATCTATCATACCTGGTATAGAGCCTCCTTGGGTTTATCTTTGAGAGTTTAACAGTTCTCATTACTGTGGTAGAAAAAGAATATCTATTGTTTGCATATTTCACAGCAGAAAGAGCTCACATGGAACAGAACTGATGACTGTGGAAAAAGTACAGAATTATTATATTGCAGAAATTAGAAATCAGATATCACTGGTTTGATAGAGGCAGTCACCAGTAAGCTGCAAAATAAACTAGCCTCACAGCTCTTTGAACTTGTGTAATTAACCAGCAAGGGGGAACTATGAGGCTGCTCTGTGTTTACAATTCTTTCAGTAAGGGCTATTTTTCAAAGTAGACTTGGCATAGAGGGGGTATCCTTTGCTCACTGATGAGGAATCAGAAGTTACATCCCTGGTTTGTAACAGTCTTTAAGCAAAGACTTTCACCTGCCTCAACATGCATTAACTCCTGGGACTCCCCCAGAGGGTAAGTGAGAACTGAGCTTCAACACTACGGTGCAGGAAGGAGCAGAAACAATCATGGATTGAAACGTGTTTGCAGGGAAAGCTCCTTCTACAGCAAGAGTGTGCAGATAAAATGTGGTCTGAGGTATTTTGGCCCCACTGTAAGAATCAGGCGCTGTGCCATCAAGTCATGAACTTCTTTCCTCTTGCTCATCAACACATAGAATGTTCATCAGCAGATATCAATTCCTACTTCGAATCACCCATTAGGATAGGATTTCAGGAAAAACTAATTTCTTAACTCTGTCTCATGTGTGTTTGTAAATTCCCTCAACCAGACTGTGGTGATTCAGCCCCCTTACTTTTTTTTATCATTTTGAACATGTGCCACACTCAATAGGCATCGTCAGAAGTGGCTTTAGTCTTGGGAGCCCTGCTTCTTCTGATCCCAGAATTATAGGAGACCTTGCTTAAGCTTCTGCATAACCACCCTAATTTAAATTTACATCATGGCTCTGGGATCCTAAGCTATTTCTTCGGATACAAATGTGCCTCAGACAATACAGGGATGCTGTGATAACTTGATCAGGAGGTCGATTGTTACCATCATAATGAGAGAAACAGAGATCGTTCATCAAAACATTTAGGTTAATGAAAAAGTGAGAGGAAACATCTTGGGTTCATACTTCTTAGTGGGTATCTAGTAGCAGCTAGGTAAGTTCATGAACAAGGGAAAAGAAACCAATGTTTTGGCCTATAATTGAAGACAATAAAGTGATTTCCTAGAAGTCACAAGTAGATGTTTGACCAGATCCTAAAAGCACATGCACATTCATTTTGGGAGAAATTAAATAAAAAGAGTTACTTTCTACTGTGTGACCAGTAGAAAGAATCCAGTAATGAGGATTCACTAAGCAAATGTCTCATTGTATTCCAGCAAGGTACACAGAGTGTATTAAATACCTTGTTTTCTCTGCTGTGAGGCTCAGCACTGCATTCACCCTTCCACCACTGTGACATCTACATCCATGTATTACCTGTCTCTGGCAAAGACATGCCTTGGAACCTCAGCATGGATCCATTCTTCCCCTCATCTTAACATAGCTCACTCAGAGTTCTGTGGCTTCTTTTTAATCTACTTTTTATTTTTCCTAGTTTTACAAGCATAATGAGTATTTTTTCCACCTCCTTCCTTCCTCCCTCCTTTCCCATCTCCTCGCGTCTCCTTTCATGAATCCATTCCACTTCCTCTCACCCTCATGCCTGTCTCCTTTACGTGCTCCAGATTTCCCTCTGGCTTGTCTACTCTTGTAATGGTTCAGGCCTCTGGCATATGAAGTGGCCCCTTATGAGGATTAATGTTCAGAAAATGCAACGAGCCCAAAAAATTAAACATTAGCAAAGCAGCAACCAATGAATGATAGCTAATAAAATTCAGTATTTCTTGAATATTTGTATTTCTTCTTTTAGTAACACTCCATTTAGGTCCTTGGTTTACTTTTTAATTATAAAATAAGATATTTACTAGCAAGGAAATATTTGAGAAATATTTAATGTCATTGTCCTTTCCCTTTTGAATTAGTTAATACTACTTTAGAGTTATCTTCCCACATAGAATATATGAAACTACCATTTAGGAACGTACACTCTGCTTCAGATATGCCCCATAATTCATAATTTACAACTGATTTAGAGGAAGACCCTGGAATTCTCCCAACATGTCTAATTTATCCCAGGCATACACTAAGTAAAACTGTATGAGGAGTCTGTCTGTCAAATTCAGTCCATATTTTGCTGACATTTATCACAATTCCATTTTCCACATGTCCATAACATTTAGACATATTTAGTTTTTTGGTCCCATCTCAAGTTGATGGCACCATTGATACCTAATAGAAGACTGTGCAGCTCTGTGTCTTTCGGAACTCAGCACACGTATCAGATAAACTAAGCTAAGATTGCTCTCTCTCTCCATTTCTCCCTCCCATCTTTCCTCACTATTTCTCCATCTAGTGAGGATCACTGAGGATCGATCTATAAGTTCCACACTGATTATGCTATTAATTCAGAATTAAGAAAGACAGGTTAAGACTGAAAAAACTCCTCGTGTCATGGTAGAATATGGACAGAAACCAGAAAACCAGGGTTCTAGGTCTTTTATACTGTCAGTGTTTAGCTTGTTTTCTACCATCTTCTTGTCCTCTGTTATGCTAACCAAAGAACAAACTCACACTTGAAGAAGTGTAAATGGTAATTACCTGCTTAGGAAGCTAAATCTCAAAAATTAGGGCTTTGCCATGATCAAACCTCTGTCTCCATTGCAGGCAGCTCCTCTTCAGGGAAGAGGGCCCAATGCCAACATTGTCTCCAGTTCTCTGTCTTGCAGAGGCCTAAATCTGCAACAGGAAGTGATATGTGACTGCTCAGAAATTAACCAGTTAACTCCTGTTGGATATCTAGTCCTCAAGGCTGGGACACAGCTGCTATTACTCATCAGTTTCAACCTAGCACTAAAAAGAGAGGACTCAGAAGTCACAGTGTGAAAGGCTATGCAAGGGGGTGACATAATTTGCATGGGGAGTCACTTGGTCTCATTTAGGGAGAGTAGGTAGAGTAGACATTGAACATCTCTGATGCAACCTCAAGTGTTCAAGAGACAGTATTCTGTGCAAACCTCTACCATGGCCTGGATTCGTCTTCTCACACTGCTCACTCTCTGTTCAGGTGACTGACTGTGAAATGCAGAGGAGAGTCAGGGGCTACTAAAATGATTTTCTTTGTATTTTGAGAAAACGATTGGAGACTTAACTCTCTGTGTGTTTAACTCTTCTTTTCCAGGGTCCTGGGCACAGTCTGGGCTGAGTCAGGATGCTTCTTTGTCAGGGTTTGTTGGACAGGATGTCACCCTTACCTGTACTGGAAGTGGTGGTGATGTTGGGCTATATGATGCAGCCTGGTACAAAATGATTCCTGGTGACATCCCAAAATTTGAGACTATTGGGCATTCTCGGCCATTTAGCAATACATATTACCTGAGTATGCCAGACCTCAAGCCTGAGGATGAGGCTGTTTATTATTGTTCGACATGGGACAGCAGCACAGATATTCACACAGTGCCCCAAAAGGAAAGGGAACTGAGACAAAAACATGTCCGAGCCTCCCAGCAGCTTGATCACTCATGATAGCTTGTGACATTGAATGTGGATGATGATGGTGATCAATCACTGTCTAGGTATCTAATTCCCAAAGAACAGAACAGCCTTAACTGGTAATAATACTTGGTAAACAGATTTCTTTTTCCACTGTTCTATTAAAGATATAGTCACATGTAATTCAAGTACCATCAATTATTTCCATTATATTGTAAAGTAAAAAATAGTGTTCATGTTTTGGAATTTTTAAACACAAACATAATTGAAATTCAGACCATTTTCTTTACCTTGAAAAGGGATAGTTATTGGTCTAAAAAGCAGTGCAATATTGTTATTTTGGGTTATGATTCCAATTTTTGTTTTATATACCACTTATGGAATTTTAAAATATTAAATAGTTTGCTCTTTTTAGTACATAACACTTGATATAATTTTGTAATATCTCTTAATTACTTTCTACTTCTAAATATGTTGTACTCTACAGCTATATTACAGGTGGCTCAATCATTAATCAGTTTGGGGGTATATGGTTTAAACATTTTGTGTCTGAGTATTTCTGTTACAAATATCATCACACAAAATTTTAAGTATTCTATGTACAGAAAACTAGCCCCAGAATTTCTGGGCCTTATTGTGGCTATATTTTTTGTGAAAATGCTTCACTCCTTTGCAAAATAGCTGGATGAATCTATATTTCTCTGAGTAATATTTGAGGGACTGTACTTTATATATTCTTATATATTATCTATTTTCTATTATAACCATTCTAGTTTTAATGAAGTAGAATCTCATTGTGTATTTGATAAAATTATACTATGTAATAGAACTGAAAACATTCACATGTGCTGTATTATTTCTTATCACAGTTTCATCTAATGAATGTCTGTGCCTCTTTCATGAGTCACTGAGTGCATAATACCACTATCCAAGCCCAGGTCTAAATAGAGACTAAATAGGGGCTATAAACAAACCTCTCAAGCTCTTATTAGAGCATGGGTCAAAGTTCCAAATTCAATGAGCCACACTGGCTGCTTTGTAATTGTTAGACAAGATGCTTCTAAGCCTTATCTAGGCTTCGTTAGCACGCTACTGAATTCCAAATTCACGACCAAGAAACTGTGAATGGTTTAGCTTTGCAATTGTCTGCAAAATGCTAACACAGAATATAAGATGATGTTGGCCCCTATACAGTCTGAGGACTTTCTGGTAAGATAGTGGCACAGAAGCCCCTTTAGAAGCAGTGGAGACCCATAGTTTGGGAAATAAAGAGAATAGGAATCTTCTGTCACCTTACTAACTGCATTTCACAATCTTAAGAATCATCCTATAAGCAACCCCAAGGATCTTTCCTTTTCTTTTCTTTTAACCAATTATCCTGACTCTTGGTGCCTTATAAGGAGAGGGGAACAAGACAGCTGCTGAAGATTCAGTAATTGCACAGTGCAGTGCATGAGTTTAACTGCAGAATGGACTAGAAGAATTCTTATAGGATTTTTAAGAAGAATTACCACTGTGTCATCTAGAAAAACTACTGGGGAAATGGAAAACAAGCAAATTGTGGATACCATGTATAAACTCTAAATAGCCTTTTGCACTCCACACAGCTGCTTGCTGACACCTGTTCTGGAAAATTGTAGCCTCTGTACTAGGATTTAGGTTGTCCTGCTTCTGCTCTCTCCAGATTCCAGATCACAGTTTATTATTCATGGAAGACAATAATATGCTGTCTTATGGTGACAAAACTACTCAGAAATGGCAAGGAAAGTTTATAGATATTCACTGGCTCTTCAGGGACTTTAAAAACCTGCCTCACAAAGGATTAGCAGTCACAATAGTGTTCCCATACTAAAGGGGAGCACAAGAAAGGGTTCTAGACAATGCTACTGAGTCCATATACCTCATTAGAGTGGAGGACACAGAGGGAAGTTTGACATTCACACTAAAGGATGCTCCAGGGATTGGGGGGTAGAAAAGGGAGGCACTGGAAGAAAGGGAGGAAGGGACTGAAAGGAAGGGGAAGAGGGGAGAGGGATCAAGGAGTACTGGGGAGAGGTGAGGGAGGAAGGGGACTCTGGTACCTATTAAGTTTGTATGAGTGGGAAAAACTTAATTTGAAAAAAACCTGCTTCAGAGGGTAGTAGTCCCAGGAAACTATGTGGAAAGGACCCAAACTCCCTAATTTCAACAGAACTCCAAGAAACACAGAGCACCAGATACCAAGTACTGTCTTTGCTAATTCCCCCACAGATATTCCACAGAGAATCAACACCAGTCTCCTATAGCCATAACTTTATCTCCATCTCTGTCTCTGTCTCTATCTCTAACTTTCTGTCTATCTTTCTATATCTATCTATACTTTAGAGAGAGAGAGAAAAAGAGAAAAGAGTGTTACTCTCACCTTTCAGATCCAATGAGCTATACCAAACAATGTGTCAAGCCAGAGAACCCTCCTCAGTTTTACCTGTGAAATCAAAATGGAAGTAAAATTTTTTTAGAATTCCATAAGAATGAATACATACCTAAATCTGTGGGAAACAATTAAGGCTATCCTAAGAACAAAATTCATAGCACTCAGCCCCTACGTCAAAATATAAAACATCAGAAATATGTAATTTAGCAATGCAGCTTAAAGGCCCAGTAAAAGAAGAACCAAACAATCCCATAAAGCATTAGATGTGCAGATAGATAAGATCAGGATGGAAATTAATGAAACTGAAACAATAGAGACAATGCAAAGAAACAATGAAATAGTGTCTTGTTTGAAAAGATTAGCATGATTGAATAACCCTTAGCAAAATTGATTAAAAACTAAAGACAGAAGAACCAAATTAATAAGATTAGAGTTGACAACTATCACAACTAAAACTAAGGAAATTCAGAGTTATGAAGACATGTTTCAAGAATTTATACTTCATCCTGATTATCAGAAAAAAATGGATGAATTTCTAAGCACATGCATTTTACCAAAGTTGATTCAATATGAATTGAAGGATTTATGCAGTCCCATAGCAAGCAATGAAATTAAAGCAGTAATCACAAGTCTTCCAACCCAAGCAAACAAACAAACAAACAAACAAATAAATAAAACAGGTGGATTTCAGTACAGAATTATATCAGATATTAAAAACACAACTAACACCACTATTCCTCAAGTTCTTCCACAAAATAAAAAGGAAGAAATGATGCAAAAAATTTATGGAGACAGTATTACTTCAATCCCCAAAACAAAGAGAAAAAAAGTACAGAAAACTGTAGACCCATCTCATTAATGAACACAGATGCAAAAATCCTCAACAAGGTATTTGCAAAACAAATTAAAAAATGCATCAAAAATATTTACCATGACAATTTCAGGTTTATTCCAGAAACACAAGGTTAGTACAATATAACTAAATCAATAAATACACTTCACTATGTAAAAAATAAAAAGAAAAAAAGTCCTCATAATTCAGAGCATCAGAGACCCTACATTAATCACCATGAACCCGACCAGCCTAATGTCTCCCCATCCCAAAGCTCAGGGAAATTTGAGGAAGAGGGGGCGGTAAGATTGTAAGAGCCTGAAGATGGGGAGGAGCAACGATATGCAAGATACTACAAACAAGTTAGGGCCAAAGCAATCATAATAGGACTTTGCATGACTTGAACAATTACCAATATATCATTGACCCCCCCCCCAAAGGCTAGCATGGATCACAGGTACTAGGATCCTTAGAGGCAAGGGATTAACAGCCATAATAGTGTTCCTCTACTAAAGGGGAACACAAAGAGCTCTAGGCAAGGCTACTGAGTCCTTACACCTCATCAGAAGAGGAGGACCCAGAGGAAGGTTTGACATGCACACTAAAGAATGCTCCAGGAATTGGAAGAGGGCACTGGGAGAAAGGAAAGGAGGGGAGAAAGAAAGGGCAAAGGGGGTGAGGGAGCAAGGGGATCTAGGGAGGGGTAGAGGGAGGGAGGAGAATGGTGTACCCATTAAGTTTGTATTAGTGGAAAAATAAAATAAAAAAATAGATTTAGAAAAGCTTTCAACAAAATTCAACTCACCTTAATGATAACAGTACTGGAGACAAAAGGGATAGAATGAACATAGATCAACATAAAAAAATCATATGTGCAAGCCTATAGCAAAAGTCATCCTAATTTGTAAAAAACTTGAAGCATTCCCAATTGAGATCATGAACTAAACAGGCTGGACACTCTCACAACTTATCTTTTACACTATATAAGATGTCTTAGATAGAGTCATAAGACAAGAGAGGGAGAGAAAAGGAATAAGTACAGAATAGAAAGAAATCATGGTATTCTTATTTGCAGATGACAAGATTATATATCTGATAGATGTCCACACTTATGTCTGCATGTAGCAATCCAGTATAGCCTGTCTACTCCCACAAGAAACCTTTGAATAAAGACATATCACCAATATAGAATGTCTTTTAATGATATTGAAATATAAGTGGTTAGAAAACAGAGGTGGTTTCCCTGCAGAACAGTAGAGGGCAATCTGAAACCATCTGTAGAAAGTCTAAGAGTAGCTCACAATAGAGGAACCCTCACTAACATCAGATTCCAAGTCTAGACCTATCATTGACTGTGAGGAATCAGTAGCCGCATCTGCTGTGAAACTGACTGAATGCCCTGCACAGGGATCTGATTTGGTATCATTTGCTTTTTCTCCATCAGATAAATTAGTACATTATTCCATATTCCTTGTCACAGAAGCTTAAACTCTGCCAGTAGAAAAAAAGTAAGAGTGTCCAAGAACTGATTTTCATGAGCAGTTCCTCCTCTGTGAATCCACTGGGATTGAGATAAGAAAGGGCTAAGAAAGGCCAGTTACAGGAGTGCAGCCTAAGAAGGGACTGTGTCTACCATGATTGCATCACTTTCTTCTTCCTGCTTCTCTGTCATTGAACAGGTAGGGGCAAGTCTTAGTTAAGGAGGAAAGACCTCTGCTTTCACTCTGTCCTCTGATTCAGATCCCAAAGAAGCTCATCTTGGATGTCATTGACTGTGATATATTTTTATTTGCAGGTTCCTTTTCCCAGTCTGTGCTGACTCAGCCTCTTCCCTTTCTGTATCTCCTGGATCAACAGCCAAGCTCACCTGAACCTGAGCAGTGACATCAGTGTTGGTAGCTATAATATCTAAGAGCCCTCCTCGGTTTTACCTGCACTGCTAATCAGACTTCAGCAAGTAGCCGAGGCCTGGGGTCTCCAAAAGAGTCTCAGGATCTAAAGATGCCTCAAAAAATGTAGCTAATTTGCACATCTCTGGGCTACAGGCTGAGGACGAGGCTGACTACTACTGCTCCGTTGGGCACAATAGTGATCTTCACTGTGACACAGGAATATGGGGAAGTTGGCAAAAATGAGCATGCAATTTGCTCTGAGTTATTTCTGCTTGTATTATGATATCTGTCCACAAATATTTTAAAAGATTAAAACCCTTCAGCCATTGATTATGACGGTTAATCTTCACTGTCATCCTGATAGGGTTTACAATCACAATGGAAACAAATATTTGGGCATATCACTAAGAGATTTTCCCTATTATGTTAATTGAAATGGGAAGAACTATTGTAAAATTGTGTGTTACAATTTCACAGGTTGATTCCTATACTAAAAGAAAAAGACAAAGGGAATTGAGTAACATCATAGATCTTTCTCTGCTTCTTGACTAGAAATGCAATATGACTGCTTGTTTCATGCACCTGCTGACATGTCTTCCCCACCGTGATGGACAGTGACCTGAATTTATGACTCTAAATAAATCATTCTTATTTAAGCTTCTTTTGCTATGTATTTTGTCACAGCAATGTGATAAATAATTGACATAGTAACCATATTTTAACTATTTACCCAATAGTAGTGACTCAGAAATAAACACATAATTAAACAAAAACTAACAAAACAATGATTTGAACCTACACTGCTACATTATAGTCTCATATGGGAGGAATTGATGTTGCTCTTCATTCAGGTTGACATGGAATTTTATAGCTCACAAGGGAGATATTCAATTTAGTCTTCAATTAATACATGTGTGTTCTTTCCTAAGATCTCTTTCAGTGCCCAAAGACTCAACCTTCCCCAAAGACACTTCCTATGCTTCTTTCATAAGGAAAGAAATTTTGAAATCACGTGACTTTTCCCTTCAGCACAATGCTAACATTGTAAGATGTTACAAGGATAGGCATGGAAGAAAAAATAACAAGAAGGAGTATTGAAATGAAAAAGTACATTCACCCATTAATTTATTGATTGAAATCAATTCATGTATATTAGGAAGTCAATCCTCCACTCTGATAACATCTTAAATGGATATTTTACTTACCCAGTAATCAGCATAATAATATCTGTGTCTTCATTAATGCTCAATTATTATCAAAATTTGATAAAGCTAGTTGCTATTGACCTTTTACAATTTATTGTAGAATTGAAAAGAGAGAAGTTCAAAATTTTTTGGAGCATGGCAAATTGTATTGAATAAATCAATATGGAAAACTACTTGACCTCACTGCTGAACTTCAGGTCAATGAATGGACTATGGTAAGTAACAGCAGATAATTGATCAATTTAAGTTAGACTTTACCACAGCCTTGAATGCAGTAAAAACTTGTGTGTGTTTTATAATTCAATTTTTTAAAATTTTCTGTTTATCTTGCGTGACTAATAGTGAAGATGATAGCAGTTTAGGTTTTAATATTTTTCTTGTTATTACAATTTCAAATGACATATGGGAGTTCAAATTTTAATATCACATTGCTTTTGAAATTAAAGTGAATCTTTCTGATGAAGGCATAATTTAAATGTGGAAAACAAAAGTTTGCAGAGAGAATTAGATTTTAGAAAATATTGTTCTGTAATGGAGGAGTTATGAAAGAAACATTTTTAAAAGATAAGAGTACATAAAGTTAATGCATTTGTTCATGAATGATAGGATCATATGCTCTACAGATTCTTTCTTTTTTGCCTATAAGATGTTTTTAATGACCCATTAACTTGTTCCTCAGTAACCTGGTCCTTGTTATCATCATATTTATTATATGAATATCAAATATGTATTGAATATCACAATATTTGCCAATGGTTTTAAAGCCTAGTGATGTATAAGCAGGATCAATATTTATTTAGAATTTATAGGATTTTCATTTTATCAACAGCTCCACCCAGCCACTGCAAAGGGAATTCTTTCATGTGCTCTACAAACAGACCTAGACTTCTTCACTTCAAGCATTCTTTTGCTCTGCAATTCACAAAGTGCTTTCACCCAAACCTTCAATAAAAATGGTGGTTGTTATAGTCGTCAGTATATGTAACACATAAAGTATGAAATTGTCAAAGAAAAAAGTACATAAAAGTAAAGAAAAATGAAAAGATTATTTCTGATTATCATTTTCATGATTGGTCCAACTCCTGTTAGAACATATACGAGTGAAATTAGATCTTGGATAAGTCTGATCATATCTCCAATAGATGACTTCCACGTATTTTCTGGGCAATCATAGACCTGATGGACAAAATTCAACATCAAATGATCATTGGAGACAGGAAATCTTATGTAAATTATAAAATATCTTTAGGAAAATGGTGAGTCTCCTTACTGTTTGCTCTGCCCACACACCATTGTAGTGTGCTTCCTGAGGTGGGTACATCATCCATGTGATTGAATAATGATAAAATTGAGGTAATGACACTTGATAGACCCTGCTGTTCCAAGGTGAAAAACCAAAGAATCAGTGGTCCTGACAGCTTCCACATACCACTAAGAAACTCCAGTTGTGAACAAATCATTTTGGATATTTCCTGAGACAATGTCAATAGATAATGAAGTTTTCAGGACACTCTTCTGGGTTCAGCCAAGAGACTGTGAGTCAACATCAAGTATGGCTCCCCTCCCCTCCCACGCATACACATTAACTTAAAATGTCTCGCCACCAGGGGGAGGCAAACTCCTTGGGCAGGAAATTACAACTGAGTTCTTGAGCTGAGCCCTCCACCTTCAGGAGTACGAGCCTTCAAAGTGAGCATATTGGCATGGGAAGTGAAGATCCATGAAAACCCACGCTGACAGGATAAGAGGCTTGAGAACCTGATTGAGCTGAGGACCTGAAAGGTTCAGCATTACATGTCCACTATGGCCTGGTGTCCTCTCCTCGTTCCCAGGCCAGGTGTGGCCAATGGTCAGAGACCAGAATTGTCTAGTCCCAATACCTCACCCTAGTATTTCTCACCAACATTGTTCACTTTCTCTTGACCAAATCTTTTGTGAATATCTGTGTTTCCAGAGTCTCTCTCTTAACCTACACTGTCTCAGTCATCATCTGCATCTTCCTCCCTGGGAAAATCAGTCAAACTCCTCTGTACCCTGAGCAGCAGATACAATGGTAATAACGTGGAGTGGTACCAGCAGAATCCTAAAAGGAACCCTTGGTTTGTATGGTGACTGGATAGTAATGGTGTTGTAGATCAAAGAAAGTTGGATCTATTTCTAGGCTCCAGTTCTGGGCTGAATTAACACTTGACCATCCAGTACAGGATGAGGATGAGAAAGTGTACCTCTGTGAATATGGCAGAGGTAACAGTTATGTGTAACCCCCAATTATGCAAATAGAAGGGAAGTGAGATTAAAAACCAGTGTGCACTCTCTTCTCCATTGTTCCTGATCACAATTCTGGAGACCTTCTTGATCTTACCTGAGATTTTTCCATATTCCCACATACATTATAAATCTACTTCATATTAGATGTTGCCTTTGGCACAAATATTTTCTTATGATCATTTGAAACATTTGATTTTACATGAACACTTGTAGATTTTCCTACTCACTGTAGTCCTGATGGAATTTTCACTGTACCTATAGGGTACAATGGTGATATCATTCTCCCTCCCCTTTTTCATATTTCAGCTTGTGAGTGTGACAAGCAAGACATAATTTTCTTGAGAACTCTTAATTTCACCTCTGTTAGCAGTGTTATGCACACAAATGTTCTATTTGATTTCACCCACATTTTATGCTTCCATGTGCATAATAGTAGTGCAGGGATGGGGGTCCACAATCACAAATAGTGTAACAATAGGAAAAGCCTTTGAACCTTTCAAAAGGGTCCCACTGATTTTTGACAAAACTAATTTGTTCATGTGCATTGTGTTTGTTAATGTAAATTTTCAATGTGATGATATCTAGCATCACCTGGAAAATGGACCTCTGAGTGTTCTTCTGGGATTTTATCTTAATTTGATTAATTGAGACTGTCCCCTGTGGGGTATGTTATCCTGAGCTGGGATCCTTCACATCACAAGCAGACAATAAACTTAGCACAGACATTCAGGGATCTCTGCTGCTATTTTTTAATTTTATTTTTTCCACTCATACAAACTTTTTATTTATTTATTTCACTCATACACATTGATAAATACCACATTCCCCTCCCTCCAACCCACGTTGGATCCCCTTGCTCCCTCCCCTTTTCCCCTTCCTTTGTCCCCTCCCTCCTTTTCTTCCAGTTCTCTCTCCACCCCCATTCCTGGAGCATTCTTTAGTGTGCATGTCAAACTTCCCTCTGGGTTCTCCTCTCTGACGAGGTGTAAGGAATCAGTGGCATTGTCTAGAGGTCTTTTTTGTGTTCTCCTTTAGTGTAGGAACACTATTGTGGCTGTTAATCCCTTGCCTCTAAGGATCTTAGTGCCTGTGATCCGTGCTAGACTTTGGGGTTCAATGATATGTTGGTAATTGCACAAGTCATGCAAAGTCCTTTTATGATTACTTTGTCCCTAACTTGTATGGAGTATCTTGCATATCATTGCTCCTCCCCATCTTTAGGCTCTTATAATCTTACTGGCCCCTCTTCCACAAATTTCCCTGAGCTTTAGGATAGGGAGAGATTAGGCTGGCCTGGTTCCAGGTGGTTGATATAGAGTCTCTGATTTTATGAACTGTGGTTTGTTGATTTTTTTTCAGTTTTGCTGCTTCTGCACCGTCCTTGGCTCCATGCTGATGGGTACTGAATGTCACCCCCTGGCCAGAGATAAAATGCTGTTAAAATAGAGTCTTATTATAAGAGTAGATTCAAAGATAGATGGAATAAGAGTAGGAGACCGCTGTGGGGGGGGGTCAGTCTGATCCCTCTCCTGCTTAATTGGGAATATAGAGGCTCCTTTCATGTTGATTCCCCCCCCCCTGTGATTGACTGTAGCTTTGAATCCTGCACCAGAAAAACTCCTTTCTCCCTCAAGTTGTTTTCGTCAGGATATTTCATCACAGCAGTAAGGAAATAACTCAGACAACAGCAAACTTCTAATGGAATTTCTGTGCAGTAACGGTGTTGCAACTTGGATTTTCATCTGACAGTAGTACATTACATACACAGCTTTTCTAAAAATATATGTAATTTCATCTATCTTTTTATATATGGCTAAAATTATGACTCATCTTCCACATAGTAACATTTTTAGTTTATTTTTTTGAGTTTTACAAGCACAATGAGTGTTCATTTCTGTCTTCTTTCATCTCCCCTTTTTTCCTCCCCTATTTCACCCTCTCACCAACCCATCCCACCAGTCCCTCCCACATTACTGTCTGTCTCCCTCAGAGGACATCAGGAATTCCTTTGAAATTCTGCTCCAGTATGGGCCCAGGATTCTGTGGCAGACCAAGTGGTTCTTCCTTGGGTAGGCACACTGACAGAGGCACTTCCCTTCACCCTTAAAATGAGGGTCCTATTGCTGTATTTATTTCTCCTGAGATCCTCTCTAGTCTATGGGTTTTGGGTGTGTGTATATGTCATCCATAATGTAAGTCTGGTGAGAACAAGTGATGTTGCAGTGAGTTTCTGAATGCAGTAACCCTGTCTTAAGAGGAATATCTTGGCCAGTGATAGACCTCACCATGTTTAGGCTCTTTAGGTTACAGTCTTACTGCGCCTTCTTCTGCAAGATTCCCTGAGTCCCAGGATGGGAAGAGATATGATTGGCCTGATTAAGTTGTTTCAGGGTCTAGAATAGGAAGAGAGATTTGGATAAAATTTAAAACAATCATTTTATGATTTAAAAAACAATGGAATAGGAATTTTTAAAAACAAATCTTATGACTAGAAGGAGAACATCTGCAGGCAATTCCAGCACAGTGTAGGAAAGGATTATTCATTTCTCAGTTTTCTGAAATTCTTTCAACTGCCTCAGTGGGGAGAGCAGATGAACACTTATTTCAATTTGGGTTCATTGCTCTGCTAAGAATAGAATGAGGAAGCAAAAAGACAGTCAGTATCCTTTGGAAGCTGTCTTCCCGTGAACATGGACCAGTCAGCCATATAAAAGGTAATCCAGATGGCTCCTATACATGACCCAACATCTCTGTTTCAGATTCAAAAATATGTTCTTTTTTCATGGAACATGACCATAGCAGAAGAGAAAGCCAAGAACATGGTGGGTCCTCCTACGATCTGGTCACATCACACTTTGTCACAGAGCACTGGTAGTATATGCTCAGCAAACACAGCCTTATCTATTCCCTGCTGTCATGGAAGTTTACAGGCCAGAGTGACCTTAGCTCTCTTCTGATGCTGACTTGGCAGCAATCCTGCAGCTACTTGTACAAACAATGTGTCTGAGAAGAGCTGATCATAGATCATCAGAATGACCAAAGGAGATGCTCAGTCACTAACACCAAAGACCTAGAATAATAAATCTGGAAATGCCCTCGACCACAACTTGCTGGCCTTAGCTACAGACAGGGACACCAAAAAACTTCTGTACATGGTGACCGCCTCTTAGTTTATCTCATTTCAAAGTATGGGACTAGACTAAAGAACACACATTCCCAGGAGATAGAAGAATGGGAAGGAAAAAAACACATATTCCACTCAATATTGCAACTCTTTCCTCAATACAATGTTGTTCCTTTCTGGTTAATTTTTATCAATCCTGTTTATTTTTCTAATGTGTTTTGGCCATATCTGAATTAAAAGAAAGGAAAATCAAAATCAAAGAATAAGGAGAATTTTAAGATTTAGTATTTAATTATTTTATCTGTAATGCAAAGGGATTGGACACAGGTATTTAGGTGTAAGGACCAATTAAAATAAAATCAAGTTTAGATAAAAGAACAAAATAGAAAAACAATTGCTCAAAATTTCAAAATGCTTCAATTAATTTTGTTCTCAAGTCTAAATCCTACTAGTATACTTGTGAGATGAATTTGTTTTCAAACAATTTCCCTATAGGCTAGCTGCCGAATATTTCTTAGTAAAGTAGGAATACACCTCCTGGGCAAAACCCAGCATTAAATGTTAGTTAGGGTAGGGCATCTCATAAGAAAGCCAAAACATCCACAGGAAATGTATTGAGTTTCATGATCCTGTTTCCTTCCAAAAGACATGTATAGGGCACTGGCCCAAGAAGGGCACATCATCTATGTTAGTTGAATGATGGGAAAGAGAATGTTAAGGATAAAGTACACTGCAATTGTGAGTTAGAAAAGCAGAGGACAGGAGAAATATGAAACTCCACCACCCAACTGAGGGAAGACAAAGGAAATAATTTTTTAGGCTTCCTGAAATGATGGAAATGAAGAGCTTCCAGAACACATGTTTTGGTTCCACCAACAGATTTTTTAATCAGAAAGAAGTAAATACAAAACTTTTAAGTACTAAAGATGGAATTTAATATGTGTCCAGGAAGGGAAGATAAACTCTGAACAAATAAACAACTGAGGTCTGTCTGAGCCCTCAACCATTCTGAAATAACAATCTTCAGTGTGAACAGATTTGCAAGGGAGGTTTGGTTCCACCCAGACCTGTGCTGAAGGAATAAGAGACTTGGGAACAATGATTCAGCTGAGGACCTGAAAGACTCAGCCTCACATCTCCACTATGGCCTGGGCTACTCTCCTCGCTGTTCTCACTCTTGTCACAGGTCAGGTTTGGGCAATGATCAGAAACGACTATTGACCATCCAAATTTTCTACCTTTTTTCTGTCAAACATTATTAACTTCCTCTCTACCAGACCTTTAATGAATGTCTGTGTTTTCAGAGTCCCTCTCTCAGCCTGCATGATTACTGCTACCATCTGCATCATCCTCTCTGGGAAAATCAGTCAAACTCACCTGCACCCTGAGCAGCAGCTATGAAAATTATGTAGTGGATTGTTACCAGCAGAATTTTGGAGAAATCCCTCAGTTTGTTATGCGAGTGGCAAGAGCGGCATGGTAGGTTCCAAAGGAGATGGGATCCCTGATCATTTCTCAGGCTCAGTCTCTGGGCTGGAATGGTACCTGACCATCCAGAATATACAGGACGAGTATGAGAGTGTCTATTATTGTGGATTAACCCATGGTAGTGGTAGCAGCTTTGTGTAACAAACAGTGATGCAAGCAGAAGGGAAGTGAGACAGAAACCTTGGTTATCTGCCCAGTGCCCACCCCCTTTACTGTTGTTCTCACTCATAGTTCTGAAGTCCTTCTGCCTGAGATTTTGCTAAATTCACAGACATTATGTAAATGTAATCTGCATTAAATGCTCCCTTGGATGCAAATATGTTGTAAGAATTGTTTGAAGCATTTGATCTTTTGCATAAACTTGTGGCTGTTCACATTTTCCCTGGTGTAATTTTATTGCACAGGTAATTAACTTGTAGCTCTGTAGAAGTTAATTCATAGTGCAATGGTGGCCTCAACTTTCTCCACATTTTCTATCTGTGAGCATGCCAAGCATGGATGAACACTAAATATTTTCATGAAAATTTATGATCTTGACCATGAGCAAACAAGTGCAGAAATGTTCAAACTTTATTTCTTATGTTTCTGAGGCATCCTTTTGCAGCTAATGCGAATGTGGATACGAAGGTCCACAGCCATGACATACCTCTGAACCCTGACAGGTACCCAATCAATTTTTCCTGGAGAAGTAATTTTTCCTGGTCAGGTGTGCTTGTTAATACTAATTTTCAATATAATTGGGTTCTAGGATCATTGGTAAGACAGGCCTGTGTGTCTCCGTGGTTCTTTATCTTGTTGATGTTAATTGCTTCTGGAAGTCCTGCCACCTATAGATGGTAGCACTCCCTGAACTAGAATCTTACACTGTAGAAAATTGAGAAACTGACCTGTGCATAGTCATCTATTATTTTTTCCAGCCTGATTTGGGATGTGGTGTGACCTTATGTTCCTATTACCTTGACTCCCATACCATCAGGGACTATACTCTTGGATGCTACACCAGAATAAACTCTTCTATCTTAAGTCGATTTTATAAGGATATTTTGTTACAGAACAGTAAGAGAACTAATATGACATGAGGAGACAGTCTTCTAGTGGAACTACTCTGCAATGCTCCTGTAATGATAAAATCAAGATTAAGAGCACCACCTTGCTGACGAAAAAGTAAAAGGTGAAGAATAAAAGGTGAAATTTATCATAGCCTCTAAAATTAATTAAAATCCCAGAAGGAGCATAACCAAGTGAAGTGAAAGACCTATGCAAGGACAATATTGAAAGAATGAAGAAGGAAATGAAGAAAATAAGATGTTTTCCTCAATGGTATACCCACTGACCTAGGATGATTGCTGTAGTAAGAATCTGGTCAGATACAAGTCATCACCAATTTGATGAATCACAGTGTGTCTCACAAGCAAAAAGATTTGAAAATAGATGGGAGTCTGGCAGGAAAGATGAAAGGTTATAAGGCGAAAAAGAGGGGGGTAGTATTTGTTTTGAAAAGGCTATAAGTCCTCTCTCTCTATCTCTCATTCTCTCCCTCTCTCTCTCTCTCTCTCTACATATATATATGTGTGTGTGTGTGTGTGTGTGTGTGTGTACATACATGTGTATATATGTATGTGTGTATAACAATAAAAAAGAAAAGTTAAAGAAATTAAAATAGAGAAAAATAAAGACACAATTTTCTCAAATACCACCCTGGATTAAGGAAAACTATACATATTAAAATTGCTGTAATTATGCAAGTGTGGCCAGACCTCCATAGATTTGTGCCACAAAAAACAAGTGTATGCTGAGCACCACATACTAAAGAAGCAAACTTCATGGAGGACACAGAGTTGTAGCACATTATGAGTATTCTCTCACCACTCTTGTTCAATATATTGCTTGCAATCTTAACTAGAACAATAAATGAACAGAAGGAAATTAATTAAATAAACATGGGAAAAAGAAGTCAAGTTATATCTACATTTAAATTATATGATTGTTCCACACATGACAGGCTGCACAGTCTCTACAGAAAATCTTCTTAAGCTGAAAAACAATTTCAGTAAATATTAAGCTACAACGTTAACAGCAAAATCAAGAGTCTTACTATATATCAAAGACAAAGAGTTTGACAAAAGGTGAAATTTATTATAACCTCTAAAATTAATTAAAATCCCAGAAGGAGCATAACCAAGGGAAGTGAAAGACCTATGCAAGGACAATATTGAAAGAATGAATAAGGAAATGGAAGAAAATAAGAGATGATGAAAACACATTATCCTAGATATAAGCCAACACAATTACAGCCATTTGATCTTTGATAAAGGGGCCCCAAGAACACAATGAAAAATGTGTTCATCTTTAACAAATGGTGCTGGCAAAAATGGATATCCATATGCAGAAGATTAAACTGCACCCATACTAGTCACCATGCACAAAAATTGATTCCAGATGGATAAAGGACCATAATATTAAGCCAGAGAATATAAAAAACCCTAAGTGAAAAAGTAGGGAACTCCCTTGAGCTGAGTAGTCTAGGCCAACTGTTCCTAAAGAAAAATCCAATAGCATAGTCACTGGAACCAACACTTAACAAATATGATCTTATGAAATTAAAGAGTTTTTGTTAATACAAAGAGGTTGTGAAGCAAGCAAAATTGCAACCCACAGAGTGAGAGATAATCTTCACTAACCACATGTCTGTTAGAACTCTATTATCCACATGCATAAGGAACTTAAAAAACTAAACACCAAGGAGATAAATGGCCCAATTAAAAAATGGGATGAAATTGAAATGTCTATCAAATATCTTAAAAAATGCTCTACATCCCTGGCCATCAGGGAAATGTAAATCAAAACTATCATGAGATATCATCTCATCCTTGTCAGGATGGGAAAAATCCACAATACGAACAACACCGAATGCTGGAGCACATGTGGAGAGAAGGGTACTTCACTACATTTCTGGTGGGAATGCAGACTTATACAACAACCACTCTGTTCGTCAGCATGGCGATTTCTAAAAAAGTTAAAGTTTGAAATGCCATATGACCCTGCTATACCACTACTGGGAACAATCCCTCATAATGCAGAAATTCACTACAGTGACACGAGCACATCCTTGTTCATTGCAGCGCTATTTATCACATAGCAAAGTCATGGAATCAACCCAACGTCCAAAATTAATGAATGGATAATGAAAATGTGGTACATTTATACAAAGGAATACTACTATGCCATTGAAAAAGATGAATTAATGAAATTTGCCGGGAAATGAATGGAATTAGAAAAAAAATTACATGGAGTGAAGTATCCCATATACAAAAAGTTAGACACCGAATGTACTGCCAAATAGGTCGATCCTAGTTCCAAACACACTTAATGACATATTCAAAGGTAAATCTCTATAATGCCCATTGTAATCTCAAAGAAATATAAACAGGAGGAAGGGAAAGGAGCACCCCTAGAAATAAGGAGAGAGGGGATCATGCTTCAGTAGAGAAAACAGGCCATGGTCAAGTATTGCATGTAAGTAGTGAGACATCTGGTGCAGCTCACTCTCACTTCCCTTCCCGGTCAATTGGAACTGAACAGGTTTGATTTCATGAATCAGGGAGGCTATAAGGACCGGCATATAGATGGTAACCATTCTGCACATGGGACATTGCCCCCCCCCACTACTCTGTCCTACTATACTTCCTTCTACCTTTGAGTCTCCTCTTATATTAAGATCTTCATTTAAACAGTCTTTTACCTTTGGTTAGGAGGTGACCTTTGATAACAATCAAGATGCAGCCAGGGGTAATGCAGGTCTGGAAACAATAACAAACCATAATTCAGAACACCAAAGACCCTGCATTATTCACCTGGAACCAGACCAGCCAAATCTCTCCCCATCCTAAAGTTCAGGGAACCTTGTGGAAGAGGAGGAGTCAAAATTGTAAGAGCATAAACATGGGGAAGACCAATGATATGCAAGATACTCCACACAAGTTAGGGCTGCAATAGCCATAATCAGACTTTTCCTGACTTGCACAATAGCTGACATGACAATGAACCCAAAGTTTAGCATGGATTCCACGGGAATAGGATCCTTAAAGGCAAGGGATTACAGTCATAATAGAGTTTCCTAACTCATGGGGAACCCAAGAAAGGGCTCAGGGCTATGCCAATGTGTCCTGACTGTCACTAAAATAGAGGACACAGAGGGAGGTTTGGCATTTACACAAAAAGATGCTCCAGGGGATGGGAGGGAGGAATGGGGAGGCACTAGGAAAAGGGGTGGGAGGAAGGGGATCAAAGTAAGGGGAAAGTGGGGGGAGAGTTCAAGTGGGGACTGGAGTGGAGAGGAGCAGACTGGGATACCTATTAAGCTTGTATCATTGGAAAAAAATAAATGTGGGAAGAAAAAAATATAGAAATGGTCTCACTTCACCAGTTTTCAGAGAAATGCATAATAAAATATGTTTATTGTCATATAGAAAATAATCCCCAAGTCATTTTGTTCAGTATTAGGAGTACATATGCACTCTATCCAAAGGAATAAATGTGGTATCAGATAAAAAAAGACATATGATAATTTTAAGATTTAACAGGTAATTCTTTTCTCAACAATATAAGTGGGTCAATCACAAGGACTTAGCTGTAAAGGACAAATGAAAGAAAACTCAAATTTAGACAAAGGTATAATAAAAGGAAAAATTGCTAATATTTTCATTTCTTTTGTTTTCATACTCAATGCCTTCTAATACACCTGAGAGTTGTACTAGTTTAGGGACACTGCTCATCTTCCCAATAGGTGAGATGGCAGAGATTTCTTTGGGAATTAGTCACAAACCTCATTGAGAAAACTCAGGGAATGCTGGGAAAGGCATCTCTGGGATCATTCTCCTGTTTTCTTCTCTTAGACAAGTATGGGACAGTGGCCTGTGGTGTGGACACATAATCCACGTTAATTGAATGATGAGCATGAGAATGACAATGACGGATGAAGTACACCACCAGTGTGAGTTTAAAGGCACTGGAGAGGTGGTGTGGACAGAGCCAGCATACAACTGAGAGAAGACAAAAGAAAAAAAATTGGAGATTTCATAAGACTGAAAATAAAGCTTTCAAAGCACATCCCTCCCAACAGGATGAGAGTCAGAAAAAAAAAAGACCCTTGAGTACTGAAAGTGAAATTCAAAGTAGGTCACCAGGTGATAAATCCTAAGTAAAAGACAACTGAGTTTTCTCCCTGAGTCTTCTGCCATTCTGAAGCATCTGTCTTCAATGAGAACAGATTTGCATAGGAAGCTTGGTCACACCCAGACTTCTGTTGAAGGGATAAAAGCCTTGGGAACCTGGGTTCAGGTGAGAACCTGAAAGACTCAGCATCACATCTCCACTATGGCCTGGGCTCCTCTCCTTGCTGTTCTCACTCTCATCACAGGTCAGTGTGGGCAATAGTCAGAAACCACTATTGACCATCTCTAACCTCACACCCTTTTCTTTCCCTCCAACATTATTCACTTCCTCCCTACCAGACCTTTACTGAATGTCTGTGTTTTCAGAGTCCCTCTCTCAGCCTGCGCTGTCGCAGCCGCCATCCGCATCTTCCTCTCTGGGAAAATCAGTCAAACTCACCTGCACCTTGAGCAGCGGCTATGATAATTATAATGTGGATTGGTACCAGCAGAATTCTGGAGAAAGTCCTCGGTTTGTTATGCGAGTGGGCAAGAGCGGCATGGTAGGTTCGAAAGGAGATGGGATCCCTGATCGATTCTCAGGCTCAGGCTCTGGGCTGGAAAGGTACCTGACCATCCAGAACATACAGGACGAGGATGAGAGTGTTTACCACTGTGGATCAGACCATGGCAGTGGTAGCAGCTAGGTGTAACCCACAGTGATGCAAGTAGAAGGGAAGTGAGACAAAAACCTGGCTGATCTGCCCAGTGCCCACCCATTCACCATTGTTCTTACTCATAGGAACCTTCTTAATCTTGCCTGTGGGTTTTCATTATTCTCAGATAGTTTATAAATGTGATCTGTGTTAAATGTTACCTTGGAAGCAAATATCTTCTTAGGATCGTTTGAACCATTTGATTTTTACATGAACTTTGTCTGTTCCTATTCACTTTGGCCCTGGTGTAATCGTATTGCACATTCTATGAGCTCTGTATTAGTTAATTTGCAATGCAATAATGGAATTGTCATCTCTCACCTGTCTCCATGTCCACCATCTGTGAGTCTGTCAAACATTGATGAAACTAAATATTTCCATGAAAAGATTGGACTCTGAGCCTGACAACGGTGTTTTATGTGGCCAAATGTTCACCATTCCCTGAACTAGGATCTTGGACTGTAATGAAATGAGAATCTGATTTGAGCATAGGTATCCACTACTTTTGCAGACTGATTATGAATGTTTTATCTGCCTCATGTTCCCACCACTTGAACTCCTATATTATGATGTTCTGTACACTTGACCATTACACCAGAATAAAATCTTTCTCTCTAAAGTTAATTCTGTAAGGATATTTTATCATAGTAACACAACAGGAAACTAAGATAGTAGGAGATATATTTCTGGAAACTACTTGGCCATGCTCCTATAATCATAAAACCTATATCAAAAGCAGAAACTTTCAATTATACTTTCCTCAATTAAGGATATATGTATACATTTTAATTGTTGTAATTATGTAAAGTTGGTTAGAATTTGATAGGTTCATGCCAAAAAAAGAGGATTAGATATTGAATAACCATATACTATAGAAGAAAACTCCAAGGAGGAGATAGTGTTAGTACACATTATGAGTACACTCTCATCACTCTTCTTCAATACAGTGATTGAAATTTTGCTAAAACAATATAAAGTGAAATTTAAAGGAATACAAATAGGAAATAAAAAGGTCATGTTATATCTATTTTTAAACAATATGGTTTTCTATGTATGAAAAATCCCGAGGTCTCTATAGAAAATATCCTCGAGCTGAAAAAGAATTTCAGCAAAATGTCAAATGCATGACAGTGAATTTACCAAGATTGATCCTAAAAGATGTGAAGAAAAGGAAAAAATAAAAAGAGAAATGTAAAAGAAAGGAAAAGTAGGTAAAGTAAAACAAAGAAAAGGAGAGGAGAGGAAGTAGGCACAGAGAAGAGAAAAATTGATAACAGAAGAAAAGAGGAAGGAAGGAAGAAAATTAGAGAACAGGTGTGCAGAGATGAAGAAAACCAATGTATAAATTGAGAGAGTGCATTTTTCTGGTACCATGAGAATTAATTTCTTCTTTATGGCACCCCAAAATATAAATTTCTAAAATTTCATTAAAAAGACAAATTATTAATTAGATATGTCTAGGATGAAATAGAGTTCTGACTGAATGACTATGCTCAAAAGTAGAATCTAGCAATTTTAAAACTAGACATTTATAGTATGAAAACACAAGAAAGAAATTATTACTCTAAATGGAGCAGACCGATCATATACCATTGCTTTTTGATGATTTACCTGTGCTTCTAGTACTGGCACACTAATCATTTATTAAAGTGAATTTGTGAGAGCATTCTTTGTATTCAGTATTTTCTGATTTCATAATATTCAAAATGAAATTCAATGAAAAATTTTTTAATATAAATGTCATTTCACCCCAAACTAAGAAACTATAGAGATATTAGTCTTAAAGGTTAAGGCTAAAAGTGGAACTTTTGAATTTTTTGGCATTAAATTTTTATTAGCAGCATCATTTATAATTCAAAAATTCCATTTGTCCATTTTAATCAAAGTGGTATAAAAGTGAAAACATGAGAGAAGTATGTTAACAGTCTTATATACTGTTTGTGTGTATGTGTGTATCTGTGTGTCTGTGGTGTATATCAGAGGACACTGTTTGTCCCTGTAGAGGACCAGGGTGACCTTAGAAATCATCCTGGATTGCTTCTCCCTTCTCTTTGCTTTGTTCTGTGATTTCCCAGGCTCCACCAATCAGGGTCTGATGTGCTGGCAATTTTACTTGGGTCCTGGGGACTGAACTCAGGACTTTCTACTTGAGAGGCAGAGTCTTATACCCTGAGCATCTCTCTAGCCCTCATTGATCATTTAATATAAAATTAAATCAACTAAATGTAAATTCTTAAAAACTAATCCCATGAAAGGTAGAAGAGATATCTGCAGGCAATCCAAGACACTGGGAAAAAGATTCCTCACATCTCAGTTCTCTGAGATCTTTCAGCTGCATCAACCTTTGAAGAAGAAAGGTGATCACTGACTTCAGTATGGCCTCACCACTCTGCCTAGAGTAAGAAAGGAAGCAGAGACACAGCCAGGGCTCCTTGGGAGTAGTCCTCTAGTGAACATGAAAAAACTCAGCCATACAAAAGGCAATACAAGATGACTTCTATAAGTATTCGAACATTTTGTTTTCAAGTCCAAAAATATGTCAGCTTGTCTCAGGATCATGCTTGTAAAAGAAATGTGGGCCACGAGGTAGTGGTTTTTTCTATCATCTGATCATACAATCTTTGAACAGGACCTTGTTTCTATGCAGCCTGATGGTATGTGCTCCAGCAAGCATAGTTTTATTCTTTGCCATTGACACTGAAGTTCAAAGCCCAGAGTGACTTTATGTTTCTTCTAAGTCCAATGGACAGACATCCTGAGGAAAGGGACTGTGTTAAAGAACACATAGCTCAGGAGGTGGACAGAGGAATGGGGAGGGGGCAAAAAGATATGTTCTGCTCCATATGACTCCATTTACCTCATTAGATGTTGTTCCTATCTGGTTTATTTTTATTGACAATCTGTATTGGTTCAATGTGAGGCAACTGCATCCAAATTTTAAGAAAAGGAAAAATGTCAAAATCAAAAGGACACAGGAGAATTTCAAGACAAAACAAATAATTACTTTCTTTAATGCAAATGGTTTAATCACAAAGACTAAGTGTAAAGGCTTATTAATGAAAACTCAAATTTAGACTAAGGAATCTAAGAGGAAAAACAAGCTGATTAACATTTCTGATACTTACATTTATTTTGTTTTCTGGCCCAACACCTTCTAATATTCCAGTGATGTGAATTATTTTGGGGAAAATACTGCTCACCTTCTACATAAGTAAGCTGGGAAGTAGGGATAGATTTTATCTGCAAAACACAGCACTAATTTTGGAAGGGCATCTCTACAAAAGAGAAAATATCCATGGGAAATGGTTCCAGTGTCATACTTCTGTTTCTCCCCTTTGACAGGAATGGGACGCTGACCTATGCCAGGCACATCTTCCAAGTTAGTTGAAAGAAGAGGGTGAAAATGACAGTGTGGATGAAGTAGACCACCATCATGAGTTGGAATCCAGTGGACAGGGGGTATAGAAAATTCCAACATACGACTGAGAGAAGACAAAAGGAAAATAATTTGGGATGTTTCCTGAGAGAGTGAAAATGAGGAGTTTTCAAAATAAACCCCTCCATTCCACCCAATGAATTACAGTCAGAAAAAAAAGAGAGAAAAATGAACCCTCTTGTGTACTGAAGGTGAAATTCAAAATATGGCCACCAGTTGGAGACAAACCCTGAGAAAGCAAACAACTGAGTTTCCTCACTGAGTCTTCTGCCTTTGTGAAGCATCTGTCTTCAATGTGAGCAGATTCATGGGAGGTTTGGTGCCCCAAGAACTGTGTTGAGGGGATAAGAGGTTGGGAACCCATGTTGAGGTGTGAACCTGAAAGACTCAACGTCACCTCTTCACTATGGCCTGGGCACTGCCTGTCCTTACTCTCATCACAGGTTAGGTGTAGCCAATGGTCAGAAAGCATTATCAACCATCCCCAATTACCCACTCCTTTCTTCCCTTTCTTTCCCTCCCACATTATTCCCTTCCTCTACCAGACCATTAATGATTATTTGTGCCTTCAGAGTCCCTCTCTCAGCTTGCACTGTCACAAGCACCGTCTGTGTCTTCCTTTCTGGGACAATCAGTCACACTCACCTGCACCCTGAGTGGTGGCTATGATGATTGTAAAGTGGACTAGTACCAGCAGAGTCCTGGAAAGAGCCTTAAGTTTGTTCTGTGAGTGGATAGCAGTGGTGAAGTCTCAGCGAAAGGAGTGGGGACTCCTCATTGATTCTCAGGCTGTGATCTAGATCATACCTGACGATCCAGAACATACAGGATGGGGATGAGAGTGTCTACTACTGTGGATCATACCATGCAGTGGTAGCAGCTACGTGTAACTCACAGTGATACAAGTAGAAGGGAAATGAGACAAAAACCTGGCTCATCTGCTCAGTGCCCACCCCCTTCACCATTGTTCTCACTCATAGTTCTGGGGACCTTCTTGATCTTGCCTGAGGTTTCCCTATATTCTTTGATATTTTATAAATGTATTCTCTCTTAAATATTTCCTTGGATGTGAATATGGTCTTAGGATTGTTTTAAACATTTGATTTTTTGAACTTGTGACTGTTCCCACTCACTTGATGAATAAAATCTGATACAGCTGTATTCATAATTGTTTTCAAATAATACTGTAAAGCCACAGAAATAAAAACAGTATGCTACTAACAGAAAAATAGACAAATAGATCAATAGACAAGAAACAAAGACACAGATATATGACCACATACCTTTAGCCACCTGACTTTTGCCAAAGATACCAGAAAAATACATTGGTTCATCTTCAACCAATTACTTTAATAAAACTGGAAATCCGTATGCTTAAAGTAAAATGTGACCCTTTTCTCTCAACCTGCACAACAATTTACTCCAGGTATTTCCAGAGCATCAATGCCAAGCCAAAGATTAAAATTTCTAGGTAAAATTACAGGAAATACCTTTAAAATTGATACATTTAGCTATTCAGAGAGTTAATAATGGAAACAATTGTTAAGTGAGATATTACAAAATTTAACAACTTCTGTTCCACAAAATATGTCAATTAAGCAAAGTAGGAGCCCACAAATTGGTACAAAATATTTCAAGCTATACATCTGGCAGAAGATTAGGGTCTACAATATTTAAAAAGAACTAAAAAATCCTACATCAAAAATAGAAATAAACCAATTAAAAATAGACTCTTTCCATGAACAGAAAATTTTCTAAACAGGAAATATAAACATCTACTATATGTCTGAAGTTGTTTTCAACATCCTTTGCTATCAGAGAACTGTAAACTAAATACGCTTTGATATTTCACTTCTCCCAAGTTATAATGTTAAGATAAAAGCAAAAATAAATAACAAAATGGAAAAAGAACAAAAGTAAATGTCGTTGATTGAGGGGAAGCCTTAGTTAATGTTGGTGGGAATGTAAACTTTCATATATCTCCAACTGCCTTCATCAGAATGATCTCTAAAGTAGAACTCATTTACTTTAATAAGAGGATTTTAGTGAAAATAGGATGTATTGCCATCTATAAATTAGGCTGATTTTATTACCTCACAGATATGAGAATGTTTTCCAACGTCACACATATTATTCAGCCTGATACAACACTGAATTGTTAATAAGAGTATTTATCTTCAACCTTTGTAGATATCTCAAAAAGGAATTCTCATGGTTTGCAACTGACTGTAAGGCTCACACTTGCTCCATAGCATTTGTAAGGTTTGTCCTGGGATGGATAGAATGAAAGACCCAAACCTTAGAAAATGTGTACTTGCACATTGCTCTAGATTCGTGGGAAAATACTGTCCTCACTGATTTAACTTAATTTTAACATTTGTTACTCACTTATATAGTGGGTCTGGGTACAGTCTTCTAAATGAATGTATAGCAGGACCCAAGATACACAATGTGTTATCTTTAAAGCAAATTATAATCCAATAAAGAGGATGAAACACTTTAAAAATCATTCTAGAACGTCAATGCTCACTACACTTTGGTGATATAAACATTGATATCCTGTCTTAGACATTGATTGGGGTTGTGTGGCGTGCTGCCCACCAGGACACTGACCAAGTTAGTAGCCACATATTTGAATATATTCTTTTTTATTTTATGTATGTGTTTGTGTGGTCTATGCATGCATTTTCATATATAAACACACTTGCGATACACATATAGGTACCAAGAGTAACACCAATGCCAGTATTTACCTTCCTCCTTCTTTGAGGCAAGGCTTTTCTACTTGCTGTGCTGCATGTAGTACAAGAACTTGCCCAAAAGCTTCTAGAAAATTCTATTACTGCAGCTAGTATTATCCTTGGAATGCTAAGATTATAGTCACACTCCAACAAACCTGGATTTTGTTTAGGTACTTGGGATCAGAGTTCAGGAATCAGGATTTCACAGCAAATAAATTTACCCTAACTCTGAGAAACATTTTTAAGGGGTTTGTTCTTAAACACATGATTGAACTGCTATGTGACCCACAAAGTTTAGCTGCACTGGCAGTGAAAATATTAACCTCTGTAACTATCTCCCATTTTTAATGTTTCTAGAACAAATTACTATATCTTTTGTTAAAGGCAGGAGTATATTTATTGTAAAACTCAATATCAATTACATCTTCAGATGCACATGAACAGGATCAATGCTGAGATGACTTTGATGCTCAGGAATTCCAGGGAAATCTCTGATCACCATTGACAGTTCAGCCTCCCCAAAGAGTTTTGGACTTGATTGGTGCCTTTTGCTTCTGCATTGCTCAAAGTCCACAGGGAAATGACCTAACAGTTGTCTCTCTACCAGGACCAAGCAGCTGTGTTATCTGTCAACACCATGCTGTCTCCTGGACTCTATTCCAAAGTCACTTTCCTGACCCAGAATGTCTGACTATGTGTTATGGTCATTCTTCTCTGTGAAATATTGTCCATTAAAGGGAATGGTATGCATTGAATTAATTCACCCTGCATGTCATGGTAGAAAGGAAACAAGTTTCTTCCGCATACTGCAAATGGTAAAGACCAGATAGAATTTAGAACACTGGTTTCAGCATACTGAAGTATGTTGTGAGATCATCCTTTTGTAGAATTAGGGGATTGGTTTGGATTAGTTATTTCCTGTCCAATACTTACGAAATTTATGCATGTGAAGAAGGGGAGTCCAAATTTACTGGTATATAGATTTAGAAGGTTAGCATGAGGTGTTCTGCATGTAATTTTAAGTTCTGCCATCTTTGTCATGAAAATAAGGGTCATACAATAAAAGTATTCTAGGTGAGTCCCAGAAAGAAACTCCAGTTCCAAAGCAGAGAGTCACAGGTCACAGCACTCTGTCTCATAAATTACCTAGAAGACAGGATTGAGACTTCTCAACGAAAAAGTGAAATTTTCCTGATGGGAACATCTTCCATTTTTCAGGTATTCTTATAAATGGCTTTCCCTACATATGGTCTGCACCTTCTCCTATGCGAAAACTTCTACATCTACTTGATCTTGGCATAAGAGAAGATTTCAAGAATTTGTGTGAAATGATACACTTTAGTGTTTACATTTTCTAATATCTAAAGTTCTTCTTGGTCATTAGTAAAGCAATTCTGGATGTTGTGAAAGTTGTAAGACATTAAAGAGAAGTTGATTTTTTTAGTGAGCATTCAAGACATTAATAATGGTGTATATTGCACAAAAGTGCAATTGGAAAGTTCTTTTGCTGGTAAGTTCTTAGGAAGCAGAATATACAGAGTCATATGGAAAAGATGGAAGTCTAAAACTATGTCAGTAGCCTGTGTTAAGGCAATACTTCTCAGATGGAGAAGTACATGGGTCCTGAATCACTGATCAGAAGTGGCACCTGATAATGTACTTTTGTGGAGATGCCCTACCTAGAACAATTCATCTCCATATTTTAATGTCAACAATACCAAATAACCAAATAATGGCCTAAGATCAAAGCTATGTTCAGACCAAAGTCTCTGAGAAATAATTTAAGCCTTGATTAAGAATAATCTTTGATTTCCATTCAGGCATTATTCTTCAGATCACAGGATAAAATGAGACAAGCTCCAGTTTCTTCAGACAAATATAAGATAAAATAATACGCAATGAAGCCCAGTTGACACTGACATCCTTTTAAGCTTTCATACATACTCCACATTGACTTTTTCTCCACTATTGATATATGGAAACCCTTCACAATTTTGTGTCTGCGTCTCTTCTAACCACCCAACTTTTATTTCTGTAATCTAATCATCCAAATGAAATGTTTTTTAATACCAGAAGACATGGAAAGCTTCTGAGCCTTCATAGAAAGCGCTTATATGTTTAAATTTTTATTTTATTATTTTTGCATATGTGTCTGTGTGTATCAGAGGGCATTGTATGTGCCTGTGGAATCTCAAGAGTTACTTCAGGAATCACACTGGATTGTTTTTATCTATTATCTTCTTTGCACTGGAGATTCCCAGACTGTACTTTCCAGGACTGGATGTATTTATTTCTACTTGATGTTTGTATGTGGAATCTGGGTTTCAAATTCAGGACCATCTGCTTGTGAGGCAGAGGCTTCACCTTGAGCCATTTCTCTGGGAAGTGAGACAGAAAACTGGCTGATCCGCCCAATGCCCACCCCCTTTACTATTGTTCTCACTCATAGTTCTGGGGACCTTGCTAATTCACAGACATTATGTAAATGTAATCTACATTAAATGCTCCCTTGGTTTAAAATATGTTGTAAAGATTGTTTGAAGCATTTGTTGTTTTACATGAACTTGTGGCTGTTCACTTTTTCCTGGTGTAATTTTATTGCATGAGTTTTGTAGCTCTGTACAAGTTAATTCATAGTGCAATGATGGGCTCATTTTACTCCACACTTACTATCAGTGAATGTGCCAAGCATGGATGAACACTAAATATTTTCATGAAAACATATGATCCTGACAAGGAGCAAACATGTATAATGTTCTGCCTTTATTCCTTATGCTTCTGAGACATCCTTGTGAAGCTAATGTGAATGTGGATATGAATCTCCACAGCCATGAATATGGAGAAGTATGACAAAGCTCTCTGAACCTTGACAGGTACCCCATCAATTTTTCTTGAAGACATAATTTTTCCTTGTCAGGTGTGCTTGTTAGTATTAATTTTCAATATAACAAGATCTAGCATCACTGGTATGACATGCCTCTGAGTCCTCTCTGTGGGCTTTTATCTTGTTCATGTTAATTGTTAATGGAAGAAATGCCAACTATAGATAGTAGCATTCCCTGAACTAGAATCTTACACTGTAGAAATTTGAGAAACTGACCTGTGCATAGTCATCTTTTAATTTTTCAGCCTGATTATAGATGTGGTGTGACCTTGACTCCTTCTACTACCTTGATTCCCATACAATCAGGGACTATACCCTTAGATGTTACACCAGAATAAACTCTTCCATCTTAAGTCAATTTTGTAAGGATATTTTGTTACAGAACAGTAAAGAAAACTAAGATATTGGAGACAATATTCTAATGGAACTACTCTGCAATATTCCTGTAATGATAAAACTTAGAGTAAGAACACAACATTGCAGATGGGAAAGTACAGAAGGGGGGATAGGATTTGTTTTGAAAAGGCTATATTCAAAGGTAGATGTAAAAAAAGTAGGAGACCGCAGTGATGGAGGGGTCAATCACCCATTTGCAAAATGTTTACTTTCTATCTGCCAGACTATACGCCCTCCCCTTCTTGTAAGATCATACGCTATCAGTTGTAAATGATCAGAAAGGAAAGTCTGTGAACTTAACCAGATGTCTCATTACTTACTTGCAGTCTGTGATGGTGGCCTATTTTCTATACTGTAACATGGTCCCCTCTTGTTTCTGGTGGGGCCCTTGAGTGTCTCTAAGTGGGTTTGTTACTAGGATCCACCTGTTAGGAAGTACATACGGCGATTAATTTTCTGTGTCTGGGAAAATTCACTCAATATAATTGTTTCTAATTCTATCCATTTCCTGGCACATCTCATTAATTCATCATTTTTGATGGCTGAGTAGTATTCATTATATAAATGTACCACATTTTCCTTGTCCACTAATCAACTCTTGGACATTTGGGTTGATTACATGACTTTGTTATTGTAAGCAGTGCTGCTGTGAACATGGTCGTGCTTGTGCTATCGAGGTGAACCTCTGCTGCATAGGGGGTTATTCCCAAAAGTGGAACAGCAGGGTCATATGGCATTTCAATCTTTCATTTCTTTAAGAATCACCAGACGGCTCGCCAGAGTGGTTGTATAAGTCTGCATTCCCACCAGCAATCCTCTCCAGCATTTGGTGCTGTTTGTATTGTGGATTTTTGCTATCCTGACTGGGGTAAGATGATATCTACCTTTGAATATACTCTTATAACAAGACCTAATTTCATAGCTTTTTATCACTGCCCAGGAAGTGACATCAAATACCATGAGGTTGGAGCCAAGGGCATTGGAGGATCAGCAAAACTGAAAAGAAAATTATGATTCAGAACATCAGAAATGTCCAACTCATTACTGACGACACGAAGTCTAGCATAGACTAAAGGCACTAGGATCCTTGGAGGATAGGGATTGACAGCCATAGTAGTGTTCTACACTTAAGGGGAACACAGGAATATGTTCTGGGAAATGCCGCTAGGTCTTGCACCTCGTCAGATAGGAGGACCCAGAGGAGAGTTTGGCATGCACATTAAAATATGCTTTAGGGGTGGGGGGACACTGGGGAATGGGGAGGGGGGAGCAAAGGGGAGAAAGCCAGAAACAAGGAGAGAAGGGATCATACTACAGCAGAGAAAACAGGCCACCATCAAGTACTGCAAGCAAGTAATGAGACATCTGGGTAAGCTTCACAGACTCTCCTTCCTTATCACTTGCAAATGATGGGGTATGATCTCACCAGAAAGGGAGGGCAAAGAGTCTGGCAGATAGAAGGTAACCATCTTCAAATAGGTAGACTGATACTCCCCCTCACCGTGGTCTCCTACTCTTATTACATCTACCTTTGAATCTACTCTTATAATAAGATGCTATTTTAACAGCCTTTTATCTCTGGTGGCATCCAATACCCATCAGGATGGAGCCAAGAGCAGTGCAGGAACAGCAAAACTGGAAGAATTAAAAAAAAGAATAATCATAATTCAAAACATCAGAGACCCTACATTAATCACCAGGAACCAGGCCAGCCTAACCTCTCCTCATCCCAAAGCTCAGGGAAATTTGCGGAAGAGGGGGCGGTAAGATTGTAAGAGCCTAAATATGAGGAGGAGCAACAATGTGCAAGATACTCCACACTTTAGGGCCAAAGTATTCATAATAGGACGTTGCATGACCTGCGCAATGACCAACATGTCATTGACCCCACAAAGTCTAGCGTGGATCACAGTCTCTAAGATCTTTAGAGCCAAGGGAATAACAGCTATAATAGTGTTCCTATACTAATGGGGAACACAAAAAAAGAGCTTTAGGCAACACTATTGGGTCCTTATACCTCATCAGAGGGGAGGACACAGAGGGAATTTTGACATGCATACTAATGAATGTTCCAGGAATGGGTGGGAGAAGGGGGCCTTGGGAGCAAGGGGGGAAAGAAATGGGGAAAAGGGGGGAGGGGGCAAGGGGATCCAAGGCTGGAGGGAGGAAGGGGAATGGGGAACCTATCAAGTTTGTATGGGTGGAAAAAATTAATAAAATAAAATCTTCCTGAGATATCATCTCACCCTGTAGAGGATGGAAAAAATCCATAATATAAGCAACACTGAAAGCTGGAGAGGATGTGTAGAGAAGGCAATTTCCTACATTGATGGTGGGAATGCAGGCTTATACAAACATTCTGGTCATCAGCATGGCAATTTCTAAAAAAAGTTAAAGATTGAAATGCCATTTGAGTCTGCTATACCACTACTGGGAACAATCCCCCATATTGCAGAAATTCACTGTAGTGTCCCGAGCACATCCGTATTCATTGCAGTGCTATTTATACTATACCAAATTCATGGAATCAATCCAGAAGTGCAACAATTGATAAATGGATAATGAAAATGTGGCGCATTTATACAATGGAATTCTACTCAGCCATTTAAAAATATGAATTAATGAAATGTGCAGGAAATGGATGGAATTAGAAAAAATTATACAGAGTGAAGTATCCCAGACACAGAAAGTTAGACATTGAATGTACTGCCTAATAGGTGGATCCCAGTTCCCAACCTACTTCATGACATATTCAAAGGTAAATCTCTGTATATTTCCACTGTAATTGCAAAGAAATACAAACTAGAGGAAGGAGAAAGAGGACCTCAAGAGAAAAGAGATAGGGGATCATGCTTCAGTAGAAAAAATAGGCCATAGTCAATATTGCATGTAAGTAGTGAGATATCTGGTGCAGCTCCCTCTCACTTCCCTTCCCAGTCACTTGGGATTGAACAGGTTTGATTTCACAAATTAGGGAGGATATAGGGACTGGCAAATATATGGTAACCATCCTGCAAATGGACACCGACTTCCCCCCGCCCAACTGCTGTTTCCAGCTCTAATTCTTCCTTCTTCCTTTGAGTCTCCTCTTATATTAAGATCTTCATTTAAACAGTCTTTTACCTTTGGTTAGGAGGTGACTTTCGATTCCAATCAGGATGCAGCCAAGGATGATGCAGGACTGGAAACAACAACAAACCATAATTCAGAACACCAAAAGACCCTGCGTTATTCACTTGGAACCAGACCAGCCAAATCTCTCCCATCCTAAAGCTCAGGGAACCTTGTGGAAGAAGAGGAGTCAAGATTGTAAGAGCATAAAGATGGGGAAGACCAATGATACACAAGATACTCCACACAAGTTAGGGCTGCAATAGCCATAATCAGACTTTGCCTGACTTGCACAATGGCTGACATGTCAATGACCCCCCAAAATCTAGCATGGGTCACAGGGGAGAAGTCTCCAGGCAGTAGGATCCTTAGAGGAAAGGAATTAACAGTCATAATAGAGTTCCCATACTAATGGGAAGCCCAAGAAAGGGCTCAGAGCTATGCAACTGTGTCCTGACTGTCACTAACATTGAGGACTCAGAGGGAGGTTTAGGCATTTAAACAAAAGGATGCTCCCAGGGATGGGAGGGATGAATGGGGAGGTACTAGGAGAAGGGGAGTGATGAATGGGATCAAAGTGCTGGGAAATTGGGGGGAGAATGTAAGCAAGGACTGGAGAGGGGAGGAGGGAGGAGAGGAAGGGATACCTATTGAGCTTGTATAATTCGGAAAAAATAAAATGTGGGAAGAAAAAACACATAAAAAGTGGTCTCACTTCACTGGTTTTCAGAGAAATGCCTAATAAATGATGATGTTTATTTTCATTTAGCAAATAATCTCCAGGTCAATTTGTTCAGTATTAGGAGTACACATGCAATCTATGCAAAGGAATAAATGTGGTATCAGACAAAAAATACATATGAGAATTTTAACATTTAACAGGTTATTCTTTTCTCAATAATGTAAATGGGTCAATCACACGGACTTAGCTGTAAAGGACAAATGAAAGAAAACTCAAATTTAGACAAAGGAATAAAAAAAGGAAAAACTGGTTAAAATTGTGGATACTTTCATTTCTTTTGTTTTCATTCCCATCAGCAACCTGAGAGTTGTACTAGTTTGGGTACACTGCTCATCTTCCAATAGGTGAGCTGGCAGGGATTTCTTTGGGACGTAGTCATAGACCTCATGGACAAAACTCAGGGAATGCTGGGAAGGGTCTCTGGGAAAGAAAAACATCCATAGGAAATGGGTTGAGGATCATACTCCTGTTTTCTTCTCTTATACTAATATGGGACACTGGCCTGTGGTGTGGACACATCATCCATGTTAATTGAATGGTGAGCATGAGAATGACAATGATGGATGAAGTACACCACCACTGTGAGTTGAAAGGCAGTTGACAGGTGGTGTGGACAAGTCCAACATACAACTGAGAGAAGACAAAAGAAAAAAATTGGAGGTTTCATAAGATTGAAAATAAAGAGTTTTCAAAACATATCGCTCTTTTCCAATAGGATGTGAGTCAGAAAAAAAGAAAACAAGGAAAATTCCTTGAGTACTGAAAGTGAAATTCAAAGTATGGTCACCAGGTGGGGATAAACCCGAAGTAAAGGACAACTGAGTTTTCTCCCTTTGTCTTCTGACATTCTCAAGCATCTGTCTTCAATGTGAACAGATTTGCATAGGAAGTTTGGTCCACCCAGACCTGTGTTGAGAGAATAAAAGACCTGAGAACCCGGTTTCGGGTGAGAACTTGAAAGAGTCAGCATCACATCCCCACTATGGCCTGGGCACCTCTCACTCTCATCACAGGTCAGTGTGCGCGATGTTCAGAAACCACTACTGACCATCTCCAACTTCACACGCTGTTTTTCTCTCCAATATGATTCATTTCCTCTCGACCAGAACTGAATAAAAGTCTGTGTTTTCAGAGTCCCTCTCTTAGCCTGCGCTGTCACAGCCACCATCTGCATCTTTCTCTCCGGGAAAATCAGTCAAACTCACCTGCACCCTGAGCAGCGGCTATGATAATTATTATGTGGATTTGTACCAGCAGAATTCTGGAGAAAGCCCTCAGTTTGTTATGCGAGTGGGCAACAGTGGCATGGTAGTTTGAAAGGAGATGGGATCCCTGATCAATTCTCATGGTCAGGCTCTGGGCTGGAACGGTACCTGACCATCCAGAACATACAGGATGGGGATGAGAGTGTCTACTACTGTGTAGTAGACGATAGCAGTGGTAGCAGCTTTGTGTAACCCACAGTGATGGAAGTAGAAGGGAAGTGAGACAAAAACCTGACTGACCTGCCCAGTGCCTGCCTCCTTCACCAGAAAACTTGTTGAACTAGCCTGTGGGTTTTCATTATTCTCACATAGTTTATAAATGTGATTTGTATTACATGTTCCCTTGGATGCAAATATGTTCTTAGAATTGTTAGAAACATTTGATTTTTACATGAATTTTGGCTGTTCCCACTCACGTGTCCCCTGGTGTAATTTTATTGCACATGCTATGGAGCTCTGTAAAAGTTATTTTGCAGTACAATGATAGAATTGTCATCCCTCAACTTTCTCCATGTCCACCATCTGTGAGTGTGCCAAACACTGATGAAACTAAATATTTCCATGAAAGGATAGTACTTTGAGCCTGACAACAGTGTTATATGTGCAGAAATGTTCAACTTTTATTTCTATTATCACTTATGCACCATGTGAAAAGAAGGTGAGTGTGGATATGAAGGCCCACAGCTGTGATAGTGCGAGAGTGTGTGATGTAATTCTGAATTCTAATATGTGACCCATCAGCTTACAGAAGAAAGAATATTCCTGGTCATGTGTGCTTGTTAATACTAATTTTCAATTTGATGTGATCTGAAATCATCTGAAAGATGGACCTCTGGGTATCTCTATGAATCTTTTTCTTGTTCATGTTACTTCATACTCAAAAAACCTGCACACTGGGTATGGTACCATTCCCTTATAGGATCTTAGAATGTAGTGAAATGAGAATCTGACGTGAACAAAGGCATCCACTACTTTTTCAGACTGATTTTGGATGTGTTATCACCAGCTGCCTTATGTTCCTACCACTTGAACTGCTATATTATGATGTTTTGTACACTTGATCATTACACCAGAATAAACTCTTTCTCCCCAAAGCTAAATATTGAAAGGATATTTTATAATAGTAACAGGATAGGAAACTAAGATTGTAGGAGATAAATTCCTGGTGAAACTACTTTGCTATGCTCATATAATCATAAAACCTAGGTCAAAAGCACAACCTTCCAAACATACTTTCCTCAATTAAAGAAATATGTATATATTTCAATTGTTGTAATTATTTGAAGATGGTTAGAATTTGATATGTTCATGCCAAAAAAAGAGGAGTAAATGCTGAATAACACATACTATGGAAGAAAACTCCATGGAGGATATAGAGTTAGTAAACATCATGAATACACTATTCTTCAATTTAGTGATTGAAATTTTGCCAGAACAATGAATAAATAGAAGAAAATTAAAGGAATACAAATGGGAAAGGAAAAAGTCAAGTTATATCTAATTTTAAACAATATGGTTCTTCTATGTATGATAAATCCCAAAGTCTCTAGAGAAAATATCCATGAGCTGAAAAAGAATTGCAGCAAAATGTCAACCTACAAAGTTAACATCAAAAATTTGGATACTACAGGGAGAAGGCTTTAGGCGGTACGATTCTTAGAGGCAAGGGATTAAACAGCCACGATAGAGTTCCCATACTAATGCGGAACCAAAGAAGGGAACCCAGGCTATGCCACTGAGTCCTGAACCCTCACTGGGGTGGAAGACTCAGAGGGAGGTTAGGTGGTCACACAAAGATATGCTCCAGGAAATGGGAGGAAGAAGGATGAGGCACCAGGAAACTGGGGAGGGAAGGAGTGGTGAAAGGCATGAGGAAATGGGGGAGGGTACAATGTGGGACTATGGGGAAAATGGGGGGAGGGATAGAAAAGGAGTATCTATTTTGCTTATATGATTAGGAAAATAATAAAATGTGGAAGAAAGAAAATCAGAATCCTTACTATATAACAAAAACTAAGAAGTTGAGAAAGAGGTGAAATTTATCATGGCTTCTGAAAGTAAAAAAAAAAAAAAAGATTGAGAATGAGCATTACCTAGGAAAGTGAAAGTCCTATACAAGGAAATATTAAAATAATGAAAGAAATGAAAGAATATATGAGAAGATTAAAAAATCTTCTATGTTCATGGATTGGTAGTATTCATATTAGAAAATGATCATAATGTCAAATAACAATCTGCAGATTCAATGGAATCCCCATCAAAAGTGATAATGTAATTCTTCACAGAAACTGAAAAAGCAACATTAAGATTCATATTGAACCACAAACAATATAAAACAATAGTCAAATAAATACTGACCAATAAAAATCCTAATAGTGGTATTATCATATCTGATTGTCAATCATAGTGCAAATTTATGGAAACAAAACAGTATCATATTGGTAGAAAAAATTAGACAGGTCAATAGACTATGATAAAAGACACAGCTTGTGACCATATATATTTAGCAAATTCAATTTTGTCAAATATGTCAGAAAAATACACATAGCATCTTTAACAAAATATTTTGTTAAAATTGGAGTTCATGCCAACATCATGCATTCATATGCAGTAAAATAAAACTTGACCTTTTCTATCAAAATGCACAACAATTTATTCCACCTGATTCTAGTGCTGTGATTGCCTGAGTTCTCTCATTCAAATAAGTCACAGTGTTCATACAAGTAATCCTTTTTATCACTCCTGTGTGAGAAATGACAGACACAACGATTCAGCATGGAAGCAACCAATTATTTTATTCCTTAATACATTATTGAGGAGATATTAAGAAAATAAGGAAGCATTTGAAATGCTAGCAAAATCTTAATGCTATGAAATGCACATCAGCTAAGAAATTGTCCAATTCTTACTACACCAAGTATAATATAGATTAAAAACAATGACTTTTTCTAATTTACCTATAGATGAAAGCAACTGACAAATGTGCACATTACATGTTACTTTTATAAAGAAATAAGCTGTACAGAAGCACTCACCTTTTCAAAAGAAACAGTGGAGTTTTGTTGGTTTTCCCTCACTCATCCTCTTACCAAACCTTCCTCCATTCTTTCCCATTCTCTGATTTGACCAACGCAAGTCACTATTTATATCGACATTGAAGTCAGTTTTTGCTGCACTTGCAATCCTTAAATACTGCTTTCCATCTTTTTTCTCTTTCCTTTAGGATTCCATCTCATATCAATCATAATCGTTCTATAGAAGGAAAGGCCACTCCTGGTTTGAGAAAGCATCTTAGAGTTGTTAAATTAGCAATTTTAATGATATCAGGTGTTCAACATAGGTATATATATATATATATGCATACTATATATGTTGTACTTACTATACTTACTACAATTACCCTTCCTGTATTAGTTGTGTTAGCTTCATCTTCTTGATGCTTAATTAATATGGAACCAAACAACTTGGGAAAACAAGGGGTTTACTATTGTTTACAATTCTCATTAAGGTTCATCATAATAATGAAATTTCATGCCAACATCAGGAGCCAAAGGAACTGACCACACTTTATTCACAAAAGGAGCTGAGAGAGGGTAATACTTTCTCACTTGCCAGGATGCCAAAGTATTGAACCATCTCTTCTCCATCTTATCCAGCACCTCAGGAAATAGCCCCACCTACTCATCAATTAAATGGTCTGCCCTCATCAATTAAACAGTCTCCTATTGGTTTGTTCATGGCTTTCTTCCACTGAACTTCACTTCATAGATATGCTCAAAGCCTCTGGCTTCTATTGTCGTTTGTATCTGAAACTCACTACCACATTATGGCATGTAAACATATTATAGCTCATAGAAATATATGTATAGAATTTATGCTTACATCCTTAAATTGATCTAAAATAAAAATCCTCAAAAATTCAAGGCACAGTGGGTAAAATATTAAAAATTGTGAAATATGCCATTGTAATCAATAGGATTGTGAAGTGATTACATTTAAATTTGCTGAAACTTGAGATATTTACATCCCATTTATCTATTTACATGCTGTGTCTTATTATTCCTAGACTTTTTGTGCTCAAATGCTTCTCCTGTGGCAAGCTTCTAAGCAGACTCATGTTATGATTAGGCAATTTGAATAAATATGAAATGCCAGGCCATGTTTTTCATGTTCACGCTAAAATATGAAGATGTGTTTTAAAGCACTGAATCTGAAAAGGATTTTTAATATTTCATTTGTTTATTTTATATGTGTGTAGGTATGTGGGCACTGAGTGACAGTGCAGTTACCAAGATTGATCCTAATATGTGAAAAAAAAGGAAAAATAAATAGAGATATGGAAAAGAAATAAAGGAAAGGGAGGTAAAGTAAAACAAAGAAAAGGAAAGCAGGTGAAATAGGCACAGAGAAGAAAAGAATAGATAACAGTGGAAAAGAGGAAGGAGGGATGGAAATTAGAGAATAAGTGTGCAGAGATGAAGAAAACTAATATAAAAATTGAGATAGCAGGGGCTGGAGAGGTGGCTCAAGGATTAAGCCTCTGCCTTGCAAGCAGAAGGTCCTGAGTACCGATCCTAGACCCCACGTATAGACGCCGGGCGGAAGCGGGGGCGGCCTGCGTTTCTGTCCTGGTAGGGCGGAGCCTGTGAATCCAGGGACAGAGTAAACAAGGAGAAGGCGGTCCATGGTGGTTCCCAAATTCGTCCGTGGTTCTACACACACACACACATACACGCACACACACGCACAATTGAATAAATAATAAAAAAACTATTTAAAAAATTGAGATAGCAAATTTTCTGGTGCCATAAGAATTAATTTCTTCTTTATGGCACCCCAATATATCCATTTCTAAAATTTCATTACAAAGACAAATTATTAATTAGATATGTCAAGGATAAAGTAGAGTTCTGACAACTTACTGTGCTCAAACGTAGAAGCTGGCAATTTTAAAACTAGATATTTATAGTATGAAAACAGAAGAAACAAATTAATATTCTGAATGGAGCAAATTGATCACATACAATTGCTTTTTGTTGATAACCTGTGCTTCTAGTACTGGCACAATAATCATGTATTAAAGAGAATCTGTGAGGAGCTTTTTGTAATCAGTATTTTCTGATATTATAATATTCAAAAAGAAATTCAATGTAAACATTTTTTAATGTAAAAGTCATTTCACTACAAACTAAGAAACTATAGAGATATTAGACTTAAAAATTAAGGATAAAAGTGGAACTTTTGAAATTTTTTGGCATTAAATTTTTACTAACCCAGTCTCTGTAGAGGACCCAGGGTGATTTCAGAAATCATCCTAGATTGCTTCTCCCTTCTCTTTGCTTTGTTCTGTGATTTCCCAGGCTCCACCAACCTGGGTAGAAGTGCTGGCAATTTTACTTGCATCCTGGGATCTGAACTCAGGACTTTCTACTTGATAGGTAGAGTCTTACACCCTGAGAATCTCTCCAAACCTTATTGATCATTTAAGATAAAATTTAATCAACTAAATGGAAATTCTTAAAAACAAATCCCATGACTGGTAGGAGATCTCTGCAGGCAATCCAACACACTGGGAAAAAGATTCCCCACATCTTTTTTCTCTGCAGTGTTTCAGCTGCATCAACCTTTGAAGAAGAAAGGTGATCACTGACTTCAGTATGGCCTCACCACTTTGCCTAGAGTAAAAAACGTAAGCAGAGACATAGCCAGGGCTCTTTGGGAGACATCCTCCAGTGAACATGAAAAAATTCAGCCATACAAAAGGCAATACAAGATGACTCCTGTAAGTTTTCCAACATTTTGGTTTCAAGTCCAAAAATGTGTCCTCTTGTCTTGGGATCATGCTTATAAAAAAAAAAAGGACATGAGGTAGTGGGTTCTCCTATCATTGCATAACACAACATTTGACCAGGACCTTATTTCTATTGCAGCCTGGTGGTATGTGCTCCAGCGAACATAGTCTTATTCTTTGCCACTGACATTGAAGATCAAAGCCCAGAGTGACTTTATGCTTCTTTGACTCCAATGGACAGCCATCCTGCAACTACTGGTGAACACAATTTAACTGACAATAGCTGATCATAGATCACAGGGTGGTAAGTTATGGAAAAAAATTCAGTCCCTATCAAGCAAGTGTCCTGTACCACAAGTTATGGATTTTGTACTTTGGTTAGGCTGCCACCAGGCTGTTAGAAATGACTGCTCTTCAGATGAGGTCAGTTCAAAGGAATGGGACTGTGTTAAAGAACAGATAGCTCAGGAGGTGACAGAGGAATGAGGAAGGGGCAAAAAGGTATGTTCTGCTCAATGTGACTCCATTTGCCTCATTAAGATGCTGTACCTATCTTGTTTATTTTCATTAACTGCTCTGTATTGGTTCAATGTGAGCTACTGCATCCAAATTTAAAGAAATTGAAAATGTCAAGATCAAAAGGACACAGGAGAATTTTAAGATGAACCACATAATTACTTTCTCTGTAATGGAAATGGGCTAATGATAAAGACTAAGAAAATATTAAAGAAAACTCAAATTTATACAAAGCAATTTAAGAAGAAAAACAAGCTGATTAATATTTCTGATACTTTCATTTATTTTGTTTTCTGGCCCAACACCTTCTACTATTCCAGTGAGTTGAATTATTTTGAGGAAAATACTGCTCGCCTTTCACATAGGTGAGCTGGGAAGTGGTCATAGAATTCATTGGCAAACACAACACCACAAAGTAAATTTGGAAGGGCATCTCTGCAAAAGAGAAAATATCTGTGGGAAATGGATTCATTATTATACTTCTGTTTCTGCCCTTCCACAGGTATGGGACACTGGCCAATTTTGGGAACATCCTCCAAGTTAGTTGAATGATGAGAATGAGAATGACAATGGTGGATGAAGTTGACCACCATCGTGAGTTGTAAAACCAGTAAATAGGTGGTATAGAAAATTCTAACATACAACTGACAGACCATAAAAGGAAAATAATTTGGGAGGTTTCATGAGAGAGTGCAAATGAGAAGTTTTCGAAACAAACCCCTCTGTTCCACTAAAAGATTGATAGTAAAAAGAAAGAGAGAGAGAGAGAGAGAGAGAGAGAGAGAGAGAGAGAGAGAGAGAGAGAGAAAAGGAAAGGAAAGGAAAGGAAAGAAAAGAAAAGAAAAGAAAGAAAAGAAAAGAAAAGAAAAGAAAAGAAAAGAAAAGAAAAGAAAAGAAAAGAAAAGAAAAGAAAAGAAAAGAAAAGAGAAGAAATTAATCTTGAGTACTGAAGGTGAAATTCAAAATGTGGTCACCAGGTGGAGACAAACTCTGAGAAAACAAACAACTGAGTTTCCTCCCTAAGCCTTCTGCCTTTCTGAAGCATCTGTCTTCAATGTGAATAAATTTGCATGGGGCGTTTGATCCACCCAGAACTGTGTTGAGGGGATAAGAGACTTGGCAACCCGGTTCAAGTGTGAACCTGAAAGACTCAGAATCACATCTCTACTATGGCTTGGGCACTTTCTCGCTGTCCTCACTCTTGTCACAGGTCAGGTGGGGGGAATGGTCAGAAAGCATTATCAACCATACCCAATTACCCACTCCTTTCTTCCCTTGCTTTCCCGCCCACATTATTCCCTTCCTCTACGAGATCTTTAATGAATATTTGTGTCTTCAGAGTCCCTCTCTCAGCCTACGTTGTCACAGCCACCATCTGCGTCTTCCTCTCTGGGACAATCAGTCACACTCTCCTGCACCCTGAGCGGTGGCTATGATGATTCTAAAGTGGACTGGTACCAGCAGAGTCCTGGAAGAGCCTTCGGTTTGTTCTGCGAGTGGACAACAATGGCGAAGTCTCAGCAAAAGGAGTGGGGACTTCTGATCGATTCTCAGGCTCAGGCTATAATCTAGATCGATACCTGAGCATCCAGAATATACAGGATGGGGATGAGAGTGTCTACTACTGTGGATCATACCACGGAAGTGGTAGCAATTATGTGTAACCCACAATGATGCAAGTAGAAGGGAAGTGAGACAAAAACCTGGCTCATCTGCTCAGTGCCCACCCCCTTCACCATTGTTCTCACTCATAGTTCTGATGACCTTCTTGATCTTGCCTGAGGTTTCCCTTTATTCTTCGATATTTTGCAAATGTACTCTGTCTTAATATTCCCTTGGATGCAAATATGTTCTTACATTTAATTTTTACATAAACTTGTGACTGCTCCCACTCACTTGTGCCTGATGAAGTTTATTGCACAGGTTTGGGACCTCTGAATAAGTTAATTCATGGTGCAATAACCTTCAGCTTCCCTTACCTTTCTCTACATTCACCATCTGTGGCTTTGTTATCTCTGATAAGCACTAAATGTTTCCAAGAAAAGTTATGACTTTGTGCCTGACAGCAGGGTTTACATGTGCACAAGTGTTCAACTTTCATTTCTTCTAATTCTTATGAATCCATGTGGAAATAAGGAGAGTGTGGATATGAAGGACTAAATCTATGAGTACTGGGAGAATGTGAGGTACCCCTGAGCCCTGGTAAGTGTCCCACTTTTTCCTGGTCACATGTGCTTGGTAATACCAATTTATCAATTTGATGAGAACTAGATTCATCTGGAAGATAGGCCTTTGGGAATCTCTGTGTCACTTTTTCATGCTCATGTTAGTTGGTTCTGGAAGACTGTGGATGGTACCATTCCCTTGAATTGGGATCTGGGACGGTTGGAAAATGAAAAGCTTGTTCTGAACATAGGAATCCATTACTTTGCAGCCTGACTATGGATGGGTTTTGACCAGATGCCTCATGCTCCTAACCCCTTGATTTCCATATCATGATGGACTGTCCCCTTAGAATAAACTCTTTCTGCCTTAAGTTAATCTTATAAAGACATTTTATTATTGCAACAGGAAATGAAAGTAGGATTGGCAGGAGACAAACTTTTGATGGATCTGCTCTGCAATGATCCTATAATAATAAACCTGGATTAAGAACACAACCCTCAAAAATTCCATCTTCAATTAAGGATATCTGCTTATATTTAAAGTGTAATTTTGCCAAGATAGCCAGAATTCCATAGATTTGTGCCATAAAAAGGGAGTTTATGCAGAACAACCATACATGAAGATGAAATCTCCCAAGAAGAAATAGTTGAAGAAAATTGTGAGTACACTCTCACTGCTTTTGTTCAATATAGTGCCTGAAATATTATATGGAACAATAAATAAAGGAAGAAAAATAAATGAATACATATGTGAAAGAAGCAAATTTATTTATTTATATATATATTAATAATATTGTTCTATATTTCACAGACTCCAAAATCTCTACAGAAAATGTTCTTGAGCTGAAATACAATCTCAGCAATATGTCAACTAACAAAGGTATTATACTAAATCATGTGAAATTTACTATAGACTCCAAAAAATAAAAGAACCTGAAGAAGAATAATCAAGGGAAATGAAAGACTTATACAAGGATAATATTAAAATAATGAGGAAGGAAATGGAAGAAAATATAGGAAGATGGAAAGAACCTCTATGATTATGAATTGATAGTATTAATATTAGGGAATGATATCAAAAAGCAATCTGTAGATTCAGTGCAATCCTCATCTAAAATCATAATGCAAGTCTTCCTAGAAATAAGAATAAATTTAGAATTTATACAGAACCATGAAAAAAGCAATTGAATAAAACTAATTAATAAAAAATGATCGAAGTATAATAATCATATCTGATTTCAAATAATGCTGTGAAGCCACAGAAATAAAAACAGTATGGTAATAACAGAAAAATAGACAAATAGATCAATAGATGAGAATCAAAGACACAGATTTATGACCACCTACCTTTAGCATCCTGACTTTTGTCAAAGATACCAGAAAAATATATTGATTCATCTTCAAGATATTACTTTAATAAAATTGGAAATCCATACTTACCTGGCAGGGGAGTTACCATGATCACGAAGGTGGTTTTCCCAGGGCGAGGCTTATCCATTGCACTCCGGATGTGCTGACCCCTGCAATTTCCCCAAATGTGGGAAACTCGACTGCATAATTTGTGGTAGTGGAGGACTGTGCTCGTGCTCTCCCCTGTTTAAAAAAAAAATGGAAATCCATATGCTGAAGAGTAAAACTTGATCCTTATTTCTCAACCTGCACAACAATTTATTCCAAGTAGTTCCAGAGCATCAATACCAAACCAGAGATTGAAATTTCTAGGGAAAATTATAGGAAATACATTTAAAATGACATGTTTATCCATTCAGAGAGTTATTAATGTCAACAATTTTCAAGTGGGAACATAAAATTTAACAACTTCTTGTCTACAAAATATGTTAATTGAGCAAAGTGAGAGCCCAGAATGGGGGAGAAAATCTTTCAAGTTATACATCTGACAGAAGATTTATGTCTACAATATTAAAAAAGAAATAAAAATTCAAACATCAACAATACAAATAAACCAATTAAAAAATGTACTGTTTCCCTGAACAGAAAATTTTCTGAACAGGACATATGAGCATCTAATAGCTCTCTGTCCCTCCCTCTTAACCTCCTGGAACAGGACTCACTCTCCATCACAGGTAAGTTCCCCCAGCACCCAGGTCGCTGCTTGTCCCAGCTCCTCCCACCAGCCAGCCCAAGCAACACTCAGATTGCCTTGGGCTTGCCTGGGCCACATCCCAGGTCTCAGCCCCTCTGTCCCTCTTCCCATCCACCTGGGACTGGAGTCGCTCCCAGTCCTCCATCCCAGCATGTCTGCCCCTCCAACCCCCCCGGGACCCTCGCTTGCCGTCCAGGAAGGACACACTGCTACTCAGAATTCAACAGAGTCCAAAGGAAATTCAAGCAAAGCTCTAAGGTACAAAAGCCATACATCCGAAGTCCTCTAAAGTCATCCTATCACATGGGAGAGATTCTTCACATCTAGCCCAAAGATAAGTAAAACTCTCTTTTTTTTTTAACCATACTTCTCCTTTCTAGTATCAATCATTTTAGATTAACTTTTCCATATAGCCACCCCCAAAATATATAGAACTCCAGGGATTATACCACTTACCCTCACATATTACCATGGTACTAAATCGCAAAAATGTACTACCATACTCATATTCACTCCCTGTCTACTTAACCTGACTTAACTAATGTACTAAAAGCCTAATAACCTCATTTAGGAAATAACAATAACAAAAGACAAACGTACCCAACTCCAAGGCAAACACTAGTAATAACTGCCTGAGAGTAGTAATACCAACTAAATCAGTTCAGTCAAAAACACATAGAAACTGAAAGGTCTTAAGAGACAAAACAATGCCCAAGTCAAAGTACAGATCCATGAGAAACAACACCAAAGAAGACATAATCCACTGAAAGAATTAACCCCATAATGATGGATTCCAACCAGAACAAATTCACAGAAAATAGCAAAGAAAACCAGACCCAAGATATCAACTTTCAAAGCATGATCAATACCATGATCAATACTTTGAAAAAGGAAATCTGGGAGGAGTTAAACAACATCAACCACTTTGAACAGGAACACAATAGACACTTGGAGGAGTTGAGAAAAACAGTTCAAGAAACAAAAATAGGCATAGAGCAGATAAAAGAGTCTCAAGCAGACTTTAAAACTGAACTAAAAGACAAGTTATCTTCAACCCAGAACTCAACAAGGAGTCTCATTAGCAGAACTAATGAAGAAAAAAATAGAATTTCAGATCTTGAAGACAAAGTGGGAGTATTAACCTAGCTCAATGGAAGAGGGTTGTTAAAGCCTAAAAGATACTTGAAAGGAATATTCAAGAGTTATGGGTCACTTTGAAGAAGCCTAACATGCACATTCATGGAATACCAGAGCATGAATCCCAAAATACTTAACCTGAGGAAATTTTTAAAATTATCATAAGTGAAAACTTCCCTTAACTATGAGAGGCCCATCCAAATACAAGAGGCATTCCACACCCCAAACTGATATGACCAAAATAGAAACATGCCATGACAAATAATAGTCAAAACACTGCACATTCAAGACAAAGAAAAGGTGCTGAGAGCTTCAAGGGAAAAAAAAAGTCACTTTTAAAGGTAAACCTATTAAAATAACAAATGACTTCTCAATGGAAACAGTAAAAACAAGAAGACCTTGGAGATACGTACTTCAAGTATTGAGTGAGCAAAAATGGTACCCAGGCTGATATACCTGGAAAAACTATCTGACATGATTGAGGGAGAAATAAATGTTTTCCAGCACAAAGACAACTTCAAGGCATACATGTCTACCAAACCAGGCCTTAAACAAATGGTAGAAATGATACTCAAGACTGAAGAAAAAAACAAGCATATCCAGGAGACCAGAAGAGAAGTACAATAACACCAAAACCTAAAAGTCAAATAACACATTTACAAAAACCACTAAACATAAGAAATTTCCAGAATTAAAAATACTTTCTCCATTATAACATTAAATGTCATTGGAATTAACTCACTGATCAAGAGACACAGATTATAAACTTGGAATAAAAATCACAAACCATCAATCTGCTGCCTTCAGAAAACTCATCTCACCACAAAAGGTAGACACATCCTAAAAATAAAAGGCTGGTCTAAAATTCTGCAAGCTAATGGAACCAGGAAACAGTCAGAGATAGCTATTATGCTATTGGACAAAGTGGACTTCAAACCAAAAAAAAAATATAAGAGACACAGATGGATACTACATTTTTGTCACAGGTAAAATTCACCAGGAAGACTTCACAATACAGAACATATATGCACCAATATGGGCCCCTCCACATTTATTAAGCAAAGCCTACAGCGTCTAAAGTGAGAAATCAACCCCAAATAATAATTCTTAGGGATTGCAACACCACCTTCTCAACATGGGATAAATCAACAAGTCAAAAGCTAAATGAGACACATTGGAACTTAATCAAACCCTTAGTGAAATGGAGCTTACAGATCTCTATCAAACTTTTCATTCATGCACCAAAGAATACACATTTTTCTCAGCAGCACATGGAACATTTTCCAAAATAGGTCACATACTGGGCCACAAAACAAATCTCCACATATACAGGAACATTGAAATTCTAGCCTGTACCCTATCAGACCACCATGGTCTAATGCTCAACATCCACAATACAACAAACAACAGAAAATACACTAACTCCTGGAAACTTAACACTATGATACTGAATGAGAATTGGTTTCAGGAAGAAATTAAAAAGGAAATTCAAGATTTCCTGAAAGCAAAAGATAATGAGACTACCACTTATCAAAATTTTTGGGAAACAATGAAAGTTGTCTTAAGAGGTAAGTTCATAGCTCTTAATGCATACATCAAAAAATTGAAACATCATCACAAATAATTAACAATGCAGCTTAAAGCTTTAGACACACTAGAGCAATCCGATCCCAAAAGCAGTAGAAGAGAGGAGTTTAGCAAAATAAGAGGAGAAATATCTTAAATTGAGATTAGGAAAATGATACAGAGAATCAAACAGTCAAAAAGCTGGTTCTTTGAAAAAATTAGTAAGATTGATATACCCCTAGCTAAATTAACCAAAAGCAAGAGAGAGAAAACACAAATTAACAAAATTGGAAATGAAAATGGAGTTATAATTACTGATATCCAAGAAATTCAGAGTATTGTAAGGTGATATTTCAAAAACTTATACTCTGAAATTTGACAACACAAAAGAAATGGATGAATTCGTAAATAAGCACAACTTACCTAAATTGAATCAGGAAGTTGTGAATTATTTAAAAAGTCCTATAACATATGAGGAAATTGATAATGTAATCTCAAATCTTCCCACCAAAAAATGTCCTGGGCCAGATGAATTCAGTCCAGAGTTCTACCAGAAATTTAAGGAGCTAATAACACCAACACTCCTTAAACTGTTTCATCCAATAGAAAAGGAAGGAACACTACCAAAGCCTTTCTATGAAGCTGATATTGTATTAATCCCCAAATCTAATAAAGATACACTTAAAAAAGAAAAGTATAGGCCAATCTCTTTGAAGAACACAGATACAAAGATTCTCAACAAAGTCTTAGCAAATTGGATTCAAAAACATATCAAAAAGGTCATTCACGGGGATCAAGTAGGCTTTATCCCAGGCATACAAGGTCGATTCAAAATAGGCAAATCAATAAATGTAATTCACCATATAAACCAGTCCAAAATTCAAGTCCACATGCTACTCTCAATAAATACAGAAAAAGCTTTTGACAAGATCCAACAGCATTTTTTGATCAAAACCCTAGGGACAGTTGGAATGAAAGGAACCTTTATTAAAATAATAAAAGGTATATACAACAAGCCAATGGCAAGGATTATACTCAATGGGGAAAAACTTTAAGCATTCCCACTTCAATCAGGAACTAGACAAGGCTGTCCACTCTCACCACTTCTATTCAATATTGTACTTGAAGTCTTAACTGAAGCCATAAGACAAGAAAGGGATATGAAAGGGATTCAAATTGACAAGGAAGAAGTCAAGTTATCTCTATTTGCAGATGACATGATCTTATACCTGAGTGATCCCAAAAACTCCACCAGGAAGCTCCTGGAAATAATACAGGAGTTCAGGATGGTGGCAAGATACAAAATAAACATACAAAAATCAATGGACTTGCTATATGCCCAGAAAGATAGAAGTGAAACAGCCCTGAGAAAAACAATCCCATTTACTATAGTTCCAAAAAAATGAAATAACTTGGTATAAACCTAACCAAAGAAGGAAGAGACCTTTACAATGAAAACTTTAAAACCCTAAAGAAAGAAATTGCAGAAAACACCAGAAGGTGGAAAGACCTCCCATGTTCCTGGATTGGCAGAATCAATATCATCAAAATGACCATTCTACTAAAGGCATTATACAGATTCAATGCTATACTAATCAAAATCCCAAAGCAATTCTTTAATGAGGTTGATCAAACAATCTCAAAATTTATATGGAAGCACAAAAGACCCAGGATAGCAAAAGTAATCCTGAGTAACAAAAACACTGCTGGAGGTATCAACATACATAATCTTAGTCTATACTACAAATCCATAGGTATAAAAACAGCCTGGTATTGGCTCCAAAATAGACACACAGATGAATGGATAAGGGTTGAAGACCCAGACATAAGCCCACACAATTACAGCCATTTGAAAAGAGCCCAAAATATCCAATGGAAAAAGAACAGCATCTTCAACAAATGGTGCTGGCAAAACTGGATGTCTTCACGCAGAAGATTAAAACTCGACCCATATTTGTCACCATGAACAAGACTTAATTCCAAATGCATCACGGACCTCAATATAAGGCCAGAAACTATACAAACCTTAGTCAAAAGAGTCGGGAACTCCCTCGAGCTGATTGGACTAGGCCAAGAGTTCCTAGTAAGAAATCCAACAGCACAGTCACTACAACTAACACTCAACAAATGGGATCTTATGAAATTAAAGAGCTCTATTCAGATAAAGAGATTGTAACTCGTGCACAAAGGCAACCCACAGAATGGGGAAAAAAATCGTCACTAGAGCTCTATTATCGACAGTGCACAAAAAACTTAGAAAACTAAACACCAAGAAAACAAATGGTCCAATTAAACAATGAGCCTTGGATCTTAAAAGAAACTACCAGGAAAGACATTGAAATGTCTAACAAATATCTTAAAAAATGCTCTGCATCCTTAGCCATCATAGAAATGCAAATCAAAACCTCCCAGAGATATCATCTCACCCCAGTCAGGATGGCAAAAATCCACAATACAAACAATACCAAATGCTGGAGAGGATGTGGAGAGAAGGGAACTATCCTACATTGCTGGTGGGAATGCAGGCTCATACAACCACTCTGGCGAGCTGTCTGATAATTCTTTAAAAATTTAAAGATTGAAATGCCATATGATCCTGCTATTCCTCTTTTGGGAATAATCCACCATACACCAAAAATTCCTCTCAATAGCACAAGCACGACCACTATTCACAGCAGCACTATTTACAATAGCAATGTCTTGGAATCAATCCAAATTCCCAACAGTTGATGAGTGGATAAGGAACATGTGGTACATTGATACAATGGAATAATACTCAGTCATCAAAAATGATGAATTAATGAGATGTGCAAGGAAATGCATGGAATTAGAAACAATTATATTGAGTGAAGTATCCCAGAAACAGAAAAATAAGTGCCATATGTACTCCCTAATAGGTGGATCTTAGTACCAAACCCTCTTAGTGACACACTCAAAGATAAATCTCTGTAATACCTACAGGAATTGCAAAGATTTTAAGCAGGGAGGGAAGGGGAAGGAGGGCCCCACGAGAAACAAGGTGAGATGGGATCATGCTACAGCAGAAAAAATGGCCACCATCATGGTTTCTAATTAAGTAATGAGACATCTGGTTGGGCTCTCAGACTTTCCTTTCTGGTCACTTATATCTGATGGGATATGATCTCCCTAGAAAGGAAGGGCATAGAGTCTGGCAGATAGAAGATAACCATCCTGCAAATGGTCTCCTATTCTTATTCCATCTACCTTTGAATCTACTCTTATAATTAGACTCTATTTTAATAGCTTTTTATCTCTGCCCAGGGGTGATATCTAATACCCATCAGGATGGAGCCAAGGGCAGTACAGGAACAGCAAAACTGAAAAAAAATTAACAAATCATAATTCAGAAAATCAGAGCCTCTACATCAACCACTGGAACCAGGCCAGCCTAATCTCTCCCTATCCTAAAGCACAGGGAAACTTGCACAAAGGAGGTGGTAAGATTGTAAGAGCCTGAAGATGGAGAGAGTCAATAATGTGCAAGATACTCCATATGAGTTAGTGCCAAAGTAATCATAATAGTACTTTGCATGACCTGTGGAATGACCAACATATCATTGAACCCCCAAAGTCTAGCATGGATCACAGACACTACAGTTCTTAGAGGCAAGGGATTAATAGCCACAATAGTGTTCCTATACTGAAGGGAAACACACAAAAAAAAGAGCTCTAGGCAATGCCACTGAGTCCTTATACTTCATCAGAGAGGAGGACCCAGAAGGAAGGTTGACATGCACACTATAGGATGCTCCAGGAATGGGGGGAGAGGATCCTGGGAGAAAGGGAGGGATGGGGGAATGGAAAGTGAAAAAGTGGGGAAGAAGCAAGGGGATCCATGGAGGGGTTGAGGGAAGGAGGGGATGGGGTACTTATTAACTTTGTATGAGTGGAAGAAATAAAAAAATGAACATCTAAAATATATATGTAAAATTGATTTCAACATACCTGTATACTAAATATGCTTTAATATTTCACCTTTCCCAAGTTATAGTGTTAAGATAAAAGCAAAAATAAACAACCAAATAGAAAAAAAATACAAAAACAAATGCCATTGATGATTGAGGGGAAGCCTTAGTTAATGTTGTCGGTAATGTAAACTTTCATATATTTTTAACTGCCCTTCATGAGAATGATCTCTAAAGTAGAACTGACTTACTTTAAAAAGAGGAATAAATGAAAATATGATATGTTGCTATCTGGGAATTAAGCTGATTTTATTACCTCACAGATATGAGACTGTTTTCCAACATCACATAAATTATTTGGCCTGATACAACATTGAATTGATAATAAGAATATTTATTCTCAACCTTCATAGATATCTCAAAAAAGAATTCTCATTGTTGGCAACTGAGTGTAAGGCTCATGCTTGCTTCACAGCATTCATAGGATTTGTCCTGGGAGGGGAAGATATGAAAGGCTCAAATCTTAAAATTATGTACTTACACATTGCTCTAGATTTGTGGGAAAATACTATCCTCACTGATTTAACTGAATTTTAACTTTTTTTTTAACTCTTCCTCATATAGTGAGTCTAGGTACACTCTTTCAAAAAGAATGTATAACAGGACCCAGGATACACAATGTTATCTTCAAAGCAAATCATAATGCATTAAAGAGGAGGAAACGCTTCAAAAATCATTCTAGAATGGCAATGGTTACTACATTTTGGTGACAAAAACATTGATATCTTTTCATGGACACTGACTGAGGCTTTATGAAGTGCTGTACACCCGGAACTCATGCAAGTCAGTAGCCACATATTTTAATATATTTTTTTATTTTTATGTATGTGTTTGTGTGGTCTGTGCATGCATTCTTGCATGTGAACACACTTGTAATACATGTAGAAGTACCAAGAGCACCACCAATGCCAGTGTTTGTCTTCCTCCTTCTTTGAGGCAAGGCTTTTCTGCTTGCTGTGCTGAACATAGAACAAGAACTTGCACATAAGCTTCTAAAGAATTCTATTACTGGAGCTAATATTATTCTAGGAATGTTAAGATTATAACTGCAATCTAATAAACATGGATTGTATTTGGGAACTGGGGATCAGAGTTCAGGTAATCAGGTTTTCAGAACAAAAAACTTTGCCCTGACTTGGAGAAACATTTTTTTTTATTAAAAATTTAATTATACATTTTAAAAATTTTTTACCAGTTCCCTCCCTCCCCCCTCTTCCCCCTCCCCTTCCCCCAGTGCCTCCCCCCCAATTCCCAGAGAGTCCTTTATTGTGTGTGCCTAACTCTCCACTGTGTCCTCCTCTCCGATGACATATAAGGACCCAGTGGCATTTCCATAAGCCCTTTCTCTTGTTCCCCTTAAGCATAAGATCACTACTATGGCTGTCAATCCCTTGCCTCCAGGGATCTCGGTGCCCTTATCAGATGCTAGACTTTATGAGGGCAACAGTGCGCTGGACATTGCGCAGGGCATGCAAAGTTCCATTATGATTGCTTTGGCCCCAACTATTGTTGAGAATCTTGCAAATCGTTGCTCCTCCCATCCTTTTGCTCTTACAATCTTACCGCCCCCTCTTCCGCAAATGTCCCTGAGCTCCAGGATGGGGAGAGATTAGGCTGTCCTAGTTCTATGTGATTGATATAGAGTCTCTAAAGTTCTGGATTGTGGTTTGTTGATTTTCTTTTGCAGTTTTTCTGCTCCTGCAATTCCCTTCACTCCATTCTGCTGGGCACTGTATGTCACCCCCTGGCCAGAGACAAAAAGCTGTTAAACTGGAGTCTTGTTGTAATAGCACATTCAAGGGTAGATGTAATAAGAGTAGGAAACCTCACTGAGAGAGGGGTCCATCACCCATTTGCAAAATGATTACTTTTTATCTGCTAGACTATATGCCCTCCCCTTCTGGTGAGATCAGGAAAGAACGTCTGTGAACTTAACCAGGTTTCTCATTACTTACTTGCAGACCTTCATGGAGGCCTATTTTCTCTGCTGTAACATGGTCTCCTCTCTCTTTGTTTCTGGTGTGGTCCTCCTAACCCATCTCTCTTGTTCATAATCCTTGCAATTACTGTGTTACATAGGTTTACTTTTGAGTGTCCCAATGTGGGCTGGGTGAGTTTGATACTAGGAGCCACCTATTAGGGAGTACATACGGCGCTTAATTTTCTGGGTTTGGGATACTTCACTTAATATAATTCTTTCTAATGACATCCATTTCCCAGCAAATTCCAGTAATTCATCATTTTTGATGGCTGAGTAGTACTCCATTGTATAGATGTACCACAGTTTCCTTATCCACTCGTCAACTGTTGGACATTTAGGTTGATTCCATGACTTTGCTATTGTAAACAGTGCTGCTATGAACATGGTCGAGCTTGTGCTATCGAGGCGAACCTTTGCTGCTTGGGGGGTTATTCCCAAAAGTGGGATAGCAGGGTCATATGGCATTTCAATCTTTAATTTCTTTAAGAATCTCCAGACGGCTCGCCAGAGTGGCTGTATGAGCCTGCATTCCCACCAACAATGAGAAACATTTTTACGAGGTCTGTTTTTCAACACACAATTGAACTGTTTTGTGACCAAAAAGGTCACTTGCACTTTTAATAAAAATATCAAACTTTCTGTAATGATTTTTGTAGAACAAATTACTATATTATCTTTGCTTAAGCCAGAAGTGTATCTACTATAAAGCTCAACATCAATTACATCTTTAGATGCACATGAAAAGGATCAATGCTGAGATGAATTTGATGCTCAGGAATACCAGGGAAATCTCTGATATCCATTGACAGTTCAGCCTCCCAAAAGAGCTTTGGATTTGTTCAGTGCCTATTGCTTCCGTATTGCTCAAGGTCCACAGGGATAAGAGCAACCCCAGGCTTTCTTGTGGACTCTGTACTAAAGTCACTCCCCAGACAGAAGTATCTGTGACTAGGTGTTATAGTCACTCTGTGACATACTGTCCATTGAAGGGAATGAGATGGATTTAATTAATTCACCTTCCATATCACAGTAGGAATGCAACAAGTTTTTTTATACATTTTTTTATTATTTCTGCTCATACAAACTTAATAGGTAGATCATTTCCTCCCTCCCTCCTCCTCCCTCCAAACCCTCTGCTCCCCCTCCCTCCTTCCCCATCCCCCAGTGCCTCCCCCCCCCCAATTCCCAGAGAGTTCTTTATTGTGTATGCCTAACTCTCCTCTTGGTCCTCCTCTCTGATGACGTACAAGGACCCAGTGGCATTTCCCTGAACCCTTTCTCGTGTTCCCCTTAAGCATAGGAACACTACTGTGGCTGTCAATCCCTTGCCTCCAAGGATCTTGGTGCCTTTAGCTGATGCTAGACTTTGTGAGGTCAATAGTGTGTTGGACATTGCACAGGGCATGCAAAGTCCTATTATGATTACTTCGGCCCTAACTAGTGTGGAGAATCTTGCAAATCATTGCTCCTCCCATCCTTTTGCTCTTACAATCTTACCGCCCCCTCTTCCGCAAATGTCCCTGAGCTTCAGGATGGGGGGAGATTAGGCAAATGGTAAAAGATTAGGTAGAATTTTGAATACAGTCTTCAGCATACTGCAATATGTTGTGAGGGCATCCTTTTGTAGAATAAGTGGATTGCATTGGACTAGTTATTTCCTATCCTGTACTCCAGCACATAATTTATGCATGTGAACCAAATTTACTGGTATATAGGCTTGAAAGGTTAGCATGAGCTGCTTCGCATATAATTTCAACTTCTGCCATTTTTCATCGTGAAAATAAGGCACATACAATTAAAGATGAGTCCCAGAAAGAGGCTCCAGTTCTAAGGCACAGAGGTGGAACTCCGAGTCGAATGTCACATCACTCCATGTCTCATAAATTACCTAGAAAACAGGGTTGAGAATTCTCAACCAAGAAGTGAAAATTTCCTGATAGGAACATCTTCCATTTTTCAGGTTATCATATAAATGGCTTTACTTATGCATGCTCTGCAACTTCTCCACTGAAAAAACTTCTATGTCTCCTTGATCTTGGAATAAAAGAAGATTACAAGAATTTGTGTGAAATGACACATTTAATTGTTTCCATTTTTAATATCTAAAGTTCTTCTTGGTCATTAATAAATCAATTCTGGATTTTATGAGAGTTGTATGACATTGAAGGAGAAGTTGATTTTTTCAGTGAGCATTCAAGACATTAATAATGGTGTATATTGCACAAAATTGGAATTGGAAAGTTCTTTTGCTAGTAAGTTATTAGGAAGCAGAATATACAGAGTCATATGGAAAGGCCTGCATTGTTCCTGTAGCCTGCATTGGAGCAATGCTTCTCAGATGGAGAAGTACATAGGTCCTGAATAACTGATCAGAAGTAGCACCTGATAATGTACTTTTGTCGAGATCCCCTACCCCAAACATTTCATCCCCATATTTTAATGTCAACAATACCAAAGAATGGCCTAAGATCAAGGCTAGGCCAAGACCAAAGTCTCAGAGAAATAATTTAAGCCTTGATTAAGAATGATCTATGACTGCTATGTAGGAATGACAGAATAAAATGAGAGGAGCTCCAGTTTCTCCAAACAAATATAAGATAAAGCAACATGCAGTGAAGCCCACTTGGCACTGACATCCTTTTAAGCTGTTAGACATTCTCTACATTGACTTTTTCTGTACTGTTGATACATTGAAATCCTTCACAATTTTGTGTCTGTGTATTTTTCTTACAATCCAACTTTTCTTTCTATAATATCTAAATGAAATGTTTTTATATAAGAAGACATGGAAAGCTTCTGCATCTTTCACAGTGAACTGCTTTTTATTTTTAAATTCTTCATTTTATTATTTTGTGTGTGTGTGTGTGTGTGTGTGTGTGTGTGTGTGTGTGTGTCTGTGTGTCTGTTTGTCTGTGTGTATCAGAAGGCATTTATGTGCCTGTGGAGGCCCAAGAGATACTTTGTGAATCACAATGGATTGCTTCTACCTATTATTTGTTTTGCTCTGGAGATTCCCAGACTCTGGGCTTTACAGGACTGCACGTATAGGCCACCATTTCTACTTGAAGTGTTTAAGTATAATCTGGGTTTCAAACTCAGGATCATTTGCTTGTGATCAGAGGCTTTATCCTGAGCCATCTCTCAACCTCAAGCTCTATGTTTGAATGGTATTAATGTGTGGTTTCAGAATTTTGGATTGCACTGTAACTTCAGTAAATAGTTTTTAGGATTGATCTGGGTGGCCTCAGACTCAGAGACTAGAATTGTTAGGGAATCCCAAGATGCAGCTCTGAAATGCCTAAGAGATCTCTTATGTGAGGAAAGAACTCCTGTTAGTCTCTGCCAGGAAAGAACAACCATCATTCCCTTCCAGAAACAAGAAAATATTCTGAGATATGCCTATCATATTTTTTATGCAAAATAAAAGAATGCAGAGACTATTTTCTTTTAGAAAGTATTGTTCTGTATTGAAGGATGTATGAAAAAACATTTTGAAATATAAATGTACATAAAGCTTTATGCATTTGTTCTTCAATGATGGTATCATATTTTGGCACTATGGATTCAGGGAGGCTCTAGCCTGGGCTCCCGGCTATGGATAAACCTGGACAAGTAGGGACATGTCCCAATACAGGAACCATATAGGCGGAGGAATGAACAACCAATGATAAGGAGGGATGAGCAACCAATGGGAAGTGGCCATCTAACCTGCCTCTGTAATGGACATGTAGTAAACAGCTAAATGATTGGTGGCTGCTCTCCCCTTCCTCTTGAGCGGATAGGTTGCCACACCTGATTGGACCCCTGATCCTATATAAGCCTAATTACTTCCTGAATAAAGATGAATCTTCAGCAAGTCGTCCATTGCTGCTTCTCACCTGATTCCCAGGGTCTAGTTGGTGACCACATCCCCAGCTCGCCCACTCGCCTGGAGCCTTGAAGCCCTGCCGTTTCCCCCTCCTTTTCCTGACTGGCCCAGCAGGGATTACAGCAACATCTGGCACTCCAACGCGGGGCTGTCTTCGGTGTAGATGAAACATCGACTTTGGTAAAGTTCTGGTAAAGTTCGGTGAGTTCGGCCCCTTTGGTTTTGTGTTCCTGTGCTTATGCTGCCCGAAGGTGAGCAGATGCCCTCCTCCTCTTCCCCTTTCCCTGTTTGTCCATTGTTGTGCTCTTAAGGTTAGATATGCAATTGGTCGTTTGATTTCCCACTATCAAAGAGCCCCTCTAAACCAAGGTTTTTCCTGGTGAGTTCACACAAGAAATTGGTCCCCTCAGAACTCGGAGCCCAGCTTCAATTACATTGAATCAGCCTTACCTGGGGGTATACGACCCAGGGGTGTAATGAACCCCTGAAGGCCCTCACTAAGCACAGGATGCTTAGATCCAAAACACCTCTGTGTACGTCCTGTGCTAGGTCTCTCCTTGAACGTTGGTTACTCTTTTAGGAGTTTTCACTTTCTCCTTGGTTCTAGTCATTGCTTTCCATTTTCTGCACTCTTTCACCTTGTCCGTTCGTGTCCTAGTCATCTCTGCTCCATTAGGGAACCTTTCCTCTCCACAATGGATAATTTATTGCCCCATCAGAAGGCCCCCCAGCTGCCTGCTCTTAAAGCTCTACTAGACTTACATAGGATCAAAGTGAAACCAAAAGACTTAGAAGATTTTTGGGAGGAAGCTTTAATCTTAGCTCCTTGGATTTCCCCAGAAAATTTCTGGGACCCACAGGTCCGGATGGAATTGCTCTTTCTGGCCCACAAGAGGAAAGTCCACGAAAGCCATAGGTCTTCTGCCCCTTTTGTTCCCATCCTCCTTGGCATCATAATAGCCTTAAAGGATCCTCCACTGAGGAAGTGATTAATTACTACAATGAAACTTGTGGAAAGAACCCAAAATTAGCCCTTTGTACTTCCTCCAGATACCTCCCCTCCTCAATGGAGGACTCTGCAGAGGGCTCACAGGTCCGTGGGGGGGGTGAGTCCACCCCCTGCGGACATCCCCTTCCCTCCTCTTCTTCTTCCCGTAGCTCTTGACTCCCCCTATTTCCTGAGGACCCGCCTTGAGGCCCCACTCTTTTGCTCTGTCCCTCCTCGGCAGCCTGGCGGGCACCTTCAGGAATATAGTATCATCTCCAGAATCCTCCTTTTACATTTTGTAAGCTGTTTTTAATGATCCATTAGCTTTTTCTCCTGTAGCTTGTCCCTTATTATTATAATGAACAACAAATATATGTTAAATATCCAAATATTCACAAAGGGTTTTAAAAGATAGGGATGTGTAAGTAAAATTTTCAATTAGAGTTTATATGGATTTTATTTTAGCAATATCCCCACCCAGCCACTGCAGAGAGACCTCTCTCATGCTTTACAGATAAACCTAGATTCTTCGCTTCAAGCATTCTTTTGTTCTGCAACAGACAAACGCTTTCACCCCAGAAATTCAATAAAAAATGGTGGTTTTTATAATAGTCAGTATCTGCAACATATATGTATGAATTGTCAAAGAAAAAAGTCCATAAGGTTTAATGAAAATGAAAAATTATTTCTATTTTTCTCCCACATTTTTTCCTAAGCATACAAGCTCAATAGATACCTGCAGTTCTCTCCCTTCTCCCCTCTTTCTTCATCCCTAATGGGCAAAATTCAATATCAAATCATCATTGGAGACAGGGCATTTTCTGTAAATGATAAAACATCTGTGAGGAAGGGGTGAGTCTCCTCCTTGTTTTCTCTGCCCACAGACCAGTTTAGTGTACTTGCCTGAGGTGGGTCCATCATCCATATAAGTTGAATGATGATAAAAATGGTGATAATGACAGTTGATAGACACTGCCATTCTAAAAGTAATGACTCAAGAACCAGGCAAGAACAGCCTCCATATAATACTAAGGAACTCCAGTGATAAACAAATCATTTTGGAGATTTTCTGAGACAATGGGAATAGATAATGAAGTTTTCAGGGCACTGCTCTGGGTTCAGCCAAGAGACTGTGAATCAGGCACAAGAACTTACATTAACTTAAAATGTCTTACCACCAGGGGGAGGCAAACTTCATGGAAAAGAAATTACAACTGCGTTCTTTATTTTAGCTTTCCACCTTCATGAGCATGAGCCTTCAAAGTCAGCATATTGGCATGGGAAGTTAGATCCTCTGAGGACCCAGGCTGAAAGAATGAGGGGCTTGAGTTCCCTGACTGAGCTGAGGACCTGAAAGACTCAGCATCACATCTCCACTATGGCCTGGGGTCCTTTCCTCTTTATTCTCACATTTGTCATAGGTCAGGTGTGGGCAATGGCCAGAGACCAGTATTGTTCAGTCCCAACCCCCCACCCTGGTATTTATCACCAACATTATTCACTTCCTCTCTACCAGAACTTTAATGGATATCTGTGTTTCCAGGGTCTTTTTCATAACCTTCACTGTCTCAGCCATCATCTACATCTTCCTCTCTAGGAAAATCAGTCAAACTCACCTGCAACCTGCACATATAATGGTAAAAGTGTTGTAAAACCAGAAAAACCCTCAATCAGCCCTCGGTTTCTTCCCACTCACTATAGTCCTGATGAGCTTTTTATTGTACCTAGTGCAATGATGGCATTTCTTCTTATTTATCACTTGTGAGTGTGCTGTACAGTGAAAAGCATGGCATAATTTTATTGAGATCTCTTGTCTTCACCCCTGTTATCAGGGTTACGCACACAAATGTTCAATGTAGATTTCCTCCAATTTTCATGTCTCCATGTGGAAACAGGAGAGAGGGTAGGGATGTGGGTCCACAACCATGAATAGTGGAGAATTAGAGGAGCCTTTGAAGCTTTCATAAGGGTCCCACTGATTTTTCACAAAGCCAATTTGGCCATGTGCAGGTGCAATTTATGTCAATTTTCACTGTGATGACATATAGCATCACCTGGGAGATGGACCTCTGAGTGTCCCTGTGGGATTATTATCTTGATCTGATTAATCCCTGTTGGATTTTCATCTTGATTTGATTAATTGAGACTGTCTACTGTGGGGTACTTTCTCCTGAGCTTGGATCCTGGATAGCACAAGGAGACAGTGAACTTCACACAGGCATTCATCAACTTCTGCTGCTTAATTATGGATATAGAGGCTCCTTTTGCATTAACATTCCTTCCTTGATGGACTGTAATTTTGAATCAAGAAGATATTTTTATTCTATTTGTTCCTTTATTTGAGTTATTGCTCATTATCCAAATTAAATACCAACTCCAAAGTTACACTTTTCTGGCTCAGCATTCAAATATATATGCATCCCCATAAGAGGAAAAGAGTATCTTTATTTCCTTAAAGTGTTTCATGATTGACAATGAAATAGATGACACTGAATGTGGGGAAAAAAAACTTAGGGGAGGGCAGTTCCGAGATAAAAGGAACTATATTGGTAATATCATATGTGTGATAATTTTTGTAGAAAAATATAGAGGATTATGTGCTTGAGAATTGTTTTTTAAGTTTTAGATTTACTTCCTATTGTTTCGTACATGCTCTCATATAATGCCATAGATTTTTCCATCACTTCCCCAAGCATAAAGAGCTCACAATTTGAACTGGACTGTCAAACGCACAGTAGTGACATCCTTACTTGAGTCAGCGAAACTGTCCCCTGCTGAACTAAAGGCCACATAGTTATTAGAAGTTTCTGTGGGCACATTTTAAATGCATAAAATCAACACTAAATTGTAAACCTCTAACACAGTGGCAGGGAAAACATGTCTATTTTTAAAGGAAAGGATAATGGTATAAAAAGAAGAAATGGTACCACAAATAAACAATAGCATGGTAGATAGTGAATCCTGGTGCTTCATATCTGGTAAGTGAAATTGGGCATCATAACAGCAATGTCAATATTTATAAGAGGTCAAGTTTTGTGCCTTATGGATGGACTCCACACATTGGTTTTTACTGTAGCTTAGGTTTCCACCTCACAGGTTTAGACATTGTATGTCAGGGATTCTTTTAAGAATTCTGAATTCACACCCAATTTTTTGGTCCTTCAAGTGATACCTTCATTTAAAATTTTGGTGGAAGCATCCTCTATGCTATAACTCTTTTATACTCTTTTACTCTTTTTCTCTGAACATAAGAATTTTTTGTGTGTCCAGCACCCCTCTCTAAGCCTGTGTTTCCTCAGGCACATTCTGTATGTGACCTTTGAGCCTCAGCCAGCGTCATATACATCATGGGTGCAGAGCATAGAAGCTACTTATATTGTGTCATGGTATCATTAGTATCCAGGCAAGAGCTCTTGTATGAGATGAATATAAATAGTGACAAGAGTCACAGGAAAGAGGACACGGTTCCTGATTGTTTTTTAGCTTCAGCTCTGGGTCTGACTTGTATTTAACCCTCTATACCATGCAGCTTGACAATGAAGTTTACTATCTGTACAGTGTAACTTTGGAGTTGCTATTTAATTTGGATAATGAGCAATAACTCAAATAAAGGAACAAATAGAATAAAATATCTTCTTGATTCTATTTCCAAGGCTACCATATGATTATCAGAGCATTTCTGGCATCCTGAAGAGTCAGGAATATTGGCTCTTAAAAAATGTCAAAGGGGCAGGAGGAGAAAGAAGACAAGCAGTGGCTGAGGAAAACGAGAGCTATGCAACACTCTCTCGGGAACAAGACATGAATGTAGAACTCATGGATCCATAGCAACAGTATTTGCCTGCACATAGAGACTATATAAATCTAAGTTTTATACAACACATCAGGGTAAGATAACCACCACAAATTCTTATCTGTTGAACTAGCGTTATGGAGAGTTTCAAGGATATTTTCTTGTACCAGGATTTGATATACTTCTGAGTGTTTCACAGCAAGCTGACATTTTTATTTTTAAATATTGTATATCATTATTTTTCATGTGTGTGTGTGTGTGTGTGTGTGTGTGTGTGTGTTGAAAGGCACTGTATGTGCTGGTGGAGGCCAAGGGTGACTTTGGAAATCACCCGGGTTTCTTCTATTATTTATTTGCTTTGCTCTGCAGATTCCCAGGCTCTGCCTTCCAGGACTGGATGTACAGGCCACCATTTCTACCTGATATTTTATGTGGAATTTGGGTTTTAAATTCAGGACCTTCTGCTTGCGAGGCAGAAGCTTCATCCTTGAGCCATCACTCTGACCCGTAGGAAGCTGTCTGATTGAATGGTATTGCATGGAAGATAATGTCTGATTTCAGAAATTTTGGTTATCATTATAACTTCAGGAAATAGTTTTCAGGATTTATCTGGGTGGCCTCAGACTCAGTGGACGAGAATTGTTAGGGAATCCTAAGGTGCAGCTATGAAATAACTAAGTGATCTTCCAGGTGAGGAAAGAAATCCTGTTAGGCTCAGTCAGGGAAGATAAACCATCATTTCCTTCAGGAAGCAAAAAATATTCTGAGATATGGGGATTTCAGAGATTCCTTGCAATGTCAGAGACTCCTCAGATCTTATTTGACTTATGCATTTAGGCATCTCTGTGACTCTTAAAATCCTTATTTTGAGGAGAAATTTTAGCTATCTTGTCATCCAAACCTGGGGTCTCCAGAGAAAAAATTTATGACTAATGTCATCAGAGTCATAGAAAAACTGTAAAAGACAACAATCCCAACACCCATTGTCTTGGTTCTCATGTAGGCCTATGTGAGACTCTGACACCTGCCTGTTCAAAACCTCTCCCAGAGGACCTCAGAGTGAAATGGGAAGAATTTGAGTTGATTGGCATAAAGAATCTTCCCTTCATAATGCTTCTCTGAACTCTGAAAGGATCTGAGGACACCTGACGAGCAAAGGCATTTGTGACAACCAGTCATTGATAAGGTCCCTACCATGGCCTGGATGACAATTTTTCTTGGACTTCTTGTTTATGGCTCAGGTCAGAGGAAGTGGCTGTTAATCCTTTCAGAGACTACAACTAGAAGCTTCTCAGTATGATGTTTCTTTCCTTAACCATAACTATCTCTTTCGTTTATTTAGGGGCAGATTCTCAGACTGTGGTGAGCGAGGATCCTTCTCTGTCCTTGTCTCTTGGAGAGAATGTGACACTCACCTGTGGCCTTGGCTCTGGATCAGTGACTACTGATAACTATGCCAGATGTTACCAGCAGATCCCAGGGCAGGCTCTCCATCTACTGATCTATAGTGCAGACAATCGTCCTTCTGGAGTCCCTGGTCAGTTTTCTGAAGCCGTCACTGGGAACAAAGCCACACTTACCATCGCAGGGGCTCAGATTGAGGATGAGGCCGACTATTCCTGTGCACTGTTTATGGGAAGTGGCACCCACACTGTGATTTAACCTTTGCAGAAGTGTAGCAGAATCTTCATATATTCAGTGTGGCTCATTGCTTACAGAGAGGGGAGAAAGTGAAAGGCTGAAAGGGGTCATACTACAGTAGAGAAACCGAGGTTGTGGGGACCAAGAAAAAAAAAGAAAAGAAAAAGAAACATGTCATAGACAAAGCATAAATATTCAGAGGAAAGAAAATATATTGAACTGATCCTCTCATTTCCACATCTGTGATGTTGGGACTGTAGAGCTGTGTGCTACTACTCTGGTTTAGGCAGGGCTGAGAATAAAGCTTATTTACTCTGTTATTCTTAATGACACACTACTAAATGACCCACTTCCAAATAAAGAAAGCATATTGGAATTGGTAATAGATAAGTCTTAATTCACATACACAGTGAAGCCTGTCAGGAAAATATGTGAATTCAGTTTAAACCCTACAATTCAGTAGTGCTTGAAAGAAGATATTTCAAGCTCATTAAAGGCATGGCTGCAAATCTAGACAACTGTGTCCAGGAAAAGTATCTTTGAAAACTGAGTGTGGAGAAAAAGAATTTCATAACAAAAATAGGCTAAAGGAATTGGTTACAACCAAGTTAGGCTGTTGCATAAGATGTTTCCTATAACTCATAAAGGGGGTTAGACAAAACTGGACATGGGTGGGGACATGTATATGAAGTATGTCTATCACATTTTTATGCAAAACAAAAGTTTTCAGAGATTAGATTTAGAAAATATTGTTCTGTAGTAGAGAAAGTATGAAAGAAATATTTTAAAAAATAAGATTACATTAAACTTAATGCATTTGTTCATGAAAGATGGTATCATATGTTCTCCTGATTCTTCTTTTTTGTTTTGTGTGCTGTTTTTAATGAACCATTAGCTTGTTCTTCAGTAACCTGGCCCTTGTTATCATCATATTTATTATATGAATAACACTTATGAATTAAATATGACAATATTGACAAAGGGTTTTAAAGGCTATAGAAGTATAAGCAGGATCAATATTTTTTTATTTTATAAGGTTTTCATTTTAGCAATAGCTTCACCCAGCCACTGCAATGGGACCACTCTCACGCACTCTACAGATGGACCTAGACTTCTTTGCTTGAAGCATTCTTTTGCTCTGTACCTCACAAGTTCTTTCACCCAAACTTTCCATGGTGGTTGTTAGAGTTGTCAGTATCTTGCAACACATGTGTATGGAATTGTCAAAGAAAAAAGTGCATAAAAGTTAAACAAAATGAAAAGATTATTTCCAATTATCATTTTCATTATTTATTCAACTCCTGTTAGAACATATATGAATGAAATTAGTTCTTGGATAAGTCTGATCACATTCCCATAGATGACTTCCACGTATTCTTTGGAAAATCATAGACCTGATGGACAAAATTCAACATCAAATGATCATTAGAGAGAGTAAATATTAGGTAAATTATGAAATATCGTGGGAAACTGGTGAGACTCCTCCCTGTTTTCTCTGCACACAGACCAGTGTAGTTGGCTTCCTGAAGTGGGTACATCATCCATGTGAGTTGAATAATGATAAAATTGGGATAATGACACTCGATTGGCCCTGCCATTCTAAGATGAAAAACCCAAGAACTAGTGGTCCTGACAGCCTCCACATACCACTAAGAAAGTCCAGTGGTAAACAAATCATTTTGGATATTTCCTGAGACAATGACAATAGATAATGAAGTTTTTCAGGACACTGCTCTGGGGTCAGCAAAGAGACTTGTGAGTCAACAAGTGTTATTACTCCCCTCCAACTCCCCCCCCACACATATTAACTTAAAATGTCTCGCCACCAGGGGGAGGCAAACTTCTTGGGAAGGACTACAACTGAGTTCTTGATCTGAGCCCTCCACCTTCAGGAGTATGAGCCTTCAAAGTGAGCATATTGACATGGGAAGTGAAGATCCCATGAAGATCCATGCTGACAGGATAAGAGGCCTGAGAACCTGACCGAGCTGAGACCTGAAAGACTCAGCATCACCTGTCCACTATGGCCTGGGATCCTCTCCTCGTTGTTCCCAGGTCAAGTGTGGGCAATGATCAGAGACCAGAATTGTCCAGTCTTAATATCTCACCCAAGTTAAGTCTCACCAACATTATCCATTTCCTTTTGACCAAATCTTTTTGTGAATATCTGGGTTTCCAGGGTTTCTCTCATAACCTGTACTGTCTCAGTTAACATCTGCATTTTCTTCTCTTGGAAAAACAGTCAAACTCCCCTGAACCTGAGCAGTGGATACAATGGTAATATTGTGGTGTGGTACCAGCATAGCCCTGTAATGAACCCTTGGTTTGTGTGTTGACTGGATAGTAATGGTGATGTAAATCAAAGAGAGTTAGTTCTACTTTTAGGCACCAGTTCTGGACTGACTTAGTGGTTGGCCATGCAATTCATTCAGGCTGAGGATGAGAATGTGTATGTGAGTATGGCAATGGTAGCAGCTTCGTGTAATCTCCAGTAATACAAGTAGAAGGGAAGTGAGATAAAAACCTGACTCATCTGTCCAGTGCCCACTCCCTTCTCTACTGTTCTTGATCACAATTCTGGAGACTTTCTTGATCTTTCCTGAGATTTTTCCATATTCCCAGATAATTTGTAAATCTAATTCATATTAGATGCTGCCTTAGATGCAAATATATTCTTAGGATTATTTGAAACATTTGATTTTACATGAACACTTGTGTATTTTCCTACTCATGCAATGATAGAGTCATCCTCCCTCGCATTTGTTTATATTTCAACTTGTGAGTGTGCTATAAAGTGATAAGCATGGCATAATTTTATTGATATCTCTTGTCTTCATCACTGTTAAAAGTGTTATGCACACCAATGTTCTATCTAGATTTCACCCACATTTTATGCTTCCTTGTGCATAATGGGAATGCAGGGATGGGGTCCACAACCACAAATAGTGTAAGAGAAGGAAAAGCCTTTGAACCTTTCCTAAGGGTTCTACTGATTTTTGACAAAGCCAATTTGTTCATGTGCGTTGTGACTGTTAATGTCAATTTTAAATGTGATGATATCTAGCATCACCTGGGAGATGCTCATCTTTGTGTCGTTGTGACATTTTATTTTGATTTGATTAATTGTCCCCTGTGGGGGTACATTCTCCTGAGCTGAGATCCTGGACAGCAGAAGCAGATAATAAACTTAGCACAGACATTCATAGACCTCTGCTACTTACTTATAGATATAGAAGCTGCTTCTGTATTAAATTTCCCTCCGTGATAGACTGTAATTTTGAATCCTTCACTAGAAAAACTCCTTTCTCCCTCAAGTTCCTTTTGTCAGAGCATTTCATCACAGCAGCAAGAAAATAACTAAGACAACAGGAAATTTTTAATGTAATTTCTGTACAGTAATTGTGTTGAAACTTGGATTTTCATCTACCAGTAGTACATTAAATATACAACCTTTCCAAAAATGTATGTAATTTTTCTATCATTTTATATATGTGGGTAATATTATGACTCCTCTTCTACAGTGTTGCAGTTCACCTGCATGGTTGCTGATAAATGAACATCAAAAGGCTTAAGGGAACAAGAGTTTATTCTCTCTTACGATTCCTGGTTACAGTTCCAGTCTAGCTTGACAGGAGAGCTCACAACAACACTAAGGCCAAGGGGACTGGCCACACCATTACCTCGGAAGACCTGAGAGATGGACAATCCTTACTTGCCAGTCCAGCATGTTTGGCCAAGTGAACAGGATGCTGAATCTCTCAACCAGTTCTCCATGATTTATCCCAAGGTCTAATCCCACCCACCATAGGCTGGGCCTTCTCCATCAGCTAGACAATCTACTTCACATTCACTCTGGGCTCAACCCAACTACTAATTCTCCATAAATGTGCCCAGAGCTTAAACTCTCAACAGTCAGGTTGACACTTGTGCTTAACTATGACACACAGATAAACATTTTTAATTTATTTCTTCGAGTTTCACAAGCACGAGTGATTATCTCTGTCCCCCTCCAGCTCCCTTTTTTACTCTCCTGAATCCTCTCTTTCACCAATCCATCCCATCTCTCCCTCCTACCCTACTTTCTGTCTCTTTCAGAGAACCCCTGGTTTCCTTTGGAATTTCTGTTCCAGTATGGGCCCCAGCTTCTGTGGATGATAAAATGGTTCTTCCTTGGTAGACACACTGACAAAGACACTTCTCTTCACTCCTAAAATCCTAATCCTTGAGGCTCCCATTGTTGTAACTATTTCTCCTGAGATCCTCTCTAGTCTATGGAGAGTGGGTGTTGATATGTCAGCCATAAAGTAGGTCTAGTTAGAACAAGTCTTATGGCACCTAGTTTCTGGATGCAGTAACCCTGTCTTGAGAGGAATATCTTGGTCAGTGACAGACCTCCGCATGTTTAGCTCTTTAGGTAAAAGTCTTACTGCACACTCTTCTGCAAGATTCCCTTAAGCCTAGGATGGAAAGAGATAAGGTTGGCCTGATTCATTTGTTTCAGGATCTAGAATAGAGGGAGAGATTTGGATAAAATTTAAACAATCATTTTATGATTTAAAACACAACAGAAAAGGAATTCTTAAAAACAAATCTTATGACCAGAAAGAGAACATCTCCTCCGCAGGCAATCTAGCCAAGTGTGGGAAAGGATTCTTCATTTCTCAGTTCACTGACATTCTTTCAACTGTCTCAGTGGGGAAGGAAGATGGACACTTGCTTCAATTTGGCTTCATTGCTCTGCTAAGAATAGAATGAGGAAGCGAAAAGACAGTTGGTGTTCCTTGGAAGCCACCTTCCAGTGCACATGGACTAGCCAGCCATACAATAGGCAGTCCAAAACGCGCCTATACATGCCTCAGCATCTGTGTTTCAGATGCAAAAATACATCCTTTTTTCCATGGAACATGACCATAGCAGAAGAGAAATTAAAGAGCATGGTGGGTCCTCCCACCGTCTGGTCACACCACACCTTGTCACTGAGCACTGGTAGTGTGTGCTCAGCAAACACAGCTTTCCCTATTCCTTGCGCTCATGGAAGACTACAGGCCACAGTGTCCTTAGCTCTCTTCTGATGCCAATTTGGCAGCAATCCTCCAGCTCGTACAAACAATTTGTCTGAGAAAAACTGATCACGAACCATCAGAATGACCGTGGGAGATGCTCAGTCACTAATAACAAAGACCTAGAAAACGGCATCTGGGGATACCCTGGACCACAACTTGCTGACCTTAGCTAGAGACAGGGACACCAAAAGGTCCAGTACATGGTAAATACCTGTTTACTCCTCTCATTTCAAAGAATGGGACTAGACTAAATAACACACATGCCCATAAGGTGTACAGAACTATGGGAAGGAAAAAAAAAAAGAAACCCTTCACTGGACATTGCAACTTCTACCTCAATCTAACATTTCTCCTTTATTGTTTGTTTCATCAACCCTTGTCAAATGAGATGCTGTGGAATCTGAATTTAAATAAAAGGAAAATCGAGACTGAAACAACAAAGAGAATTTTAAGATTTAACATTTAATTCTTTTTGCTGTAATGCAAGGCGATTGGTCACAGATACTTAGTTGTAAAGGACCAATTGAAGAAAACTCCAAGTTTAGGTAAAAGAATAAAAAAGGAAAACAATTGCTCAAAATTTCTTATGCTTCAATTTATTTGGTCTCAGATCCAAATCTTACTAGTGTAAGTGTGAGATGAGTTTGTTTTAGAATAATTCTTGTGAACTTCCCTGTAGGGGAGCTGCCAAATAATTCTTAGCAAAGTACTCATAGACCTCCTGGGCAAAACCCAGCATCAAATGGGAATTTAGAGTAAGGCATCTCATGTAAAATACAAACTTCTATATGAAGTGAATTGAGTTTCATGCTTCTGTTTCCTTGACAAAGACATGTATAGGGCACTAGCACATGATGGGCACATCATCTATGTTAGTTGAATGATGAGAATGAGAATGAGAATGAGAATGATTAGGTAAACAGCCATTGTGAGTTAGAAGAGCCGAGGACAGGAGGAATATAAAACTCCACCACACAACTGAGGGAATATAAATGGGAAATAATTTTGGAGGCTTCCTGAAACATTGGAAATGTAGAGCATGCAGAACATATGCCTGGGTTCCACCAACGGATCTTTAATCAGGAAGAAAAACTAAATAAAAGACCATTGAATACTGAAGATGTGGCCACAAGAGAGAGATAAACTCCGAACAAATAAACATCTGAGACGTGTCTGAGCCCATAACAATCTTCAGGGTGAACAGATTTGCATGGGATGTTTGGTCCCACCCAGACCTGTGCTGAGGAATAAGAGACTGGGAACCCGGGTTCAGGTGAGGACCTGAAAGACTCAGCGTCACATCTCCACTATGGCCTGGGCACCTCTCCTCGCTGTCCTCACTCTTATCACAGGTCAGGTGTGGGCAATGGTCAGAAACCACTATCAACCATCCCCAATTTCCTACCCCTTTCTTTCTGTCTAACATTATTCACTTCTCTACCCGACTTTTACTGAATGTCTGTGTTTTCAGAGTCCCTCTCTCAGCCTACACTGTCGCAGCCTCCATCTGCATCTTCCTCTCTGGGAAAATCAGTCAAACTCATCTGCACCCTGAGCAGCGGCTATGATAATTATGCAGTGGATTGGCACCAGCAGAATTCTGGAGAAAGCCCTCGGTTTGTTATGCGAGTGGGCAGCAGTGGCATGGTAGGTTCAAAAGGAGATGGGATCCCTGATCGATTCTCAGGCTCAGGCTCTGGGCTGGAACGATACCTGACCATCCAGAACATACAGGAGGAGGATGAGAGTGTCTACTACTGTGGAGTAGATGATGGCAGTGGTAGCAGCTTTATGTAACCCACAGTGATGGAAGTAGAAGGGAAGTGAGACAAAAGCCTGGCTGATCTGCCCAATTCCACCCCCTTCACCACTGTTCTCATTCACAGGAACCTTCTTGATCTTGCCTGAGGGTTTTCATTATTCTCAGATAGTTTATAAAAGTGATATGTACTAAATCCTTCTTGGATGCAAATATGTTCTTAGGATTGTTTGAAACATTTGATTTTTACATGAACTTTGGCTGTTCCCATTCACTTTTACACTGGTATAATTGTATTGCACAATTGTATAGAACTCCGTGTAAATTAATTTGCAGTGCAATGATGCAATCGACATCCCTCACGTTCTTCATGTCCATCATCTGTGAGTGTGCCAAACACTGATGAAACTAAATACTTCCATGAAAAGATAGAACTTTGAACCTGACAACAGTGTTATATGTGCACCAATGTTCCACTTTTATTTTTACTACCACTTATGCATCATGTGCAAAGAAGGTGAGTGTGGATAGCAAAATCCACAGCTATGAATAGCAGGATGTAATTCTGAACCCTATTATGTGCCCCTTTGATTTCCAGAAGAAGGAATTTTCCTGGTCATGGGTGCTTGCTGATACTATTTTTAATTTGATGTGATTTAAAGTTGTCTGAAAAATGAAAAAAATTATCTGAAAAATGGACCTCTGGGTATCTCCATGGCTCTTTTCTTGTTGATGCTAATTCATACTCAAAAAACCTGCACACTGGGGATGGTACCATTCCTTGAACTAGGATCTTGGACTGTAGTGAAATGAGAATCTGACCTGAACATAAGCATCAACTACTCTTGCAAACTGATTATACATGTGTTATAACCAATTACCTCATGTCCATACCATTTGACCTCATATAGTATGTATTCCATACTTGATCTATGTACCAGAAAAATCTCTTTCTACCTAAAGTTAATTTTGTAAGGATATTTAATTGCAGTAAAAAGATAGGAAACTAAGATTGGAGGAGGAAACTAAGATAGATTTCTGGTGAAACTACTTTGCAATGATCCTGCAACCTAGATTAACGCACAACTTTCCAAATATAATTTCCTCATCTAAAGAAATATGTATATATTTCAATTGTTGAAACTATGTAAAGATGGTTAAAATTTGATAGGTTCTTGCTGATAAAGAGAAGTAGATGCTGAATAGCCATATACTGTAGAAGAAAACCCCAGAGAGGAAGTAGAATTAGTATAAATTATGAGTACACTGTCATCACTCTTCTTCAATATAGTGATTGACATTTTGTCTAGAACAATAAATAAATGGAAGAAAATTAAAGGAATACAAATGCAAAAGAAAAAAGTTATATCTACAGAAAATATCCTTGAGCTGAAAAAGAACTGCAGCAAAATATCAACCTACATAGTTAACATAAACAAATCAGGATCCTACAGGAGAGAAGGCTTCAGGTAGTAGGATCCTTAGAGTGAGGGATTAAACAGTCATAATAGAGTGCAGTGCCCATGCTAACAGGAAACCCAAGAAGGGGTCCCACGCTATGACAATGAGTCCTAAACAATTGCTAGGATGGAGGACTCAGAGGGAGATTAGGTGCACACATAAAGGAAAGAAGGGGTGAAAAAAAGGAAGAAAGAAGGAGAATATAATGGGGGACTAAGATGGAAGGGAAGGTGGAGGGAGAGGACGGGATACCTATTGAGCTTGCATAATTAGGAAAAAAAATAAAATGTGGAGGAAAGGAAAATTAGGTTTCTTACTATATAACAAAAAGCAAGAAGTTGAGAAAGATGTTAAATTTATCATGGCTTCTAAAAGTGAAAAAAAAAAAACTGAGAATAAGCATTACCTAGAACAGTGAAAGACCTACAAGGAAAATAATAAAACAATGAAGGAAATGAAAGAATATATGAGAAGATGAAAAGATCTTCTATGTTCATGGATTGGTAGAATTGATAGTAGAAAATGACCATCATATGAAAAAGTAATCTACAAATTCAATTCAATCCTCATCAAAAATCATAACATAATTCTTCACAGAAGTGTAAAAAGCAATATTAAGGTGCATATGGAACCACAAACAATATAAAACAGAGTAGCCAAATAAATACTGAACAATAAAAATTCCTAACAATGGTATTATCATATTTGATTGTCGATTATATTGCAAATTTATGGAAATAAAAACAGTAACATATTGGTAGAGAAACTGACAGATAGATCAATAGACTATAATAAAAGGCACTGATAGTGACCATGTATACTTAGCCACTTTAATTTTGTCATATATGTCAAAAAATATATATAGTATCTTTAACAAAATATTTTTGTTAAAATTGGGAGTTCATTCCAACATCATGCATTCATATGCAGGAAAATAAACTTTGATCTTTTATCTCAAGCTGTACAACAATTTCTTCCAAGTAATTCTAGTGCTGTGATTTCCTAAGATCTCTTATCTAAATGAACCATCGTGTTCATACAAGTAATTCTTTTTTCACTCCTTTCTGAGAAATGATAGACACAACTTTTCAGCACAGAAGAGACCAATTATTTTTCCTTAAGACATCATTGAGAAGATATTAATAATATAAGAAATTGTTTGAAATGCTAGCAAAACATAAACATTATGAAATGCACATCAGCTATGAAATTGCCTAATTCTTACTTACCACACCAAGTATAATATAGATTTAAAAAATTACTTTTTCTAATTTAAAGATAAAAGCGATGGATAAATGTGCACATTACATGTTATTTTTATTTAGAAATATGCTGAACAGAAGCACCCACCTTTTCAAAAAAGCAAAGTATTTGTTTTCCCTCACTCATCTTCTCACCAAACCCATCTGCCTCTATTCTTTCCCATTATCTTATTTGAATAACTCAAGACATTATGTATGTCCACATTGAAATCAATTTTTGAGCTGCACTTACAACCCTTAAACATTGTTTTCTATCTTTTTTCTCTTTCCTTTAGGATTTCATCTCATATCAGTCGTAATCATTTTCATAGAAGGAAAGACCACTCCTGATTTGAGAAAGCGTCTTAGAGTTATTAAGGTAGCAATTTTAATGAATATCAGGTATTCAACATATGTATGCATACATGTACATGTTCTACTTACTAAACTTACTTACAATTACCCTTCATGCATTAGCTGTGTTAGTTCCACCTTCTTTATGTTGAATGAATACAGAATCAAACAACTTGAGGAAACAAGGGACTCACTGTACCTAACAATTCTCATTACGGTTCATCATAATGGCTGAAAAGTTCATGCCAGCATCAGGAACCAAAGGAACTGATTACACTATTCACAGAAGGACCAGAGAGAAAGTAACACTTTCTCAATTGCCAGGATGCCAAAGGATGGAACCATCTCTTCTCGCTCTTATCCAGCGGCTCAGGAGAGAGACCCACCTACTCATCGATTAAATGATCTGTCATCATCAATTAAAAAATCTCCTATTGGCATGTTCAGGGCTTTGCTTCGCTCAATATCACTTCACAGATGTGCCCAAATCCTCAGGCTTCTATTGTCAAGTTTGTATTTGAAATTCACGTCCACATGATGGCATGTAAACATATTATGGCCCATTGAAACATATGTATAAAATTTATGCTTGTATCCTTAAATTGATCTAAAATAAAAATCCTCAACAAATTCAAGGCACAGTGGGTAAAATATTAAAATTTGTTAAATATGGCATTGTAATCAGTAGGATTGTGAAGTGATTGCATTTAATTTTGATGAAACTTGAGATATTTTTGTCCCATTTATCTATTTAGATGCAGTGTCTTATTATTTTTCCTAGACTTTTTGTGCTCAAATGCTTCCCCTGTTGCAACTTTCTAAGTAGACATAGCCACATCTGATTATTTACATTATATTTGATCTTACTCATGTTATGATTAGGAAAACTGAATAAATATGAAATGCCAGGCCATATTTTTCATGTTCATGCTAAAATATGAAGATGTGTTTTAAAGCACTGAATTTAAAAAGGATTTTTAATATTCCATTGGTTTATTTTATGTGTGTGTGTGTATGTGCACTGAGTGACAGTGCAGTTACCAAGGTTGATCGTAAATGTGAAAAAAAAAAGAAAAAAGAAAAAGAGAAATGGAAAAGAACAGAAAGGAAAGGAAGGTAAAGTAAAACAAAGAAAAGACAGAAGATGCAATAGGCACAAAGAAACAATGAATAAATACCAGTGGTAAAGAGGAAGAAAACCAATGTAAAAATTGGGATAGCAAATTTTTCTGGAACCATAAGAATTAATTTCTCCTGGGGCTGGAGAGGTGGCTCAGGGATTAAGCCTTTGCCTTGCAGGCGGATGGTCCTGAGTTCGGATCCTAGACCCCACATATAGACGCTGGGCAGAAGCAGGGGCGGTCTGCACTTCTGGTCCTGGTAGGGACAGAGCCTGTGAATCCCCAGGCAGAGTAAACAAAGAGGAGGTGGAGGCGGTCCATGGTGGTTCCTGAATTCGCCCGTGGTTCTACACATACATACATACACGCACACACACGCATACATGCACAATTGAATAAATAATAAAAAATAATTAATTTCTCCTTTATGGCAGCAAAATATCCATTTCTAAAATTTTATTAAAAAGATAAATTGTTAATTAGATAGGTTCAAGGTTAAAGTAGAGGCCCTGGAACTCACTATGCTCAAATGCAGATGCTGGCAAATTTAAAACTAGACATTTATAGTATAAAAACAGAAGAAACAAATTAATATTCTAAATGGAGCATATTGATTATATACCATTGCTTTTTGATGATAACCTGTGCTTCTTGTACTGGCACATTAATCATTTATTAAAGAGATTTGTGAGGAGCATTCTTTGTATCCATTATTTTCTGATTTCATAATATTTAAAAAGAAATTCATTGTTTTTATATAAATGTAATTTCACCCCAAACTAAGAAACTATAGAGATTTTAGAATGAAAAGTTAAAGCTAAAAGTGCAACTTTTGAAATTTTTTGGCATTAAATTTTTACTAACAGCATTATTAATAATTCAAAAATTCCATTTGGTCACTTTTACGTTTTAATCAAAGTGGAAGAAAAGTGAAAATATGAGATAAGTAAGCTATCAGTCTTAGTGCGTGCGTGTGTGTGTGTGTGTGTGTGTGTGTGTGTGTGTGTCTGTGTGTCTGTGTGTCTGTGTGTCTGTGTGTATGTGTAACTGAGTGCAATGTGTGTCCCTGTAAAGGACCAAGGGTGTCTTCAGAAATCATCTTGGATTGCTTCTATCTTCTCTTTGCTTTGTTCTGTCATTTCCCAGGATCCACCAACTAGGGCCAGAAGTGCTGGCAATTTCATCTGGGTCCAGGGAACTGAACTCAGGACCTTCTACTTGAGCAGCAGAGTCTTACACCCTGAGAATTTCTCCAGCCCTCACTGATTATTTACAACAAAATTTAATCAATTAAATGGAAGTTCTTAAAAACAAATCCTATGACAGTTAGGAGAGATCTCTGCAGGCAATCCAACATACTGGAGAAGGATTCCTCACATCTTAGTTCTCTGAAGTCTTTCAGCTACATCAACCTTTGAAGAAAGAAGGTGATCACTGATTTTAGCAAGGCCTCACCACTCTGCTGAGATACAAAGAAGGAAGCAGAGACATAGCCAGTGGCTCCTTGGGAGTAGTCCTCTAATGAACAAGAAAAAAATCAGCCATAAAAAAGACAATACAAGATGACTTCTATAAGTATTCCATTATTTTGGTTTCAAGTCCAAAAATGTGTCTCCTTGTCTCTGAATCATGCTTATAAAAGAAATGTAAGTCATGAGGTAGTGGGTTCTCCTATCATCTGATCACACACCATTTGAACAAGACCTTGTTTCTATACAGCCTGATGGTATGTGTTCCAGCAAGCATAATCTTACTATTTGCCATTGACATTAAAGTTCAAAACCCAGAGTGACTTTATGCTTCTTCTGAGCCCAGTGGACAGCTGTCCTGCGACTACTGGTATATGCAATCTGAGAATAGCTGATCATAGAACCCAGGGTGATAGGTTATGGAAAATTTCAGTCATGAAGAGCAAGGGTCCTCTACCACAAGGTGATGATTTTTATATTTTGGTTAGGCAGCCATCTGCCTGTTATACATAACTATCCTTTACATGAGGTCAGTTCAAAGGAATGGAACTGTGTTAAAGAACACATTGTTCAGGAGGTGGACAGAGGAATGGGGAGGGGGCAAAAAGACATGTTCTGCTCAATATGACTCCATTTGCCTCATTAAGATGATGTTCCTATCTTGTTTATTTTTATAAACACTCTATATTGGTTCAATGTAAGCGTACTGCACCCAAATTTAAATAAAAGGAAAATTTCAAGATCAAAAGGACACAGGAGAATTTTAAGATGAAACACATAATTACCTTCTCTGTAATGGAAATGGGCTAATCATAAAGGACTTATTAAGGAAAACTCAAATTTAGACAAAGGAATCTATGAGGAAAAACAAGCTGATTAACATTTCTGACACTTTCATTTATTTTGTTTCCTGGCCCAACACCTTCCAGTACTCCAGTGAATAGATTATTTTGTGGAAAATAACGCTCACTGTCCATATACATGAGCTGGGAAGTGTTCATAGAGTTCATCTGCAAAACTCAACACTAAAAAGTAATTTTGGAAGGGCATCTCTGTAAAAGAGAATATATCCTTGTGAAATAGTATCAGTGTCATACTTCTGTTTCTGCCCCTCCACAGGTATGGGACACTGGCTAATGGCAGGCACATCTTCCAAGTTAGTTGAATGATAAGGAGGACAATGACAATGGTGGGTGAAGTAGACCACTATGGTGAGTGAAAAGCCAGTGGACAGGTGGTATAGAAAATCCCATCATAATACTGAGAGAAGACAAAAGGAAAATAGTTTTTGGAGGTTTCATGAGAGAGGAAAAATTAGAAGTATTCAAAACAAACCCCTCCATTCCACCAAAAGACTGACCATCAGAAAAAAAAAAAATAGGGGGGAAAATTAGTACTGAAATAATTGAGTACTGAAGGTGAGATTCAAATTATGGTCACCAGGTGGAGATAAACCCTGAGAATGCAAACAATTGAGTTTCCTCCCTGAGCCTTCTGCCTTCCTGAAGAATCTGTCTTCAGCGTGAACAGTTTTGCATGGAAGGTTTGGTCTACCCAGAACTGTGTTGAGGGGATAAGAGACTTGGCAACCCGGTTCAGGTGTGAACCTGAAAGACTCAGAATCACCTCTCCACTATGGCCTGGGCACCTATCTTCACTATCCTCACTCTTGTCACAGGTCAAGTGTGGGCAATGGTCAGAAAGCATTATCAACCATCCCCAATTACCCACTCCTTTTTCCCTTTCTTTCCCTATCACATTATTACCTTTCTCTACCAAACCTTTAATGAATGTGTCTTTAGAGTCCTTTCTCAGCCTGTGCTGTCACAAGTACCATCTGCGTCTTCCTCTCTGGGACAATCAGTCACACACTCCTGCACCCTGAGTGGTGGCTTTGATGATTCTAAAGTGGACTGGTACCAGCAGAATCCTGGAAAGAGCCTGCAGTTTGTTCTGCAAATAGACAATCTTAGCGAGATCTCAGTGAAAGGAGTGGGAATTCCTGATCTATTCTCAGGCTCAGGCTATGATCTGGATCAATACCTGATCATCCAGAACATACAGGTTGGGGATAAGAGTGTCTACTACTGTGGATCATACCACGGCAGTGGTAGCAGGTATGTGTAACCCACAGTGATGCAAGTACAAGGGAAGTGAGACAAAAACCTGACTGAAGTACTCAGAGCCCACCCTGGCACTGTTCCCACTCATAGTTCTGGGGACCTTCTTGATTTTGCCTGAGGCTTCCCTATATTCTTCTATATTTTATAAACATAACCTGTCTTAATATTCCCTTGTATGCAAATATGTTATTAGGATTGTTTCAAACATTTGATTTTTACATGAACTTGAGACACTACTACTCACTTGTACTATTCAGAGATTTGTTAATGCCAAGAATTGTGAAGAGGATCTTATAAAATTTAAAAGCTTCTATTCCACAAAATATGTTAATTGAGCTAAGAGGGAGCCCACAGAAGGGGAGAAAATCTTTCAAGCTATACATCAGAGAGAGGATTAGTGTGTATAATATTAAAATAGAACTAAGAAATCAAAGATCAACAATAAAAATAAGCCAATTAAAAATGGACTCGTTCCCTGATAAGATGTTTTTCAAAATGGGAAATTTGAACATCTAATATATGTCTAAAAATTGTTTTCAACAACCCTTGCTATGGAGAATTGTAAAATAAATATTCTTTGATATTTCACCTTTCCCAAGTTATAATATTAAGATAAAAGCAAAAACAAGCAAACAAAGGGAAAGAAAACAAAAAAATATTGTTGATGATTCAGGGGAAGCCTTCGTTAATGTTGGTGGGAGTGTAAACTTTCACATATCTTTAACTGCTCTTTAGCAGAATATTTAAAGTAGAACTCATTTACTTTAATAAGAGGATTAACATAAAATATGGTGAATTGCCATCTATGAATTAAGCTTATTGTATTACTTTACAGATATAAGACTGTCTTCCAACATTACATAAATTATTTGGCCTGCTATAACAATGAATTGATAATAAGAGTATTTATCCTCAACCTTAGTAGATATCTCAAAAAGGTATTCTCATGGTTGGCAATGGAGTGTAAGGCTCACACTTGCTCCATAGCATTTGTAGGATTTGTCCTGGGAGGGGAAGATATGAAAGACTCAAATCTTAGAAAATGTGTACCTGCACTTTGCTCTAGATTTGGGGGAGAATACTGTCCTCACTGATTTAACTCAATTTTAAGATTTTATTTTACTCTCCTTATACAGTGAGTCTGGGTATAGTCTTCCAAACAATAACAGGATCAAGGATATACAATGTGTTATCTTTAAAGCAAATCATAATCCAATAAAGAGAAGGAAATGCTTCAAAATTCATTCTAGACTGCCAATGGTCATTAACTTTTGGTGATATAAATTGATATCCAGTATTGGCCATTGACTGAGGCTGTATGGAGTGCTGCCCACCAGGACACACATCCAAATTGGTAACCACATATTTTTAATACATTCTCTTTTATTTTCATATATGTGTTTGTGTGGTATGTGCATGTATCCTCATATATGAACACACTTGTGATACATGTATAGGTACCAAGAGTAGCACCAACACCAGTGTTTGCCTTCTTCCTCCTTTGAGGCAAGGCTTTTCAGCTTGCTATGCTGTATGTAGCACAAGAACTTCTAGAGAATTCTATTACTGTATACGATATTATCCTAGAAATGCTAGGATGATAGCCACATTCTAACAAACCTGGAATTTACTTGGGTACTTGGGACCAGAATTCAGGTAATCAGGTTTTCACAACAAGGAACTTTGCCCTGACTCTGAGAAACATTGATAAGAGGGCTGGTCTTAAACATCCATTTGAACTGTTATGTGACCAACAAAGTTTAGCTGCACTTACAGTAAAAATCCTTAACCTTTTTGAACTGTCTCCCATTTTTAAAATTTATAGAACAAATTATTACATTATCTTTCCCTTAAGCCAGAAGTGTATCTACTGTAAAACTCAACATCAATTACATCTTCAGATGCACATAAACAGGATCAATGCTGAGATGAATTTGATGCTCAGGAATACCAGGGAAATCTCTGATCACCATTGACAGTTCAGCTTCCCCAAAGAGCTTTGGATTTGATCAGTGCCTATTGCTTCCATATTGCTCAAGGTCCACAGGAATATAGAAACAATAGGCTATCTTCTGGACTGTATCCTAAAGTCACTTCCATGACCCAAGAATGTGCCTAGGTGTTATAATCACTCCTTTCTGTGACATACTGTGACATACTGCCCATTGAAGGGAATGAGATGGATTTAATTAATTCACCCTGCGTGTCACAGTAGGAATGCACCAAGTTTCTTGAGCATACTGCAAATAGCAGAAGACTAGGTAAAATTTTGAATGTAATCTTCAGCATACTACAGTATGTTGTGAGTGCATCCTTTTGTAGAATAAAGGAATTATTTGCACTTGTTATTTCCTAAGCAGTACTCCAGCACGTAATTTTTGCATGTGAACAAGGGCAATCCAAATTTACCAGTATATAGGTTTAGAAGGTGAGCATGAGCTGCTCTGCATGTAATTTCAAGTTCTGCCATCTCTGTCATGAAAATAAGGGACATAGCAATTGAAGTATACTAGGGTGAGTCCCAGAAAGAGGCTTCAGGTCTAAGGCGCGGGGCTGGAACTCCAGAGTCGAAGGTCACAGCACTTTATGTCTCATAAATTAGCTAGAAGGCAGGGTTGAGATTTCTCAACCAAGAAGTCAAATTTTCCTGATGGAAACATCTTCCATTTTTCACGTTATCTTATAAATGACTTTCCCTCTACACATTCTGCAGCTCCTCCTATGCAAAAACTTCTACTTGATCTTCGAATAAGAGAATATTTCAAGAATTCGTGTGAAATGATACATTTTAGTATTTACATTTTTTAGTATATAAAGTTCTCCTTGTTCGTTAGTAAATCAATTCTGGACATTGTAAGAGACATTGAAGAAAAAGTTGATTTTTTTCAGTGAGCATCCAAGATATTAATACTGGTGTATATTGCACAAAATTGAATTGGAAACTTCTTTTGCTAGTAAGTTACTAGGAAGCAGAATATACAGAGTCATATGGAAAAGATAGACTCCTAAAACTGTGTCAGTAGCCTGTGTTAAAACACTGCTTCTCAGATGGAGAAGTACATGGGTCCTGAATCACTGATCAGAAGTAGCATCTGATAATGTACTTTTGTTGAGATCCCCTACCTCAAAAAATTCATCTCCATATTTTAATATCAACAATGCCAAATAATGGCATAAGATCAAAGCCACATCCAGATAAATGTCTGGGAGAAATAATTTAAGTTTTGATTAAGTATAATCTATGATTGCCATGTAGGAATTATGCTTCAGATGAAAGAATAAAATAAGACAAGATCCAGTTTCCTTAAATATAAGATAAAACAACATGCAATGAAGCCCACTTGGCACTGACATCCTTTGAAGCTGTCAAACATTCTCCATGACTTTTTCGATACTGTTGATATATGGAAACCCTTTACAATTTTGTGTCTGTGTCTCTTTCTTACCACCCAACTTTTCTTTCTGTAATGTTATCACCCAAATGAACTGTCTTTATAACAGAAGACATGGAAAACTTCTGAGTCATTCATAGCAAAGTGCTTTTTTAATTTAAATTTTATTTTTAAATTTTTTATTTTATTATTTTTACATGTGTGTTTGTGTGTATCAGAGGACACTATATGTGCATGTGGAGGCCCAAGAGTTACTTTGGCTATCACACTGAATTGCTTCTACCTATTATCTGGTTTGCTGTGAAGACTCCCAGGCTCTGCCAGTACAGGCCACCATTTCTACCTGACGTTTTTATGTGGAATCTGGGTTTGAAACTCAGGAACCTTCCGCCTCTGAGGCAGAGGCTTCCCCTTGAGTCATCTCTCTGCGTTACCTCAAGCTGTATGTTTGCATGGTATTACAATGAAGATAATGTGTGATTTCAGAATTTTGGATATCAATAGTATCTTCAGGAAATAGTTTTCAGTAATGAGTTGGGTGGCTTAAGACACAGGGACTAGAATAGTTAGGAAATCCTAAGATGTAGCTCTGAAATGCCTAAGACATCTGTCCTGTGAGGAAAGAAATCCTGCTATTCTCAGCCAGGGATGATCAACCATCATTTCCTTTAGGAAGGAAGAAAATATCCTGTGATGTGTGGAGATTTCTTGCAATGTGAGAGATTCCTCTGAATCTGAATGACATGAATGTAGCTATCTCTGTGACTCTTAAAACCCTTATTTTGAGGAGAAATTTTAGCTATCCTGTTATCCAGGGTCTCCAGAGGAAAAAGAAATATGACTAATGTCATCAGAGTCATAGAGAAACTCACCTCTAAGGTGAAAGACAATAATCCCAACCACCAGTGTCTTGGTTCTCATGTAGGCCTATGTCAGACTCTGACACTTGCCTTTTTAAGACCTCTCCCAGAGGACCTCAGAGTGAAAAGGAAAGAATGAAAACTGATTTGCATGAAGAAACGTCCCTTCATAATGGGTTCGCAGAACTGTGCAAAGGATCTAAGGACACCTGACTTGAGCAAAGACATCTGTGACAACCAGTCATTGATAGGGTCCCTACCATGGCCTGGATGAGAGTTTCTCTTGGTCTTTTTGTTTATGGCATAGGTCACAGGAAATGGCTGATGGTCCTTTCAAGAATACACATAGAAGCTTCTCAATATGATGTTTCCTTCCTCAACAATACCTCTCTATTTTGTTTATTCAAGGGCAGATTCCCAGACTGTGGTAAGCCAGGAATCTTCCCTGCCTTGTCTCTAGGACGGAAAGTGACACTCACTTAGCTCTGGATCAGTGACTACAGATAACTATGTCAGAGGGTGCCAGACGATCCCACACTAGGCTCCACATCTACTGACCTACAATATAAACAATCATCCTTCTGGAGTCCCTGGTCAGTTGTCTGGAGCCATCACTGGGAACAAAGCCACACTTACCATCTCAGGGACTCAGACTGAGGATGAGGCCGACTATTCCTTTGCACTGTTTATGGGAAGTGATATCCCCACTGTGATCTAAACCTTTGGGGAAGTGTAACAAAATCTTCATATATTCAGGGTAGCTCAACACTCATATACTGGAGAGAATGTGAGAAGCTGAAAAGACTCATGCTGCAGTAGAGAAACCGAGGCTTTGGGGACCAAAAAGAAAAAGAAAAAGAAACTGTACATGTTATACATATCATGGCCAAAACATATATATTCAGAGGAAAGAAAACATATTGAACTGATTCTCTCATTTCCACATCTGGGGTGTTGGGATTGTTGGGCTGTGCTACTATTTTAGTTTAGGCAGAGCTGGGGATAAAACTCAGGCCCTCTGTCATTCTAAAGTGACAAACTACTCACAGAACCACTTCCAAATAAAGAAAGCATATTGGAAGTTGTAATAGATAAGTCCTAATTGACATACATAATGAAACCTGTCAGAAAAACAGGTGAAATCAGTTTAAACCCTAACATTCAGAAGGGCTTGGAAGGAGATATTTTAAGCTCAGAAAATGCATGGCTGCTAATCCAGCCAACTGTATACAGGAAAACTATCATAAAAATAGGCAAATGGAATAGGTTACTACCAAGTTAGGCTGCTTGCATGAGACGTTTGACTATAACATATAAATGGGGTTAGATTAAATTGGACATGGGTGCAGACATATGTATAAAGTGTGTCTACCACATTGTCATGCAAAACAAAAGTTTGCAGAGAGTACTAGGTTTTAGAAAATATTGTTCTACAGTGGAGGAGTTAAGAAAGATTTTTTTTTTTTTTTTTTAGAAAATGAGAGTACATAAAGCTTAATGCACTTGTTCATGAATGATGGTATCATATGATCTCCAGATTCTTCCTTTTTTGTTTGGTAAGGTATTTTTAATGACCCAATAGCTTGGTCTTCAGTAACTTGCCCCTTATTATTATTATATTTATTATATGAATAACAAATATGCATCGAATATCCCAATATTTACAACAGGTTTTAAAGCCTAGCGATGTGTAAGCAGGATCAATATTTATTTAGAGTTTATAGGATTTTCATTTTATCAATAGCTCCACCCAGCCACTGCTCCACAGACAGACCTAGACTTCTTCCTTTCAAGCATTCTTTTGCTCTGCAAGTCACAAAGTGCTTTCACCCAAATCTTCAATAAAAATGATGGTTGTTATAGTTGTCAGTATCTGCAACACATATGTATGAAATTGCAAAAGAAAAAAGTGCATAAAAATTATGAAAATGCAAAATTATCTCAAACTTTCATTTTCATCATTGGTCCAACTCCTGTTAGAACATATATGAATGAAATTAGTTCTTGGAAAATTCTGGTCAAATTCCCGATAGATGACTTTCAGGTATTCTCTGGGAAATCCTAGATTTCATGGACAAAATTCAACATCAAATGATCACTGGAGACAGGGAATCGTCTGTTAATGATAAAATATCTATTGTAAAATGGAGAGTCTCCTGCTTGTTTTCTCTGCCCACAGACCAGTTTAGTGCACTTGCCTAAGGTGAGTACATCATCCATATAAGTTGAATGATGATAACAATGGTGATAATGACATGTGATAGACACTGACATTTAAGATGAAAGACTCAAGAACCAGTGGTCCTGACAGCCTCCAGGTAACACTAAGGAACTCCAGTGGTAAACACATCATTTTGGATATTTCCTGAGACAACAGCAATAGATAAGAGATTTTCAGGACACTGTTCTGAATTCAGTCAAGAGACTGTGTGTCAACATCAAATATGCCCCCTCTACACACACACACACACACACACACACACACACACACACACACACACACATTAACTTAAAATGTCTCCCCATCAGGAGGAGGCAAACTCCTTGGGGAACTAATTATATCTGAGTCTTGATCTGAGCCCTCCACCTTCAGGAGTATGAGCCTTAAAAGTGAGCATATTGGCTTGGAAAGTGAGATCCCATGAAGATCCACGCTGACAGAATAAGAGGTTTGAGAACCTGACTAAACTGAGAACCTGAAAGACAGCATCACATGTCCACTATGGCCTGGGATCCTCTCCTTGTTCACACATTTGTCCTAGGTCAAGACTGGCCAATGGTCAGAGATCAGAATTATCCAGTCTCAATACCTCATCCTAGTATTTCTCACTAACATTATTCACTTCCTCTTGACCAGACCTTTAGTGAATGTCTGTGTTTTGAGAGTCCCATTCTCAGCCTGCACTGTCTCACCCACTATCTGCTTTGTCCTCTCTGGGAAAATCAGTTAAACTCACCTTAAGCAGCGGATACAATTGTAATATCTTGGAGCGGTAGCAGCAGAGCCCTGGAATGAGCCCTTGGTTTGTGTGGTGACTGGGTAGTAATGGTTTTGAAGATCAAAGAGAGTCAGGATCTATAATCTATTGTTAGGGTTCAGGTCTGGGCTGACTTAGCACCTGATCATCCATTACATTCAGGATGGGAATTAGAATGTATACCTCTCTGAGTATGGCAATAGTAACAGTTATGTGTAACCCCCAGTGATGCAAGTAGAAAGGAAGTGAGATAAAAAGCTGACTGATCTGCCCAGTGCCCACTCCCTTCTCCTTTGTCCTTGATCACAATTCTGGAGACCTTCTTGATCCTTCCTGAGATTCTAATTCGTATTAGATGCTGCCTTACCTGCAAATATTTTCATAGGATTGTTTGAAACATTTTATTTTTACATGAACACTTGTGGTTTTTTTCTTCTAATTATAGTCCTGATAGAATTTTTATTGTACGTAGTCAATGTTGATATCATCCTTTCTCACCTTTCTTCATATTTATAATTTGTGAATGTGCTATACAGTGATAAGCATGGCATAACTGTATTGAAATCTCTTGTCTTCATACCCTTCAGGCTTATGTACACAAATATTCAATCTAGATTTCACACACCCTTTATGCCTCTGTGTGCAAACAGATGTGAGTGCAGGGATGGGCGTCCCCACCCAAATAGTGGAATGAGTAGGAGTAGTCTTTGAACCTTTTTAAGGGTCCCATTGATTTTTGACAAAGCAAATTTATTCATGTGCATTGTGATTGTTAATGTCCATTTTCAATGTAATAATATCTAGCATTACCTGGGAGATGGATCTTTGAGTGTCTTTGTGGGATTTTTATCTTGATTTGATTAATTGAGCCTCTCCCCTGTGTGCATAGGTTCTCCTGAGCTGGGATCCTGGATATCACAAGCAGACAATAAACTTAGTACAGACATTCATGGATCCTCTGCTGCTTAATTATGGATATAATGGTTCCTTTCCTGTTAACTTTCACTCCATGATGGACTCTAACTTTGAGTGCTGAGCCAAAAAAACTCCTTCCCCTTCATGTGGCTTTTTTCAAGGTATTTCATCACAGCAGTAAGAAAATAATTAAGACAACAGGAAAATATTAAAAAAATAATTTCTGTGGAATAACAATGTTAAAACTTGGATTTTCTTCTAACAGTAGTACATTAAATGCACAACCTTTCCAAAATTGTATGTAATTTTAACTATCGTTTTATATATAGTTATAAAATTATGACTCATCTTCCACAGATTTACATTTTTAGTTTATGCTTTCTAGTTTCACAAGCACAATGAGTGGTCTTCTCTGTTGCCCTCAATTTCCCCTCTTTTCTTCTCCCTAGTCCTCCTTTCAACAATTCATTCCACCACTTCCTCCCACTCTACTGTTTTCTTCAGAGGATCCTAAGGTTTCTTTTGGAATTTCAGCTCCAGTATAGGCCAGGATTCTGTGGCAGATCAAGTAGTTCATCCTTGAGTAGATACACCGACAAAGACACTTTACTTAACCCTTAAAACCCTAACCCTTGAGAGTCCCATTGCCTGTAATTATGTCTCCTGAGATCCTCTCTAGTGTATGGGGAATGGGTGTTGATATGTCAGCCATAATGTAAGTCTGGCGAGAACAAGTATTATTGCAGTGTGTTTCTGGACGCAGTAACCATGCTTTGAGAGGAATGTCTTGTCCATTGATAGGCCGCTCTATGTTTAGGCTCTTTAGGTTACTGTGCTCTCTTCTGCAAGAATCATTTTATGGTTTAAAACACAACTGAATAGGACTTCTTAAAACGAAATCCTATGACCAAAAGGAGAACATATTTGCAGACGACACAGCACAGTGTGAGAAACTATTCTTCACTTCTCAGTTTTCTGAGATACTTCTAACTGCCTCAGTGGGGAAGGAAGATGAACACTTACTTCAATTTTGTTCCATTGGTCTGCTAAGAATAGAATGAGGAAGGAAAGAGACAGTTAGTGTTCCTTGGAAACTGTCTTCTTGTGAGCATGGACCAGTCAACCATATAAAAGATAATCCAGATGGCTCCTATACATGGCCCAACATCTCTGTTGGAGATGGAAAAATATGTCCTCTTTTCCATGGAACATGACCTCAGCAGAAGAGAAAGCCAAGAGCATGGTGAGTCCTCCCACCATCTGGTCACACCACACCTTGTCACTGAGCATTGGTAGTGTGTGCTCAGCAAGCACAGCCTTATCTATTCCCTGCTGACATGGAAGTTTACAGGCCAGAGTGACCTTAGCTGTCTTCTGATGCTTGGCCGCAATCTTGCCGCTACTTGTACAAACAATTTGTCAGAGAAGAGCTGATCATGGACCTAGCTGAAAGACCATGGGGCATGCTCAGTCACTAACAATGAAGACCTAGAAAACAGCATTTGGGAATGCCCTCGACCACAAGCTGCTGGCCTTAGCTAGAGACAGGGACACCAAAAGGCTCCTGTACATGGTGACTGCTTCTTTGATTATCTCCTTTCAAAGAATGGGACTAGGCTGATGAGGTGGACAGAAGAATGGGGGAAAAAAAAGACATACTTCACTCAAACCTGCAACTCCTTCCTCAATATAATGTTGTTGTTTCTTCCTTGTTTTTTTTTTTTCGTCAACACTATTTATTTTTCCAGTGTGATTTGCCCATCTCTGAATTAAAAGAAAGGAAAAGCAAGATAAAAAGAACAGAGACAATATTAAGATTTAAGACTTCTTTATTTTCTTTATAATGCAAAGGGCTTGGTGACAGGCACTTAGTTGTAAAAGATCATTTAAAGAAAACTCAAGTTTAGATAAAAAAGGAAAAACAATTGCTCAGAATTTCTTATGCTCAATTTATTTGTTCTCAGGTCCAAATCCTTCTAGTATACCTATGAGATGTGTTTGTTTTAGAACAATTCTGGTCAACTTCCCTGTAGGGGAGTTGCCAAGTATTTCTTAGCAAAGTAGTCATAGGCCACTTCAGCAAAACCCAGCATCAAATGGTAGTTGGGGTAGGGCATCGCATAGGAAAGGCAAAACATCTATAGGAAATGTATTGTTTCATGCTTCTGTTTCCTTGCCAAAGACATGCATAGGGCACTAGCCCGAGGTGGGCAAATCGTCTGCCTTAGTTCAATGAAGAGAATGAGAATGATTGTGAGTTAGAAGAGCACAGGACAAGAGGAATATAAAACTCTACCACACAACTGAGGGAAGATAAAGGGAAAATAATATTTTAAGCTTCCTGAAATGATGGAAATGAAGAGCTTCCAGAACACATGCCTTGGTTCCACCAACAGATTTTTAATCAGAAAGAAAAAGTAAGTATAAGACATTTGAATACTAAGATGGAAATTAACATGCAGTCAGAAGGGGGAGATAAACTCTGAGCAAATAAACCATCGAGGTCTGTCTGAGCCCTCAAGCATTCTGAAATAACAGTCTTCAGTGTGATCAGATTTGCATGGGAGGTTTGGTTCCAACTAGGCCTGTGCTGAAGGAATAAGAGACTGGGAACCCAGGTTCAGGTGAGGACCTGAAAGTCTCAGCGCAACTATGGCCTGGGCTCCTCTCCTCACTGTCCTCACTCTTATCACAGGTCAGGTGTGGGCAATGGTCAGAAACCACTATTGAACATCCCAAATTTCTTGCCCATTTTATTTCCCTCCAACATAATTCACTTCCTCTCTACCTGCTCTTCAATGAATGTCTGTGTTTTCAGAGTCCCTCTCTCAGCCTACACTGTCGCAGCCTCCATCTGCATCTTCCTCTCTGGGAAAATCATTCAAACTCACCTGCACCCTGAGCAGCGGCTATGCTATTTACATATGTAGTGGTACCAGCAGAATTCTGGAGAGAGCCCTTGGTTTGTCATGCGAGTGGGCAACAGTGGCATGGTAGGTTCGAAAGGAGATGGGATCCCTGATAGGTTCTCAGGCCCAGGCTCTGGGCTGGAACGGTACCTCATGATCAAGAACATATAGGATGAGGATGAGTGTCTATTATTGTGGATCAAACCATGGCACTGGTAGCAGTGTTATGTAACCCATAGTGATGCAAGTAGAAGGGAAGTAAGACAAAAACCTGATCTGCCCAGTACCCACCCTCTTTACTATTGTTCTCACTCACAGTTCTAGGGACCTTCTGCTGAGATTTTGCTAAATTCACAGACATTATGTAAATGTAATCTATATTAAATGCTCCTTTGGGTGCAAATATAAGGATTGTTGAAAGCATTTGATTTTTTACATGAACTTGTGGCTGTTCACTTTTTCCCTGGTGTTATTTTATTGCACAGGTAATGTAGTTCTGTACAAGTTAATTCATAGTGCAATGATGGCCTCACCTTTCTCCACGTTTACTATCTGTAAGTGTGCCAGGCATGGATGAGCACTAAATATTTTCATGAAAATTTATGAGCCTTCCAACGGGGAAACATGTGCACAAATGTTCAACCTGTATTTTTTCTACTTCCTAGGCATCCATGTGTAGGGAATTTGAGTGCAGATATGAAGGTCCACAGCTTTGAATAATAGGAGAGTATTAGCAGTTCTGAATTCTGAGATGTGGTCCATCAATTACGAGTAGAAGTAGTTTTTCTTGCTCCAGTGTACTTGTTAATAATAATTTTTGTTAAATGGGATGTAGAATCATTGGAAGACAGGCCTCTGAGCATCTCTGTGGCTCTTTATCTTGTTCATGTTAATTGATACTGGAAGACATGTCCACTGTGGATAGTACTGTTCCTGAACTAGAATCTTGTACTATAGGAAACAGAGAAACTGACTTGTGCATAGTCATCTATTACCTTTTCCAGCCTGATTATGGATGTGAGGTTACCTTATATTCCTTCGACCTTGACTCCCATACCATCGGGGACTATACCCTTGGATGTTACACCAAAGTAAATTCTTCCTATCTAAGTCAATTTCGTATGGATATTTTTTACAGCAACAGTAAAGAAAGCTAACATACCAGGAGACAAACTTCTAAAGGAACTACTCTGTAATGCTCCTGTAATGATAAAACCGAGATTATGAGCACCATCTTGCTGATGGGAAAGTAAAGGAGGATGTTTTTCTCAATGGTATATCCACTGATCTATGATACTTGCTGCATGAATCTGGTCAGATACAAGTCATCATGGATTTGATGAATCACAGTGTGTTTCATAAGCAAAAAGATTAGAAAATAGGAGGGAGTCTGGCAGGGAACATGAAAGGTTGTAGAGGGGAAAATGAGAGGAGATAGGTTTTAGGTTGAAAAGGTTATAAAGTCTCTCTAACTACATATATATACATGTATGTATATGTACATATCTGTGTGTATAACAATGAAAAGAAGAAAAGTAAAATAGAGAAAAATGAAGACACAATCTTCTCCAATACTATCCTCGATTAAGCAAAACAATACATATTTAAATTGCTATAACTGTACAAATATGTCAGGAACTGCATAGGTTTGTGCCACAAAAGGCGGTGTTTGCTGAGTACCACATAATAAAGAAGGGAAACTCCATGGAAGACAGAGAGTTGTAGCACCTTCTGAGCTTACTCTCACCCTTGTTCAATATAGTGCTTGAAAACTTAGCTAGAACAATAAATAAAAAAAAGAAAAATTATTAAATAGGAAAGAAAGAAGGCAAGTTATATCTACATTTAAATTATATGATTGTTCCATACATGACAGGTTGCAAAGCCTCCACAGAAAATGATCTTACAGGGGCTGGAGAGGTGGCTCAGGGGTTAAGCCTCTGCCTTGCAAGCGGAAGGTCCTGAGTTCGGATCCCAGATCCCACGTATAGACACCAGGCGGAAGCGGGGGGCGGCCTGCGCTTCTGGTCCTGGTAGAGCAGAGCCTGTGAATCCCAGGGCAGAAGAAGGTGGAGGCGTCCATGGTGGTTCACAAATTCGTCCGTGGTTCTACACATACACAGACACACACACACTCAGACACACGCGCGCACATACACATGCATATGCACATAGTTGAATAAATAATAATAATAATAAAAATAAAAAAGAAAAAAGAAAAAAAAAAGAAAATGATCTTACGATTAAAAATAATTTCAACAAAATAGTAAGCTACAAGGTTAATAAAAACCAAGAGACTAACATTATATAAAAGACAAACAAGTTGACAAACAGTGAAATTTATCATAGCTTCTAAAATTAATTAAAAAATACAGAAGGAGCATAAACCAAGGGAAGTGAAAGACCTATTCAAGGAAAATATTAAAAGAAAGAAGAAGGAAATGGAAGAAAATAAGAGATGATGAAAACACATTATCCAAGATATAAGCTCACACAATTACAGCCATCTGATCTTTGACAATGGGGCTCAATGTATTCAATGAAAAAAGAAAAGTATCTTAAACAAATGGTGCTGTAAAAACTGGATATCCACATGCAGAAGATTAAAATTGGACCCATACTTGTCACCATGCCAAAAATTGATTCTAAATGGGTAAAGGATCTTAATATTAGGCCAAAGACTATAAAAACCCTAGTTGAAAGGGTACAGAACTCCCTTGAACTGATTGGGCTAGACCAACCATTCTTAAACAGAAATCCAATAGCACAGGCCCTAGAACCAACTCTTAACAAATGTGATCTTAGGAAATTAAAGAACTTTTGTTCAGATAAAGATATTGTAAACCCAGCAAAAAGGCAACCTACAGAATGGGAGAAATCTTCACTGACCACATATCGAACAGACCTCTATTATCCAGAATACTCATGAAGAACTTAAAAAATTAAGCACCAAGGAGATAAATGACCCAATTAAAAAATGGACCTCAGAATTCAAAAGAAAGTCTATCGGGGACAAAATTGAAATATCTAACAAATATTTTAAAAAATGTTCCACATCCTTTGCCATCAGGGAAATGCAAATCAAAGCTATCCTGAGATACCATCTCACCCATCTCATCCACAATACAAACAACACCAAATGCTGGAGAGGATGTAGCAAGAAGAGAACTCTCCTACATTGCTGGTGGGAATGTAGGAAATCAGTATGGGAATTTATAAAAAAGTTAAAAATTGAAATTTAATATATCTCTGCTGTATCACTGTTGGGACCAATTCTCTGCTATGCAGAAATTAACTACAGTGACAGGAGCACAACATGTTCATTGCAACACTATTTATAATCTCAAAGTCATGGAATCAACTCAAATGTCCAACAGTTTATGAATGGATAATAAAAATGTGGTACATTTGTATAATGGAATATTACTCAGCCATCATAAAAGATGAATTAATGAAATTTGCCAGAAAATGGACAGAATTAGAAAAAAATATATGGTGTAAAGTATCTCAGACACAGAAAGTTAGACACCATATGTGTTCCCTAATAGGTGTATCCTAACTCAAATCCACAAATGGAAAGGTAAATCTCTGTAATATCCACTGTAATCACACAGGATTATAAACAGGAGGAAGGAAAAGGAGGACTCAAGAGAAAGGAGATAGGGGTTCATGCTTCAGTAGAGAAAATAGGCCACAGTCAAGTATTACATATAAGTAACAAGACAACTGATTCAGCTCTCTCTCATTTCCCTTCCTGGTCACTTGTGAATGAACAGATTTGATCTCACAAATTAGGGAGGTATAGCAACTGGCAGATAGTTGGTATCCATCCTAAAAATAGGACACTGAACCCCCAAGTGCTGTGTTCTACTCCTATTCTTCCTTCTACTTTGAGTCTCCTCTTATATTAAGATCTTCATTTAAACTTTTATCTTTAGTTAGGAAGTGACCTTTGATATCAATCAGGATGCACTCAAGGATGGTGCAGGAACAGCAAAACTGAAAACAACAAAAAGCATAATTCACAACACCAAAGACCCTATTATTCACCTGGAACCAGACCCGCCAAATCTCTTCCCACTCTAACGTTCAGGGACCCCTGTGGAAGAGGAGGTGGCAAGATTATAAGTGTCCAGAGATGGGGAGGACCAATGATATGCAAGATACTCCACACAAGTTAAGGCTGTGGTAGCCATAATCTGACTTAGCCTGACCTGCATAATGACTGACATGTCAATGACCCCCCAAAATCTAGCATGGATCACAGGGGAAAAGGCTCCAGGCAGTAGGATCCTTAGAGGAAAGGAATTAATAGTCATAATAGAGTTCCCCTACTAATGAGGAACCCAAGAAAGGGCTCAGGGCTATGCCAATGTTTCCTTATCCCTCATTAGATTGGAGGACTCAGAGGGAGGTTTGGCATTCACACAAAAGGATGCTTGCTCCAGGGGAAGAGAGGGAGAAAGGAGGAGGCAATGGGCAAAGGGGAGTGAAGGAGGGGGTTGAAAGGAAGGGGAAAATGGGGGGAGAGTGTCAAGGAGGACTAGGGAGGGAAGGAGAGAAGTTAAGGACTGGGGTACTTATTGAGCTTGTATGATTGGGACAAAAAGAAAATGTGAGAGAGAAAAAAACATGAAACGTGGTCTCAATTCACTAGTAGTGAATGCCCAGGTCAATTTGTTCAGTAGTAGGAGTTCAAATGCAATCTATGCAAAGGAATAAATGTAGTATCAGACAAAAAAGACATATGAGAATTTTAAGATTTAACAGGTAATTTTTTCTCAATAATTTAAATGAGTTCATCACTAGGACTTAGCTGTAAAGGACAATTAAAGAAAACTCAAATTTAGACAAATGAATAAAAAATAAAAAGGTTAAACTTGCTGTGTTAGTTTGGGGACCCTGCTCACCTTCCCAATAGGTGAGCTGGAAGGAATTTCTTTGGGAAGTAGTTATAGACCTCATGGACAAACTCAGGGAATTCTGGGAAGGGATCTCTGGAAAAGCAAAACATCCGTGGGAAATGGGTTCAGCATCAAACTCCTGTTTTTTTCTCTTAGACACGTATGGGACACTGGCCTGTGGTGTGGAAGCATCTTCTATGTTAATTGAACGATGAGCAAGAGAATGACAATGATGGATGAAGTACACTACCATCTTGAGATGAAAGGCAGCCGACAGGTGCTGTGGACAGGTCCAACATACATCAGAGGGAAGACGAAAAATAATTTTGGAAGTTTCATAAAACTGAAATTAGAGTTTTCAAACCACATCCCTCACTTCCTGCAGGATGGCAGGCAGAAAAAAAAAAAAAAAAAAAAAAAAAAAGACCCTTGAATGCAGAAACTGAAATTCAAAGTATGTTCACCAGGTGGCGATAAATCCTAAATAAAGGACAACTGAGTTTTTTCCCTGAGTCTTCTGCCTTTCTGAACAGATTTGCATGGGAAGGTTGGTCCCACCCAGACCTGTGTTGAAGAGATAAAAGACTTGAGAACGCTGGTTCACCTGAGAACCTGAAAGACTCAGCGTCACATCTCCACTATGGCCTGGGCACCTCTCCTCGCTATCCTCACTCTCGTCACAGGTCAGTGTGGGCAATGGTCAGAAACCACTATTGACCATCCCCAACCTCACATATTTTTATTTGCCTCCAATATAATTTACTTCCTCTCTACCTGACCTTAAACGACTGTCTGTGTTTTCAGAGTCCCTCTCTCAGCCTGCGCTGTCGCAGCCACCATCCGCATCTTCTTTTCTGGAAAAATCAGTCAAGCTCACCTGCACCCTGAGCAGCGGCTATGCTAATTATGCAGTGGATTGGTACCAGCAGAATTCTGGAGAAAGCCCTCGGTTTGTTATGCGAGTGGGCAAGAGCTGGCATGGTAGGTTCGAAAGGAGATGGGATTCCTGATCGATTCTCAGTCTCAGGCTCTGGGCTGGAACGGTACCTGACCATCCAGAACATAAAGGACGAGGATGAGAGTGTCTATTATTGTGGATCAAACCATGGCAGTGGTAGCAGCTGGGTGTAACCCACAGTGATGCAAGTAGAAGGGAAGTGAGATAAAAACCTGGCTGATCTGCCCAGTGCCCACCCCTTCACCATTATTCTCACTCATAGGAACCTTCTTCATCTTCCCTGTGTGTTTTCATTATTCTCAGATAGTTTATAAATGTGATCTGTATTAAATGTTCCCTTGGATGCAAATATATTCTTAGGATTGTTGGAAACATTTGATTTTTACATGAACTTTGGCTAATCCCACTCAATTTTGCCCTGGTGTAATTTTATTGTACATGCTATGGAGCTCTGTATTAGTTAATTTGCAGTGCAATAATGGAATTGTCATCCCTCACCTTTCTCCATGTCCACCATTTTAAGAAAATTAATGAAACTAAATATTTCCATGAAAAGATAGGACTTTGAGCCTGACACCAATGTGATAATATGTGCACAAATGTTCAACTTTTATTTCTACTACCCTTTATGCACCATGAGCAAAGATGGTAAATGTGGATAGGAAGGCCAACAGCTATGATAGTGGAAGAGTGTGTGATGTAATTCTGAATCCTGTTATGTGCCCCATCTATTTCCAGAAGAAGGAATTTTCTTGGTCATATGTGCTAGCTAATACTATTTTCAATTTGTTGTGAACTGAATTGTTCTGAAAGATGGACTTCTGAGTGTCTCCATGGCTCTTTTTCTTGTTCATGCTAATTCATACTCAAAAGACATGCACACTGAGGATGGTACCATTTCCTGAACTAGTGTCTTGGACTGTAGTGAAATGAGAATCATACCTGAGCATAGGCATCCACTACTTTTGCAGACTGATTATGGATGTGTTATCACCATCTGCCTCATTTTCCCACCACTTGAACTCCTATATTATGATGTTCTATACACTTGACCATTACACCAGAATAAACTCTTTCTCCCTAAAGTTAAATTTGTAAGGACATTTTATCACAGTAACAGAATGGGAAACTAAGATTGCAGGAGATATATTTCTGAAAACTACTTTGCTGTGCTCCTATAATTATACAACCTAGATCAAAAGCACAACCTTCCAAATCTACTTTCCTCAATTAAGGATATATGTATATATTTTAATAGTTTTGATTATGTAAAGATGGTTAGAATTTGATAGGTACGTGTCAAGAAAAACAGGAGTAGATTCTTAATAACCATATACTATAGAAGAAAACTCCATGGAGGACATAGTGTTAGTACACATCACCATTATGTTAGTACACTCTCATCACTCTTCTTCAATATAGTGATTGAAATTTTGCTAGAACAATAAATAAACTGAAGATAATTAAAGGAATACAAATGGGAAAGGAAAAAATCAATTTATATCTATTTTTAAACAATATGGTTCTTCTATGTATGAAAGATCCCGAAGTCTCTACAGAAAATGTCCTTGAGCTGAAAAAAGAATTGTGGTTAAATGTCAACCAACAAAGTTAATATAACTGAGTGACAGTGTAGTTACCAAGATTGATCCTAAGTTGTAAAAAAAAATAGAAGAAATAAATAGAAATGGAAAAGAAAAGAAAGGAAAAGAAAATAAAAGTAAAACAAAGAAAAGGAGAGGAGAGGAAGTAGGCACAGAGAAGAGAACAATCGATAGCAGAGGAAAAGAAGAAGGAGGGAAGGAAATTAGAGAACAGGTATGTAGAGATGAAGCAAAACAATGTAAAAATTGAGATAGCAAATTTTTTCTGGTATCACAAGAATTAATTTCTTCTTTATGGCACCAAAATATCAATTTCAAAAATTTCATTAAAAAGACAAATTATTAATTAGATACACCTAGGATAGAGTTCTGACAACTGACTATGGTTAAATGTAGAAGATGGCAACTTTAAGACTAGACATTCATAGTATGAAAACAGAAGAAACGAATGAATACTCTGAATGGAGCAGATTAATCATATACCATTGCTTTTTGATGATTACCTGTGCTTCTAGTACTGGTGCACTAATCACTTATTAAAGAGAATTTGTGAAGAACATTCTTTGTATTCAGTATTTTCTGATTTCATAATAGTCAAAAATAAATTCAATGTAAACATTATTTTTAGTGTAAGAGTCACTTCACCCCAAACTGTCTAAGAAACTATAGAGACTTTAGACTTAAAAGTCAAGGTGAAACATGGAACCTTTGAAATTTGTTGGCATTAAATTGTTACCAGCAGCAACATTAATAATTCAAAAATCCCATTTGGCCACTTTTCCATTTTAATCAAAATATAAGAAATGTGAAAATATGAGTGAAGTATGTGTGTCCCTGTAGAGTACAAAGGGTGACTTCAGAAATCATCTTGGATTGCATCTACCTTCTCTTTGCTTTGTTCTATTATTTCCCAGGCTCCACCCACAAGGACCAGAAGTGCTGACAATTTTACTTGCGTCCGGCGATCTGTTCAGGACATTCTACGTAAGAGGCAGAGTCTTACACCCTGAGCATCTCTCCAGCCCTCATTGATCATTTAATATAAATTAATCCATCTAAATGGAAATTCTTAAAAATGAATCTTATGAATTGTAGGAGAGATCTCTGCAGGCAATCCAACACACTGGGAAAAGGATTATTGCATTTCAGTTCTCTGAGGTTTTTCGGCTGCATCATCCTTTGAAGAAGGATGGTGATTACTGATCTTAGCAAGGCCTCACTACTCTGCTGAGAGTCAAAGAAGGAAGCAGAGAAATAGCCAGGGCTCCTTGGGAGTCGTCCTCCTGTGAACATGAAAAAAAAAATCAGCCATACAAAAGACAATACAAGAAGAATTCTGTAAGTATTCCAACATTTTGGTTTCAAGTCCAAAAATGTGTCCTCTTGTTTCTAAATCATGCTTATAAAATAAATGAAGTCTATCAGGTAGTGGGTTCTCCTATCATATGATCACACAACATTTGACCCGGAACTTGTTTCTATGCAGGCTGATGGTATGTGCTCCAGTGAGCATAATCTTACTATTTGCCATTAACTTTGAAGCTCAAAGCCGAGAGTGATTTAGGCTTCTTCTCAGCCCAATGGACAGCTGTGCTGCAACTACTGGTGTACACAATCAATCTGAGAAGAGCTAATCAAAGAGCAAAAGGTCGAAGGTTATAGAAAATTTTCAGTAATTAACACCAAGTGTCCTCTACTACAAGGTGATTTTTTTTTTTTGTATTTTGGTTAGACTGCCACCAGGCTGTTATACATGACTACCATTCAGATGAGGTTGGTTCAAAGGAATAGGAGTACGTTAAAGAACACCTTGTTCAGGAGGTGGACAGATTAATGGGGAGGGGACGAATAAGAGTATTCTGCTCAATATGACTCCATTTACCTCATTAAGATATTGTTCCTATATTGTTTCCTTTCATTAGCACTCTGTATTGGTTCCATGCAAGCCTACTGCATCGAAATTTAATGAAAGGAAAATTTACAGATCAAAAGAACACAGGAGAATGTTAAGATGAAACACATAATGACTTCTGTGTAATAGAAATGGGTTAATCTCAAAGACTAAGTGTAAGGACTTATTAAAGAAAATGCAAATTTAGACAAAGGAATCTAAGAAGAAATATAAGCTGATTAACATTTCTGATATTTTCATTTATTTTGTTGTATGGCCCAACACATTATAGTATTCCAGTAAGTTGAATTATTTTGGGAAAAATGCTGTTCATCCTCCACATAAGTGGACTGGAAAGTAGTCGTGAACTTCATCTGCAAAACTCAGCACCACAAAGTAATTTTGGAAGAGCATCTCTGCAAAACAGAAAATATCCTTGGGAAATGTTTCTGCACTTTGACAGGTATTAGACACTGGTCAATGGCAGGCACATCTTCCAAGTTAGTTGAATATGAAGATGAGAATGACAATGGTGTATGATATAGACCACAATCATGAGTTGAAAAGGCAGTGGACAGGTGGTATAGAAAATTCAAACTTACAAATGAGAGAAGACAAAAGGAAGATAACTTTGGAGGTTTCCTGAGAGAGTGAAAATGATGAGTTTTTGAAACAAATCCCTCTGTTCCACCAAAAGACTGACAATCAGAAAAAAAAGGAGAGAAAAAATTAAACACTCTTCAGTACTTAAGATGAAATTCAAAATATGGTCACCAGGTGGAGATTAACCCTGAGAAACCAAACAACTGAGTTTCCTCCCTGAGTCTTCTGCCTTTATGAAGTATTAATCTTCAATGTGAACAGATTTGCTTGGGAGGTTTGGTCGATGCAGAAATGCGTTAAGGGCATAAGAGACTTGGAACCCGGGTTCAGGTGCAAACCTGAAAGACTCAGAATCACCTCTCCACTATGGCCTGGGCACTTTCCCTTGCTGTTCTCACTCTCCTCACAGGTCAGGTGTGGGCAGTGGTCAGAAAGCATTATCAATCATCCACATTTAGCCACATCTTTCTTCCCTTTCTTTCCCTTCCACATTATTCACTTCTACGAGATCTTTAATGAATATTTGTGTCTAAAGAGTCCCTTTCTCAGCCTGCGCTGTCACAGTCACCATCTGTATCTTCCTGTCCGGGACAATCAGTCACACTCACCTGCACCCTGATCAGCAGCTATGATGATTCTAAAGTGGACTGGTACTAGCAGAGTCCTGCAAAGAGCCTGCGGTTTGTTCTGGAATGGACAAAAGTGGTGAGGTCTCAGAGAAAGGAGTGGGGTTTCCTGCTTGATTCTCAGGCTCAGGCTATGATCTAGATTGATACCTGACTATCCAAAACATACAGGATGGGGATGAGAGTGTCTACTATTGGGGATGTCCCCATAGCAGTGGTAGCAGCTACATGTAACCCACAGTGATGCAAGTAGAAGGGAAGTAAGACAAAAACCTGGCTGATCTGCTTAGTGCCCACCCCCTTCATCACTGGGGACGTTCTTGATCTTGCCTGAGGTTTCCCTTTATTCTTTGATATTTTGTAAATGTAATCTGTCTTAATATTCCATCATATATAAATATGTTCTTAGGGTTGTTTCAAACATTTGATTTTACATATACTTAAGACTGTTCCTACTCACTTGTGTCTGATGGAACTTTGTTGCACAAGTTTGGGACCTCTGAATAAGTTAATTCATGGTGCAATAATCTTCAGCTTCCCTTACCTTTCTCCACATTCACCATCTGTGTGATTGCCAACTTTGATGAGCACTAAATGTTTCCATGAAAAGTTATGACTTTGTGCCTGACAATAGGGTTACATATGGACAAATGTTCAACCTGCATTTCTTCTACTTCTTACAGATCCATGTGCAAATAAGGTGAGTGTGGATATGAAGGTCCACAGCTATGACTACTGGGAGAATATCAGGTAGCCCTGAGCCCTAATAAGTGTCCCATTTTTACTGGTCACATGTGCTTGTTAATACTATTTTATCAACCTGATGAGAACTAGATTCATATGGAAGATAGGCCTCTGAGCATCTCTGTGTCATTTTTTTAATGCTCATGCTCACTTGGTCCTGGAAAACCTGCACACTGTAGATGGTACCACTCCTCTGAATAAGGATGTTGGACTGTACAAAAATGAAAAACTGATCTGAACATAAGAATTCATTACTCTGCAGCCTCACTATTGATGTGTTTTGACCAGCTGCCTCTTGCCTCTTTCCCCTTTGATTTCCATATCATGATGGACTGTCCCCTTAGAATAAACTCTTTTTGCTCTAAGTTAATCTTATAAGGACATTTTATTACTGCAACAGGAAATAAAAATAGGAGCAGGAGACAAACTTCATATGGATCTGCTCTGCAATGATCCTATAATGATAAAACCTGGATTAAGAGCATAATTTCCAAAATTCTACCCTCAACTGAGGATATCTGCATATATTTAAAGTGTAATTATGCCAAAATAGTCAGAATTCCATAGGTTTGCGCCATTAAAGGGAGTAGATGCTGAACAACCATGTATGAAGATGGAAAAAAATATATATATAATGTGGTTCTATATTTTATAGACCCCAAAGTCTCTACAGAAAATTTTCTGGATCTGAAAAACAATCTCAGCAATATATCAAGTTACAAAGTTATCATACTAATCAGGAGCCTTACTGTATACCAATGACAAACAGGTTAAGAAAGAAGAGAAATTAATTATAGACTCCAAAAATAAAATAACATAAAGAAGCATAATCGACATAAATGAAAGTCCTATACAAGTATAATGTTAAAATGATGAGGAAGGAAATGAAAGAAAATATGTGAAGATGAAAAAATCTATAATATGGATTGATACTCTTTATATTAGAGAATGACCATCACATCAAAAATCAATCTGTAGATTCAGTGCAATCCTCATCAAAAAATCATATTGCAATTCTTCACAGAAATAAGAAGACATTAGAATTTATACAAAACCATGAAAAAAGCAGTGAAATAAAAACTGATAAATAAAAAATTGGTAGAGGTGTAATCCTAACTGATTTCAAGTAATACTGTAAAGCCACAGACATAAAACTATGCTACTAACACAAAAATAGACAAATGAGAATCAAAGACACAGACATATGACCATATACCTTTAGGCAACTGGCTTTTGTCAAAGGCATCAGAAAAATGCTTAGGTTCATCTTCAACAAACTACTTTAGTAAAACTGGAAATCCATATGCTGAAGAGTAAAACTTGGCCATTATCCCTCCACCTGTACAAGTATTTCCAGAGCATCAGTACCAAACCAGAGATTGAAATTTCTAGGGAAAATTATAGGAAATACATTTAAAATGACACGTGTAACCATTCATAGAGTTAAAACCAACAACTGTCAAGTGGGATCTTACAAAATTTAAAAATTTCTCCCACTTGCCTGCCCGCATGAGACGGGACTCTCTCTCGGTCGGTCCTCCACCCCTGGTGAGTTACCCAGCCCCAGGTCGCCCTTGCCCCAGCTCCTCTCACCAGCCAGCCAGGGCAACACCCAGGCTGCCTCCAGTTTGCCGGCCCCAGACCCTTTGCTCCGCCTGCCTGCCTGCCTGACCAACCAGAACAGGACTTGCTCTGGGTCCTCATTCCTGGAGGCTGGGTTGGCCACTAAGCCAAGTCCCAGGTCCCAAGTGAAGAGTTCTGCCATCACCATCAGCGCCTCTCCACTCCTCCGATGCACTGGGGACCCTCGCTCATGGTCCACGTAGGACACACTGCTACACAGAATTCAACAAAATCCAAAGAAAACCCAAGAAAAGCCCTAAGGACAAGGCCATACATCTGAAGACCTCTAAAATCATCCTATCACATGGGAGAGATTTCTCACATCCAGCCTAAAGATAAGTAAACACCTTTTTTTTTTTTTTACCATACTGCTCCTTTTTAGTATTAATCACTGTAGATTAACTTTTCCCTGTAGCCATCCCAAAAAAATATATATATACAACTCCAGGGATTATACAACTCACCCTCACATATCACCAAGATACTAAAATGTAAAAGTGAACTACCATACTAATATTCACCCCTGTCTACCTAACCTGACTTAACTGATGTACTAACAGCCTAATAGCCTCATCTAGGAAATAATACTAACAACAAACAAACGAACACAACTATAAGGCAAGCACTAGTAATAACTGCCCGAAAGTAGTAATACCAACTAAATCAGTTCAGTCAAAAAAAAAAAAAAAAAAACAGAAACTGAAAGGTCTTAAGAGACAAAATGAAATGCCCAAGTCAAAGTGCAGATCCATGAGAAATAAAACTCAAGAAGAAAAATCTCTCACTGAAAGAATAAACCCCATAATGATGGATTACAATCAGAACAAATTCACAGATAATAGCCAAGAAAGCCAGACCCAAGATAACGACTTTCAAAGTATGATCATTACCATGATTAATACTATGAAAGAGGAAATCCAGGACGGAGTTAAACAACCACACCAACCACTCTGAGCAGGAACACAACAGACACTTGGAGGAGCTGAGAAAAACAGTTCAAGAAACAAAAATAGACATAAAGCAGTTAAAACAGTCTCAGGCAGAGCTTAAAATCGAACTAAAAGACAAGTTATCTTCAACCCAAAATTCAACAGAGAGTCTTATCAGCAGAAATAACTAAGCAGAAAACAGAATTTCAGATCTTGAAGACAAAGTGAGATAACTAACCAACTCAATGGAAGAGATTCTTAAAGACAAAAAGATACTTGAGAGGAATATTCAAGAGATACGGAACACCCTGAAGAAGCCTAACATGTGCATTCATGGAATACCAGAACAAGAATCCCAAAATACCACACTTGAGGAAAATTTTCAAATTATCATAAATGAAAACTTCCCTCAACTAAAGAATGAGATGCCCATCCTAATACAAGAGGCATTCCGCACCCCAAGCAGATATGACGAAAATAGAAAATTGCCACGGCAAATAATAGTCAAAACACTCCACATTCAAGACAAAGAAAAAGTGCTGAGAGCTTTAAGGGGAAAAAAAGTCACTTTTAAAGGTAAATATTAAAATACAAATGAGTCTCAATGGAAACAGTAAAAACAAGAGCTTGGAGAGATGTACTTCAAGTATTAAATGAGCAAAAATGTCAACCCAGACTGATGTACTCCGCAAAACTATCCGTCATGATCAAGGGAGAAAGAAAAGTTTTCCAGCACAAAGACAACTTGAAGGCTTACATGTCTACCAAAGCAGGCCTTCAAAAAATGCTAGAAATGATACTCAAGCTTGAAGAAAAAAACAAGCATATCCAGGAGGACAGAAGGGTCGTAAAATTATAATACCACCAAAACCTAGATGTCAAATAATACACTTACAAAAACCACTGAACACAAAAAATGTCTGGAATTAAAAATAATTTCTCCATTATAATATTAAATGTCAATGGTATTAATTTACCGATCAAGAGACACAGATTACAAACTTGGATTAAAAACCACAAACCATCAATCTGCTGCCTTCAGTAAACTCATCTCACCACAAAAGATAGGCACATCCTAAAAATAAAAGGCTGGTAAAAAATTCTGCAAGGTAATGGAACTAGGGAACAGGCAGGGGTAGCCGTTATGCTATCGGACAAAGTGGACTTCAAACTAAAAAAAAATCATAAGAGACACAGATGGATACTACATTTTAGTCACAGGTATGATTCACTAGGAAGACTTCACAATACTGAGCATATATGCACCTAATTCAGGCCCCTCCACATTCATTAAGCTAACCCTAAAGCGTCTAAATCTAGAAATCAACCCCCAAACAATAATTCTTGGGTATTTCAACACTGCCTTCTCAACATGGGATAGAATAACAGGCCAAAAGCTTAACAGAGACACTTTAGAACTGAAACAAATCCTTAAAGAAATGAACCTTACAGATCTCTATCGAACTTTTCTTTTTTAAAAAAAATTTTTTATTATTATTTATTCAACTGTGTGCATGTGCGTGTGTATGTGCTCATGTGTGTGTGTCTGTGTGTGTGTGTGTCTGTAGAACCACGGACGAATTCGCGAACCACCATGGACGCCTCCACTTCCTTCTGCCCCGGGATTCACAAGCTCCGCCCTACCAGGACCAGAAGCGCAGGCTGCCCCTGCTTCTGCCTGGCATCTATATGTGGGATCTGGGATCCGAACTCAGGACCTTCCGCCTGCAAGGCGGAGGCTTAACCACCTCTCCAGCCCCCTCTATCGAACTTTTCATCCATGCACCAAAGAATCACATTTTTCTCAGCAGCACATGGAACTTTCTCCAAAATAGATCACATACTGGGCCACAAATCGAATCTCCACATATACAGGAAAGTTGAAATTCTAGCTTGTACCCTATTCAGACCACCATGGCCTAAAGCTCAACATCCACAACAAATAAACAACAGGAAATACACTAACTCCTGGAAACTTGACACTATGAGGCTGAATGAGCATTGGATTCAGGAAGAAATTCAAAAGGAAATTCAAGATTTCCTGAAAGTGAACAATAATGAAAATACAACTTATCAAAGTCTTTGGGACACAGTGAAAGCTGTCTTAAGAGATAAGTTCATGGCTCTTAATGCCTACATCAAAAAAATGGAAACATCAGAAATACATAACTTAACAATGCAGCTTAAAGCCTTAGAGACACCAGAGCAATCTGATCCCATAAGCATTAGAAGAGAGGAGATTAGCAAAATAAGGGGAGAAATACCCAAAACTGAGACTAGATACAGAGAATCAACCAGTCACAAAGCTGGTTCTTTGAAAAAATCAATAAGATTGATCCACCCCTACCTAAGTTAACTAAAAGCAAGAGAGAAAAAACAAAAATTAACAAAATTAGAAATGAAGATGTTGTTATCACTACTGATACCCAAGAAATTCAGAGTATTATAACATCATATTTCAAATACTTATACTCTGTGAAATTTGACAACACAAATGAAATGGATGAATTCCTAAGTAAGCACAACTTATCAAAATTAAATCAGGAAGTTGTGAATTATTTAAATAGTCCTATAACATATGAGGAAATCAATGAAGTAATCTCGATTCGTGCCACCAAGAAATGTCCTGTGCCAGATGGATTCAGCACAGAGCTCTACCAGACATTTAATGAGCTAATAACACCAATACTCCTTAAACTGTTCCATCAAATATCGTCTTAATCCCAAAACCTAATAAAGATACACTTAAAAAAGAAAACTATAGGCCAATCTCATTGATGAACATGGATGCAAAGATTCTCAACAAAGTCTTAGCAAATCAGATTAAAAAACATATCAAAAAGATCATTCACGGAGATCAAGTAGGCTTTATCCCAGGCACACAAGGTTGGTTCAACATACACAAATCAATAAACATAATTCACCATGTAAACCAGTCTAAAATCCAAGACCACATGATACTCTCAATAGATGCAGAAAAAGCTTTTGAGAAGATCCAACAACCTTTTATGATCAAAACCTAGAGAGAGTTGGAATGGAAGGAACCTTTGTTGATATAATAAAAGCTGTCTATAACAAGCCCACAGCAAGGATTATACTCAATGGGGAAAAACACATAGCATTCCTGCTTTGATCAGGACCTAGACAAAGCTGTCCACTCTCACCACTTCTCTTGAATATTGTACTTGAATTCTTAGCTGAAGCCATAAGACAAGGAAAGGAGATAAAAGGGATTCAAATCAGCAAGGAAGAAGTCAAGTTATCTCTATTTACTGATGACATGATTTTACACATGAGTGATCCCAAAAACTACACCAGGAAACTCCTGGAACTAATACAGAAATTCAGCAGGATAGCAGGAAACAAAATAAACATAGAAAAATCAGTAGCCTTCCTACATGCACAGAATGAAAGAAGTGAAAAAGCCCTGAGAGAAACAAATCCATTTGCTATAGCCTCTAAAAAAATGAAATACCTTGGTATAAACCTAACCAAGGAAGTAAGTGACCTTTACAATGAAAACGTTAAAACCCTAAAGAAAGAAATTGCAGAAGATACTAGAAAGACCTGCCATGTTCCCGGACTGGCAGAATCAATATCATAAAAATGACCATCCTACCAAAGGCAATAAACAGATTCAATGCTATACAATTTAAAATCCCAAAGCAATTCTTTAAAGAAGTTGACCAAACAATCTTATCATTCACATGGAGGCACAAAAGACCCAGGAAAGCAAAAACAATCCTGAGTAACAAAAACACTGCTGGAGATATCACCATACCAAACCTTAGTCTATACTACAAATCCATAGTTATAAAAACAGCCTGGTACTGGCTCCAAAATAAACACACGAATTCAATGGATAAGGGTTGAAGACCCAGATATAAACCCACACAATTACAGCCATTTGATCTTTGACAAAGGGGCCAAAAAAATTCAAATGGAAAAAGAGCAGCATCTTCAATAAATGGTGCTGAAAAAACTGGATCTCCACATGCAGAAGATTAAAACTGGACCCGTACTTGTCATCATGTAGAAGACTTAACTTCAAATGGATCAAGGACCTCAATATAAGGCCAGAGACTATAAAAACCTTAGTTCCTTAGTTTAAAGGGTAGGGAACTTCCTGGAGCTGATTGGACTAGGCCAACAGTTCCTAATCGGAAATCCAATAGCTCAGTCAATACAATAGCAACACTCAACAGATGGGATCTTATGAAATTAAAGAGCTTCTGTTCAGATATAGTGTTTGTAACTCGAGCACAAAGGCAACCCACAAAATGGGAGAAAATCTTCACTAACCATATTTCTGATAGAGCTCTATTATCCAGAGTTCACAAAGAACTTAGAAAAATAAACACCAAGGAAACAAATGGACCAATTAAAAAATGGGCCTTGGAACTTAAAAGAAACTTTACCAAGGACAAAATTAAAATGTCTAACAAATATCTTAAAAAATGCTCCACATCCTTAGCCATCAGGGAAATGCAAATCAAAACCTCCCTGAGATATCATCTCACTCCAGTCAGAATGGCAAAAATGCACAATACAAACAACACCAAATGCTGGAGAGGATGTGGAGAGAGGGGGATTCTCCTACATTGTTGGTGGGAATACAATAACTCTGGCGAGCCGTCTGGTGATTCTTAAAGAAGTTAAAGATTGAAATGCCATATGACCCTGCTATTCCACTTTTGGGAATGACCCCCCATACAGCAAAAATTCACCTAGATAGCAAAAGCAGGACCATGTTCATAGCAGCACTGTTTACAATAGCAAAGTCATGGAATCAACCCAAATGTCCAACAGTTGACGAGTGGATAAGGAAAATGTGGTACATTTATAGAATGGAATACTACTCAGCCATCAAAAATGATGAATTAATTCAATTTGCTGGGAAATGGATGGAATTAGAAACAATTATATTGAGTGAAGTATCCCAGACACAGAAAATTAAGCACCATATGTACTCCCTAATAGGTGGATGCTAATACCAAACCGATTTAGAGACACATTCAAAGATAAATCTCTGTAATACCTATAGTAATTTTAAAGATTATAAATAGGAGAGAAAGGGAAGGAGGACCCCACCAGAAACAAGTAGAGAGGGGATCATGCTACAGTCGGGATAATAGGCCACCATCAAGGACTGCGTGTAAGTAATGAGAAATCTGGTTAAGCTCATAGACTGTCCTTCCTGGTCACTTGCAACTGATGGGGTATGATCTTACCAGAAAGGGAGGGCATACAGTCTAGCAGAACCATTTTGCAATGGGAGATTGACCCACCCCTCACCGCAATCTCCTACTCTCATTCTGTCTTCCTTTGAATCTATCCTTATAATAAGACTCTATTTTAACAGCTTTTTATCTCTGGTCAGGGGGTGACATCCAATACCAATCAGGATGGAACCAAAGGCACTGCAGGAACAGCAAAACTGAAAAAAAAATCAACAAACCATAATTCAGAAGATCAGAGACTTTATATCAACCACCTGGAATCAAGCCTGCCTAATCTCTCCCCATCCTGAAGCTCAGGGAAATTTGCATAAGAGGGGGTAGTAAGATTGTAAGAACACAAGGATGGGAGAAGTCATGATATGCAAGATACTCCACACAAATTAGGGCTGAAGCAATTATAATAGGACTCTGCATGATCCGCACAATGACCAACATATCATTGACCCCTCAAAGTCTAGCATGGACTAAAGGCAATAGGATCCTTAGAAGTCACAATAGTGTTCCTATACTTAAGGGGAACACAAGAAAGAGTTGTAGGAAATGGCACTAAATCCTTACACCTCATCAGAGAGGAGGACCCAGAGGAAAGTTTGATATACACATTAAAGGATGCTTCAGAGATCGGGAAGGGGCACTGGGAGAAAGGGAGGGAGGGGAGAAAGGAAAGGAAAAGGGGGGAGGAAGCAGGGAGGTGCACGAAGGGGTGGAGGGAGGGAGGGGAGAGGGGGACCTATTACATTTGTATGAGCAGAAAAATAAATTAAAAAAATAATTAAAAAATAAAGAAATAAAATTTAAAAACTTCTATTCCACAAAATATGTTAATTGAGACAAGAGGGAGCACACAGAGAGGGAGAAAATCTTTGACAGATTAGTGTCTACAACATTAAAAAAGAACTAAAAAATCAAACATCAACAAAACAAAAAAGCCAATTAAAAATAGATTGTTTTCCTGAAAAGAAAATTTTCTAAGCAGGAAATATAAACATCTGATACATACCTAAATTGTTTTCAACATCTCTTTGTATTCAAGAATTGTAAATTAAATATGCTTTAATATTTCACCTTTCCAACGTTATAATATTAAGATAAAAGCAAAAACAAGCAACCACAGAGGAAAAAAACCAAAAACAAATGCTGTCGACAACGATTTTGGTGGGAATGTAAACATTCTTTATTTTATTATTTTTGTACGTGTGTCTGTATGCATCAGAAGGCATTGTATGTGCCTGTGGAGGTCCAGTAGTTACTTTGGAAATCACATTGGATTGCTTCTACCTATCATTTGCTTTGTTCTGGAGCTTTCTAAGCTCTGGCTTCCAGGACTGATGTACAGGCCACCTTTTTTACCTTATGTTTTTATGTGTAATCTGGGTTGAAAATCAGGATCTTCTGTTTGTGAGGCGGAGTCCTCACATTTGAGCCGTGTCTAGACTACCTCAATCTGTAGGTTTGAATGGTTTTAATGTGTGATTTCAGAATTTTGGATATCATTGTAACTTCAGCAAATAGTTTTCAGTATTGAGTTGCGTGGCCTCAGATTCAGTGGAATCTGAATTCACTTCTGCACGAAGGTATCTTCATGATTTTTAAAACCCATGTTTTGTAAAGAAGGTAGAGATTATAGTCATCTTACCATCCAGTTCTGGGATCTCCAGAGAATAAATTTATGAATAATATCATCAGAGTCATGGAGAAACTCACCTGTAAGGTGAAAGATAACAATCCCAACCCCTAGTATATCGGTTCTTACATAGGCCTATGAGAGACTCTGACACCTGCCTTTTCAAGACCTCTCACAGAGGACCTCAGAAGGAAATGGGAAGAATGAAAGCTGATTTGCATGAAAAAACTTCTCTTCATAATGCATCTGCAGAACCCTGCAAAGGATCTGAGGACACCTGACTTGAGGAAAGGCATTTCTGACATCCAGTTATTGGTAGGCTTCTACCATGACCTGGATGGCAGTTTTCCTTGGACTTCTTGTTTATGGCTAAGAAGAGAGGAAGTGGTTGATGGTCCTTTCAGAGATTTCAGATAGAAGCTTCTCAGTATGGTGTTTCTTTCCTCACAATAACTGCCTATTTTGTTTACTTAGGGGCAGATTCTCAGGCTATGGTGAGCCAGGAATCTTCCCTGCCCTTGTCTCTAGGACAGAAAGTGACATCATCTGTGGCCTTAGCTCTGGATTGGTGACTAAAGATAACTTTGCCAGATGGTACAGCAGACCCCAGGCCAGGCTCCCCATCTACTGATCTACAGTACAAACAATCGTCCTTCTGGAGTCCCTGGTCGGTTTTCTGAAGCCATCACTGGGAACAAAGCCACACTTACCATCACAGGGGCTCACACTGAGGATGAGGCCAACTATTACTGTGCACTGTTTATGGGAAGTGGCACCCACGCTGTGATCTAAACTTTTGGAGAAGTGTAAGAAAATCTTCGTATGTTCACAGTGGTTCCTCATTCAAAAACAGAAAAGAATATGTGAGGCTAAAGGGGTTGCACTACAGTAGAGAAAATGAGGTTGTGTTGACCAAAGAAAACAAATAAAAAAGAAACTCTACATGTCATACCAAGGCCAAAGCATAAATATTCAGAGGAAAGAAAGCATACTCATCTGATCCTCTCATTTTCACATCTGGGATGTTGCTACTCTGCTTAGGCAGGGCTGGGGATAAAGCTCAGCTCCTCTGTCATTCTAAAGTGGTATACTCCCACTGACCCACTTCCAAATAAAGAAAGCATATTGGAAATTCTAAAATAGAAAAGTTATAATCACATTCTTAAGACTGTCAGAAAACTGGTGAATTCAATTTAAACCATAAAATTCAGAAGGGCTTAAAAGGAAATATTTTAAGCTCAGAAAAGGCCCAGCTGCCAATCCAGCTTACTGTACCCAGGAAAACTATCTAGCAAAATTGAATGTAAGAAAAAAGCACTTCATAAATAGGCTAATGGTATTGTTACTATCAAATCAGGCAGTTTACAAGAGACTTTCGAATGGAATCCATAAAGTTCATAAAGTAGACAAAACTGAACATGGGTGGAGAGACATATATATGAGGTGTGTCTATCATATTTTATGCAAAACCAAAGTTTGCAAAGACTGTTAACTTTTTTAAAGTGTTGTTCTGCAATGAAGGATGTATGACACAACATTTTAAAATATAAATGTACATAAAGCTTTATGCATTTGTTCTTCAATGATGGTATCATATGACCTCCAGCTTCCTGCTTTTACATTTTGTAAGCTGTTTTTAATGACCCATTAGGTTTTTCTCCAGGAGGTTGGCCCTTATTATTATAATGAGCAACAAATATGTTTTGAGTAAACAAATATTCACAAAGAGTTTTAAAGGCTAGGGATGTGTAAGCAGGATTTGCATTTATTTAGAGTTTATAGGGTTTACATTTTAGCAATAGTTCCACCCAGCCAATCTAGAGGGACCACTCTCATGTGCTTTATAGATAGACCTAGACTCTTTGCTTCAAGCATTCTTTTGCTCTGTTGCCGACAAACTGCTTTCACTCCAGAGCCTCAGTAAAAAGTGGTGGTTGTTATATTAGTCAGTATTTGCAACATGTATGTGTGTATGTACATATGTAATTGTCAAAGAAAAAAGTCCATAAAGGTTAATAAAAATGAAGAGATTATTTCTTTTTTATCTCCCACATCTTATTTTTTTCCTAAGCATACAAGCTCAATAGATACCTGCAGTTCTCTCCCTTCTCCCCTCTCCCTTCATCCCTAATGGACAAAATTCAACATCAAATCATCATTGGAGGCAGGGCATCTTCTGTAAATGATAAAAAATCTGTGGGAAATGGGTGAGTTTCCTGCCTGTTTTCTCTACCCCCAGATCAGTTTAGTGCACTTGCCTGAGGTGAGTCCATCATCCAAATGATAACAATGGTGATAATGACAGTTGATAGACACTGCCATTCTAAGATGGAAGACTCAAGAACCAGTCGTCCTAAAAGCCTTCACATACCACTAAGGAACTCCAGTGGTAAACAAATCATTTTGGAGATTTCCTGAGACAATGGCAATAGACAATGAAGTTTTCAGAACACTACTCTGGGTTCCAAGAGACTGTGAGTCAGGCACCAAGAATGGCTTTTCTTTTTCCCACATTAACTTACATTAACTTAAAATGTCTTGCCAGCAGGGGGAGACAAATTTCATGGGAAAGAAATTAGAACTGAGTTCTTTTTTTTTTTTCTTTTCTTTTTTTTTGGTGAAGGCAATGCCTTTATTCATCTTACAGCTTTAAGCCTGAGATTGGGCAGCCCTTCCGTCGAGTCTCTGGAGAGCCTCTGACTGCTGTAGCACGTGCAAATGCACTGCAGCAGGGTCTATCACATGACACTAAAAAGGCTCATTAATAACATCTTAATTTTTCTAGAAATAACTGAGAGTTCTGGGAAAACTAACAATTACTTGAGTGGGGTTCCCCAATGTATGCTGGATTCCACTTCTTTTTTTAATTTATTTATTCGCTCATTCATTCATTTAGTGTGTGTGTGTTTGTGTGTGTGTGTGTGTGTGTGTGTGTGTGTGTGTGTGTGAGTAATAGAGGGCCTTGTGTGTCCCTGTGTAGGGCCAAGAGTGACTTTGGGAATCATCCTTCTACCACCTCCTTGCTTGGCTCTGGGATTTCCCGGCTTCTGCTCACCAGGCCTGGAAGTGCAGACCACTGCCATTTCTTTATTTTTTTTTCCACTCATATAAACTTAATAGGTATCCCGGTCCCCTCTCTCCTTCCACTCCTGCCTGGATCCCCTTGCTTCCTCCCCTCCTTTTCTCCTTTCTTCTCCCCCTCCCTTCCTTTCTCCCAGTGTCTCCTCCCCACCATCCCTGGAGCATCCTTTAGTGTGCATGTCAAACTTCCCTCTTGATCCTCCACTCTAATGAGGTGTAAAGATTCAGTATCATTGCCTAGAGGTCTTTCTTGTATTCCCCTTTAGTATAGGAACACTATTATGGCTGTTAATCCCTTGTTGACGCTTGGGGGATCAATGATATGTTTGGTCATTGCACAGTTCATGCAAAGTACTATTATGATTACTTCGACCATAACTTGTGTTAAATATTGCATATTGTTGCTCCTCCCCATCTTTAGGCTCTTACAATCTTACCGCCCCCTCTTCCACAAATTTTCCTGAGCTTTAGGATGGGGAGAGATTGGGCTGGCCTGGTTTCAGGTAATTAATGTAGGGTCTCTGATCTTTTGAATTATGGTTTGTTGGGGTTTTTTTTTATCCAATTTTGCTGTTCCTGCACTGCCCTTGGCTCATCCTCATGGGTATTGGATTTCACCTTCTGAGCAGCATGTCCTCCCTGGACCACAAGTGTCCACGACGGGCAGAAAGTGCAGAGGTGTGGATGACTGTGCACTTCACCTGGGGTAGAACTGAGTTCTTTATTTGAACTTTCCACCTTTATGAGCATGAGCGTTTAAAGTGCACATATTGGCATGGGAAGTTAGAACCTCTGAGGACCTAAGCTGACAGAATAAGGGACTTGAGATCCTGACTGAGCTGAGGACCTGAAAGACTTAGCATTGCATCTCCACTATGGTCTGGGATCCTCTCCTTTATGTTCACACATTTGTCCCAGCGCAGGTGTGGCAATGGCCAGAGACCAGTATTGTCCAGTCCCAAACCCCTATCCTGGTATTTTCAACCATTATTCACTTCCTCTCTACCAAATATTTAATGGATATCTTTGTTTCTAGAGTCCTTTTCTTAGCCTGTGCTGTCTCAGCCATGGTCTACATCTTCCTTTCTGGGAAAATCAGTTAAACTCACCTGTACCCTGAGCAGCAGATATAATGACAATATCACAGAGTAAAACCAGCAGAACCCTGAAATGAGCTCTCAGTTTGTGTGGTGACTTGGCAGTAATTGTGTTGTTGCATCAAAGGGAGCCAGGATCTTGGATCAATCCTTAGGCTCATACTCTAGGCTGAATTGGTACTTGACCATCCAGAACATTCAGGATGAGGATGAGAATGTGTACCTCTGTGAGTATGGTAGTAGGAACAACTATGTGTAGCCCCAGTGATACAAGTAGAAGGGAAGTGAGATAAGAACCTAGCTCATCTGCCCAATACCTACTCCCTTCTCTATGCTTCTTGCTCTCACTTCTGGAGACCATAAATTTTCCTGAGATTTTTTTCTATATTTCCAGATACTTTGTAAATCTAATTCATATTAGATGCTGCCTTAGATGCAAATATTTTCTTAGGATTGTTTGAAACATTTGAATTTTACAGTGAACACTTGTAGTTGTTCTTAGTCACTATAGTCCTGATGGGATTTTTGTTGTGCATAGTGCACTGATGGTGTCGTTCTCCCTCAACTCTCTTCATATTTATGACTTGTGACTGTGCTCTACAGTGATAAGCATGGAATAATTTTATCTTGATCTCCTGTCTGCACGGATATACACACAAATGTTCAATCTAGATTACAGCCATCTTTCAGGACTCCATGTGCAAATAGGTCAGAGGGCAGGGATGGGGGTCTTCAGTCATGAATAGTGGAAGAGTAGAAACAGCGTTTGAACCTTTCATAAGGGTCCAGCTGAATTTTAACAAAACCATTTTGTCCATGTGCAGCTGTGATTATTTATGTGAATTTTCATTGTAGATGACATCTAGCATCGCCTGCGAGATGGACCTCTGAGTATCCCTGTGGGGTTTTTTCTTGATTTGATTGAGACTGTCCTCTATTTGGGGTACACTCTCCTGAGCTGGGATCCTGGACAGCACAAGCAGACAGTAAACTTTGCACAGGCATTCATCAACCTCTGCTGCTTAATTATGGATATAGAGGCCCTACCATGTTAACTTTGCCTCTGTGATGGATTGTAACTTTGAATGCTGAGCCAGAAGAGCAACCCTCAATTTGCTTTTGTCAGGGGATTTTGTCACAGCAGTAAGAAAACCAACTAAGACAACAAGAAACTTCTAATGGAATTTCTGTGTGGTAACGGTGTTAAAAATTGGACTTTTTTCTGTAATGCCTACACGGTGTTAAAAATTGGACTTTCTTCTGTAATGTCTACAGTAATGTCAAAGATTATAAACAGGAGATAAGGGAAGGAGGGATCCCCAGAAATAGGGAGAGAAGGGATCAAGCTTCAATAGACAAAATAGGTCACTAGCAAGTATTGCAAGAGGTGACCTCCAATACCAATCAGGATAGAGCCAACGTGGTGCAGGAACACCAAGATTGAAGACAACAACAAATCATAGTTCAGAAAACCAAAGACCCTGCATTGATCACCTGAAACCAGACCAGTCATCCCCATCCTAAAGTTCATGGAAAGAGGGGGCAGAAGATTGTAAGAGCCTAAAGATGGGGAGGACCAACAACATGCAAGATGCTCCACACAAGTTAGGGCCCCAGTAGCCATAGTGGGATTTTGCATGACTTATACAATGACTGATGTGTCGACCCCCCCCCAGGGTCTAGCATGAATCACAGGCAGTAGGATCCTTAGAGGCAAGGGATTAATTGTCACAACAGTGTTCCCATACTAAGAGGAACCCGGGGGGGGGGCCTCTGGGCTATGCCACTGAGTCCTTACGCTTCACTGGAGTGGAAAACTCAGAGAGAAATTTGGCTTTTACACAGGGGGATGTTCCAGGGTATGGAAGGGAGAAAGGGGATGAATTAGGAGAGGAGGAAGGAGAGAGGGTGAAAGGAAGGGGAAGAGAGGGAGGGTGAAAAGGGGACTGGGGAGGTGTAGAGGGAGGGAGAGAACCAGGGTACCTATTGAGCTTGTATGATTGGGAAAAAATGAATTTAAAATATTAAAAAAAGAAAAAATTGGATTTTCATCTAATAGCACATTATATACACAACCTTTCCAAAGATATAAGTAATTTTGCATATATGGCTACAATTATGACTCATCTTCCACAGATTAACATTTTTTATTTATTTTTTGTAGTTTCTCAAGCACAATGAGTGTTCATCACTGTCTTCTTCCATCTCCCCTGTTTTCTTCTCCCAACTCCTCCCATCCTTCTTCCCTTTCATCAACCCATCTGCCACTCCCTCCCACACACCTGTCTGTCTTCTTCAGAGGAACCCAGGACTTTCTTTGGAATTTTTGCCCCAGTATGGGCCCAGGCTTCTGTGGAAGATCAAGTGCTTCTTCCTGGGTAGACACACTGACAGAGGAACTTCCTTTCACCCCTAAAACACTAACCCTTGAGGCTCCCATTGCCTGTATTTCTCCTGAGAACCTCTTTAGTCTATGGGGGTTGGGTTTTGATATGTCTGCCAAAATGTAGGTCTGGTGAGAACAAGTGTTGTTGCAGTGAGTTTCTACATGTAGTAATCCTGTCTTGAGAGGAATGTCTTGGCTAGTGATACACCTCCCCATGTTTAGGCTCTTTAAGTTACAGTCTTACTGCACAACTGAATAGGAATTCTTTTTTTTAATTTTTAAAATTTTATTATTTATTCAATTGTGTGTGTATGCGTGTGTGCATATGTGTCTTGTATGTGTCTGTGTGCAGAACCACGGACGAATTTGGGAACCACCATGGACTGCTTCCACCTCCTCCTTGTTTACTCTGCCTGGGAATTCACAGGCTCCGCCCCACCAGGACCAGAAATGCAGGCCACCCCGCTTCCGCCTGGCATCTATACTTGAGGTTTAGGATCCGAACTCAGGACCTTCCTCCTGCAAGGCAAAGGCTTAACCTCTGAGCCACCTCTCCAGCCCCTGAATAGGAATTCTTAAAAACAAATCTTATGACCAGAATGAGAACATCTCTGTAGGCAATCCAGCACAGTGTGGGAAAGGATTCTTCATTTCTCAGTTTTCTGACATTCTTTCAACTGCCTCAGTGGGGAAGGAGGATGAACACTGGCTTCAATTTCGCTTCATTGCTCTGCTAAGAATAGAACAAGGAAGCAAAAAGGCAGCTGGTGCTCCTTAGAAGCCGTCTTCCTATGAACATAGACCAGTCAACCGTACAATAGGTAGTCCAGATTTCTCTTATATGTTACCCAACAGCTCTGTTTCAGCTCCAAAAGTATGTCCTCATTTCCATGGAACAGGACCATAGTCGAAGAGAAAGCCAAGAGCATGGTGGGTCCTCCCACCATCTGGTCACACCACACCTTGTCATTGAGCACTGACAGTGTGTGCTCAGCAAACACTGCCTTATCTAATCCCTGCTGTCCTGGAAGTTTACAGGCCAGAGTGACCTTAGCTCTCTTCTGATGCTTGGCCGCAGTGGTGACGCTACTTTTGCAAACAATTTGTTTGAGATGATCTGATCATAGACTATCAGAATAACATGGGAGATTCAGTCACTAACAGCAAAGACATAGAAAACGGCATCTGGAAATGCCCTCAACTACAACCTGCTGGCCTTAGCTAGAGACAGGGACACCAAAAGGCTCCTGTACATGGTGAAGGCCTCTTACATTATCTCATTTCAAGGAATGGGACCAGACTAAAGAATACACATGCCCATGAGGTGGACAGAAGAATGGGAAAAGAAAAAAGACATACTCCACTCAATATTGCGACTTGTTCCTCAATACAATGTTGTTCCTTCCTTGTTTATTTTTATCAACACTGTTTATTTTTCCAATGTGATGTGGCCATATCTGAATTAAAAAAGGAAACTCTAGATCAGAAGAACAAGGAGGATTTTAAGATTTAACATTTAATTAATTTCTCTGTAATGCAAAGAGGTTGGTTACAGACACTTAGTTGTAAAGGATCAATTAAGAAATCTCAAGTGTAGATAAAAAAGTAAAAAAGGGAAAAACAATTGCTCAAAATTCCATTATTCTTCAATTTATTTTGTATACCTGTGAGACGAGTTTGTTTTAGAACAATTCTGGTAAACTTCCCTATAGGGGAGGTGCCAAATATTTCTCAGCAAAATAATCATAGACCTCATGGAAAAACCCAGCATCTCACAGGAGTTTGGGGTAGGGCATCTCATGTAAAATACAAAACATCTATTGGAAATGTATTGAGATTCATGCTCCTATTTCCTTGCCAAAGACACCGTCTATGTTGATTAAATGATATGAAAGAGAATGATTATGGTAAAGTACACTGCCATTGTGAGTTAGAAGAGCAGCAGACAGGAAGAATATAAAAAATCCACCACCCAGGGGTTGGAGAGGTGGCTCAGGGGTGAATTCTCTGCCTTGCATGCGGAAGTTCCTGAATTCGAGTCCTAGACCCCACGTGTAGACACCGGGCAGAAGCAGGGGTGGCCTGCGTTTCTGGTTCTGGTAGGGCCTGTGAATCCCAGGGCAGAGTAAACAAGGAGGAGATCGAGGCGGTCCATGGTAGTTCCCAAATTCACCCGTGGTTCTACACACACACACACACACACACACACACACACACACACACATACACACATGTGCACACACACACAATTGAATAAATAATAATAATAATAATAAAAATCCACCACCCAACTGTGGGAAGATAAATGGAAAATACTTTCCTGAAACGATGGAAATGAATTGCTTCCAGAACACATGCCTTGGTTCCCCCAACAGATTTTTAATCACAAAGAAAAAATAAGTGCAATGTTTTTGAGTATTGAAGATCAAAATTAAAGTGTGCCAGGAGGCAGAGATAAACTCTGAGCAAATAAACAATTGAGATCTGTCTGAGCCCTCAACCATTCTGAAATAACAGTCTTCAGTGTGAACAGATTTGCATGGGAAGTCAGGTCCCACCCAGACCTGTGCTGAAGGTATAAGAGACTGGGAACCTGGGTTCAGCTGAGGACCTGAAAGACTCAGCGTCACATCTCCACTATGGCCTGGGCACCTCTCCTCGCTGTCCTCACTCTTATCACAGGTCAGGTGTGGGCAATGGTCAGAAACCACTATCGACCATCACAAATGTCCTATCTTTTTTTTTTCCATCAAACATTGTTCACTTCCTCTCGATCAGACTTTAATGAATGTCTGTGTTTTCAGAGTCGCTCTCTCAGCCTGCGCTGACGCAGCCACCATCAGCATCTTCCTCTCTGGGAAAATCAGTCAAACTCACCTGCACCCTGAGCAATGGCTATGATAATTTTGTAGTGGATTGGTACCAGCAGAATTCTGGAAAAAGTCCTCAGTTTGTTATGCGAGTTGGCAAGAGCGGCATGGTAGGTTCAAAAGGAGATGGGATCCCTGATCGATTCTCAGGCTCAGGCTCTGGGCTGGAACGGTACCTGACCATCCAGAACATACAGGACGAAGATGAGAGTGTCTATTACTGTGGATGTCCCCATGGCAGTGGTAACAGCTATGTGTAACCCACAGTGATGCAAGTAGAAGGGAAGTTAGACAAAAACCTGGCTGATCTGCCTAGTACCCACCCCCTTCACCATTGTTCTCATTCACAGTTCAAGGAATCTTCTTCATCTTACCCGAAGTTTTCTTAAATTCTCAAATATTATATAGATGTAATCCACATACAATGCTCCCTTGTATGCAAATATGTTATAAGGATCATTTGAAGCATTTGATCTTTTCCATGAACTTGTGGCTGTTTCCACTCACTTGTGCCCTGGTGTAATTTTATTGCACAGGTTTTTTAGCTCTGTACAAGTTAATTCACAGTGTAATGATGGCAGTGCCTTCCTTTTCATTTACCCTCTGTGAGTGTGTTAAGCTTGGATGTGCACTAAATATATTCATGAAAATTCATGATCCTGACAACAGGGAAAAGTGCACAAATGTTCAACCTTTATTACTTCCGCTTCTTAGGCATCCATGTGCAGCGAATGTCAGTGTGGGTATCAAGGTCCACAGCTATGACTAATACCTCATACTATAAGGTAGCTCTGAATTCTGAGAGGTGCACCATCAATTTCCAAGTAAATTGTCATGTCCTGTGCCAACTAGGCTGGTAGATAAAATTCCAACTTGGGGAAGAAAGTTTCAAGAAAGTGCCTTCTGGAAACAGGAGATGGCTTATTTTGAAATAAATAATAAAGATATGAGACATATGGGAGTTGTCAGTCTTGCAGCCTGCTCTTTAGAATAGGCAGTTACAAGGGGCTTGAGTGGTTGCTAGGAACCATTTCCCTTCAAGTTTTGCCTCTTATCTTTGACAGACAAGTTCCTCTCTTTTTGTGATTGTGCATACCTCCTATCTTTGACAGATGTGTTCTTCCTTTTTTTTTTGTAGATTGGGAGTCCTCCTATCTTTTCTCAGGTTTCTTTTTTGTTTTTTCCCAAAAACTAGCTAGGTTATCACCTCCCCCTAGGTTCCTGCCCCTGGAACTGTAGATGTCAAGTAATTTGCCTTAAGTCTTTTGTTTCTGAAATAAAAACCAAGCCTGCTTTTAACTTTAAATTAAATTCTAACTAAAAATTTCATGTTCAATCATACATAGTAAATAGACTTGTTAGTCAGAATGTATATGCTAATTTTAAAGGAATTAGAGAACAACTTCAAGTGTCCTAAAACATAGGTGGGTAGAATTCTTTAAAAAATATGACTCTTGTTAAATTAATTCAGAAATTCTAAAAATAAAAGACTATGCCATCTGTTCACTAAAATTAGTACACAACTATTTCTTGTAGAACACATAAGTTAATAGAAAGTAATAATAGGGGCTGGAGAGGTAGCTCAGGGGTTAAGCCTCCCCTTGCAGGCGGAAGGTCCTGAGTTTGGATCCCAGATCCCACGTATAGATGCCAGGCGGAAGCGGGGGCGGCTTGCGCACCTGGTCCAGGTAGGGCCGAGCCTGTGAATCCCGGGGCAGAAGAAGGTAGAGGCGTCCATGGTGGTTCACGAATTCGTCCGTGGTTCTACACATACACAGACACACAGACACACACACAGGAGCGCGCACATACACACGCACATTCGCACAGTTGAATAAATAACAGTAAAAAAAATTTAAAAAAAGAAAATAATAATAATATAATTCTTAAAATTAATACACTCTTATAGAGCACATGAGTTAATAAAAAATAAAATAAATACTAATATAGTTCTTACCATCATAACCTAATATAGGCCAGCTTATATGATAGCAGCCAGAATCTGATATACTGAAAAAGAAAAAAATTAATGATAATATGTCCCCCCTCTAACAGATTCACCTTTACATTTACAAGAATGTATAATAGATATAATACAAATGAATAAGAAGCTCAATCTCGGTGTATTTTAACTAAATCTCAAATGAAGTCTTTGTTAAATACAACAATACAGACATAGACCCTGTGACTGTTTGGTAGAACATCGTAAAATAGATAAATTTGAGAGACTGAGGAGCTGAGAAAAACCTGTTGAGGGGCTCAGAAAAACCTGTTGAGGGGCTCAGAAAAACCTGGATAGGGATGGGGAAAAAACCTGTTAATATGTAATAAGGATTTAACCCTTAAACAATGGGTTAAATTCTTAAAATATGTTTATCCTAAAGGTGATTTCCTGCTGATTAGGATATGTGTTTGTCTACAGTTACAATATACCCTACCCCAAAATTTTTCTAGTATAAAAGCTGTTACAAAATTACAATAAATCAGCTTCAGATTCACCCAGCCCAGAGTTGTTGTGTGTGTATCTGTCTCTCATCCTGCCGGCTCTTTGCCGCACTTGGTCCAGGGGAGCTCTGGACAGTGAGGCCTCAGCATGAACTGTGGCAGTAAAGTAAATCTTCCTGATCAGGTATGTTTGTTAATACTAATTTTCAATTGATGGGATGTAGAATTATTTGAAAAACAGGTCTCTGAGTGTCTCTGTGGCCCTTTATCTTGTTCACGTTAATTGATACTGGAAGAACTGCCCACTGTGGATGCACTATAGAAAATTGTGAAACTGTGCATAGTCATCTATTACTTTTTCCAATCCGATTATAGATGTGGTTTTACCCTATGTTCCTCACACCTTGATCCCCATACCATGAGGGATTTTTGTTCTGGAATGTTACACCAGAATAAACTCTTCCTCTCTTATGTTAATTTTGTAAGGATATTTTATTACAGGCACAGGAACGGAAGCTAAGATTCCAGGAGACAAACTTCTAATAGAACTACTCTGCTATGCAGCACTACCTTGCTGATGGAAAGTAAAGAAGGATGCTTTCCTCAATGGTATATCCCTGATCTAAGATGTTTCCTGGAACATGAATCAGGTCAGGTATAAGTCATCACAGACTAGAAGAAACTCAGCAAAATGATTTTGAAAATGGGGAAGATGAAAGGTTGTAAGGGAAAAATGGAAGGATGGGATTTGAGTTGAAAATGTTATAAAGTCACTATATATATAATCATGTATATAGACAATAATAAGAATAAAATTTAACAATAAAATTAAAATATTAAAAAAACAAAAAGCACAATCTTCTCGAATACTACACTTAATTGATGGTGTTTGTATATTTATACTGCTATAACTATGCAATCAAGTCAGAATTTCATAGGTTTGTACCATAAAAGGTGAGTGTATGCTCAGTCACTGCTACCAACTCTCAACAGTTGGGATCTTGTGAAATTAAAGAGCTTCTGTTCAGATAAAGAGATTGTCACACGAGCTCAAAGGCAACCCACAGAATGGGAGAAAATCTTCACTAACCACATATCTGACAGAGCTCTACTGTCCAGAGTGCACAAAGAACTTAGAAAATTAAACTCCAAGGAAAACACTGGCCCAATTAAAAAATGGGCCCTGGAACTTCAAAGAAACTTTACCAGGGATGAAATTAAAATGTCTAACAATTATCTTAAAAAATGCTCCACTTCCTTCGCCATCAGGGAAATGCAAATCAAAACTTCACTGAGATATCATCTCACCCCGGTCAGGATGGCAAAGATCCACAATACAAACAACGACAAATGCTGGAGAGGATGTGGAGAGAGGGGAACTCTCCTACATTGTTGGTGGGAATGCAGGCTCATACAGCCACTCTGGCGAGCCGTCTGGAAATTCTTAAAGAAATTAAAGATTGAAATGCCATATGACCCTGCTATCCCACTTTTGGGAATAACCCCCCAAGCAGCAAAGGTTCGCCTCGATAGCACAAGCTCGACCATGTTCATAGCAGCACTGTTTACAATAACAAAGTCATGGAATCAACCTAAATGTCCAACAGTTGACGAGTGGATAAGGAAACAGTGGTACATCTATACAATGGAGTACTACTCAGCCATCAAAAATGATGAATTACTGGAATTTGCTGGGAAATGGATGTCATTAGAAAGAATTATATTAAGTGAAGTATCCCAAACCCAGAAAATTAAGCGCCGTATGTACTCCCTAATAGGTGGCTCCTAGTAACAAACTCACCCAGCCCACATTGGGACACTCAAAAGTAAACCTATGTAACACAGTAAGTGCAAGGATTATGAACAAGAGAGATGGGTTAGGAGGGCCACACCAGAAACAAGGAGAGAGGAGACCATGTTACAGCAGAGAAAATAGGCCTCCATGAAGGTCTGCAAGTAAGTAATGAGAAATCTGGTTAAGTTCACAGACGTTCTTTCCTGATCTCACCAGAAGGGGAGGGCATATAGTCTAGCAGATAAAAAGTAATCATTTTGCAAATGGGTGATGGACCCCTCCCTCAGTGAGGTTTCCTACTCTTATTACATCTACCCTTGAATGTGCTATTACAACAAGACTCCATTTTAACAGCTTTTTGTCTCTGGCCAGGGGGTGACATACAGTGCCCAGCAGAATGGAGTGAAGGGAATTGCAGGAGCAGCAAAACTGCAAAAGAAAATCAACAAACCACAATCCAGAACTTCAGAGACTCTATATCAATCACATAGAACTAGGACAGCCTAATCTCTCCCTATCCTGGAGCTCAGGGACATTTGCGGAAGAGGGGGCGGTAAGATTGTAAGAGCAAAAGGATGGGAGGAGCAACGATTTGCAAGATTCTCAACAATAGTTGGGGCCAAAGCAATCATAATGGAACTTTGCATGCCCTGCGCAATGTCCAGCGCACTGTTGCCCTCGTTAAGTCTAGCATCTGTTAAGGGCACCGAGACCCCTGGAGGCAAGGGATTGACAGCCTTAGTAGTGATCTTATGCTTAAGGGGAACAAGAGAAAGGGCTTATGGAAATGCCACTGGGTCCTTATATGTCATTGGAGAGGAGGACACAGTGGAGAGTTAGATGCACACAATAAAGGACTCTCTGGGAATTGGGGGGGAGGCACTGGGGGAAGGGGAGGGGGAAGAGGGGGGAGGGAGGGAACTGGTAAAAAATTTTAAAATGTATAATTAAATTTTTAATAAAAAAAAATAAAGTGCTGGGATTACAGAAAAAAAAAAAAAGGTGAGTGTATGCTGAACAACACATACTAAAGAAGGAAATTCCATGGAGGACAGAGAATCAGAGCACATTATAATACTCTCACCGCTCTTGTTCAACATGGTGCTTGAAATTTTAACTAGAACAATAAATAAAGAGAAGAAAATTAAGTAAATAAAAATAGGAAAGAAAGAAGCCAAGTTCTATCCACACATAAATTGTATGATTCCTCCACACATGACAGACCTCAAAGTCTCTATAGAAAATGTTCTTAAGCTTAAAAATATTTTCAGTAAAATATCAAGCTAGGAAGTTAACAATAAAATAAGAAACTTTACTATATATCAAAGACAAGCAATTTTAGAAAAATGTGAAATTTATCATAGCCTCTAAAAATAATGAAATTAATAAGAAAGAAATGAAATTAATAATAAAAGGCCTATACATGGAAAACATTAAAACAATGAAGAAGGAAAAGGAAGAAAATAAGAATTATGAAAAGACATACTATTCTCATAGACTGGTAGTATTGATATTAGAAAATAACTATCATATCAAAACATCTACAGATTCAAGACAAACTTCATTAAAAATCATAATGCAATTCTTACAGAAATGGAATAAGAAGCATTAAAATTCATTTGGAATGATGAAATATTCAGAAGTCAAATAAAACATGATCAAAATCATGCTTTCAATTAGAGTATAATTCCATGGAAATAAAAACAGAATATTACTGGTATAAAATAGACATGTAATTCAATAGACTTGAACAAAGACATAGATATGTGTACCTTTAGCCAGCTGACTTTTGTCAAAGATATCAGAAAAATACATTGGAGTATCTTCAGTGAATTGTTTTGGTAAAATTTGGAATTCCATTTGCAGAAAAAACTTGACCCTTATCTCTCAATCTTTACAACAACTTATTCCAAGTGGTTCTAGGATTGTGATTGTGTCATGTCTCTCATTCAGTTGAACCACAGTGTACAAGTGATCCTTTTCTTTCTCCTCTCTGGAAAATGACAAACACAAATATTTAGCATAGAAATAGCTAATTACTTTATTCCTTCAATCACTATGGAGCAGATATTAAGAAAATAAGCATGTGTTTTGAAAATGGTTATAAAATCTGAAAGTTCTGAAACATACATCCAATTTCAAATTCCCTAATTCTCAACACACCAAAAATGATGCAGATTTAAAAACTTTCTTTAAATTTTCTATGGATGAAAGCAACTGATATGCACACATTGTGTATTATTTTTTGTTTAGAAATAGGCTGAACATAAGCACTCGCCTTTTTCAAAGGAAAGAGTGGGTTATTGTGTGTTTGTTCTGATGTATCCTCTGACCAAATCCATCTCCCTCCATTCTTCCCCATTCTCTTATTTGACTAACCAAAGATATTGCACACATCCAGCTAGAATTCAGCTTCTGTGCTACACCTCTGACTCTTACATAGCTTTTTCCTATCTTTTTTCTCTTTCACTTAGAACCCCATCTCATCTCAGTCATAGCCATTTCTAAAGCAGGAAAGACCTCTCCTAAATTGAGAAAGCATCTGAGAGTTATTAAGGGAGAACAAATTTATGAATATCAGGACTCGAATATGTATTACTATATTTACTACAATTACGCTTATGTATTATGTGTTTTAGATTCATCTTCTTGACGCCAAATGAATACAGGACGAAACAACTTGGAGAAACTAATGTTTTTGTCTAGCTTGCAATTAAATTAATACTCATCAAAATGGCAGGAATGTTCATGACAACATCAGAACCACTGGAACTGGTCACGATGAAAAAAATAGAGAGAAAGAAATTCTTATTCATTTGTCAGTATGCCTCCATTCTGAAACATCCTTCTCCATCCTATCTACCTGCTCAAGTAATGGTCCTGTCTACTATGAAGTGTTCTTTCTTCATCAATTAACAATCTCCTATAGTTTTGTTCAGGGCTTTTCTTAATTGAACATCACATCACAGACATTCCCGAAGGCAGAGCTTTCTATTGTTAAGTTTGCATCTGATACTAACTGCCACATTATAACATGTAAAAATATTATAAAATACAAGTATATACTCTATATGTCTATATGAGTATATGTGTATACTCTAAATTGATCTAAAATAGAATTTCTCAATAAATTAATGGTTCAGTAAACAAAATATTCTATCTTGAAAAATATACTATTGTAATCAACAAGATTGTGAAATAATTATGTTGGAAGTATGTTGAAACTTTAATTATTTATTTAGATGCAGAGCATTATTATTTTTCCTAGACTTTTTGGATTTAAGAATTCCCATCTCAACCTTCTGCTAAGTAGCTGGAATGATAGGCATAGCCATGTTTGGTTGTTTAAACTTTTTTTTATCCTAAACATGTTATGATTAGGCAAACTAAATAAATGTGAATGCTAGACACTGTTTCTCATGTCCATTCTAAAATATAAAGATGTGTTTTTAGTCACTGAATTTAAAAATCATTTTTGGATTATGGATGTAGAACACTGACAGTAAAGTTACCAAGCTTGACCTAAGCTGTGGAAAAAAGGGGAAAAAAGAAAAAGAAAAATGGAAAAGAGAAGAGAAGTGAGGAAAGTAAAAGAAAGAAATGGAGAGCAGAGGAATTAGGCAGGGAGAAGGAAAGAATAGAGAGAAGAGGAAAAGTGGAAGGAGAGTTATGTGGAGATTAAAAAAATTGTGTGAATGTTGGAATAACAACATAGCCCAGTACCATAAGAATTAAAGTTCTTCTTTACAGTGTCAAAATATAAATTTGTAAAAATTCCATTGAATACATTTCATTGAAAAGAGAAATTATTACTTAGAAATGTCTAGCGAAAAGGAAAGTTTAGACAACTGACTATGCTCAAAAATAAAAGATGGCAATTTTAAGGTAGTGAACATGTATATTATGAAAATAGAAGATACAAATTAATATTCTGAATGGAGAATATTAATCATATACCACTGCTTTTTTATAATAAACCTGTATTTCCAGCACCATCACACTAATCATTTATTCTAAAGAATTTGTGAGGAGCATTCTGAGTATTCAGAATTTTTGGTTATATAATATTAAAAAATAAATTTAGTATAAGCACTATTTGATGTAAAATTCATTTCATCCGGAATTGCCCAGAAAACCTGGGGATTTTAGACTTAAATGTTGAAACCAAAAGTGGAGCTTCTGAATTTATTTGGTATTAAATTGTTGTCAACAGAATTATTAATACTTCAAAAGAGCCTTTGGTCACCTTTCCATTTTTATCAAAATGGCAGAAAAGTGAAAATATGAGAGATGTAAGCTATCAGTCTAGAGCAGAAAGGAAGAGGTTGGATAAACTTTAAAACATCATTGATGATTTAATAAAAATTGAATAAACTAAAGGGGAATTCTTAAAAACCAATCCTATATTGGTAGGAGAGATCTCCTCTGCAGACAATGGAGCACACAATGGAAAGGATATTTCATGTCTCAGTTCTCTGGGGTCTTTCAACTGCATCAACTATTGAAGAAGGAAAATGATCACTGACTTTAGCAAGGCCTTAGCACTCTGCTGAGAGTCCAAAAGGAAGCAAAGTCATAGCCAGCGCTCCTTTGGAGTCGTCCTTCAGTGCACATGAAAAAAATTCAGCCATACAAAAGGCAATATAAGATGGCTTCTGTAAGTGTTCTGACATTTTGGTTTAGCTCAAAATGTGTTCCCTTCTCTCTGGAACATGCTTATAGAAGAAGAGAAAGCCATAAAGTAGTGGGTCACACAGTCATTTGGTCATTCAACGTTCAACCAAGACTTTTGTGCTGTGCAGTCTAATGGTGTATGTGCAAACAAACATAGTGTTACTATTTGCTATTGACATTGAAGTTCAATGGCCAGAATGACTTCAAGTTTATTCTGATGTCCTCAGGGTACCTGTCCTGCAACTACTGATATATGCAGCTTATCTGAAAATAGCTGATCATAGAGCACTGGGAGGTAGGCCATGGAAAATATTCAGTCCATAATAGCAAGTGTTCTGTATATCAAGGTGATGTTTTTCTGTATATTGATCAGGCTGTTACATATAACTACTCTTCATATGAGCCCATTTCAAAGAAATGGGACAGTTTTAAAGAACACACATGCCTATGAAGTGTCCAGATGATTGTGGTGGGGAAAGGACATATTTGGCTTAGTATGACTTTACTTACCTCATAACAGTATCATTACTTCTCTGTTTATTTTTATCAACAATACATACTTGTCCAATATGATATTGCTGCACCTGAAAAAGAAAAAGAAAAAGAAAAGTGTTGAGATCTAAAGGTCATACGAGAATTTTCATATTTAACACATAATTATTTTCTCAATAATGTAGTTGGTTAATCACAAGGACTTAGCTGCAAAGGACCAATGAAAGAAAACTCAAATTTAGACAAAGGAATGCAAAAAGAAATAAAGAAGCTGATTAAACTTTCATTTCTTTTGTTTTCAGGCCCACCACCTTCTAATACACCTGAGAGTTGTACTAGTTTGGGTACACTGCTCACCTTCCCAATAGGTGAGCTGGCAAGGATTTCTTTGGAAATTAGTCATAGATCTCATGGACAAACTCAGGGAATGTTGGGAAGGGATCTCTGTGAAAGTTAAAAAAAAATCCACAGGAAATGTGTTGAGTATCATACTCCTTTTTTCTTCTCTTAGACAAGTATGGGACACTGGCCTGTGGTGTGGGCACATTGCCCATGTGAATTGAGTGATGAGCATGAGAATGACAACAGTGGATGCAGTATACCACCACCATGAGTTGAAAGGCCAGTGGACAGGTGAGGGAAGACAAAAGAAAAATTGGAGGTTTCATAATCTCCTTTCCATCAGGATGTTAGAAGAAAAAACAAACAAAACAAAATAAAACAAAACAAACCTCTTGAGTACTGAAAGAGAAAATCAAAGTATGGTTACCTGGTGGCAATAAATCTGAAGCAAAAGACAACAGAGTTTTCTCCCTGAGTCTTCTGCCATTCTGAAACATCAGTCTTCAATGTGAACAGATTGGCATGGAAAACTTAGTCCTACCCAGACCTGTGTTGACAGGATAAAAGACTTGGGAACCCGGGTTCAGCTAAGGACCTGAAAGACTCAGCATCACATCCACAATATGGCCTGGGAATACTCTCTTCCTTGTTCTCACATCTGTCACAGGTCAATGACCAAAGACCAGTATTCTCCAGTCCCAAACCCCCACCCTAGTATTTCTAACCAACATTATTCACTTCCTCTACACAAGATCTTTAATGAATATCTGGGTTTACAGAGTCTTTTTTTCTGAGCAGCACATACAATGGTAATATCATGGTGTAAAATCAGCAGAACCCTGGAATGAGCCCTTGGTTTGTGTGGTGACTGGGCAGTAATGGTATTGTTGCATCAAAGGGACCCAGGATCTTGGATCTATTCTTAGGCTCTGATTCTGGTCTGGATTGGCACTTGACTATCCAGAACATTCAGGATGAGGATGAGAATGTATACCTCTGTGAGTATGGCAGTGGTAACAATTATGTGTACCCCCAATGATATAAGTAGGAGGGAGGTGAAATAAGAACCTGACTGATCTGCCTTCTCTATTGTTTCTGCACATACTTCTGGAGAACTTCATGAATTTTCCTGAGATATTTCCATATTTTAGATACTTTGTAAATTCATATTAGATGGTGGCTTAGGTGTAAATATTTTCTTAGGATAGTTTGAAATATTTGATTTTTATATGAACATTTGTAGTTGTTCCTACTCACTATAGTCCTGATGGGATTTTTATTGTATTTAGTGCAAAAATGGCATCATCTTCCTTCAACTTTTTTCATATTTAGAACTTGTGACTGTGCTATTCAGTGATAATCATGGCATAATTTTATTGAGATCTCTTGTCTTCACCACTGTTAGCAGGGTTATGCACACAAATGCTCAATGTAGACTTCATCCATCTTTCATGTCTCCATGTGCAAATAGGAGTAAGCACTGGAATAGGAGTCCACAGACATGAATAGTGGAAGACAAAAAAAAGGCCTTTGGATCTTTCATAAGGGTCCCACTATTATTGACATAGCCAATTTGTCTCTGTGAAGGTGTAATTATTTATGTCAATTTTCATTGTGATGACATGTAGCATCACCTTGAAATGGATCTTTGGGTGTCCCTCTGGGGTTTTATCTTTATTTGATTAACTGACATTGTCCCCTGTGTACATTCTTCTGAGCCAGATCCTGGACAGCATAAGCAGACAGTGAACTTAGCACAGGCATTCATGGATATATGCTGCTTAATTATGGATATAGAGGCTCCTTCCATTTTAACTATCCTTCCGTAATGGACTGTAACTGAGTACTGAGCCAGAAAAACTCCTTTCTCCCTCAAGTTGCATTTGTGAGGGTATTTTGTCACAGCAGTAAAAAAAGTGAACTAAGACAACAGGAAACTTCGAATGAATTTCTGTGCCACATCAGTGTTAAATTTTCGATTTTGGGGGCTGGAATGGTGGTTCAGGAGTTAAGCCTCTGCCTTGCAGGCAGAAGGTCCTGAATTTGCATCCTAGATCCCACCTATAGACACCAGGTAGAAGCAGGGGCAGCCTGCTTTTCTGGTCCTGGTAGGGCGGAGCCTGTGAATCCCGGGGCAGAGTAAATAAGGAGGAGGTAGAGGAGGTCCATGGTGGTTCCCGAATTCGTCCGTGGTTCTACACACACATATACATACACACACATACATTCATACACCTGCACACACGCATCACACACAATTGAATGAAAAAATTTTTTAAAAATTTGATTGTGATCTAAGAGTAGTGTATTACATGCACAACCTTTCCAAAAATACATATAATTTTATATATATGGCAAAAATTATGGCTTATCTTCCACAGATTAAAATTTTAATTTATTTTTTCTAGTTTCTCAAGTACAATGAGTGTTCATCTCTGTCTTCCTCCTTCTCTCCTCTTTTTCCACCCAACTCCTTCCCATCTTCCCTTTCATCAACCCATTTGCCACTCCCTCCCACCCTCCTGTTTATCAGGTTCAGAGGAACCCAGGACTCCCTTTGGAATTTCTGCCCCAGTATGGTCTCAGGCTTCTGTGGAAGATCGGGTGCTTCTTCCTGGGTAAACACACTGATAGAGGCACTTTTCTTTTCCCCTAAAACCCTAACCCTTGAAGCTCCCATTGCCTGTAATTATTTCTCCTGAGGTCCTCTCTTGTCTTTGGGGATTGGGTGTTGATATGTAAGCCATAATGTAGTTCTGGTGAGAACAATGTTGTTGCAGTGAGTTTCAAGATGCAGTAACCCTGTCTTGAGAGGATACACCTCCCCATGTTTAAGCTCTTAAAGTCACAGTCTTACTGTGCCCTCTTCTGCAAAATCCCCTAAGACCCATGATGGGAAGCGATCTGGTTGTCCCTATTCTGGTTGTTTCAAGGTCTAGAACAGGGAGTAGGATTTGGATAAAATTTAAAACATTCACTTTATGATTTAAAAAACAACTGAATAGGAATTTATTTATTTATTTATTATTTGTTCAATTGTGCGTGTGTGTGTATATATGTGTGTGTGTGTAGTACCACGGATGAATTCGGGAACCGTCATGGACTGCCTCCACCTCCTTTACTCTGCCCGGGGATTCACAGACCCCGCCCTACCAGTACCAGAAACACAGACCGCCCGGGCTTCTGCCCCTATATGTGGGGTCTAGGATCCGAACTCAGGACCTTCCGCCTGCAAGGCAGAGGCTTAACCCCTGAGCCACCTCTCCAGCCCCCTGAATAGGAATTCTTAATAACAAATCTTATGACCAGAAAGAGAACATTTCTGCAGGCAATGCAGCACAGTGTGGGAAAGGATTTTTAATTTCTCAGTTTTCTGACATTCTTTCAACTCTCTCAGTGGAGAAGGAAGATGAACACTTACGTCAATTTGTCTTCATTGGTCTGATGAGAATAGAATGAGGAAACAAAGAGACAGCTAGTGTTCCTTGGAAGTTGTCTTCCAGTGAGCATGAACCAGTCACCCATATAAAAGGTAATCCAGATCGCTCCTATATGTGACCCAACATCTCTGTTTCAGATTCAAAAATATGTCCTCTTTTCCATGCAACAGGATCATAGCAGAACAGAAAGCGAAGAGCATGGGGAGTCCTCCCACGAACTGGTCACACCAAGCCTTGTCACTGAGCACTGGTAGTGTATACTCAGCAAACACAGCCTTATCAACTCCTTGCTGTCATTGAAGTTTACAAACCAGAGTGACCTTAGCTCTCTTCTGATGCTGATTTGGCAGCAATCCTGCAGCTACTTGTACAAACAATTAGTCTGAGAAGAGCTGATCATGGACCAGCTGAATGACCATGGGAAATGCTCAAATGATGAAGGGAGATGCTCAGTCACGAACAATGAAGACCTAGAAAACAGCATCTGGGAATGCCCTGACCACAAGCTGCTGGCCTTAGCTACATACAGGGACACCGAAAGGCTCCTGTACATGGTGACTGCCTCGTTGATTATCTCCTTTTAAAGAATGAGATTAGGCTAAAGAACACACACCCAGGAGGTGCACAGAAGAATGGGAAGGAGAAAAGACATACTCCATTCAAAACTGCAACTCATTCCTCAAGACAATATTGTTTCTTTCGTGTTTATTTTTATTAATATGGATTATTTTTCCAATGTGGCATGGCCATATCTGGATTAAAAAAGGAAAATCAAGATCAAAAGAACAAGGAGTATTTTAAGATTTAACATTTAATTATTTTCTCTGTAATGCAAAGGGGTTGGCCACAGGTACTTAGTCGTAAAGGATAAATTAAAGAAAACTCAAGTATAGATAAAAGAATAAAAAAGGAAAAATAATTGCTAAAAATTTCTATGCTTTTATTTATTTTATTCTCAGGGGCAAATACTTCTAGTATACCTGTGAGATAAGTTTGTTTTACATCAACTCTGGTCAACTTCCCTGTATGTGAGCTGCCAAATATTTCTTAGTAAAGTAGTCACTCTTTGGCAAAACCCAGCATCAAATGGGACTTTGGGGTAGGGCATCTCATATGAAATACAAAACATTTATATGAAATGTATCGAGTTCCATGCTCTTGTTTCCTTCCCAAAGATATGTATAGGGCACTGGCCCGACTTGAGCACATCCTCAACGTTAGTTGAATGAGAAGAATAAGAATGATATTGATAAAGTACACTGCCATTGTGAGTTAGAAAGGCAGAGGACAGGAAGATTATGAAACTCACCACCAGGCTTCCTGAATGGATGGAAATGAAGAGCTTCCAGAACCCATGCCTTGGTTCCACCAACAGATTTTTTAATCAGAAAGAAAAAGTAAGTACAAGACTTTTATGTACAGAAGATGGAAATTAATGTGTGGCCAGGAAGGGAAATAAACTCTGAGCAAATAAACAATTGAGATCTCAACCATTCTGAAAGGCTGACAACAGTGAAACATGTGTACAAATGTTCAGCCTTTATTTTTTTCTACTTCTTAGGCATCCATGTGTGGGGGATTTCAGTGTAGATATAAAAGTCCACAGCTTTAAATAATAGGAGAGTATTAGGTAGCTCTGAATTCTGAGAATTGGCCCATCAATTATTAGGAGAAGTAATTGTTCCTGTTCCAGTGTGCTTGTTAATACTAATTTTTGTTTTCATGGGATTTAGAATCATTGGAAGACAGGCCTCTGAGCATCTCTGTGGCCTTTTATCTTATTCATGTTAATTGTTACTGGAAGACTTGCCCACTATTGATGGTGCTGTTCCCTGGACTAGAATCTTGCACTGAAGAAAATTGAGAAACTGACCTGTGCATAGTCATCTATTACTTTTTCTGGCCTGATTATGAATGTGGTGTGATCTTATGTTCTAATACTTTGACTCCCATACAATCAGGGACTATACCCTTGGATGTTACACCTGAATAAATTCTTCCTATCTTAAGTGAATTTTGTGAGGATATTTTATTACAGCAACAGTAAAGAGAACTAAGATATCAGGAGATAAACTACTAATGGAACTATGCTGCAATGCTCCTGTAAGGATAAAACCAAGATTATGAGTATAACCTTGCTAATGGGAAAGTAAAGGAGTATATTTTTCTCAATGTTATATCCACTGATCTAGGATGCTTGTTGGGGCTTGAATCTTGTCACATACAAGTAATCACTAATTTCATGAATCACAGTGTGTCTCACAAACAAAAAGTTTTGAAAATAGGATAGAGTCTGGCAGGTAAGATGAAAGGTTATAGGGGGAAAAGGAGGGGGATAGGTTTTGGGTTGAAAAGATTATAGAATTTCTCTTTCTACATATGTGTGTGTGTGTGTGTGTGTGTGTGTGTGTGTGTGAGTATGACAATGAAAAGAAGAAAAGTAAAAGAAATTAAAATACAGGAAAATAAAGGCACCATCTTCTCAAATACTATCCTTGATTAAACAAACAATACATCTTTAAATTGGTGTAACTATGTAAATGTGGCAGGAATTTCATAGATTTGTCCCACAAAAGGGGAATATACCGTATACTGAACAAGGAAACTCCATGGAGGATAGAGAGTTATAGAACATTATGAGTGTACTCTCACATTCTTGTTCAATATAGTGCTTGAAATCTTAACTAGAGCAATAAATAAAGAGAAGAAAAAAAATTGTCATTTAAGACAACTATTTTATTTATTTATTTTTATTTCCACTCATACAAACTTAACAGGTACACCGGTCCCCTCCCTCCCTCCAACCTCCCACCACCCTGTGCCCCCTCCCCTTCCCCTCCTTCTCTGTCGCCCAGTGCCTCCCCCTCCCATCCCTGCAGCATCCTTTAATGTGCATGCCAAACTCTCCTCTGGGTCCTCCTCTCCAATGGGGTGCAAGGACCCAGTGGCATTTCCCAGAACCCTTTCCTGTGTTCCCCTTAAGCATAGGAACACTACTGTGGCTGTCAATCCCTTGCCTCCAAGGATCCTAGTGTCTTTAGCAAATGCTAGACTTTGTGGGGTCAGTAATGTGTTGGACATTGCGCAGGGCATGCAAAGTCCAATCATGATTGCTTCGGCCTTAACTTGTGTGGAGTATCTTGCATATCATTACTCCTCCCATCCTTGTGCTCTTACAATCTTACCGCCCCTCCTTCTGCAAATTTCCCTTCAGGATGGGGAGAGATTAGGCTGGCCTAGTTCCAGGTGGTTGATATGGAGTCAAAGAGAAGAAAATTAATTAAATAAAAATGGGAAAGAAAGAAGCCAATCTATATCTACATTTAAATTATATGTTTGTTTCATACATGACAGGTTGAAAAGCCTCTACAGAAAATGTTCTTAAGCTGATAACAATTTCAGCGAAATTTTAAGCCACAACATTAACAAAATCAAGAGTCTAACTCTATATCAAAGACAAACATTTGACAAACAGTGAAATTTGTCATAGCCTTTAAAATTAATTTAAAAAGAATACAGAAGAAGCATAACCAAGGGAAGTGAAAGACCTATACAAGGAAAATATTAAAAGAATGAAAAAGGAAATGGATGAAAATAAGAGATGAAGAAAACACATTATCCCAGATATAACAGATATAAGCCTACACAAGTCCAGCCATTTGATCTTTGACAAAGGGGCCCAAAGAATTCAGTGAAAGAAGAACAGCAGCTTCAACAAATGGTGCTGGAAAAACTGGATATCCACATGCAGAAGATTAAAAGTGGACCCATGCTTTTCACCATGCACAAAAATGAATTCCAAATGGATAAAGGATCTTAATATTATGCCAGAGACTAGGCCAACAGATCCTAAACAGATACCCAATAGCACAAACATTTGAACCAACACTTAATAAATGGAATTTTATAAAATTAAAGATCATTTGTTCAGATAAAGAGGTTGTAAAGCAAGCCTAAAGGGATTCCACAAAGTGGGAGAAATCTTCACTAACTACATATCTGATAGAACTCTATTATCCAGAGTGCACAAAAAACTTGAAAAACTAAACACCAAGGAGATAAATGCCTCAATTAAAAAATGGGTCTCAAAATTCAAAAGAAACCCTTCCAGGGACAAAATTTAAATGTCTAACAAATATCTTAAAAAATGCTCCACATCCTTAGCCATCAGGGAAATGCAAATCAAAGCTATCCTGAGATACCATCTCACTCTGGACAGGATGGCAAAAATCCACAAATACAAACAACACCAAATGCCGGAGAGCATGTAACAAGAAGGAAACTCTCATATATGCTGGTGGGAATGCAGTCTTATAAAACAACTACTCTGACGATCAGTATGGCAATTTTTAAAAGAGTAAAAATTTGGAATGCCTTATGATGCTGCTGAATTGCTACTGGCAACAATTCCCCATAATACAGAAACTCACTACTGTGACACGAGCACAAACATGTTCATTGCAGTGTTATTTAGAATATAGCAAATTCATGAAATCAACCCAAATGTCCAACAGCTTATGAATGGATAATAAAAATGTGGTCTATTTATACAATGGAATACTACTCAGCCATCAAAAAGATGAATTAATGACATTTGCTGGGAAATGGATGAAATTAGAAAAAAACTATATGGAGTGAAGTATGCCAGACATAGAAAGTTAGACACCATATGTATTCCCTAATAGGTGGATCCTAATTCCAAACCCACTTAATAACATATTCACAGGTAAATCTCTATAATACCCACTATAATTGCAAAGGACTGTAAACAGGAGGAAGGGGAAGGAGGACCTCAAGAGAAAGGAGATAGGGGATCATGCATCAGTAGACTAAATAGGCCACAGTCAAGCATTACATGTAAGTAGTGAGATCTTCTGGTTTGCAACTCACTCTCACTTCCCTTCCTGGTCACATGGGACTGAACAGGTTTGATCTCAGCAATCAGGGCAGGCTCAGGGACTCAAAGATAGAAGGTAACCATCAGGCAAATTTGACAGTGATTCCCCCCAAATGCTATGCCCTACTCCTATTTTTCGTTCTACCTTTGAGTCTCCTCTTATATTAAGATTTTCATTTAAAAAGTCTTTTACCTTTGGTTAGAAGGTGACCATCAATACCAATAAGGATGACGTCAAGGATGGTGCAAGAACAGCAAAACTGAAAATGACAACACTCATAACTCAGAACAACAATGACCCTACATTATTCACCGGGAACCGGACAAGCCAAATCTCTCCCCATCCTAAAGCTCAGGGAACCTTGTGGAAGATGGGGTGATATGTAAGATATTCCACACAAGTTAGGGCTTCATCAACCAGAATTGGACTTTGCCTGACCTGCACAATGGCTGACATGTCAAGGACCCCCCCATAGTCTAGCGTCACAGGGGAGAAGGCTCCGGGCAGTAGGATCCTTAGAGGCAAGGGATTAACATTCATGATAGAGTTCCCATACTAATGAGGAGCCCATGAAAGGGATCAGAGCTATGCCAATACATCTTTACCCCTCACTAGGTTGGAGGACTCAGAGGAAGGTTTGGCATTCACACAAAAGTATGCTGCAGGGGATGGGAGGGAGGAAGGGGGAAGCACTGAGGCACTGGGAGAGGGGGACAGAAGAAGGGATGAAAGGAATGGGAAAAGGTGGGAGAGTGCAAAGGGGGACTAGGGAAGGGGGGAGGGAGGGAGAGCGTGGAGGTATGTATTGAGCTTGTATGTTTTGGAAAAAAATGTGAGAGAAAAAAACATGAAAAGTGGTCTCACTTCACTAGACTTCAGAGAAACACAGAGTAAAAGATGATGTTTATTGCCATTTAGTAAATAATCCTCACGTCAATTTGTTCAGTATTAGGAGTTCACATGCAAACTATGCCAAGGAATAAATGTGGTATCAGACAAAAAAAGACATGTGAGAATTTTAAGATTTAACAGGTAATTCTTTTTTCAATAATGTAAATGGGTTAATCACAAGGACTTAGCTGTAAAGGACCAATGAAAGAAAATTCAAATCTAGACAAAGGAATAAGAAAAAAAAGCTGGTTTAAGTTTCTGATACTTGCATTTGTTTGTTTCAGGCCCAACACCTTCTCATACACGTGAGTGTTGTATTAGTTTGTGAGTATTGCTCACCTTCCCAATCGGTGAGCTGGCAGGGATTTCTTTGGGAACTAATCACAGACCTCATGGACAAACTCGGGGAATGTTGGGAAGGGATCTCTGTGAGAGTAAAACATCCATAGGAAATGGGTTGAGGATCATGCTCCTGCTTCTTCTCTTAGACAAGTGTGGGACACTGGCCTGTGGTGTAGCACATCCTCCATGTGAACTGGATGATGAGCATGAGAATGACAATGGTGGATGAAGTACACTGCCGCCATGAGTTGAAAGCAGTGGACAGGTGGTGTGGACAGGTCCAACATACAACTGAGGGAAGACAAAAGAAAAATAATTTTAGAGGTTTCATAAGACTGAAAATAAAGAGTTTCAAAACAGAACCCTCCCTTACAACAGGATGTCATTCAGGGGGGAAAAAAACAAGACCCTTGAGTACTGAAAATGAAATTCACAGTGTAATCACTAGGTGGCAATAAATCTAAAGGACAACTGAGTTTTCTTATCCAGCCTTCTGCCTTTCTGAAGTATCTGTCTTCAATGAGAACAGATTTGCATGGGAAATTTGGTCACACCCAGACCTGTGTTGAAGGGATAAAAGACTTGAGAACCCAGGTTCAAGTGAGAACCTGAAAGGCTAAGCGTCACATCTTCACTATGGCCTGGGCACTTGTCCTCGCTGTTCTCACTCTCTTCACAGGTCAGGTGTGGGCAATGGTCAGAAACTACAATTGAGCATCTCTAACCTCACACACTTTTCTTTCCCTCCAACATTATTCATGTCCTCTCTACCAGACCTTTAATGAATGTCTGTGTTTTCAGACTCCCTCTCTCAGCCTGTGCTGACACAGCCACCATCAGCATCTTCCTCTCTAGGAAAATCAGTCAAACTCACCTGCACCCTGAGCAGCGGCTATGATAATTATAATGTGGAGTGGTACCAGCAGAATTCTGGAGAAAGTCCTCGGTTTGTTATGGCAGTGGGCAACAGTGGCATGGTAGGTTCGAAAGGAGATGGGATCCCTGATCCGTTTTCAGGCTCAGGCTCTGGGCTGGAACGGTACCTGACCATCCAGAACATACAGGACGAGGATGAGAGTGTTTACCACTGTGGATCAGACCATGGCAGTGGTAGCAGCTATGTGTAACCCACAGTGATGCAAGTAAAAGGGAAGTGAGACAAAAACCTGGCTGATCTGCCCAGTGCCCAACCCATCACCATTGTTCTCTGTCATAAGAACCTTCTTAATCTTGCCTGAGGGTTTTCATTGTTCTCAGAGAGTTTATAAATGTGATCTGTGTTAAATGTTCCCTTGGATGTAAATATGTTCTTAGGATTGTTTGAAACATTTGATTTTTACATGAACTTTGGCTGCTTCACTTGCTTTTGCCCTGGTGTAATTGTATTGCACATGCTATGGAGCTCTGTATAAGTTAATGTGCAGTGCTGTGATGGAATTGTCATCTCTCACTTTTCTCCATTTCCATCATCTGTGAGTGTGCCAAAAACTGAATAAAGTAAATATTTCCATGAAAAGATAGGACTTTGAGCCTGACAAGAGTGTTGTATGTGCATAAATGTTCAACTTTTATTTCTACTACTGCTTATGCACAATGTGCATAGAATATGAATGTCCACAGCTATGAATAGTGTGAGAATGTGTGATGTAATTTTGAACGTCATTATGTGCCTCCTCGATTTGTAGAAGAAGGAATTGTTGTGGTTATTTGTGCTTGTTGGTACTAATTTTCAGTTGGATGTGATCTGAAATCATCTGAAAGATGGACCTCTGGGTATCTCCATGGCTCTTTTTCTTTTTTTATTTATTTTTGCTCATACAAATTTAAGAGGTACAGTGGTCCCCTCCCTCCCTTACTCCTTCCCTGGATCCCCTTGCTTCCTTCCCCTTTTCCCCTTCCTTTCCCCCCTTCCTCCCTATCTCCGTGGCTCTTTTTCTTGTTTATGTTAATTTATACTAAAAAAAAACCCTGCACACTGGGGATGGTACCATTCCCTGAAGTAGGACCTTGGACTGTAGTGAAGTGAAAATATGACCTAAACATAGGCATCAACTACTTTTGAAGAATGATTATGGTTGTGTTATCACCAGCTGCCTCATGTAACTACCACTGTAACTCCTATCATATGACATACTGCATACTGGAGCTTTACACCAGAATAAATTCTTCCTGCCTAAAGTTAATTTTGTAAGCATATTTTATCACAGTAATAGGATAGGAAACTAAGACTGCAGGAGACGAACTTCTGATTAAACTAATTTGCAATGCTTCTATAATCAGAAAACCTAGATCAAAAGCATAACTTACCAAAAATACTTTCCATAATTAAGGAAATATGTATGTATTGCAGTTTTTGTAACTATGTAAAGGTGGTTAAAATTTGATTGGTTCATGCCGCAAAAGAGGAGTAGATGCTGAAAAACCATTTACCATAGAAAAAACCCCATGGAGGAGGTAGAGTTAGTACATACTGGGAGTACACTCTCATCCCTCTTCTTCAATATAGTATTGAAAGTTTGATTATAGCAATAAATAAATAGAAAAAAATTAAAAGAATACAAATGGAAAGTAAAAAGTCAAGTTATATCTATTTTTAAACAATATGGTTCTTTTTTGTATGATAGATCCTGAAGTCTCTAAAGAAAATGTTCTTGAGCTGAAAAAGAATTGCAACAAAATACCAGCCTACCAAGTTAATATGAAAAATCATTATCCTACAGGGGAGAAGGCTTCAGGCAGTAGGATCCTTATAGCAAAGGATTAAACAGTCATAATAGAGTTCCCATGCTAACAGGGAACCCAAGAAATGGTCCCAGGCTATGCCAATGAGTGCTAAACCTTTGTTGGGGTGGAGGATTCAGAGGGGGTTTAGGTGCTCACATAAAGGGATGTTCCAGGGAATGGGAGGGAGGAAAAACGAAGTACCAGGAGAGGAGGAGGGAAGAAGGGGTGAAAGAAAAGAGGAAGGGGGAAAGAGTACAATGTGGGACTATGGGGTAAGTTAAGGGGGTGAGAGAGGAAGGAGGTATTTATTAAGCTTATATGATTAGGAAAATAATAAAATGTGGAAGAAAAGGAAATCATGATCCTTAATATATAACAAAAACCAAGAAGGTCTCTCATTCAAATGAGCCATAGTGTTCACACAAGTAATCTTTTTTCACTCCTGTCTGAGAAATGACAGAAACACCAAAGCAGCACAGAAACAACCAATTGTTTTATTCTGTAAGACATCATTGAGGAGATATTAAGAAATTAAGAAAGTGATTGAAATGCTAGCAAAACCTAAACGTTATAAAATATACATGAGCCAAGAAATTGTCTAACTCTTACCACACCAAATATAATAGAGATCAAAAATAATGACTTTCTCTAATATACCTATAGATGAAAGCAATGGATAAATGTGCACATTACATGTTATTTCTATTTAGAAATAAGCTGAACAGAAGTACCCACCTTTTCAAAAGAAACAGTGGGTTTTTGTTTGCTTTCCCTTACCCATCCTCTTACCAAACCCATATGCCTTCACTCTTTCCCATTCTCTTATTTTAGCAACCGAAGTCATTATGTATGTCCATGAGAATTAAACCTTTGAGGTGCACTTTCAACCTTTAAATACTGTTTTCTTTCTTTTTCCTCTTTCCTCTAGGATTCCATCTGATATCAGTGATAATCATTTCTACAGAAAAAAAGACCACTCCTGATTTGAGAAAGCATCTAGAGTTATTAAGATAGCTATTTTAATGAATATATATAATACATATATGTGTATATATATATATAATACATATACATGTTGTCCTCCCTATATATACTACAATTACTCTTCATGTATTAGCTGTGTTAGCTTTATCAACTTTGATGCTGAATTAATACAGAACCAAACAACTTGGAAAAATAAGGGGCTTATTGCACCTTACAGTTCTCATTAAGGTTCATCATAATGGCATAAGAGTTCATGCCAACATCAGGAATTAAAGGAATTGACCACACTTTATTCACAGAAAGGCCTGAGAGAAGGTAATACTTTCTCATGTGCCAGGATGCCAAAGTATTGAACCATTTCTTCTCCATCTTATCCAGCTGCTCAGGAAAGAGCCCTACCTTCTCATCAATTAAATGGTCTGCCCTCATCAATTAAACAATCTCCTATTGGCTTGTTCAGGGCTTTCCTTCATTGAACATCACTTCACAGATGTGCACAGAGCCTCAGCCTTCTATTGGCAAGTTTGTTCCTGAAACTCATTGCCACTTTATGGGTTGTGAACATATTATAGCTCATAGAAATATATGTATAACATCTATGCTTATGATGTCCCTAAACTGATTTAAAAAAATCCTCAACAAATTCAAGGCATATTGGGTGACATATGTGAAATATACCATTGGAATCAATTGGGTGAAATTTGTGAAATATGCCACTGGAATCAATAGGATTGTGAAGTGATTACATGTAAATCTGCCAAAACTTGAAATATTTACATCCCATTTGTCTATTTACAAGAAGTGTCTTATTATTTTTCCTATACTTTTTGTGCCCAAATGCTTTCCCTGTTGCAACTTTCTAAGTGGACATAGCCACGTCTGATTATTTATGTTATTTTTGATCCTACTCATGTTATGTTTAGAGAAATTGAATAAATATGAAATGCTAGGCCATGTTTTTCATCTTCATGCTAAAATATGAGGATAAAGGATTTGTTTTACTATTTCATTTGTTTATTTTATGTGTGTTGCGGGGCACTGAATGACACTGCAGTTACCAAGATTGCACCTAAAATGTGAAAAAAGGGAAAAAAGAAAAAGAGAAATTAAACAGAAAAGAAAAGATAGGAAGGTAAAGTAAAACAAAGAAAAGTAGAGGAGATGAAATAGACACAGAGAATAGAGGTACATATAGCAGAGGAAAAGAGGAAGGAGGGAAGGAAATTAGAGAATAAGTAAGCAAAGATGAAGAAAACCAATGTGAAAATTGAGATAGCAAATTTTTCTGGTACCATAAGAATTAGATTTTTTCTTTATGACACAAAAATATCAATTTCTAAAATTTTATTAAAAAGACAATTTATGAATTAAATATGTATAGGATAAAGTAGAGTTCTGACAACTGACTATGCTCAAATGGAGAATCTAGCAATTTTAAAACTAAACATTTATATTATGAAGTCATTTCACCCCAAACTGTCTAAGAAACTATAGAGATTTTGGACTTGAAAGTTAAGGCCAAAAGTGGAACATTTGAAATTAGTTGGCATTAAATTGTTATGAGCAGCATTATTAATAATTCAAAAATTTCATTTGATCACTATTCCATTTTAATCAAAGTGGTAGAAAAATGTAAATATGAGAGAAGTAAGCTATCCGTCTTATTTGGTGTGTGTGTGTGTGTGTGTGTGTGTGTGTGTATGTGTGTGTGTGTGTGTCATAAGGCACTGTGTGTCCCTGTAGAGGACCAAAGGTGATTTCAGAAATCATCCTGGGTTGCTTCTTCTACCTTCTCTTTACTTTGCTCTATGATTTCTCAGGCTCCTCCCACCAGGGCCAGAAGTGCTGGCAATTTTAATTGTGTCCGGGGATCCGAACTCAGGAAATTCTACTTGAAAGGCAAAGTCTTAAGCCCTGAGCATCTCTCCAACCCTGAATGATTGTTTAATATAAAATTAAATCAAATAAATGGAAATTCTTAAAAGTGAATGCTATGACTGCTAGGAGAAATCTCTGCAGGGAATCCCAACACACTAGGAAAAGGATTCATCACATCTCAGCTCTCTGAGGTCTTTGAGCTGCACCCATCTTTGAAGAAGAAAGGCCTCACCAGTCTGCTTATAGTAAAAAATGGAAGCAGAAACATACCCAGGGCTCCTTAGGAGTCGTCCTCCAATAAACATGAAAAAAATCATTTGTATGGCTATTACAAATGGCAACACAAGAAGACTTCTGTAAGTATTTCAACATTTTGGATTCAGGTGGAAAAATGTGTTCTCTTATCTCTCAATCATGCTTATAAAAGAAATGTAGGCCATTCGGTAGTGGTTTCTTCTATCATCTGATCACACAACATTTGACCAGGACCTTGTTGGTTTGCAGCCTGATGGTGTGTGATCCAGCGAGGATAGTCTTGCTCTTTGCTATTGCCATTGAAGTTCAAAGCCCAGAGTGAATATAGGCTTCATGTAATGCCCAATGGACAGCTCTCCTGTGACTACTGGTACATGCAATCTAACTGAGAAGAGCTGATCATAGAGCACAAGGTGGTAGGTTATGGAAAATTTTCGGTCACTAACAGCGAGGGTCCTCTACCACAAGGTGATGGATTTTTGTATTTTGGTTAGGGTACCATCAGGCTGTTATACATGACTACCTTTCAGATGAGGTTAGATCAAAGAAATGGGACTGTGTTACAGAGCACATTGTTCAGGAGGTGGACAGAGGAATGGGGAGGGGACAAAAAGGCATGTTCTGCTCAATGTGACTCCATTTACCTCATTAAGATGCTGTTCCTATCGGGTTTATTTTAATTAACGCTCAGTATTGGTT